>CM060633.1:10373327-10973327 GCA_030578275.1 Meda fulgida
ACTAGAAACATGTTAAAACATGTTAGCAAACACTAAGCTAAGTGTTAAAGGATGCTACAACTGCAATTAAATAGGAATTTGCTGTAACTCAGGCATGGAATATCAAATATTCCCCAAACTTCACACGTTTGATTAGAGTCATGGCCTGAACACATCTACATGAGAATATTCAGTCATAGTAATAGCGCCACCTACTGGCAACAGGAAGTGACATGTTTAACACTGTGATGCAGTACTAGCAACATGTTAAATATGCCATTGAGTTATAAACATGTTATAAACATGTTAAAACATGCTAGCAATTAGTAGCTAAGTGCTAAAGCATGCTAATTCAATGAAACAGGAAGTTGTTGTTACTTAAGAAGGCAATGTCCAATCTGCCCCAAACTTCACACTTTTGATAAGAGTTCTGCCCTTAACACGTCTACATGACAATTTTTAGTTAAAGTAATAGCGCCACCTACTGGCAACAGGAAGTGACATGTTTAACAGTGTGATGCAGTACTAGCAACATAGTAAATATGCCACTGAATTATAAACATGTTAAAACATGCTAGCAATTCTTAGCTAAGTGCTAAAGCATGCTAATGCAATGAAACAGGAAGTTGTTGTTACTTCAATTTGCCCCAAACTTCACACGTTTGATAAGAGTCATGGCCTGAACACATATACATGAGAATATTCAGTTATAGTAATAGTGCCACCTACTGGCAACAGGAAGTGACATATTTAACAGTGTGATGCAATACTAGCAACATATTAAATATGCCATTGAGTTATAAACATGTTATAAACATCTTAAAACATGCTAGCAATTCTTAGCTAAGTGCTAAAGCATGCTAATGCAATGACACAGGAAGTTGTTGTTACTCAAGAAGGCAATGTCCAATCTGTCCCAAACTTCACTCGTTTGATAAGAGTCCTGGCCTGAACACACCTACATGAAAATTTTCAGTTATAGTAATAGTTCCACCTACTGGCAACAGGAAGTGACATGTTTGCCAGTGTGATGCAGTACTAGCAACATAGTAAATATGCCATTGAGTTATAAACATGTTATAAACATGTTAAAACATGCTAGCAATCCTTAACTAAGTGCTAAAGCATGCTAATGCAATGAAAAAGGAAGTTGTTGTTACTGAAGAAGGCAATGTCCAATCTGCCCCAAACTTCACATGTTTGATAAGAGTCCTGCCCTAAACACATCTACATGACAAATTGAAGTTAAAGTAATAGCGCCATCTACTGTCGACAGGAAGTGACATGTTTTACACTGTGATGCAGTAGGCTACTAGCAACATATTAAAAATGCCATTGAGCTCTAAACATGCTAGAAACATGCTAAAACATGCTAGCAACACTTATCTGAGTGATAACGCATGCTATTATCCCGACATTAAAGGACATTTTTGTAACTGACTTTGACATACTCCTATATTTACCTACTAGAATGCACATTGCCCACCGTGCTCTGTCTTTCTAAAGCCACCGGGTGGCGGTGGAACGGGTGCTAGGGCCCTTTCAATGCTGCTTGCAGCTTTAATAGTGGAAATTGAAGTTGTGATTCTAACTAAAAGCTGTACTGACTTTTCATGTTTAATGTTTAGCTGCTTGCTAAACGTGATGTGACTTGAAGTGACTGGAGTGACAAATTGCAGAGCTTGTGCAAACATATTGCATATCGCTATGATCAGATGCTTTCTTTGCTGCTGTTTGCTCTGCACTGTTATTTTTGTTGTGTTTATTTTGCTATTGAGAAGAAAGCACATATTTACATATTCATCTAGCCATAGGTATATTCGGAAATAGTACCACTGCAAAGATATTTCAAACTTCTTTTTAGCCCTAAGTGAAGAATGAAAACGTAGGGGTGTAACAATACATCGATATGGATCGATGTATCGATCAAATGTCTAACGATACGATGCATCGATGCCACACGTAAAATATCGATATGAGGTACCTTTATTTTGACACTCTACACATCCTTACGCAACGTCTGTCTAAGCATTTCCGCCAAAGCGCACATTCTCGTTTACTCACCATACTGTCGGCCGGTGTGTCTTTGCAACGTTAATCTCCTCAGCTGAAATAGACGCCTGACAAGATTTGTCAACACGCTTGTGATAACACATTTTTGTCACAAAAGCCGGTATTATCCACTGTCAAGGCATCACAAGTTCATGTTTGATAGCAGAAACTGACAAGCACCCTTGTTGTTTGTGAACACCCCATTAAGTCCATTTTAGCGAATCAGGACGCAGTATCCAGGCCAGTTGACAAGGCTGCTAGTCACTTCAAAAAGACGCGTTAGCTGAGAGGAGTTTCGTCAAAGACGACTAAAAGTGATCGAGGATGGATCATTTCAATGAACTTGATGAACCTGTGATATCTTCTTCGAGGCGTTAAAGGAAAATAAAAGCTGAAACTTTATCACGGAACCTTGCTAAAGCAGCACATTACAGTGGTGAGGGAAAAGCTCCCTGTATTGCATGTTATCACAACAATAACATTTGTCAGGTGTCTATGTCAGTAGAGGAGATTAAAGTTACAAAGATTAACCAAGTGTCATAGCAATTATAAAGTTATCTGCTTTTGTCAAAAAACGACTGTTTGAGTTATCTGCTTTTGCTAAAAAAACAAACTTTTAATAAAAACTCATACTTTGAATGAACTTGAATTTTCTAAGAAATCTGTATTTTTTTCGTTATAATTACTTAATCAAAACAATCCAGCTGCAGTTTGATTGATATATCGTATTGTTTTGTGATATGTCATCAATCATATCATGATGAACTGTCCAGTTTACACCCCTACTTCATCGTGAGTAAATCGGGGCCTTTATTCTGGAGACTTGTCTCTCCAGGCATAGGAGTGCAAAATCCAACCACCTCAGGAACAGTCCCTCTGGACCTGGTTGCTGGTTTAGTTTCAGTGCCTGGAGTGACAGTCACTTAGAGCAGCACTCTGTCTGTCTCTTACTTGTTCATCAGCCTTCAAGGTTGACGTGGCCTAATAAGGCCAGAACTTTTTTTTTTTTCTTTTTTTTTTTTGCTGAGCCTCCAGAAAAAACTTTTGCAACTAGGGTTATTTGAAGTACGGCTTATTTAAAATCTGCGAGCATGCGCTTTCTTAGCCATTTTTGAGACTGCTCTAAAAGCACTTTTTGTTGAGTTCTCCGGGGAGGTGAGCTGGCATTGGTGCTTACTTACTGAATGCTTTCCTTTGGACTTGATAACATAAATATCCCTATAAATGTATTGCAGGTTCTGCATCTTGTTCTTATTAGGGTGAGTATGCTGTGATACCTGCTGACACAATAGGCCATCTATGGTTTGAACTGTATGTATTGTATGTATAACTACAAGGAGTCATAAACATTGTTTAAATGGGAGAGAAAAACTGTTATTTTGTATTTAAATTATTTATATAACTATAATGTTATATAATTAAGGGAGGAATTAAGCTGAAGATCTTACCTGGCACTACTTTTACCCTAGTGAAAAATAAATATACCAAAATGTATTTCAAATACATTTATTTAATGCTAAGTATACTACAAATACATTTAAACATTTATATACTTATTATAAATACCCTGCAATTGCACTTTTAGTACACTAAATTAGTATACTTAAAGTCTGCTAAATTGGTACTAATTTTGTACTTAATGCACTTTAGTTATCCAGAAATAGTGGAGGTCCAACTAAAGATATATTATTGATATATATTTGATTGTGCTAAAGTGGAGCTATTGAAAGTATACTTTAGGTACACTGTAACTATATTGCATTTAAAGACTGATGTTATACAGAGATCATACTTTCCTTACTAATAGTGATATTAAAACACATTAGGCTTTATTAATAAATGTGCATTGTGCAATAAAAAGTACTCAAAAGTTTAATTATAATATTTATAGCAATAAGTGTCAAGCGATATGTCAGTAAGAATGTTAATTGATTTGTAGTAAACTTAGTATATACTAAATATATTTTAAATAAATGTTGGTATAGGTTATTTTTCCCATTAGGGTACAGTGGCCATTTTGACTTTGCAGTTTCCAGAATCAGACTGTCTTTATTGATGTAATTTACTTTTTACATCATCTGGGATACCAGCAGTACTTGAATCACCATGTCATGATCACCAGCTGGAGTGCCCAGAATATCCATCAGAGGCACTCCAGCCCAGTGCCATTCCGCTGTGGACTACATTTCCCATAACCAATTGCTGAACTCATTATTGTGTGATCTCTTCCACCTGTGTGGCATTACCCTTGTGTGATCTCTTCCACCTGTGTGGCATTACCCTGGTTAACTGTGTCGTAAGCTGTGTCCCAATTCAGGGGCTGCATCTTCCGAAGGCCGCCTTTTGAAGGCTGATTGCGTAACAGTGGCGCGACGAAGGCTGTCCCAAGTCGAAGGATCCTTCTAATGTGGCCTACCCTCAGCGTTGCCAAGTCCGAGGTTTTTCCACGGAATTGGGCTACTTAGGTACGGCAACAGCTTCAATCTAAAAATGTTCACCATGCTCAATTTATGTACATAATAAAGTCTAAATAGTATAAACTAGCCTATGTAAAATCACTTACTGGTAACATATAAGTCAACATTTGAACCTTTATTGTATTATATATTTTTTTCTTTCATTTTTATCATTAGATACATTAGATTACTCAGTTAAATTTAAACCCAATACATTTAAAAGTGTAATCTGGCGATTTGTCTCCTGCGTGCAATGCATTCTGGGCTAGGCAAGTCTACGAAGGATCCATCTGATGTATCCTGTATTCTCGGGAAAAGGAGGATGCATTTGCAGGCCGCATTTTGAAGGAGCCTTCGAATTGGTACAGCCTCCGTCACGCCACGGTGACGCAATCGTCTATACTTTCCCCTTTAAATGAGTCTCGATGCGTCCTTTGAAGGCTGTGTCGGCCGGGGCCTACAAAGGATGCAGCCCCTGAATTGGGAAACAAGAAATGTTGACTGTTAAGGTCAAAATGAAAAATGTCTGAAATATGTGTGAAAAATAATATATATATGGATGGTAATAGATTTAAAAGAGGATGCCTCAGCTAGCTGAAAAAAAATATTTGTCAAATTTTTAGTAAGGTTGTCTGAGGAAAAAACAGACATTCTGCTGGATTACATAAGTTGTTGATATGGCAGTGATTGTGCTCAGCTTTTTCTCGAATGGCTTTGATTATCTGATGGCTTGGGCCGAATATCTTTTAACCACTACACTCTAACTACAAGCACGTAAAAAAAAAAAAAGACCCAAACAAATGGTGTAATAAAATCAGGCCCTGCCAACTAGTATTTTTTCTTATTCAGTATTCCCTTTTACTTAGAAATGTCACAATATTGAAGTAATGTTGTTTCACAAAAACTTCAATGTTGCTTAAAATTAATGCCATCATGCTCTGTTGCTCTTGCTCTAGCATTTGGCCGGTTTGTTTGGCCGGAAAGGTTTGTTTGACAATACATTTCATTGACTCAGCTGTGACAGCTTGCTCACCAGTAGTCACCCAAATAGTGGAGGTCAGGGCATTGGAGGTCAAAGTTCACCCAAACGATTTTCACAGTTGAAGATATTACAGGATGCTTGTGAGGTGTCATAGAGACGGAAGCACATGCGTAAACAAACATGCGTTCATTTCCCACGGCTGACTTTAAGATTTTTGACAACCCTTTGGTTCTTTTCACCCTTTGGGTTTTTAACCCTTTGGCTCATTTATTCGTTTTTCGTTTTAAAAGTTACTTTTTTTATTTCAATATGTAACCCAATAGAAGTCGGTCAGTGACGGACTTCGTACAAGGGAATAAGCCCTATGGGCTAAGCTCTTGCAATATACTCTCACACATATATAATGAGAACCTTAGTGCGAGTTTCAGCCAGGAATTTCTTAGGGAGTTTCAATCCCTAAGACTTTTTTGGGCGGGGGTATGTGCTTGATACTTATACAGAAAGCACCTTAGCTTGCAAAGCGGGAACTTCCAGGTTATAGAACCTCATAAATGTGGACGGTGAGGTCCAGCCGGCCGCTACACAAATATCCTCAATGGGTATCCCACTGGACCAAGCCCAAGACGAGGCCATGCCTCTCGTGGAGTGGGCTTTGACGCCTAAAGGGCACTGAAGGCCCTTAGACTCATAAGCCAGTGCAATAGCATCTACTTTGTGACGGCGAGCCCCTTGGTGCGGCCGCCAAAGCAAACGAAAAGCTTTTCTGATTGTCTGAACGAGGCAGAACGCTCCAAAGATATTCTGAGCGCCCTGACAGGGCAGAGTAGGTTCGCGTCTGTTTCGTCCTCTGGCGAGAGAAGAGCTGTTAGTGAGATTAACTGTGCTCTAAACCTGTGCGGACGTAAGGCGCCCTCTCATATTCACAGAGTCTAGCACTGTCCCCATGAAATAAATATTCTGGCTGGGAGAGATTGTGCTTTTGGCAGTGTTTATCCTGAGACCTATATTTTCTAGGTGGCTGAGGATCCAGGATCTGTGCATTATAAGTTGTGCCTCCGATTGGGCTAAAACCAGCCAATCGTCGAGGTAGTGTAACACACGCACTCCCCACTGTCTCAGGGGGGCGAGTGCTGCGTCCATGCACTTTGTAAACGTACGAGGTGCCATAAACAGGCCAAACAGTAGTACTGTGTACTGGTAAGGCTGCCCCTCGAAGGCGAATCTCAGAAATGGCCTTTGACGGGGCGTTATCTTTATGTGAAAATAAGCATCTTTCAGATCCACTGAGAAGAACCAATCCCCCGGGTGAATTTCTTTGGTTGTCAGTATTTTGAACGGAGCGTCATGAGTGCTTTGTTGAAGTGTCTGAGGTCTAGAATGGGTCTGAGGCTGCCATCCTTCTTTGGAACGAGGAAGTAGCGGCTGTAAAAGTCTGACTCGATTTGTGACAGAGGGACTGGTTCCACAGCCCCTTTCTCTAAGTTTCGACACTTCGGTGTGAAGGTCATGTGTCACTTCACTCTGTACCGTCGTTTCGACCATGGCTACAAAGTGCGGTGGTCTGCGAGCAAACTGTAGCGAGTAGCTCTGTTTTATTACATTCAGCACCGAAACTGATATATCTGGTATGACTTCCCAGACCGTGGCCCGCAAAGCTAGAGGTTGAATGATGTCTGGGGACGAGTCGCTTCGTGATAGGGACTCGGTCATCCAGCCGTTTTGTGTTAGTAAAACCACCCAGATTCATCACACTCCCAGCGTGAGCTGGAGAGAGAACTGACACAGCTGAAATAATGTTCGTGCATACTTTATAGTGGACCTGCATTAATTATTTCTCCAGCGCGAGCTGGGCGGTGGATTGCTACAGAGGAAAGAGTTTTTCATGTGTGGACGCGCGCACTCGGTGACGGACGTGCACCCCGCATTTATAACCTCTCCACTGTGGGCTGGAGGGAGAACAGACACTGTGGTGGCAGTGTTTATGTGTAGAGGTGCATACATCATAGTGGGCACGCATGCTACTTTGTTTGGTACTGCGGGGACGGTGCTTATGTGTAGGGGCGCGTACATTATAGTGGGCACATAGCCTACATTTAACATGCTTGTGGCGTGTAAAGGGAAACTTGGTACTGTGGTAACAGTGTTTGTGGGCAGGTGACCTACAAGTGATCTCTCTCCAGCGTTCGCTGGGGGGGAGACAGACAGAAAAACGCTCTTTTTGTGTTTTATGTGTCGCCGCAAAAACGACATTTGTTTGCAGGTGAGCATGTTTGATCACAGACCCATTTACTGCACTTTTTGTATTTCCAGCCACCTGAAAAGAAGGGACTGGGAAACACTTTAAGTCTCGTTTGGAGATCGGTCCGGCCTCAAAGGGACCTGAACTCCTTCTATTCCTTCTGTTGGCTAGGAAGACTTGCGAAGTTCGGGGTCCAACATAATCTTAGATCGGGGTCCCCTGTCTCTCAGGAAACTGATGGCGCTTAGCTGAGCGGGAGCGGTGCAGATCTCTGAAGGCTTCTGGGTCAGGTCCAGACTCGTCCATGGAGCAGAGAAGCTTGGCCTGAAACACCTGAAGGACAGCCATTGTATGCAGCGCGGACGCGGGCTGGCCAGCGGAGGCGTACACTCGGTTAGCAAGGGCTGACGTGGTACGGCAGGGCTTGGATGGATGCACAGCTTTCGTCTTCCATCCTGTGGTAGTGGATGGGCAAAGGTGCGCGGCCACCCCCTCTTTGAGGGGGGGCACCGTCCACTGAGGAGAGTGTCGCAGAGAAAGAAGGCTTAAGGCGAGCTGACTGTGGCGCCTTCCACGACTTAGTCAGCTCGTCATGTACTTCCAGGAAGAAGGGGGCGGGCTTGTGTTGAGGGGCCTGCCGGCGTCCTTGCAGAAACCACTCATCCAGCTGGCTGTGCGTGGTCTTCAACGGCCTTAGTGAGCACGCGGAGAAGTTCGTCGTCCAAGCTAGTCCTCACGTTTTCCACGCTGGCTTGTGTCGATGGTGCAGGGCCCACTCATCACACTCGGATGCAGCGACAGAAAGGCCGTCATCCTTCTCATCCGATGCCCCAAAAGAGACGAGAACGGCCGCTCGCATGGAGGGGCGCTTGTCCGCCTGTGTGAACAAGACTGGCGAGGGGGTTTCTCTGGGAGAGAGCAAAGGTGTAGTTACATTCAAGGAAAAAACTTTGGAAAAGGAAAAAAAAATGTCATTTTGGTGATCAAAGAGGAGTTTTAAGGGATACAATTATTGACCACAGGGGGACTTTAAGGACCTCAGTTTGTCAGGTATTGTTTGTGTCTACGTCCTGTTTAGTTTGCCATTAACTTTGGATATACCTGTGTTTGCTTTACTATATTAAGGATTTTTGCTTCTTAATCCTTTTTTGTCTTCATTGGAACTAAACCGTGACAATTACATTACGTCAGTGTTTTCCATACTAGGGTTTGGGAAGGAACTGCAGGTTAGTAAATTCATGAAAAGCTAATAATTAAATAAATCTTTTTTTTATTTTTTTTTTATAAAAAATTATAAATGAAGCCCCAACGGAGAAAAAAAGTGTTAAATTTGTTTATGGTGCATGGCCTGTGTGTAATTCCACAAAACTGGATTTTTTTAAACATAAATAAGAAATCTTAGAACATAAATAATTTGTACACACTTGTAATGAGTATGGGTTTGTGCACTCTACAGATAATCGACGAGGAAGACACACAGTTTATGACAAACTGTCCTCCAGCTGTGACAGAAAGCTCCCCTCGCAGGAGGACCAGGATACAGGTGTTCTGGACAGCGCCACCGTCAGGCAGTGGTTGTGTACTGCTAAAGTAAGACACAACTATCCTCACCTCATTACCATGGGTTAAAACTACTTCTCTCAAAACAATTTCCAAATTGTTGATCACTTGGTACTCTGGATGTAATAAGATATGTATAAAGTACTAGTAACACTGAAATAGGTTATCTCCGTCTGACATCATTATGAATTATTATGAATTTTGCACTAGTCAATAAGGAAGATTATACAGACACTTAATATGTATTGATCTGTTAAAAAACATACACCAAATAGGGCAAAATATGTTAACATTTTAAGAAGAACGCTATCCAAACATTTTAGCTTTAAATCACTTGAAACTGCTACAGCAGCGGGGGAAGATGCATTGGCATTAATTTGCGTTATTTATGCTTAATTTTTGCCTAAAACCCTAGCAAGCATTTAATACAATGGGCTTAAACAGCTTGCCCTTTTGAAAGGATATTTAGTTCACAAACAGCTAACACTCGTGAACTAAATATGGCTTGTATTAGTAACTTGTATTCACTGAGGCCCCAATCACACCAAACGCGTTTTTTTGAGTGAGAGGCGCCATCGGATGGCAGTGAGCGTTCTTTGCGCTGTTTATGCGCCCCAGGCACCGCCACTCGCCGATATATGTTTAATTTAACACGCCACTCAAAATGTAGATTTATGATCTCATCTACATGGCCTCTCCTCCTCTGAGTTTCTGAGTTTGAGGATTCTTCGACAAGTCGGAGAGGACAATCCAGTTTAGAAGAGCGCGAAACTGGCAAAGAGAGGATTTGTTTTGCAATGTAAACACACTGTAAATGACTGCACTCGCCTTTTACTCTGATAATCCAGGGCCTGATGTCTTACAGTCATCATTTACTCTCTGCCCATTTCGTGTTTTGAGCCCAAATCAACTCAGATATAAACAAATGAACTTTAGCAAAAGGCTCATTTAAAGAAGAAAGACAAAATATAAATCATTTAAACTGTGACATCATGTTAGCGTTTCAAAACGTCCCAGAGGACGCGGGTTTCGTGACATCATCACGTACAATAGAAGTCCCAAGTACGAATTACAAGCGTACAAGTACGAATATTTATTGTACAAGTTCTCAAATTCACATCTACGTGCTCTCGAGTTTAGCTACTCTTTTACCTTCATAGAAAGTAGACCGCGTCAGCTTCTGCGCCCTCAGCAAGCGATCTGTGTATTCTGTCCTTGTCATATTATGAGTTACATATCATGTAGCGTCAACCACACCTAATACATCACATCCAGTCCAAGCGGAGCTGGATGTGTGAGGGAGAACCACATAGGACAATGTGTTGTACCAACGATGTGAAAGGTCGAATGAGTTGACCGAAGTTCTCCCAAAGAAGCTCCACCACCTCGTGGTGAAGTCTCCATTCCCCGGGCCTTAGCCCCTGCCTCAATAGGGTATCTGCTCTTATATACGAGACCATCAGTGTGTTGTCCGGAAGGACATGCACATGGTGACCTCTCGGGTCTGGCAGGAAGTATTGAGATTCTTGGGAATACTGCCATCACTTTTAGCCAATTATGTGCTAAAAGGTAGATGGTCCTGCCAAACACCCTTCGCCGAGCGACCACTCATGATCACCCCTCCTCTGGAGTCTCAGAGGAGCCAGAGCTGCATCCATGCATATTGTAAAGGTGCGGGTTGATAAACCTAGGCCGAATGGAAGAACCCGATACTGGTATGCTTCGCCCCCGAAAGCAAACCTCAGGAACCTCCTATGATGAGGATGGATAGATAAGCAAGCGTCCTTCAAGTCTATTGTGACGAACCAGTCCTCGGACTGAATCTGTGACAATCATATTTAGCGTAAGCATACTTTGAACTTGAGATTCTGAATTCTGAATTCTATTTCTCAAAACCGTCCCTGCCCCGGAGGAGCCCTCAGAAGCCTGATAGCCTCTGCGTCAGGGCTTCTTCTTTGTCCAAGCTATTTTAGAGATAAAACAGTCCTCAGATCTTGCATATCTCTAACCGGCTAGACTGCGACCGCCACCCAGGTCCCCCTCGATTGTGAAAGAGCCTGAATGGCGAGGCTCTGTGCTGCAAGGAGCTTAGTGGCCGAGACTGCTCCCGCCCAGCAGTCTCAGGAACATTAGGTCAGTGAGAAAGAAACCTCTGGAACGCCGCTGAATGGTTTATTTCTTCGTTTTTTTGAAAGCGGAGCGTCCAGAAGAACAGACATATTTTTCTGTTTATTTTTCTTTCTTTTTATATCAGAAAAACTAATGCCTAATAATATTTATTTATTATTTAAGATGGCTGGTGGTGGGTAACGTCGGGATTAATAATGATGACGCCGACTCGGGAGAAAGCTCGCAAGCGTCTCTTTAACCCGAGGCACTGTCATACCATGATACTGAATACCCATAACATTACTATAGTCAGACGTTTGGGAATTAAACACATAAAATAGAAACCGGTTTATTCCACGATCTCTACACCTCAGTGTCTAATTTCATCGAATAAACTCTTTTTATTTTCACTCTCATAATGGCGGCTGGCCAGTAAATATTTAACTAGCAACAGCACTAGATAAAACCTCCTTTTAAAAGCTCCTCTTTATTCAATTAAAGTTATGAGCTGACTTCTCAAACATCTGCCTTTTTCTTAATATTTTTATTTGTTTTGTTCTCTTTTTCTTAACAAAACTCTAACGATACCAATTCCTTGGAACTGGAAATCGCAGCATACTGGATCTGGCAGGTGAAAGCTGAGATAGGGCGGGGCCCGTCCCAACCGCCGCTGCCAGATCCGTTTGCGAACCCCACGATACGAGTCGCCTCCGTGCCTCTGCAACAGCGGGACCCGCGAACCGAACCGTCCTCCTCGAAGAACACCCGGCGGGAGCGGAGCGTCCTCACGGACAGCTTCTCGCAATGCTCACAGTCAGCCCCCTCGAGAACTGACTGTTAGCATGCTCCACTCCCAAACAAGCAACACAAAGCGGATGTGTGTGTCCCCACCAGTGATATAACGTGGGCAGGGAACAACACAACGCTTGCTTGCTCTCTTTTGCCATAATATAAATATATTGCAACCAAGGTTATTATAGTTTTGCATTTTTCATTAGTTTTTATTTTTATTTCATTTTGAATTTTTGTTTTCAAATTCAGTTTAGTTTTAATTCGTTTTTAAAGTGGGTTTTCTAGTTTAGTTTAGTTTTTATTTTTTGAAAATGCTTAGTTTTAGTTTAGTTTTTATTGGTTTTAGTGTTTTAGTTTTTTTGGTCATTTGAGTTATTTGTCAGGGGCAAGATTCAAAAAGGTCAAAAAAAGAATTGTGTAATATTAACTCAACAAAAACATAATACAATTTTAGAAATATCTATTCAACAATAAAACCAGTACATAAAATATACATATGGGCACAAATATGTAAACAGTCTACACAAGACTCCGCAGTAAGTGCTAAATGTGTAAGTGACGTGTGCCAGGAAAAAAACTAAATTGCCAACAGACTAAAGAAGACATACATGAACAGCATGTGTTCAACACACACAAGACATTGCTGTCAGAGTGTCAGGAAGCTCAATCTGAGAAAAGAACATGACAAATAAAAATAAACTTGTCGCAACATGGTAAACAAAAGAATGTAAGTTCCTTGCATTAATGAATCAGCTGTTTCAAATACAGCTTTTCATTCTTTTAGTGTGTGTGTGCTTAGGCCTGTCGCGATAGTCGCGATAAATCAAGTAATCGCACGATAAAAAAAAATGAGCTCGATAATTTTTCCGCCCGCGATAATTCGAATTTGCATGCTTGTTTGTTTTCCTCGTCTCTCTCTCTCTACCAAAGACACTGCATGACAACTCTCGGTTCCTTAGGAACGACTAAAAGGACTTTGACGTTATACACGTTGTATCATCATAGCAATACTGTCAAAATGGTAAATGTTTAACGACGTAAAAAGCGCACTCCAAAGCACATGTGAAGCGAAAAACGCAAAAACTCAACGGATTCTTTAAGCACCGAGCTCGTTGGAAGCGTCAAGTCGAACTGAAAAGAACAATGAAAGTTTCAGAATTGTTGATGGTGTTTTCGCGGAGATACGAGCCGAAAACCATCGGAAGCGCGTCAACCATATTCAGCACGAATAAAATGTTTATTGTAAGTTAGATGTCCCTCTAGTGGACAGAACGTGTAACAACAACCACACAGTGGCATTGGCGTCCATAAGCCTGTGTAATGTCGTTAATATTAATAATAGGATGAATTTGAGCATTTAATATTCGAATATTAAGTAAAAAAAGAATGGAATTCGAATAGGGTTATAGAGGAAGATTGACAGCGCAAGTCAATCACTATTTATGTCTGAGCCTAATGTTTAATATTTTTTGAAGTGCAATTTTGTTTACATCCATTTTATTTGTTTATTTATTCAGGTGCATTTTTTGTTAACAGAGACTGAGAGTCCATTGCTTTATTGTTTTTGGTTGTTTTGTTCAGTTATTGTGGATATTTCAAATGTTTTTTTGTTTTCAGTGTTAAATAGTCTTTAGAAATAAAAGTTTATTGATCTTTGAAAAGGTGTACCTGCATTATTATGCCATTACCATTATTTTAGATGAAAATGGTCTCAGAACGACAATATTATCGTTTATCGTAATAATTTCTTGGACAATTTATCGTCCAGCAAAATTTGTTATCGTGACAGGCCTATGTGTGCTGTGGGTGTGTGCGTGAGTGAGTGTGCAGGGGTGAGATACAATACTCATCTGGATTGAAGCAGCAAACATTCAGTGTAAGAGTAAAATAATGACATAACATTATTTAATATTTGAATTACAGCTTATATAGTGTTTTGACATCGACAACCCAAGTGCATTTTACCTCAAATTTGCGACTAGTTAACTTTCTAAAGAAGGCGCAATCGCTTCTCGGGTCGACATTTAACACACTGACAAAATTGTATTCAGAATTTAAAATATTTTTACACCACTTTTTAATGTGTCATTGTGTAAAGGTGTTCACAAGATACCAACCTTTCGCGAACTTGCTTTCAACGTCGAACCCTCGTTTTCATGGAGACGCGGTGTGCACGGAGTGGAGGGGCTGTGTGTGTGTGTGTGCGTGTATGTGACAGAGACAGAGGGAGAACAGGGAAAGGAAATGCAGCTGAACGAATACATTCAAAAATGAAAGACATTGACAAAGACGAAAACTAAGGACATTTACTCTATAATTGTATTTTATTTTAGTTAGTTTTGCTAAACACACATTACAGTTTTAGTTATCGTTTTTTTTGCAATGCCTCGGTTTTTATTTTTATTTCAGTTAACGACAATGTTTTTTCCCCACCTAGTTTTCATTTTTCCATTCGTTTTCGTTAACGATTATAACCTTGATTGCAACTTGACAGACAACAATAAATATGACAAGGACAGAATACATGGATCGCTTGCTTAAGGCACAGAAGCTGACGTGGTCTGCTTTCAGGGGTGCTTTATAGCTTCCTGGTCGATGACGTCACCCGCCTATGACGTCTCGTCTTTCCATTGGACTGATTATACATGTGCTTCAGGAAGAAATCACACAGGGGTGTTCCCACAGCATATTAACGCAGCGGGAGTTCCCTTGATAGGAAACTAATTAACCTTATTGTAAAGTGTTACCCTAAAACCTTTTACAGTACAACAATATCAAAATAAAATCTATATAAAAATAATTGTATTTTGTTAGACCATACCCTGACTCTAACACATCCTCAACAAACAGATTTAACAATTCAATAAATAACAATTACTCGTTTTAATCAATAACACTTGATATTGAGAGATTTGGTCACTTGAGAGACCAAACTTGCTATATAGAACCAACAAGCTGACAAGTGCAAAAAAGTGGTTACATTTATTAAACAATGAAAAAGCAATGTCTTGGACACACATGTACATTAGAAATAAATCTAGTGGCAGCCTCTTAACTTGCTCATGGACCAATGAGCTGACGATTTTAAACAAGTGCCTTAGTTTCTCTTTTATTTATTGTTCCAACTAATCTAATTCCACTGTCATAAACAAATGCAGTCTAATGCCAAACATCCTCTCTTGCACATTTGATTACATCCTAACTCAACAGGAGATTTTTCAGAGATTGCAGTTTTGGTGGGAGTTTGTTCTGTCCCAAACAAAGCATCACTCTCTGAATGAAGTTAAAAGTGTTTTTCATGTCTTTTGGGTAATCCAAATTTAAAGCATAAACCCAAAATAGACGCAAATTGCCTGAGGCAGGTTCTGCAGATTATCCATTACAATACCTCTCTCAACAATGATGGCAGTAGACACTGGGCAAAGGTAGAGTTTATTTGGAGAGAGGTTATTCATCAATGACAGTCAGCACCCCAACAGATACTTGTGCCAAGGCTTCATCAACATTAAATACCTGAATAAAACCAAACAATAAGTAATAAAGGTCTTCTGAAATGAAGTGATGTGTTTGTGTTAGAAAAATATTCATATTTAAAACTTTATCGACTAAAATAAGTTGATAAAGACGGCAGACGGCCTACACAAGTCGACTTAACAACAGAATTAGCAAAAATGAGCGACAGACAGAAAAAAAAAATCACACAAGTTGCATGCTTGATTTACTTAACTTATTATTATTCTTCCAAAAAAACATAACGAAGCTCCAGATAAAAAAAAGAGTCTGTCAACGTCTTCCCAGTTCCACTTCTGCAAAATTGGTGCCGAAATACGCACAGATCGAAATACGCATAGATCATCATACGTCATCGCATCCTTTGTTGCTACTTGCTTGTCTTAAGTAAGCGTCACTCAAACTATTAAGTAACTTATTTTGCAAGCTGCAATTGACTATAACTCAACAAAACTTTGTAAGAAGTATGTGTTTATATTACTGAGTAAAGTTAACTAAGTATATGTGAGTAAGGAAAGCTATTAGAATTTACAGTTCATTGAGTGCTACTGATTTAAAAAGAAAATGAAATTTAAAAGACTCCAATACAGTTAGTTCTAGCCCAATTTTCTTTACCTTTGATTGTAACATATACATCATAAACAATATAACATGTACATCATAAACCATTTTTGATTTGTTAATGTGTATATCTTTCTAATACCTTGTCCTTTATCCTTGGAAACCGTTTAACGCATTTGTCCACTATGTTGGTTAAATCCATTGAACAAACATACTTTATTTTTTTTTACAATTTTTTAAGTCTGAGTCAATCGAATGGGTTTTGTAATCAGACTGTGTGAATACTCTTAGATACAATCTGTGTGGATACTCTTAGTCAATCCATACAAAATTAGAAAGTGCAGATCATCGATGGACGTTAATGACAGGGTACAGGTATGTAGGCAGGAAGTTGGCAGAACACAAAGCTATTATGACTGTTCCATGATTCACTTGTTTTTCATATGGAATACTATTCTAAAATTAAGTTGTGAGTCTCATAACTTTATATGGTTCACTGTCTGTAACAGAGGGTCTTGGGACTGAGGTCTAGCTCAAATTTCCACCTTTGGACATAAACTATGGGGATAAAAGCGTGTTTCAGTGGTTGGCAAATAAAAAAATACAGCACGAGAAAAGACAGGCAGAGTGTAGACAAGAAAAAAGTGCAATATCAAAAAATGTAAGACATGGAAGCATCAAACCAGCATGAGCGATGGAGAGGGTGTGCTTGAGGCAAACAGGATACGGAGAGGTGGGGAGTGTGGCAGAAGAGGTGGAGTGTGGGTAATGAGTAGAGATCCATGGTGAGGTTGCTGAACTCAACACTTTGCTGTGAGTGAATTCTACAGGGGATGCTGGGAGCAGAAATGCTCCATGAAATAAAAACTTTCTCTTTCTCCTATTTACTCCAAGAAAAATCAAAAGGGTGAAAAACTAGCTTGACATTGCAAAATTTAAAGAGAGCAAGAAACTTTCTGTGGTGTGTCAAATTGTTTCTTCATGCCCTCTAGACCTCCCCTGCAGCTGAGATCTCATGATTAAAAAAACTTGATCCAAAGAAAAGACAAATGAACTTGCAAAGCCGCTGGTTAAAGAATCAATATTTTTCTTGTTTATGAATTGATCCTTTCACATGCAAGTTAAAAATATTCTAACTGAGTACCTGGTGTAAGTTTAATTTCATTTTTCTTTTTTTATTCAGAATTTTCAAAATATTTTATTCAAACATGGCTTTTTAACTATATTGTAAAATATATGATATTTTGCTATCATAATAGTTGATCTATAAAGGGCAATGGGCTTCACCATGTTAGTTTGTGCTGCAATGCAGAGAACTGTCAGATTTACAAAACAAAAATTCATCCACTTCTCCCAAAATATATGAAAGTAGCCAGTGAACTGGGAGAACAATAGAGTAAACTTTATAGTTATTTAGTTAATATTGTCACTTCTATTGACATTAGTGTGTATTCATAAACTATACATGATTTCTGGTAGTACTTATGTGAATTTAAATTATTTCCTTTTTTACAAGATGTCTCAGGTGTCCCCATAATGTGTCTTTGAAGTTTCAGCACAAAATACCCCACTGATAATTTATTACACTATGTTGTAAATGCCGATTTTTGAATGAAGTGCCTGACTTACCATAAAGATGGATTTTTAAAAAGGGCTAAGCACTCAGCATGTGCCCTTGCCCTTATTTGCCTTTGGGGATTGGCCCTTGGATGATATCCCCTTGCTCTGAGCCAGAACTGAAGCGGTCTCTTGTGCAAAAGGCCCATAGGGATCACCGTGGACGCATAAGACCTAGGTTTTTTTTTAACAGTAAACCGTGAATCCCCGCGGCCCTCCCACTCAACTTTTCCATCGCAGGCTGTGGAGCTTCCGGCTTTGGTTGCTGGACCTTCTTGTGGAGGACCCAGGGTGCTTCTAAATATCCCTCCTCGTCTCCTCGCTCCTCCGTTCTCCATCCTATGACCCGGAAACTGATCGAGCTCAGCCATCTTGAAGGACATCTCAATTCTCTAATTGCACCTCGAGGAGTCGAGGAGTGAGGAGGCTTCCAGAGGAGTTATGAGCGAGGATACACAGGCGTATCCTATGTGGAAGTGTTTTATTGACTAAACGTGATGCACGTATAAATTCTCCTCCCCCTTCACATCGGTCACAATAATTTTAATTTATACTTTACCTTTGCAGTTTATATAAACCACACATCTCACATATTTCTTGCTTTTATTATTATTTATTATTAATTTCTTAAATAACCAAACTAAAACAATATAAGGGCAGATCCTTTGAGCGCTGCCGATGACGCTGTGGAGTGATGCTTGAGTGATCAAGTATTCCAATGTATAAAAAAGCTTTCCTTCGATTCATCCGTCCTACTTTTCTTTCCTTGCAGCCTTCACTCGCATCATACAGGGGGTGGGGCTGAGACGCGATGAAAGGAAACGAGGATGCAAAAATAAGAAATGAGAAGCACCCCCAGCATCTAATTCAGGGCTCCTGCATCGTAGGGTAGGCTAGAGTACTCTGGGGATGAAGATTCAGCTGATCTGCCCCCTTCGGGGAGTAGCGTTTTTCTAGTCCGACCTGGAGCTGACTGCCATGCTTTCCCAGGAATGTGTCAGGCTCAAGTGGAACCCTCCACCGTTTTCCGAACCTTTGCGCTTGAACGATTAGTATCTCGGGGAGAGGGGTGTTGAACAGCAGCTTTCCACTCCATTGCCATTCTTCCCGGAAGTGCATGAGGAGGTCACCTTTTTCTGTCAGAAATCACTATGCAGCCTCCTCCGCTCTCACTACTCTCTATGGTGGGGTGGTCAAAGGGTACGTGGAGATCCCACATGGGTTGGGGTTCTGTATGTGACGGGCAGGCAGCCACGGCTTCCTGGACAGTACCTTGACTGTAGTGGCATATCAACTACCTTGAGTTGCTTGCAGTGCAACTTGCCTTGCGCCGGTTTCTACCATTGCTGCGGGACAAACATATACTGGTCCGGACGGACAACATATCGACCTTTGCATATATCAACCGTCAGGGTGGTCTTTGCTCTCATCGTATGTCGCAACTCGCCCCCCATATCCTCCCATGGAGTCAGAAGTAACTCAGTTTGCTTCATGACATTCACATTCCCTGTTGGTCAGTCCATGTGTGTAACTTTACATTTCACCTCCCTACATGTAGGATGTGGTGTCCGTAGCGTCCCTTTCCAGTTGCAATTATCCAATAGTCTCACTGTACAGGTTTAATGGAACATCAGTGATTTACATTCTCTGTGCACAGCCCTGTTCCTTCCGGTAGGACCAGGAGACTTGCTCCGGGCGCTGGAAGTGGCAGCAGTGTTGGTACTGTATTCTATAGCAGTGGTTCCCCAACCTGTCCTGGCGCCCTACCAACACTGCACGTTTTCTTTGTCTTCCTAATCAAACACACCTGATTCAACTCATCAGCTCATAATCACATGGGTTAATGAGCTGATGAGTTGAATCAGGTGTGTTTGAATAGGGAGACAAAGAAAACATGCAGTGTTGGTGGGGCGCCAGGACAGGTTTGGGAACCACTGTTCTATAGGGATGCCAAATTGTCAGTCGTTCTGACGTAACGTCAAACTTGACTGACTAATAGGGAACGTCTAGGTTACTAATGTAACCCCCGTTCCCTGAAGGAGGAGACGGAGATGTTACACCCCATCGCCAAAACTCCTGTACCTCCACTGGCACGACCGGGGCCGGCTCCTCAGTAGAGAACTTAATGTGAGTATTCGCACGCTGCCTTAAATACCCTGAAGCAGATATACCCGGAAGTGGGGGAGTGGCTTGCGATGGAGATCTCACTTGCCAATGTGCTTTTTTTTCCTGTTACCACTCTGCTCTCAGGCAAGATCCCAATTTGTCAGTCGTTCTGACGTAATGTCTCCGTTCCCTCCTTCAGGAAACGGGTTACATTAGTAATCTAGACATTCTCTTTCACGTCTTATTGTGCTTAAACTGTGTGTTTTTGACATTACATTGTGTGCATTTGACCAAGTTCACATAACACATTCGTTTATGTCTGTGAACGTAAACAGCAAGTAAAGAAATTGCATGTGTATATTAGATCTGTTAAGTGAAAGCACCGCAATATACATATATAGTACATACTGCTATATATACAATTAAAGGGGTGGTTTAATGCCCTTTTTACAAGATGTAAAATAAGTATTTGATGTCCCCAGAGTGTGTATGTGAAGTTTTAGCTCAAAATACCCCACAGATATTTTTATATAGCATGTGAAAAATGTTACTTTTTAAGGGTGAGCAAAAACACACCGTTTTATGTGTGCTGCTGCTCCTGGCACAGAGGGTGAAGCTACAACAGCTTGTGTACTTAGCAGCTTCTGTACCTCAAACAGACATGCACTGAAAATTTAAACTTTTTGCCTTTTATGTTCAAACCGGAGTCGGACAATGATGGGGAAACTTAAGAAGTGACAACATGTATACAACATTTCTGAATGGTTAGTTGATGAATTATGTAGCTAATGTGTAGTTATCCTCTAGTCATTGATTAGCATAGTCATAATAATCTATAAATCACGTTCCCGGGGGTTTATGTAAATGAGTTTGCGATGTCACTATCCCAGGAGGAAGCTTGTATAGTCCCTACCAGCCGTTTCTTTAAAAGAAAATATCTCCGTTTGCTTTACACTTTGAGCTTCATAACTTTGCAGATATTTCTTAATGCTCAAAACAGCCACATTACAGACTAACTTAAGTTAGAAAATTGAAATCATAATCAACCACCCTTTTAATATGAATAAAACAACAAAAGAAAAATAAAATCACTCACTGCTCTTGTTCGAATAACTTCAGTAGCTTTAATAAGAATACATTTCTTACTTGAATGCTGTTGTTAAATGCTCTGGCAAGGAGATACACATGGTGGACTGTGTCTAGATCACTCAGGGCAGGACATACAGTAGATATGCTAATAGGGCAGGTCTGTCAACAGTCATGGGCGGGGCCTGTGTAATGTAAAATGACATTGCATAGAATTTGAAAACAGCTTATTCTGAGACACAGCTTATGATTTATGGGGATAAAAAAGGAGTGGATGGATTTATACCACTATAGGGTGGCTGGTACCCACAATGCCGACTAGGATCGGGTATGTTTTTTTTTTATGTTTTTTTTATACCAGTGCCAAATCGATACTTTTAAAATGGTACCGGTGCCAAATGGTGCCTGAACCTATACTAAAAAAAAGCCTCAAAACAATGGTGAATGACATTAAAGAAAAGCTTTTTTATTGAAAAAAAAAATTAAATAAAAAAATCTTACAATTTAACAATATATTACAATTTTAAAGTATATTTAAATATATAAATATAAGTAGCCTAAATAAAAAAAAAACAACAACAAATTTACATAACAAATTCACAATAAAACCTAAGCCACCTAAGACAACTACAATAATTTAACTCTAAATAAAAGTTATAGAACTAATAACAGTAAAGTAGTCTGGATTCTTGGGACAAACCAGCTTTAAATTTCAGCAATTCTTTTGCAAAAATATGACCACACTTTTTACCTTCTCTGGCAAAATATGACACCTCTCCTGACTTATTGCATGTCCTGCACAAGGTGAGCGTTATTTTAGAATGCATAACCTTGAATGGCGTGGAAGATGAACGTCATCATGTTAACAATGAGCGCTCATCAGGATCAACTGAATGCTGGATTTTCAAAAGTATGTGAAGTTCCCGGCTCTATTGTAGCAGTAAACTTGCACAATGTTCATGAGTGAATAATTTATTAGATGTAAGCTGGTCTGTTATTGTAGGGACATTGACTTTACATCTTCACACTAAACATGACGCAGAACATATCAAACTGTGATTGGTTGTGTTACATGTCAGTCAGTCCTTGGCTGATATTTTTTATTCTTAAATACATGTAAGTGTTTGTTTTTTTTGTCATCGTAATTGATATATAATGCACAATGGGCACCATATTAGTAACATTACGCACCACAGTTCAGAGAATTGTATCTGTCAGATTTACAACACGTCAATTAATCCGCTTCGGCTGCAATACGGGAAAGTAAGTGGCCAGTAAAGTGTGAGAAGAATAGAGTAAATGGTATATTTACCTACACAATGTGACGCACATGAAACACCAGCACCCTCCAATTAAAAAAAAAAAAAAAAAGCTATGTAAACACACAGATTATAGCCTATATGTTTACTCCAGAAACTAACTGCGCACATGGAAAACAGTGATAGATGGGCCTCTTAACCTTTACGCTGAGGAGAAAATCCAACGCAACTTTGAGGGGACAAAGCTAAACATGATCATGTATTTCTGCTCAGCTAGTGACACTGGACATCAACCACACGGCATACGCTAATAACTTTTCATATACTGTCTACTTTCTATGTGTAACAGTTCCTACTGGCGGTGCGAATGCAACTGGAAAACGTTCCTAGGGGAACCATTAGTTCTCGGGGAACCACCCTGGTGGCTAGTTCCTAAAACTAAGTTCCTAGAACTAAGTTCCTAGAACTATCAGGTGCGAAAGCCCCTATTTATGTTCAAACACCATGTAAAAGTCAATTTTACATAATAGGTCCCCTTTAAATGTCTGAAACCTAAAATAAACATTGTGTGGTTGAAAACACAATTTTGTATAGGGGGGCTAGTTTCAGGGAGCATTGTTGGAGTGAGTGTGTGTGTGTGTGTGTCTTTGTACTGATGTGTTTGGAATTATCTCTAATATTTACTCTTTATCATCTTGTTTTGTTTGTCATTATTGTAAGGACCCCCTCGAAAATAGAGATGGTACATCTCAAGGGGCTATCCTTGAAATAAATAAAGAAATAAAGAAGTATAGAGATCGCTAATTTCTATGACTGGTAACATACATGTTAGGAAACATTTTCCTAAACAGCTAATCTATTGTAGAAGAAGGTTTAAGAAACACTGCATGAAATCAACCAACATGAATCTCTGGTCTTATTGTTTACGATTATTAATTATTGTAATTAGGAAAACATTTATCATAATGTAAGCACTTGCGGATTCAATTTTCCTCATCAATCGTGTTTAAGTTTGAACTAACATGTGCTTGCAGTGTTTCTGGAGTGAAGTATTCCATTACGATAGGTATGGTATAGACACTTTTCAATTAATTCCTAAATCATAAAATCAAGTGACACTGCATTTTTATCATTTAATATTTCTCTCGGAAAATGGAGGTAAAATGGGATGTAAATGTTGATTGTTCACTTTTATGGTGCTTTCACACCCTTTTGCTTGGTCTATATCAAAGTTCGATTGCACCCCCCTTTGGTTTTGTTTCCTTGGTATCAAAATAGAGCTACATTTCCATCTGTCTGCTGCGAATGAACTGCAAAGGTTCCGAACAACACTGGAGTTAATTTCAGCTGGAAGCAAGCAGAAATGAGCTATACATTTATCTTTCTGCTTAAAGTTCACACACACACACACACACACACACACAAACAATGCTGAGCACGGTTTGACATTGGCCTTCTTTACACCTGATTTAAGGACCTTTGGGAGAGCTGAGTAAACCTGGATGTAACATGTATCACTGTGTCTCCTGTGAATGGATTTTAAATACATGTTTTATGATTTTGTTGCTCAAACATTATTCACTTCACCACTGCATGTTGATGAAGGGCAAAAATAAAATAAGAAAGCTTGAAAAAAAAATCGGCTGGCTAAATGTTTTGAACTCCGTTTACACTGTATTTAGTGGTTGGATCACCTGAGACAACAAAATATAAGCATCAAGAGACGTCACCAAAAGTTTTTTTTTTTAAATTTTCTATCAGTTGCAGGTTATGAGGAACAAATTTCACTTGTGATTCTCTTTCTTTTGGGTGCTACTTAAAATAATATGACATCTGTGAAATCAGCTAATTCCCTTATTTAGGTCAGACTGTTGCACAAACAATATAAATAAAAGAAATTTATGTTCAAGCTGTTTCAATCACTGATTTTTCCCTTATACATGTGTGAAATAAAAGCAAGGTAAAGCACAGAATGAAATATAGATGTTTTTGTTTGCAAGTAGAGGCTCATTATAGACCTTGCACAAAAAGCAATTTTGCTAAAAGCCAAAACGAATAATCCAGATTAACAGCCACAAGGTTAAATAATTACAGTATATATATATTTTTTTTTATTAGTTTCCAGGATCACTGTGTATAAAAAACAAATGTAACCTGCATACTGTCTGTCAGTGGCAAATCTCACTGCTGGTGGGTTTCTGGGATTATGCGGGCCATTGAATTTGCATTGCATAGCCTTGAGCACTGGCCTGAGAAAATCTTTCTCACAGACACACACATTGGGAAAGAGGTGATTAGCATCAGCAGTGTAAAAGCAGGAAAGTGAGTCTGCCCTTAATAACATCTCATTGATAGAATTTAAATTGGATGTTAAATAACCATTACCACGGCCGATTGCCTGGCCTGCCCTGGAAAATAAGGAATCTTTCTGCCAAAGCCGCTCTTCTTCAGATATGTGAAATTGGGGTGAGATTGAATTAGAGCATGGACAATTAGAGTGGTACCATCAGCACCTTAACATAAAAGGCGGTGTGGGTGGGTTTGAGTGTTTTAAAGTCCTTCCGTATCTTTCTCATTCCGACCCATGTTTGTCATCCACCATCCCAGTCTAAATTAACGTTTCTGATGGTGAATAGTGATTGAGTCAGGGGTGTATGTTTCATTTGAACATGAACAGACATGCTCTGTAGAAGATGTACATTTAGAATTGGGATATGTTCCTCAACTCTCTGCTGTCTGACTTTAAAAGCATAGCAATCAAAATAAACAGATAAAGAGATTGAATCGGTAAATAGAAGATCTGTCAGATTGCTCCTCACATCATCAAAGATATTATGGGTCAGGGAAGAGTTACTCTGGTCATGGCTACCCGTAGCACAAATCAACTCAATTAGATAACACAAATAATCGAAGAAAACTCAAGAAACAACTCATCTGTTTTTACTCATTCCTTCCATTATCTCTTTAAATTTACCATGAAATCAAAATCTTATTTTTTTTACACACTCCTTTCAACAAAAAAAAAAAAAAAAACGAATAACTTTGCAAATGTATTAAAAAGAAAAAAAAACAGATTTCACATCTACATAATTTGAGACCCTTGATGCTACCAGCAGTAGCTTCACTGTTGGGATTGTAAGGTCCGTCTAAATCGATCCAATGGCGGAATTTGATCAGCGGGGAAGGTATTTTCTCATGTATTAGCTCGTTATTTCATCTGACATCTGAAAAGGTTTTAATGATATGCATCATTAAATGTGAGCGAATGTTTGACTATTCTTTTTAACTCTTTAATAAAAATAATAAAGTCTGTTAGAATAAAATCAAATCTTTACAATTTATTATGTCAGGTAAATGTATCATGCCAATTTCATAATCAGTTCAAAGATAATCAATACAATAACATCGAATGCTCAAGAATAGAGAGAAAGAGATGCAAACCCGACATTAAGAAATACATGAGGCTGAGAGTCTCGGCCGCTCTCAGCCTCCTGGGCTAATCTGAGATAGAGAAGGCCCCAAACCCTTTGCTGCAGGACGCTAGAAATGAAGGTTGATAAGACAAGATCATATTGTTTCTTCCAATCCTTTAGTTGTTTTTTTCTGTAACTTCCAAAGCGTGCTTTTATCATCATCTGGCCACTCTGCCATAAAGCCCATCTCCACACATCATCTCTGGAGTTCAGCCAGAGTGACCATCAGTTTGGTCTGGCCACAATGTCTAGGAAGAGTTGTGGTAATTCCAAACTTCTTAAATTTAAGAATTAAGGAGGCCATTGTTTAGTTTGGAACACAGCAGATGCAGGGAGAAACCAAAGCAAACCCACAACAACCTAGGGAGAACATACAGAGTCCACACAGAAAAAGCCTCCTGGCTTAGCCAGGACTTAAACCAGCAAGCTTATTGCTTTAAGGCGACTGTGCTACCCACCGAGCTGCCCTATGAAATTTCCATTTTTACTTTGTAATACATGTCAGGATTTAGATAGGGGAGACCCAGACGCAGAATGAGCAGGGGAGTGACTTTTTTTTTTACAGAAGACAGTACAAGACAGGGTGAGGCAGGAACAGTCCAAACAGAAGGATCAACAGAAAACAACGACAGGACAGATGAGGGTGACTGCTTGAACCAACTCCAGAGGACAACAGGTCGAAGAACTGCAGAGGACGGGACTAGGCCAGACGGATGGTTCCATGGCCCTGTCTTCACCACAACCATGAAGCAGAGATCTGACACTTGCTGCACACAGACCCCAAACCAGTCTAACAGCCAGGCAGAAAGAGCCAGCAGGCAGGGAATCTCAAGGAGCAGAAAGGAACCAACACAAGACAAGAGATAACAAATACAAGAGCAAAAGTAAAAACTGGCAAAAACTAGAACACCAGAGAACAATAAGAAACTTAATATAACTGGAGCTATAGCAAAGAAAAAATAAAACACTTTCTATAAATGGAACTAGTAAACAAAGAAATAAAACAAGACTCCAACCTTGAAGGCAAGCTAGAGAGAAACTAAATAAAATATTAGTTAACAAAAGCAAAAACAAGATGAACCAAAAATAAAGCTTGGGAGAACTAGAGAAAAATAAAGACTAGGACTCGACTAGACTAGACTAAAAAATCAGGAACAAAGAAAATACTACAAGTACATACAAAGCTAGAACTGACAGAAACACTGATTAACAAGCTGAGTGATAACAAACCAGCAAATACATGAGGGAATGAGGCATAATATAAAGGGAGAATCATGAGCACATTAGGATCAGGTGAAAACAATCAAGCAAAGGAGGACCAGACAAGGGCTAAACAAGGGGGCGTGGTAACAGGAAACAAGGAGGCAGAACAATAGCAGGACATGGTAAACACAAACAAAGACAAAGCTATGTGCTGACACAAAAAAACAAACATAGAGACATGAAACAAAGACGACACAGACAAGGCTGTCAGGGCAGAACCCTGACAATACATTTTGCAAATGCATCTGTTTTTCAAAGTTTTTATTTATTTATTTACTATAAAGTTTTTTTTTCATTACAGTGTAGAAAAAAGAATAATGATTTAAAGCATTCAAACATAAGGATGCAACAAAATGTGAAAAAAGGAAGGGGTCTGGATTAGGGCTGTCACAATATCAGATTTTTCAATACACAATTGGCTAGAAGCATTCAGAATCACAATATATCACAATATCTAAGAATCACACAATTGCATACAAAATGAACAATTACATTTAATGACAACCAATTTGAAATAACTTTCTTCTGTGCACTGATGTGGCTTCTTATAACAGAATGAGGCAGAAATTGTATTATTTTATATTGTATTATATACAGTGTTAAAGGCTATATTGATTGACATTGCATTATAAAATACAGTACAATATGAAAATACCTGAGATGGCTCGAAGAACAGAATAACAATATACTCAATGGTGTGTTAATTCTCTTCATGTTTAATCTGTCAGAATGTCTCTATCTGCATTCCCCCATTTTGTGACTATTTATTTATTTATTTATCACCAACATTTTGGATGTCTTTGTCCATACTTTGTATTTATTTAATTGTAATAAGAACAAAACATAATTTATACACAAGAGCATACATAAACATAACCATACATGTCAGGGGTTAAAAAAGAGGGGAAGAAAATTGAAAAGACATTTTACAAAAAAAAACCCCGCAGTATAGTTATATAATATACACTCACCTAAAGGATTATTAGGAACACCATACTAATACTGTGTTTGACCCCCTTTCGCCTTCAGAACTGCCTTAATACTACGTGGCATTGATTCAACAAGGTGCTGAAACCATTCTTTAGAAATGTTGGCCCATATTGATAGGATAGCATATTGCAGTTGATGGAGATTTGTGGGATGCACATCCAGGGCATGAAGCTCCCATTCCACCACATCCCAAAGATGCTCTATTGGGTTGAGATCTGGTGACTGTGGGGGCCATTTTAGTACAATGAACTCATTGTCATGTTCAAGAAACCAATTTGAAATGATTCGAGCTTTGTGACATTATGCTACTGGAAATAGCCATCAGATGATGGGTACATGGTGGCCATAAAAGGATGGACATGGTCAGAAACAATGCTCAGGTAGGCCGTGGCATTTAAACGATGCCCAATTGGCACTAAGGGGCCTAAAGTGTGCCAAGAAAACATCCCCCACAGTCTTCTGTCTTCTGCTGTTGTAGCCCATCCGCCTCAAGGTTGTGCTTGTTGTGGCTTCACAAATGCTTTGCTGCATACCTCGGTTGAACGAGTGGTTATTTCAGTGAAAGTTGTTCTTCTATCAGCTTGAATCAGTCGGCCCTATTCTCCTCTCCACACACAAACAAACAGAAATTTGATGCTGTTAAAACAGCAGTTGAGAGCTTGAGAAGCTCGCGATCACTGCTGCACTCGCGCAGTAGAAACACCAACACTGGGAGGTCTTCCCGCAAGAACACCAACATACTCGCTTGTTGTAAACAACAGTACTCTTCAGAGACATCCGAGAATGCTTATAATGTCTATAATATTCTATACAAATGCTGTCTGTTTTGTTTGTGTGTGTGTTCCACATTGCATTTGTGCTCTAGTACCAGGCCTTGATTTCTGTGTGACAATTTTCATACTTATGCTGGATTTATTGATTTTATTGAAAAATAATATTTTCACCCTTTCTTGTTCATTTTCAATGAGGGGTCCATTTGGATCCCAAATATCATGAGTGTGTTTTTTTGTTTGTTGTGTTTTACATACATTCAGTTCTGTCAGGTCCATTAAGTCAAGAACATACATAACAATAAACATTAGGAAATTTGTATTGATAAATTGCAATTCAAGTTGATAATTAAAATTTGTCAGTATGGCTCTGTTCAGGGAGTCCTCTGACCTTTCATGAGCACCATGAAATAGCAGAGAGTCAGACGACAGCCGCAGCATTAGGGAACACTCACAGTTTAGTACTGGGAGAGCAGAACTATTCCCCCATGAACAGAGCAGCAATGATGACAGAATAGCACATGCCACGTTATACACAACAAGGAGGGGCTGGGGAGGTGGTGGGTTGCAGAGAGCGAGCAGCAAGCAGCAAAGCAGTTAGGAGCGAACTGAATCTGCTCAAATAGGGCGCCCTTATTTGAGCGTATTCATTAGTAGCGAGGGGAGAGAAACAGCTGATGTGCTGATGCAGCTCAGCTGAGCAGATCACTGATGAGACCGTGTTGTTGGCCAATAGCGTTAGCAGCATCTTGACTACCTGGCCTGCCAGAACTGACGCTCAATTTCTGTCAGGTCCATTAAGTCAAGAACACACATGACAATAAACATTAGGAAATTTGTATTGATAAATTGCAATTCAAGTTGATAATTAAAATTTTTTGGTATGGCTCTGTTCAGGGAGTCCTCTGACCTTTCATGAGCACCATGAAATAGCAGAGAGTCAGAGGACAGCAGCAGCATTAGGGAACGCTCACAGTTTAGTACTGGGAGAGCAGAACTATTCCCCACAAACAAACCATACCTGGCAAGCTCTTGTGAATGAGACAAGAGATGGAATTAGACAATTAAAATGCTTGAATCTTTATGAATAAATACGAATTAGTTGGCAATATGTTTCAGTTCAGATGAGTCTCCTGATCGTTCATGAGCACCATGAATTTAGCAGCGAGTCAGGGGACAGCAGCAGGAGCATTAGGGGACGCTCACAGCAGCAGCAACATTTAGGGGACGCTCGCATGAATTTGAAGAGCTGAACTATTCCCCCCAAACAGACCATAAGCAAACTCCTGTGATAAAAATAAATGAAGGATGAATTAAGCAGCCAGTAAGCGAATCCAGGGGCAATGTAACTAAACAGAAGACAGACAAGTAAGATGTAGCAGATGAGACTTTCTTTAATTGACTCACTGAATAGTGACTGTTACTATGTCTTTTAGAGCTGTGCCACAGCAGAAATAATTCAGTTTGCACCATGAATTATTATTTACTAACTATCTATCACTGCAAGCTGCTTGATCTGTGCTGCATAGTGCTGAAGCACTGCATGTGCAACGCGAGCAGTTGCCAATGAAAACAGATAAGTAACGCACATTGCCAATATGATCGCATAAGCCTAGCGAGAGCATTTAAATGAAAACGACTAGATAAGCCCAAGCACATGGATAGCATTAGCACAAACATGGTGCCCATATCCTAATAGCTTTTACAATGAGCATTAAAATGAACTTAGCTTAGCTTCGTGAAGACTTTCAGAGATGAATGGAAAGTGAATACATCGAGTCCCGTTTCAACATTGCAGAGAGCGAGCAGAAAGCAGCAAAGCAGTTAGGAGCGAACTGAATCTGCTCAAATAGGGCGCTATTATTTGAGCGTATTCATTAGCAGCGAGGGGAGAGAAACAGCTGATGCGCTGATGCGGCTCAGCTGAGCAGATCGCTGATGAGACCGTTGAGATCAGTTATCAGCAGATCGCTGATAACTGACGCTACGCTTAATAACAACCGAATAAAGGCCAGTTTGTGTGTACACAGGTTTAAACTACATTGTGGGGAACACATGTCCCCATGCTAAAACCCGAGATCACCTACATTGTGGGAAATGTATTAATAAACATACTAACATACTTTTTTGAAAATGTAAATATGCAGAATGTTTTCTGTGATGGGTAGGGTTAAGGGTTGCGGAATAGAAAATACAGTTTGTAAAATAAAAAAAATCAGTACGTCTATGGAGAGTCCCACCAAAGATAGCGAAACCGTGTGTGTGTGTATATAGATAATGCAACAAAAGTCACAAAATCTCATGCCAGTGAGATTTTTTTTAATGAGGGAAACATCAAATGGGATCCGAATAGACCCCAAAGACAATATGAGGGTTAATGTATAGTCAGTGAGTACAGGAGAGTTCATATTTTTAAATATAATCATCATAATCATTATAGTTGAGCTGTTCATCTTTCAATGAATAATGACAAGTCCAGTGAGTGAAAATTAACGGTTCATAAATATTCCTTGTCATTTGGATGAGGACCACCTGGACTGGGCCCAGCTCTCAGTACAATAATGCCAGGCCTGTTCCTCAGATGAGAGCTTCAGTGTGTGAGGAGGTAGGGCTTTTTGTTTACTCTGAGATTTTTCCAGGCTGTATAAAGTCCTCCATGGCTGCCACAAGTATCTGAGATGGCACTATGTAAACAGGCTTCACCAACTCTTTTGGAACCCAGAGTTATGTTCATGATCGCTTTTCCGATTTTAATTACAACTACTTGACCAGAGTCTCACTCTTTCTCTCTTGTTTACATACTCTGTATTCTTGGACTATGCTCGCAGGTTCATTAACATCATTTAAATCAGCTATTCACTCTGCTAAAAAAAGACCATATTTGACCAACATTAAATTGCCATAATTATCCAAGCTGGTATAGTGATGTCAAATTTTGTTTTTGTTTTTTTCACGTTTAGAGTTTTTTTTTTCTGTTCTGTTTCATCTTCACTGTGTTCAGTTCATGTTTCCTGTGTGTCTGTATTAATTGGTCATTAATCGGTAGTCGGTGAACATTTCAAACTAAGGATCAAATCGTTCAGATTTTAGCCTAGGTTCAGAGGAATCTTTTAGGATTTGGAAAATTTGTCTCAATCGTGCCAAATCGTTGTCAAAATCGCACAGTGTGCCCCCGGCTACGCTTAGATCCTGGTTCATCTCTGCTCCAACCAATGCTGACAAGTGATGGTTTAGCTTCTGGCCAGCATAGTTATCCTGTTTACTAGCAATGCTCTGGTTTACCAAAATGATCATTCAGGAGAAGATGATTGAGCAAGCTTTTCCGGTTAAATGTCTGGTGGGATGATCAGTACACCAACATCCAAAATCCAACTTGATACCAGTTATTGGCCCACATTTAGATCCATATAGCATGTTTTTTTTCCCCTCTTCTCCTACATACGCGCATATAGTGCTAAAAGGGAAACTTGTATTCTAGTAAATGTAACAAGAATGTGTTTCTTTTGCATCATTAGTTCCAGCAGAAATGCATAAATATGCTTCACATCTGCTGGCTTGTGATATTCAGGGCACAGCTCCCTTTAGTGATGTACTGCCATTCGAATTGCACATGCCTCTTTTCGTGGATTACAATCACTCCACGGGGGTTCATGATTGCTGCCTTTTCAAAGTGCTGATTTTCTTTTCATTTCTTTTCTTTTCTTTTTCTTTTCTTGATTCCCCTTCATTACAGTGTTCTCTCTATCTCTAGGGCTAGTATTGTTCAGAGGAAGATCATCTCATTCCAGGATGAGGGCTCGCTCACGAAGCGGATGTGTGAGAAAGGTGAGTTATATATTACTCTCAGATAGATGGTTTAGCATATTACTGGCAGTTATTCTATGATATGTTTTTTTCAGTGTATAGTGCTTTTCCTATTTTCTCGCTTCTCCCCCAGTTTGTCTCCTCATATAGCTGTTATATAGCATGGCCAACATTATATCTGAGCTTTGGTTATGTCGCAGGCCTGATTGTTAAAGGGAATTATATTTCACGATAATTATTACAACTGTAAACAAACAGTACAATTCTCACAGCCACCAAATGCCTTCAACCAAAATGCATCCGTTGCAGGATAGAGAGTGTGTGCAGTGTGCAGTTAATAAACTTCTTGCAGCCAGACCAATAGTCGACAGTATAAAGTCAAAAGCCTCTGGTACTGGGATGAAAAATAAAGCAGCTAAAAGTAAAAAATAAAATAAAATAAAAACTTTCAAAGCACATTTCAGTTCAATTTGTTTAAGACAAACAAGAATGCCATTCTGGGAACCAGTGTTCAAAACAAAACACAGCAACATGGACATCTAGCATGTTTCAATTACTTCACATGCTTGATATTGTATGATGCCTATCTAGTGACACAACAAAAGTTTGTGTGATTAAGTTTAGATATACATAATTATATAATAATCTTATAGATCAAATAAATAATACATAAATTATAAATGATTCATTATTTATAATAAATAAATAATAAATTTTACATGCTGTATATTTGGATATAAATAACAATCCAGCCATTCTCTCTCGTCCTTTAGAACAGCTGTATGGAGAAGCCACAGACAAACCCCTGCTGGACTGCTGTGCCTGTGGAACTGCCAAATACAGAGTCACCTTCTATGGGAACTGGTCAGAGAAATTGCACCCAAAAGACTACCCAAGTAAGACACTATGTCCTCAATGACATGTGAGGTGTGTAATTTTTTCAATGTTAAAAGATCTTTCTCCTAACCCAGTTTAAAGTGCAGAGACAACAAGTAAGCCATTTGAATTGTTATGCAATACTCAGGGACAAATTATACCTAATCATGCAATCATGCACACGAGGTGTTTTGTTACTTTTTTTTAAAAATAAACAAGTGTATATTTTTTTTTTACTGGTGTACGGTACTCACTGTACTTACAATCAAGGAGGGAGGGAAACAAGCCATGTCAAGGGAGAAGAATCTCATAGAGCAGTTCTTGTGGAGAACACCCAGTGGTATTGGACATGACTCTGGAAAATTATAGTATAACATTATACATTTTATTTAAATAGTTTTTTCACATCATTCCATGTTTTATATGTGAAATACAAAGTTCTGTCATGAAACTCTAGATGGCGCAGGCCAATAGGTCCTTAACTCAATCTGCTTGCAATAACATTGTTATCTATGAGGCACAGCTGATTGGTTCATGCTGTATCAGTGGCTCAACCTAAAGTGCTCAACCTTCAAATACTTGGTTAGCATTTACCTTAGCAGTGATGATGATGATGATGATACATTTAATTATATTGTGCTTTTCTCACCTATTTTCGTGAAGTTTCGAATTTTCGTTTAAGAATGACAGGCTTTTGGGTGGGCGCAGGGGTTTTATTGAGGTTGAGCCAAAACCTAGGACTAGTTCGCGAAAGTTGTTTTTTGAAATAATCTCCAATATTTAATGAACGATTCGATTTTCCCATACAAACAAATTTAAAACGATCAGTGGGATAGGATTTAATCCATTCAAACACAACAACAGAAATGCCCAACCAGACACGCAACCTATACAGAAGAATGTTGACATATATTGTCTAAAGCAACTCTAATGTCTAGCAGGACTCAAATTATGCAAGCACCCCTGCCGGCACAATAAGACGTTTATTTGTGATCTAAATCCAGACTAGAATGGTTCTAATTGATTGTTTTAATTGTGATTGTAACTGTGATTGTGGTAGAATGGCATAAACATGGTACTTTTATAGAACTTCAGTAGGCAGGGCGTCGAGAGAACATGTGGATGAGCTCATAGACATGACCAATTTCAAAACAATTATCTATACTGACAGTAACAAAATTAGAAAAGGAAGTGGACAGTGAGTTTTTTAGAATGAGACTCAGTAGACGGAAAAGAAAAGCCAGATAGATATTATGAGCTGTAGATATTATGAACTTTCTCACTTAAGTATTTGTTGAATTTGTTACACATCTCAACAGAAGGACAGATATTTTTATTTTGAGGTTTAAGTAGTTTGTTGAAAAATAAAGTGCAGTGCAATGCACTTTCAGAAATCCTCTACCTTCCCCTGCTCCACCTTGTATAGATCTGCTTCGGGTAATTCATGTACGCTATTGTGTACAGCAGCAGCATGTATTACTTGCTCACAGCAGCGTGTCATGTATGTATTGGCAGTAGTAAGTCCTGTACTTGCTCTGCAGCAGAGCAATAAAGGCAGCAGCTGTCACAGTCCTCGTCTGCACCTGTCTGTCCTTGTCTGCACTTCACTTCCCAGAATCCTCCTTGTCTGCACACCTGAATTCACTCCCTCAATCATCCACCTGTTCTTCGTCTTAATCATCTGTGTCACCTGTCAACACCTCGTTTGTATCTGTATTTAGTTCTCTCTGGTCAGTCTGTCTGTGTCGGTTCTTGTTTAGTCAATGTATATGTACAGTGTGTATATGCATAGGTGTTTGTGTGTATCCTGCCTGTCTTCCTGCCTGTTCCTGGTTTTAATTCAAGATTAAATCGTTTGGATTGGACCTCTTTGCCTCAGCCTGCCTCCCTTACTCACCACACCGTGACAGAAGAACCGACCTTAAAAAGATGGAGTGGGCAGCAATGGACATCCTCCTTCTGGCCCAGGAGGACCAGTCCCTCGAGGCCCACACACAGAGGTTTTTGGACTTGGTTCCCCACGTCCATTACGATGACACCAGCCTCTGTGGGTTTTTCCGGGCAGGTCTCAATGATGAGACCAGAGCACGCCTGCCTGGAGATGGGCCTCGAGGGAATTTCGAGGCTTTCATCGAGTGGGTGCTGTGGCATAACGGTTCTCCGTTTACCATCGGGCACGCCACCAGCCCAGCCGAGCCTTCGCCGCTGGTCCCGTCCAGCCCAGCCGAGCCTTCGCCGCTGGTCCCGTCCAGCCCAGCCGAGCCTTCGCCGCTGGTCCCGTCCAGCACCAAGCCCTCTTCGCCGCTGGTCCCGTCCAGCACCAAGCCCTCTTCGCCGCTGGTCCCGTCCAGCACCAAGCCCTCTTCGCCGCTGGTCCCGTCCAGCACCAAGCCCTCTTCGCCGCTGGTCCCGTCAAGCACCAAGCCCTCTTCGCCGCTGGTCCCGTCCAGCACCAAGCCCTCTTCGCCGCTGGTCCCGTCCAGCACCAAGCCCTCTTCGCCGCTGGTCCCGTCCAGCACCAAGCCCTCTTCGCCGCTGGTCCCGTCCAGCACCAAGCCCTCTTCGCCGCTGGTCCCGTCCAGCACCAAGCCCTCTTCGCCGCTGGTCCCGTCCAGCACCAAGCCCTCTTCGCCGCTGGTCCCGTCCAGCACAGGGCTTCACGTCAGCCACCCCGAGTCAAGTGAACCGAATCCCGAGTCAAGTGAACCGAATCCCGAGTCAAGTGAACCGAATCCCGAGTCAAGTGAACCGAATCCCGAGTCAAGTGAACCGAATCCCGAGTCAAGTGAACCGAATCCCGAGTCAAGTGAACCGAATCCCGAGTCAAGTGAACCGAATCCCGAGTCAAGTGAACCGAATCCCGAGTCAAGTGAACCGAATCCCGAGTCAAGTGAACCGAATCCCGAGTCAAGTGAACCCGTGGATTTCCCCAAGTATTTTTTGGGGGGGGGCCATAGGCCTTCGCCTCGTCTGGCTCCGCCGTGGCCGCCCGAGGGGTCCTCACCGCCGTGGCCGCCCGAGGGGTCCTCACCGCCGTGGCCGCCCGAGGGGTCCTCACCGCCGTGGCCGCCCGAGGGGTCCTCACCGCCGTGGCCGCCCGAGGGGTCCTCACCGCCGTGGCCGCCCGAGGGGTCCTCACCGCCGTGGCCGCCCGAGGGGTCCTCACCGCCGTGGCCGCCCGAGGGGTCCTCACCGCCGTGGCCGCCCGAGGGGTCCTCACCGCCGTGGCCGCCCGAGGGGTCCTCACCGCCCTGGCCGCCCGAGGGGTCCGCACCGCCGTGGCCGCCCGAGGGTTCGTCTGCTCCGCCCTGGCCGCGCCCACGTCCTGCTCCGCCCTGGCCGCGCCCACGTCCTGCTCCGCCATGGCCGCGCCCACGTCCTGCTCCGCCATGGCCGCGCCCACGTCCTGCTCCGCCATGGCCGCGCCCACGTCCTGCTCCGCCATGGCCGCGCCCACGTCCTGCTCCGCCATGGCCGCGCCCACGTCCTGCTCCGCCATGGCCGCGCCCACGTCCTGCTCCGCCATGGCCGCGCCCACGTCCTGCTCCGCCATGGCCGCGCCCACGTCCTGCTCCGCCATGGCCGTCTGTTCCATCCTGGAGTCCGTCCTCCTGCACCTGGTCCGCCTTCCTGTCACGGACTCCAGGATGCCCACCCTCCCACCCCTGTTCTACGGCGTGAGGTCACGCCTACCGGGAGGGGGGAGTAATGTCACAGTCCTCGTCTGCACCTGTCTGTCCTTGTCTGCACTTCACTTCCCAGAATCCTCCTTGTCTGCACACCTGAATTCACTCCCTCAATCATCCACCTGTTCTTCGTCTTAATCATCTGTGTCACCTGTCAACACCTCGTTTGTATCTGTATTTAGTTCTCTCTGGTCAGTCTGTCTGTGTCGGTTCTTGTTTAGTCAATGTATATGTACAGTGTGTATATGCATAGGTGTTTGTGTGTATCCTGCCTGTCTTCCTGCCTGTTCCTGGTTTTAATTCAAGATTAAATCGTTTGGATTGGACCTCTTTGCCTCAGCCTGCCTCCCTTACTCACCACACCGTGACAGCAGCAGTACAGCAGATCTATTCCACCAAGACTAAACATATCAACATTGCCAAACACTCAGAGAATTGTCATGACAGAAATACAAGTAATTTGTCTATTTACAAGTTTAACATGTTTTTGTGTCAAAAGGAAACACTGGACAGAATCTAAAATAGAGTGCCCTGAAATTCGAGCACTTGTTTTTTTAAAATCATGCTGTACTACTGAGGGCCACTCACATAGCTTTCTAGTAAATTACCTTATATTTGTCCCAAAGTTTTATGTACATTCTGACCTAACCCTTTGCTAGAAGATTGCTTATAGGTATTTTTAAGCAATACGGTTGTATTTTTTGCTTCATATAGAAAAACATAAAATAATTTTTATTTTTTTCTTCAAACACCAAACTCATTTTCCCCAGTTCATCTCTGAAGTGAACTTTTGCTTGTTTGTAGATTAGATCCACTATTTGGACTTTGGAATTGGCACATCTGGTGTGTACAAACCTTTTAGTTGTCCTAGCCATGGTGTGGCACGCTTATCATCTGGCGTGCGACAAGCTTAAGACTCTAAAGCTTTGGTTAAATTCTAATGGAAAGCTGGATTTTAATGTTTAATGTATAAACACTCACATAGTCGTGCTGATCATTAAGCAACTACCCAGAACAACCCAGAAACTCCACAACAATTGCTGGTCCCTTCGAAATCACCCTTGAATTATGACGGCAAATTGTGCAGTAGCAAGCAGCACTTATGGTTTAAATCTCTTGGCTCAATCTATTTTATGCTAACAATATGTCTATTATGATTGTTGTTCATTTTGCAACAAACATCAGTTAAGATGTGTAATATGCAATCGTTTCCTTATTATTTTCTCTTAACACCTGTCCTCTCTTCCTGTCTTTTGTGGTTGGTGTGGATAACCTTGAGAGTGTCTCTCTGGGAGTGAATTAAGCCTGGGGATTAGAATCGCTCTCCACTTGAGCTTCTGCAGCTCAGATCAATACTCTGATTAGAATGTACTCTGGGAGCTAGATGAACCTGATAAAGAAAGTGTGGTGCCCTAATTTATGGGCTTAGGAAACAGTGAAGCACACACTGGCAAACAGACACACACACACTTGTACAGTAGATAAAACATGGGATTTATGATTGTCACGTGTGCGGGAAACATTCCCATGTGAGGGAACAATTAAATGTATCCTAAAGCATTTGTGCAAAAGAAAACACACAAGGATGCTGCTGTGGACATCTAGAATATATGCAGTCGTTATCACTTAAATTTTATTAATTTGCATAAATTACTTGATAAACAAATCAACTTTAATTAAACAGCCACTTTCATCTAATTATTGAGGCACATCACTAGTCATATTCTTGACTTTGTTGCTAAAATAAAAACATGCTTATAGCGCTAATGGTGCATTATGCACTACGGTTCAATACAATACTTTTTGATAAACCCATGGCAAGCTGCACTAAATATTGTGAATGAAAATGTCCAGTCTGCCATTTTTTTAATAACAGGTTGTCCAACCTAAAACTCTCGCTATTGGCTGATAAAGAAATTGACATGTTGGGACACATGCATGGGTGGTAATATTGCAATGTTTTCTTTGTAAATAAAGTGCATTTTATTATAAGCATTATTTGCATAGGAATGAGGTGTGTTTGCGCTGAAGAAGGAGAGTGATTAGAATGCAGGTGTTTAGAGAATAGGATGAAGTATAACTATTTTGTTTTGGCAAATTGATGGCAAATTCTGATACATTGTACAAAAATATGTTTTTTTTAGAAAACAACAACAACAACAACAACAACAACAAAAAACCATGAAGGTCCACTCCTAAATCTAACCATAAGTGAAGTGTAAGCAGATCATATCAATTAAATAATGCAAACTCATGAATTTGCCACCAGTTCAGAAATGTGTAAAACTGTTACTGATTGCCATGAGAGTGTTTTGATGTTGTTTTGACTGTTTATTTTGCCCCAGTGTCTATACATTCTTGCAAAAATCAACTAATCAAAGTGGTTTACTTGTAGATGTCATACTAAACTGGAATTATGAGAAAGTATTTTAACATCAAAAACATTACACATATAACCTTGAAGCTTGATTTCAAAACAATTATCATGTCAACCCAGTAGATCAAGGGCATGTCTACAGGAAAATACATATCCATATTTTTGAAGCAGATAGAGAGGAGAAATAGAGAGATAGGGTTTTTGGCAGCACATATAAAAAATAAGCATTGGAACATAAGAGCACATCAGTAAGATTTGATACAGGCCTGACGGATTGAGCGGATTAGCGGCACAGAGAGGATGTGGTAAGCAGTTCTTCACAGAGCCAGTGTGAACACTCATGTCATGCCTGTGGAATATCTATTGGTGAGTAGAAATTAAATTGAGGGCTTTAAAGGCTCGGACAGGGAGATCTGGAACTTAATACCTAATTTTCCTACAAGGTGACTATATTGTTAGTGCAGGACATTATAAGGTTGAAAGAGAAGTGTGAAAATATTTCTTAACTTTTTTACAGAGAAGATGTTTCATTTGTGAAACTCTTTTCAGTGGTTCAGAGAAGGACTGTCTGTCATTACTCTAACATAATGTAGTACCATAATCTAATATAACGTTGATATTAAGTGCAGTATTTGTTTGTGGTAAGGTGGAACTTGCCATTGCAGGACTTGGATAAGGGGACACATCGAGGACATAGACTCAAAAAAGCCCTGGGTAGAGGTATTCTTGTATTTTTTTTTTTACCGTCCCCTCTGGGAGAACCACATTTTGTGGGAGGTGGAAACCATTTACATAACATTTTTGAAAGCCATCGTGGAATAGTTGTACACAGCACACAAATATCCTCTAAAGCTTCACACTGCCCCTGTAAAATGGAGGGATGCTTCCTCTCCATCAGAAAAGCAGTATTCGTCTTTTAATGATTGTATTGTTGTGTAAAATGCACACATTTTAACTTGTATGTTTACTTTAGCACAGCCTTTTAGTTACAAATATTTGCTTAGTGGCACTTTGGTACAGGCGACTTGAGTTTTATTCTGTCTTGGATTATTTCCAGATTCCATTTCACTTTTTCTCCTTATTTACTATCAGTGCTCCAGGGTCTTGAAAATGCCATATGAATATGTGTTATTGATTTTCTTATACTGTGGACGAGTGATAAGCTTTGTTCAATAATATGCAAATAAAACAACGAAAATATTGACTTCTAAGCCACTCTTTGTAATACATTTCCATGCTTTCATCTGCTACGATAATGTGAAGTGTTTGACTTACTCTAATTTTTCTAAAAAAAAATACTTGTATGTGCAATCATTGGTGCTTAATTAATTAATCTACATACCGTGTAATTAAATTTCATTAAAAAATAAATCAAATAACAGCCATATATATATATATATATATATATATATATATATATATATATATATATATATATATATATATATATAGGGTAATTTAATTAAGAACACATTTCCCATTGATTTGGCTGTTGTAGGCCATGCTCTGTGCCAGAGTCTAGTATCACATTTTGACTGATGCTGCGCCAATTGTTGACTTGTTACAGTAATAGTTCTATGCAAACGGGTAATGTGAACCCAGTCACATGAAAGTCAGGAAGTGCTTTGTACATGAAGTATTAATTTGTAGAAAAAAAAAAGATTAATATTGCTATAGCTGCTTGTTCCTGAAACTGCAATATTTATTTGACGTTATATTTGTCTTTTTTGGCAGTTTTATTGGGAGCGATAGTGGAGATAGGATAGGAAATTATGAGGAGAAGAGGAGGAAACAAAACTGGGAAATGATGCATGCCAGATTCAAATTAATATATTGAGATATTTTATTATTGCCTAGTGCTACATTGGGATACGTATAGAAACGCAAACTCTTGTGAAAAAGAAGTACATTTTAGCATGGATATAAAAAGAGTAATTATTACAGAAATAAAATACTTTTTTAAAGAATACGCTTAGATGTGAACTGAATGCAATGTTTTTTACACTTAATTGAATGTTTATTGCAACTAAATGAAATATATTGTAGTTTAAATTTACACTCATCTAAATGATTATTAGGAACACCTGTTCAATTTCTCATTAATGCAATTATCTAATCAACCAATCACATGGCAGTTGCTTCAATGCATTTAGGGGTATGGGCCTGGTCAAGACTGAAGGTCAGAATGGGAAAGAAAGGTGATTTAAGCAATTTTGAGCGCGGCATGGTTGTTGGTGCCAGGCGGGCCGGTCTGAGTATTTCACAATCTGCTCAGTTACTGGGATTTTCACGCACAACCATTTCTAGGGTTTACAAAGAATGGTGTGAAAAGGGAAAAACATCCATTATGCGGCAGTCCTGTGGGCGAAAATGTCTTGTTGATGCTAGAGGTCAGAGGAGAATGGGCCGACTGATTTAAGCTGATAAAAGAGCAACTTTGACTGAAATAACCTCTCGTTACAACCGAGGTATGCAGCAAAGCATTTGTGAAGCCACAACACGCACAACCTTGAGGTGGATGGGCTACAACAGCAGAAGACCCCACCGGGTACCACTCATTTCCACTACAAATAGGAAAAAGAGGCTACAATTTGTAAGAGCTCACCAAAATTGGACAGTTGAAAACTGGAAAAATGTTGCCTGGTCTGATGAGTCTCGATTTCTGTTGAAACATTCAGATGGTAGAGTCAGAATTTGGCGTAAACAGAATGAGAACATGGATCCATCATGCCTTGTTACCACTGTGCAGGCTGGTGGTGGTGGTGTAATGGTGTGGGGGATGTTTTCTTGGCACACTTTAGGCCCCTTATTGCCAATTGGGCATCGTTTAAATGCCACAGCCTGCCTGAGCATTGTTTCTGACCATGTCCATCCCTTTATGGCCACCATGTACCCATCCTCTGATGGCTACTTCCAGCAGGATAATGCACCATGTCACAAAGCTTTAATCATTTCAAATGGGTTTCTTGAACATAAAAATGAGTTTACTGTACTAAAATGGCCCCCACAGTCACCAGATCTCAACCCAATAGAGCATCTTTGGGATGTGGTGGAACGGGAGCTTCCTGCCCTGGATGTGCATCCCACAAATCTCCATCTACTGCAAGATGCTATCCTATCAATATGGGCCAACATTTCTAAAGAATGCTTTCAGCACCTTGTTGAATCAATGCCACGTAGTATTAAGGCAGTTCTGAAGGCGAAAGGGGTCAAACACAGAATTAGTATGGTGTTCCTAATAATCCTTTAGGTGAGTGTATATTAAATACAATTAGTTGAACTTAAGAGTGCCTTTTGACCAACTTAACTGGGACACTTACGTACACAAGTACATTTCATAACTACTTTTATTGTCTTTTAAATATGGTGTGTACTTCTGAATTTACTGACTAGCATTAAATCTAAATGTATCGAATGCATTTAATCGTATAATCGAATTACACAAACAGTTAAAATGATTAACAAGTACTTTACATGTGCTTGAGTTAGTAAACACATCAAAGTGTACTTATTTAAATGTTTAATTTGACATTTATTTATTTAAAAGTTTACTTAAAGGCATAGTTCACCCAATAATGAAAATTCTTTCATTAATTACTCAACCTCATGTCGTTCCAAACCCGTAAGACCTTCGTTCATCTTCGGAACACAAATTAAGATATTTTTGATGAAATCCGATGGCTCAGGGGGGCTCCATTGACAGCAATTTAATTAACACTTTGAAGGCCTATAAATGTGGGAAATGCATCATTAAAATAGTCCATGTGACTACAGTGGTTCAACCTTAATTTTGTGAAGCGACGAGAATACTTTTTGTGCGGAAAAAAACAAAAATAACGACTTTATTCAGCTATTCATTTTCTTCCATGTGGGCCTCTGATGTGAGTTCACGAGAGCGCCACGACGCATATGCGAGAACTGAGAAGATGTATATATATATATATATATATATATATATATATATATATATATATACACACTATTTAAAATGGATTTTAGCTGCTAACACATCTCTCACTCGTGACGCACACACACCACACCACCATAGGCAGAGCGTGTGAAAGGCTGGGCACGGGTGAAAAAATGAACAGGGGATTGGGACAAAAATGTATCTGCACATTTAGATCTGCTTATCTTGTGTGTTTTACACGGTTTACAGCGTTACGCACTATAACCAATCACACATGATCTGTTGAGATGCAATGGCCAATCAGATGCATTAAGATTAGTAATCGCTGAAACACCTGAGTTTTGTTCAGTGCGCGAGCTGAAATCTAAATTCTGACTGAATTCTGCACTCTCATGAATACTCTCATCATAAACCGACAAACAGATGTGATGATTGTGCTCTTGAGAGCGTCAAAACTAATATAATAGGTTCCCTTTCAAGGGAACTTCGAGCTGCGTCAAACGCTGTGGGAACGCCCCTGGGTTGTGCGTCATGAAGCACGTATGGAATCAGTCCAATAGAGAGATGAAACGTCATAGGCGGGTGACGTCATCGACCAGGAATTATAAAAGCACCCCAAAACACAAGCGCATTAGCTTCTGTGCCTTCAGTCGCGCTACATGTGAATCTGTCCCTGTGTGATATTGTCTGTCCTACATACTCTGCACCACACAAACAATTTATATACATATATATATATATATTTGAGAGAATGGCGAACGAGCAGCAATTTAAGAAGTGTGTTACTCCCTGCCCGCGCTATTTAACGGGTGGGGATACACACGTTCTTTGTGTTGTTTGTTTGGGAGTGCAGCATGCCCAGTCAGCTCTCGAGGGAGCTGACTGTGAGCATTGCGAGCGTCTGCCGTTAAGGACGCTCCGCTCCCGCCGAGCGCTCTTTGAGGAGAGCGGTTCGGTGCGCGCTCCCGACGGTTCGGGTCCCACTTCTGCTGAGGCAGAGCGGCGGCGCTTATCGTGGGGATCGCAGATTGATCTCTCAGCGGGGGTTGAGACGGGCGCTGCCTTATCTCTCCCTTCACCTGTGAGATCCAGTGCCTCAGTCCCGAATTCGGAAGCACGCGCTGCGGTTTCTTCCGCTCGGGTTGAGGCACCAACACTGCAGCTATCCAGTTCTGAGGAGCTGGATGTTGTCAGTGTTGAGGGAGAGGTGGAGGATTCGCCACCCCACACCCCCGAAAGTGATGAATTAATGGAGGTATTGACTAGGGCTGTTGATAAACTCAGTATTGAGTGGCCAGTGACTAGACAGGAGTCTGTTTCTAGATCTAAATTAGATGAAAGATTTTTGCCGTCACGTGTGCAGCCTCCACACCGGTGTCTGCCGTTCTTTAACGACCTCCACACTGAGGTGTCGAGATCGTGCAAGAAACCGGTTTCATATAGAATATTTAGTCCCCAGACATCTACATATTCTAATATAATGGGGGCTAAATTTTATGGTTATGGCGCTTTGCCTCGCGTGGAAGAGACGCTCGCGAGCCATCTGTCTCCCGAGGCGGCGTCATCTTTTAAAACACCGGTATTACCCACCAAGCCCCTCAGAAATACATCTGCTTTGGTGGGTAAAGCGTATTCGGCTGCAGGTCAGGCTGCGTCATGCCTGCATACAATGTCAATCTTGCAGGCATACCAGGCTGACCTGCTAAAGGACGTGAGTGAGAGTGAGGAAGTCAGTGCTGACGTAATTCGAGAACTGCGTCAGGCTGCTGATTTATCCCTGCGCGCCATCTTTGGTTAAATCAAACTAACATGAAAGAGAAAGAAAAAACGTTTCTTTTAGATGCTCCTCTCTCTCCTTCGGGGTTATTTGGCGAAGCTGTTAATTCTGTTATGGACAAATTCCAGGAAGAGAAAAAACAAGCAGCAGCTTTCAAAAAATTTCTCCCGTTAAAAGTTCATGTCTCTGGGGCTGCTGGGCGGGAGCAGCCCCGGACGTTTACAAGTTCATCTCATAGAGCGCAGCAGAAGCAGAGTGTCGCGTCTCGTGCTCCCCCTGCTGGACAGTGGGCTCAGGTGCGGCACTCTCAGCCGAAGCCTTCTAGCAATAGGCCTGATCTGAGGACAGTGTTATTGTCTAAGAAGGCTTCGGCTAAGAAGAAGTCCTGACGCCGAGGCGTTCAGGATGTTGAGGGTGGTCCCCACCGAGGCGGAATGGAGTTCACCTCTCTTTTCGGTGCCCATTCTTCCTCGGTGCCCTCAGGGGGCCGTTCTGCCAACCCCGCCTTTATGCCGGGGCGTAGACGGTCCCAGCGAGTGCTTTCCCGAGGGACGCTCGCTCCCTCTGAGTAGGGTTTCAGAGCAGTCAAACCAGTCGTTCCCTGCCGGTGCGCCATTACAGGGCACTGTGTTTGCTGCTCAAGTTACACCAGAGGCCAGTCTCAAGAGGCTGGTACCCTTAGTGGATTTTCTGGCAGAGTGGAAAAGCCTTCCAAGAATATCTCATTGGGTCCTGCAGACAGTAGAAAAGGGTTATGCTATCCAGTTCAGGTGTCGTCCACCGAAATTCAGAGGGGTTCTGCACACAGTGGTGGGCCCCGAGCAGGCTCTGGTATTGGAACAAGAGGTGAAAACGCTCCTTCAAAAGGAGGCTATAGAACGGGTTCCTCCTCCCAGTTTGGAGTCAGGTTATTACAGCCAATATTTCATCGTTCCGAAGAAGGATGGGGGGTTGCGTCCAATTTTAGACCTGCGCCTATTGAATCGCTCGGTAGGGAAGCTAAAATTCAAGATGCTCACTATCAAGCAGATCGTGTCTCAAATCAGATCCGAGGACTGGTTTGTCACGATAGATCTAAAGGACGCGTACTTCCACATTTCCATCCTTCCACAACACAGGAAGTTCCTGAGGTTCGCCTTCGGGGGCGAGGCGTACCAATACAGGGTTCTTCCATTTGGCATAGCCTTATCTCCCTGCACTTTCACAAAATGCATGGATGCAGCACTAGTGCCTCTGAGGCTTCAGGGCATTCGTATTCTCAACTATATCGACGATTGGTTGATTTTAGCTCAGACAGAGCAGATGGCGGTTCGGCATCGAGATGTCGTCCTTGCTCATATCAGAAAGTTGGGGTTGAGGCTGAACGCAAAGAAAAGTGTATTATCTCCTTCCCAGAAGACCACTTTTCTGGGTACTAGGGTTACATACGTAACCGAGACGTTTTTCTATTTACAACGTATTTTTGCAGCGTTGAGCAATGTAGCCAATCACAAACATAACTGATGATTTCTTGAACACAAAAGCCAATTAGAAGTGTTTAAGTTAGAATCCACTCACCACTCAAAACGCCCGAGTATTTGTCCAGTGCTAGCAGTCCAGATCTGCACACACAAATCCTCTTGTTATAGTTATGATTTAGATATTATGTAGGCTAAATAAGATAATCATTGTACAGACAGCTTAATCGATTAGCAGAACTTTGTGACATCTCAATTCATTAAGATGAGTGACAGCTTAGTGATCAAGAGAGCGCTTTAATGTAAGCATAAGGTTCAAGAGGCTGTCCTGGATTGTGAATAAACTACCCTTCAGCCGTGACTTTTTCACGATACAGCACTAGCCTCGAGTACCTTATTGATTTTATAAGACGTTTACCACACAATACAAATATCAGAGTCAATGCAACTTGCATGATGTAAAATCACTAAAAGCCTTCCTTCCACTGGAAAAAATAGTCCCTGACCATGAAATATGTTTACATTGCTAAGAGTGGTTGCTAGGGGTTTTGTGTAGTGATACATAAAACCGTTGGGTGAAGGGGTCATAGCCATGTTTTATCCTTTTATCGTGAATAAAACATAGCTATTGACCAATCAGAATCAAGGACTGGAACTAACCGTTTAATAAGCATGCTTAGGCAATAATCCATTCAGACTTTGAAGAAAGCATAATAAACAAATGGTTTCATGAGTCAACTTGCTTGGTTCTAAAGCAAAATGGACACACAGATTAGTGATAACTCTAAAAAGTGTATTTCTCAACTCAGACTAGCAACAACAACTAAATGATTAATAACACCTATAATGATCAATAAGGCATTGATGTCTGGATAAAAATTACTTTGACTTGTCATGCATGAATGGTTTAAAACCATTTGCACGAATAAGAGCGGGATCATGTAACTAGCCAAAGGATGTCAAAAATAACAGAATCTACGTTAATTGCTTTAACAGCCCTAATTAGTTTATTTCATATAAAATTGCAGCATTTTGCTTCATATAATCGCATAGGCTTGACACTGCGATTGCGATTTGATTAATCGTGCAGCACTAGTGTGTGTAGGTTATTGATAGATGAAACGTAACTATTTCATGACATTCTATTTAAATGTGTTTTTAGGAAGAATCGCCCTAGAGTTTCCTCGTTATCGCCCTTACCCTAGAATTGGTTCACCCTCCGCCTATGCGGGCCGCCATCTAACGCAATGCACTATTCACCTGTTAAAGAAGTTTAGAACTCAAACTAATAATCAAAAGTTTACATCTCATAACATACCTTTTCACAGTTGATCAATTAAACATGAAATGAACACCTATTAAACCAAAGTTAACATTAGATGAACGCAGCGTATAAACGTATAAAATTGTACCTCTCCTCTCTAGTGACAGGAAAGAGGACGATCACCGATTACGCTGCTGTTGAATACAACAACGCATATTGTCTGAATTTTATACATGGTACTGTATAAGCTGGACACTGTTGTGGGGGCACCTACCTACTAAGCTAGTCTGAGACATACAGGGTACAGTCTTTATTGAAAAACAAACGATTTTGAATTAATCATTAAAGACTTTTGAGTTTATACTCCTCGTGTGCTCATTACAGCCCCCAGAAATGATACAGAGCACTGAACCTAGTCACTGAACCTTGGTACTCAGGAGAATTTCGTTAAATTTGTGGAGTGGGTGCTTGTGAACAATGGAGCACCGCCAGCCGCCTCCCACACCCTGCACGGAGCCTATGCCAGAGCTCACCGCAGACAAGGAGCTGCCTACGGCAGAGCTGATGCAAGGTTATACCATCACCCCGGAGCCCAAGTCCAACGACGAATCTGACCAGGTGTGTGAGCCGCCAACATCATCTGTCCCAGTGGTCGTGGAGTCCGAGGGAAAGAAATGGAGCCCTGTCACTGAGGGTGAGCTGTATATGCCCTCTGGGAGATGCTATGAGGATTTGGTAGAGGATAATCTCTGTGCTCTCCTGTCCCCCCTTGTCCTGTCTAGCTCCAAGTCTCCTGTGTCTCTGCTGTTCCCACCCATCTCCAAGTGCCTTGCGTCTCCACTGGTTCTTCTTAGCTTTAAGTCTTATGCCTTCCTCTCCTAGCTAGCCTCCATCTCCCACCTCCTCTACCAAAGACAGCCAGTCCTTCCTCCTCACCTCCAGAGGCTCCCTTCAGTTCCACGGCTCCCCCTCTGTTGACTCCACTCTGCTGCTTGGATCTGCCTCGGGTCTTCCGATTTCCAGCTCCGACTTGGCAAGGGATCACCTGACTCCACCTTCAGCCTCCGAGCCCATCACTCCATCTCAGCTTGTCGATCAGTCGGCTCCACCTTGGCTCCTCCCTCCCTTGGCTTCACATGGGCCATCAACCTTACAGCTCCACTGGACTCCCTTGTCCCTCCAGCTCCACCTTGGTCAGTCGTCCCGCTGCCTGCACCATGGACTTCTGGGCCTCCACCTCTTCTGCTCTTTTGGGCTCAGGCTTCTTTCTGGCCCTACCTTGGTCCTCAGTCCCACTGGTTCTGCCTCAGTCCTCTGGCACCCTGGCTCAACCTCGGATGCCCGTCGTTCTTGGTCTCATCGGCTCTTCGGCTCCTCCTGTATCTCCATCTGCATCGGCTCCGTCTCAACCTGTCATCCCCTTGGTTCTGCCTGCCAAGTTTCCAGCATGGCTCCTCCCTCGACTTGTCTCCTCCTCAGCTCCCTCCACTGTTATCACTTCCCTGGTTTCCCCTTCTGTCATCTTATCCTGAAATGTTACATGATCACAGTTTTATTTTGTCATAATGAGGGGTCGACTGTACATTATCCATTACACATGTCTCTGTAGTTAAATTTAGAACAAACTATGCCTAAGATTTGGTTCCCGGGGAACACAACAATAAATGTACTCATGTGTATCCTCAATTTGCTATGCATAAAATCATCTAGGAAACACATACATGCATGTGTATAATAAACTAATGATCAGAAACACAGGGTAATTGGTTTTAGTAAGTAATTATGTAAAGGGTTGGTTCACCCAAAAATGAAAAATCTGTCAATACTTACTCACCCATATGTCGTTCCAAACCCATAACCATTTTTTCATCAAATTTTGACTAAACCAGTAGTTGTGTAACTGTCAATGGAGGGGCAGAAAGCTCTCAGATTGCATCAAAAAGATATTAATTTGTGTTCAGTAGATAAACGAAAGTTTAATGGTTTTGGAACGACATGAGGGTGAGTAATTAATGACAGAATTAACAATTTTGACTTTTGTATCTTAACTTTGGACTTTTGTATCTTAACAGGGAGAGCCAATCACTGGTCGGCCCTAATTGGAGCTTCCCATTCGAATAACTATATATTATGGGAGTATGGAGGTTATGCCAGTGATGGGGTCAAACAGGTCGCTGAACTGGGCTCACCGGTCAAGATGGAGGAGGAGATCCGTCAAAAGGTAAGGATGCAGAGTTATTACGTACCCAAACTGTTATTCAGCAACCAAATGCTTATCCAGGGTCAGTCATGACGTAAAAAAAAGGAGTATAGTCCTTTTATGTGTATATGTTTTTTTGTGCATGTGTATATGTTGGATTGTGCAGGATATCTTATAATAATAATGGGGTCTTAATGCTCACCAGTGGTTATATTGTGTTCTAAATTCTGCCTGGGTAGCTTTTTGGATCTAGAATCAATGTCTTTACACAACTTCAGAATGGCCTATGTATTTTTAAGACAAACTCAACTTGCAAACCCACAGCTACAAACACATAATGGTTTAATCATAAGTCAGATGGGTAGGAATTATCGTGCTTGTCCTTGAAGAACTTTGATAAGAATAATAGTAAGAATTAAAAGCTGTGTCTATGGAAATACAAGTATAAAATAGAGCTGAAATGGATCAGGTTGATAATTACATTAGTTCTCCACTGGAGCATCATAATTACCTGCTGTTGAGGTTGTTTTGTGAGGGGCATTGAGAAAAGACCTTTGCAATTGACAAGCTTGCTGACTATTCTCTAAGTTCAGTAGAGCGTGCAGATGCTCTTGGAGATCTGTGAAAGGCTCAGATGTTTGGTTTCCGGTACGCACAATGCATTTCCATTTGCAAGATCAGCTGAGAATTGACATGGAAAAGATAAGAGGATGAGGGAGATGATTAAACTTGGTTCTGTTTCAATAATCATGTCTCTTACACTCCCATTTGTCATCTTTCATACAGTAGTGCAGGTACAATAGTATAATGTAAGAGTTTAATAGTAATTTTGTATGTAATAAATCAGTGAAGCTTATCATTTATTCTACACTGTTAGCAAGTGACAGTAACAACATTACCAGAGTGATTATTTTCTTATTTAATATAAGATTGATCTAGCTTTGTTGCATTTAATAATAAAATAATTGTAATTACAAAATAATAATAATAATATATTTTATTATTGTATTTAATGGTCACAATTTAGATTAGGGGCCAATTTTGACTTTATTAACTATTAATTATGACTCTTGCCTCAAACTCCGATTGACTTATTTTTAATAGTCCTACCCAATAATTAAACTTAACAACTACCATACTAACTAAGGGATATAGAATATGCTCATGCAGAATAAGGCGTTAGCATGTGCTTTATAAGTACTAATCAACAGCCAATATCCTAGTAATATACATGCTAATAAGCAAATAGTTAATAGTGTGAATTGGGTCCTAAAATAAAGTGTTACTGTTTGTTGTTTTTACACTAAATGAGTTTCACCAAAGCAAATTACTACTTATCAAAATTATGGTCAACCCCCTGAGTCTTTCCCCATCCCATTGTTGCGTTTGGCTCACTGAGGATTGGAAGGCAAAATTCTTTGTTCTAAAAGCTTTATACTAACACATTCATCTGGACTGAAATAAGTACAATTGAGTTGTCCCTTTGGACCAATGAATTTCAGGCATCCAAATGGCGTTGGCTGATATGGTTGGAAATGTCACTTTGATAATTAAGTCTTCAAGTCAGTGCACCAAAGATACTTCAGCTCATCTGAGCAAGTGATAGAAACCCTGAAGGAGGTACTGTATCACTGTGTGGCAGCTCTCCAGTAGATCTGTTATGTGAGCCAAATTGCTGTGTGTTGCATTTGCTCTTGAGTATGTTGTAAGCAGGACTATTTACAGTTGGTTGGACTGATAATTATTCTCCTTGGGTTTTTACGGTCCAGATAGCAAACAAATCCTACTGGAGGCTAGAGAGCAGGAGAGATCCATGTTGTGATATGGGTCTTGTCTGAAACATGTTTGGCCAGTGATTGAAAAGTAAGTTCACTCTGACAATTACCCTTTTTTTTACAGGTCAAATCAGATCAAAACAAAGACAATCAGAGTTTATAGTAACAGTGGGGTCCACATCTGAGGCACTATTAAAATATCGGTTTCATATACATTATAATACTTTTATAATGCCTTTTCAAAGTTTAATGCATTAAAACAAACAACCAATTTCTGATGTAATTTGGTTCATAAATTAATTTGGGTTATAATTATTTATGAAAATATATAAAGTATTTATAACATACATTATGAATACATATATAATGCATAAGTAAAATGTTACCAGAAAGTAATCTTTAATTCAACATGTTAATCAAATTGTAATGCTTACATTTTGGTGCCAATTAGGTGTATTACTATTTATTTACATAATCTAATTAAGCATTTGATAAAATGTACTACTGTTTAACCCTCTGGTGTCTGAGGTGTTTTCTGTGCCCTGGGTGTGCTCTGATATGCCCTGACATTTGTGCTTATATCTGTTACTTTTTTACTCTGTTGCTCTGTAAACATGTTCATGGCTAAAGTCTGATTACACTGTATTCAGTACAAACTCTTGAACAATAATATGTGAGCAAGCATGTATGTAAAAGTTTGTAGTTTTGAAAAAAAATCTGTTTAATGCGTGGTTTGTGTGTCATATGGGGTCATATGATGGTTCTAAAAATAACATTATTTTGTGTATTTGGTTTAATGCAATGTGTTTACGTGGTTTTAGGTTAAAAAAATCATTATTTTACACATACTGTATATTATTGTTGCTCCTCTATGCTCTGCCTTTCTGAAACGTGTTTGAAAAGCTCAGTGTGCTCTGATTGGCCAGTGCATTGTGATTTGCCCAAAAACCTTAAGCGTGTGACGGAAATGTCACTGCCCTTACCATATTTAGATTATCAGCTCCCAAAGCAATAATGACAGGTTATAATGTTGGAACTACCTCATCAATGCGAGCCCAAACCTGAACTGGAAAATGCAGATGACCAAGCTGATCGATCAACTTTGCATGCGCGACTGGACCAGATCACATCAGATTGGTATTTCATTGGGGGACATAATTACTGATTAGAATGACTTTACTGTCTTTTTACGCGTTGCACCGCGCTAAGGGGGGAAAACATTATGTGAACATAAAACAAATGTGCGCTTGAGACCCCGGGGTCGCCGGAAGGCCCAAGCTGTAAAATCAAACAAAGGTGTGTGGTGACGACCACCCCTCCACATCACATACATCTTGGAGTGATGCCCCCGACCATAGTGCCTTTGAAGATGCCAAGCTTCAGGTGGAATGAGCTCTAACCGACAGAGGTGAGGGCAGCCTGCTCACCTCATAAGCCATCGAGATAGCTTGGACTCTAACCTCTTTGGACTTGGACTCGAACCTCTTTGTACTTGTTCTTGACTGTCTCGATAGTCCTAGTCTTGGAGTTGTCTTGGACTTGACTTGATTACAGCCCTAGGCACAGCGTCCCGGAGTGGGGTCTGATTGTGCGGTGCAACACTTGCCTGGCTCCACGGTTGGGCAGGGGGTGCGTGAGAAGGCATCGCGTCCTCCAACCGCACACCACTGCCCGCTGGCGATAGAAGAGGGGGATCAGAGTGGTAAGATATAGCACACGCGCTTCTTAACCCTCTGAGGTCTAAGGGCGTTTTTTCACTTTTTCTTCGATTCTACATATCTTATTAAATTCATATTTTAAAGGCAATTACATAACATAATCCCATATGTTTTATATCAAAATGTACAGAGAAAACCCAGCTCTCTTACTGATGAGCTCATCACTTGTCCTAGAGCATTGTGTAAAGACAGAGATAGAGATAATTTGGCTCTAAAAGGTGAAAAATACAAGTCTGATTTTTGAAATTCTTTAAATCTCTTGTGGAAACATACCATTACTAATGTGGACAAATTATTTTGGTCCTTGAAATGGGTTTCCCAAAAGTCTTAGGGTCACAAAAGTAGTGTAATATATGAAGAAAATAGTAGATAATGAATAATAATTTTCTAAAGTGGCATTTTTTGTCTGTGACTCTACCTTCACCAAATGTTAGAGGGACTGAGATAAAATAGGACTAAAATAACTTCCTACTACATATCAAGCTTTAAGGGATGTGTGCAAATGAAAAAAGTAGCATTACAACAGGTCTTTCTTTCAAGCAAAACATTTTATATTATTTATATTATAAATAGCACCACTATTTACAATATTTACACAATGTGCATGTTTTCATGTTTCAGTTTTTCAGCTGTCATGCAAGCTGCATGCAAAGCGCAACATCACACTCCCTGCATTTCCAAAGTGTGTCCTTTCTCTGGCCTTGGCTTTGGCAATGCTCACACCTGCTGCGACCTGTGGTGGCTTTTGTGGAAGAATCTGCTGCATGAACGGCAATTGGCACAGAAAGGTACCGGGACCGGAGCAGTGTGGAGAGGCTTACAACAGAGTTCAGCAGTCAGCTCCTCCATGAAAGTTCTGTGTGTCATGGGTGTTGTTTGCTGGGCCAGACAGAGTTCCTTGTGGAGGATGTAGCTGTTGGTGGTGGTAATGACCTGCAATTGACCTGCAGGTACCGGGACTGGAGGAGTGTGGAGAGGCTTACCGCAGAGTTCAGCAGTCAGCTCCTCCATGAAAGTTCTGTGTGTCATGGGTATTGTTTGCTGGGCCAGACAGAGTTCCTTGTGGAGGATGTAGCTGTTGGTGGTGGTAATGTCCAGAAAATGGTAAAACAGGTGTCTGTACCAGCGCATTGTTTTGTGTTGTGCGATCAACTCTCCCCATGTGTTCATTGTACTCCATAACTGGTGTGGGACAGGGGATTGATGTCTTTGTCCAAGAGCCATCTTGTTGTTTCACCCTCCTCTGCACAGCATTACCAGAGTGTGCTGTGTGAAGTGTGGAGCAGACTGATACTTCCCTCGTGTCCATCCATTTCACATAGATGAGGGGGCCGTCCCGGATCCATCTTATGGAGCCTCTTTCTTATTTCTTTGTGAGGGCATTATTTGTTGTCCGAGGGCAGTCCTTGTGGTTTTCCCTGTAGTTCCCACTGGCAGCAGATTTTTGCTCATTGAGAGCCCTGAAGAGCTTGGGGCTAGAATAAAAATTGTCCATGTAAATGTGGTAGCCCGTGCCAAGGTAAACTGGTTGTACCAGGGACATCACAACATCATAGGAAAGGCCATGTCCAGAGGGGTTGTCACTTTTGCCTGTGTAAACGGAAAAGTCCACTGTATAGCCATTCTGTGAGTCTGCCAAGACAAACAACTTGAATCCCCACTTTATCGGTTTTGCCTTCATGTACTGCGTCATCCCAGTTTTGGCCTTTGATGCAACCATTCTTTCATCCACAGCCACATCTCTGTGAGGATGATAAAATGACTTGCAGGCATTTTTGATGGTGTTCATCAGGGGTTTCAGTATGAAAAGTTTGTCATGGTCGGCTGTGCCCTTTTTTTTTGTCGTTCTAGACATCCTCTTCAGGGTCGCTAAGGTGAAGGTTCCAAGAAAGTGCTCTGTATCTGTCCCGTGGCATGATCTGTACTGGAAGTGGCAAAGAAAATTAGTAATTCTGTCTCCAGTAATCTGCAATGCTGTCGAGTTTCACCATGGCCATGTACAGAAGCAGTCCAATGTACTTGTAAAACTCCCCTATGTTCACATCTTACCATTTATATTTCTTTACCTGTGCCATTTGTTTAGCAGCCTGCTTGTTTGTGTTTTGGCATAGTGTTTGTATGGTTTGTACAGGGAAGAAAAGTTTGAAGAGGTCGAGGGGTGTATATGTGGAAGTGGAGCTGAGCTGTGGCACTGGTGTTTGAGCTGGTTGAAACCTGGAGACAGGGGGAGCGATGTCTGGGTCTTTTTCCATCTTCCAAGACTGTGGAGCTGGCTGCTGTGTAGGTGGGGGTGCTGGTTGATGCTGGTGGGTACGGGACCTCTTGGCTGGCTGGGTTGGTGATGATGGTTGCTGTGTAGGTGGGGGTGCTGGTTGATGCTGGAAGTGTACCCCAGTTTTACACAAGAAAATAACTTTTGCATAAAGTAAACACTTTGCTAAAGGCGCAGTCAATTTGTCAAAGTTCAGATACACAAAGCAGCACACCACAGCTGCAAGTGTGTCTTTCAATGTCTTCGCCATTTTCTCTTCTCTTCTTTATATACGTTTTTGCCATGTTGCATTTCACAGATGATGTTGATAGTTCAGTTCACAGTACATTAACAATTATTACAATCTACAGAGATAATGAATGCTCAGTCAGAATTCATATTGACCTTAACAAATATTTTTAATGCAACAGGCTTCATGCACAGAAGTCAGACTGTTCTTTCTATTCAGAGTCAGTGAACTTGCATTCTCTGAGCTACAGGAATCACTCTGACAATAGCAGGGCTTAAATAGAGGAATCATTATGCGCTGTTACCACCTAGATCAAAATGAAGCAGTTGGTCGAAGCCCAGAATTAGATGAGATGAATATGTGGGGGTGTTTGGCACAGTGAGCCAGCGGGTGGGAACTCCACAATGTGACATATTTCCTTCTCTCGAGGAGGATAGAAGCACCATCTGTCTGAGATGTCTCATTTTTGTTCATATCTATCCAATAACTGTGCTTTCAACTTTCAAGTGGCTTATAAAAGAATTTGGAATTATAAGCTGCCTCTCATTGAAATGAAGCCTCACCTATTGCCAGAGGAAAATTTTCTACCATCCATTCTCCAAATCGCTTGTCCTCTGTAGGGTGTGAGGATGTTGGAGCTTATCCAGTTATCTTGGGCCATAGGCAGGAAACACCTTAGATGGATGGCCAGTCCATCACAGCATGATTAAAGTTATTTTACTTTAAATTCTTTAGAATTAAAAATTAAGTCAATTACTAAAAAGTTCAACACAAAAAAGTACATCATTGTGGACCACCTGCAATTCAGTTCAATCAGCTTTAATCAATAGCACTTTCTGAATTTTAAAGTTGAGTAAGATGCCTAAATCAAAGTGCTGGTACTTTTGCCAGAATTTGGTAGTCCTCTGAATCCATCACAACCTAGCACTCAGAACCCGCCAGCAACATGGATAATTGCATTGTGCCAGTTGCATTCAGCACAGATTTTTTGGACATATTTCCACTGTTACCTGACTTGGATAATTGTGAATCGAGTAGTGAAATGCATGCACATAAACAACAATATAAGTGTTATAATTTATTAACAATTACAGAGCATTAAAAAATTAGAACTTTTAATTTAAGTTAACTATAATTTATATAATACTTAATAATATTTACATAAACCCATTATAATAAATGTCACATTTAGCTTTGCCTCTTTTGTTGTGTGTTTGGTGATGTTTCTGTGTCTGCAATACTCTGTTATCTCTCTGTTTGAATGAGAACTGTTAGCTTAAAAGTTTATTTTGTGCTTTCATTTTCATTATAAATAAGTAAAACCATTTAAAACTTTTGCTATCAATATTTTAATGTGAGAATCAATCATCTCATTACAATATCAGTATATACTGTATGCTCAAGTTTTTATACTCATTTCTGCACTTACACCTGCGTGTCTTAATCACAAAGGCAATCATGTTTATGAAAGTATCACAAACAGGTAGCCAGACAGACTTTGCAATTTACAGTGTCCTACATATAGTTTGCACACGTCAAGCCCATCAACCCCCAAAAGGATGACATGGGAGCGAGCACAGCCTGGTACATGCGGCCCATCCTCAGTTGGCCTCTCTCTCTCTTGCTTTGCGGAGCTGGTGAGCTGTGCACAGGTAGCTCGATCATCTACTAGCTAAATTATATTCTAGCCAAAGAATGTGGGGAAAAGATATTAGCCTACTTAAACCTCTACCGCACGCATTATGATAGACCTATAGAAAACAATATTTGACTCTTTTTCTTTTCTTAGATTGGCTTAACTTGAAGTGCTGTAAAAGATTTTGAAAAAATATATAATTTTAAGGTACTTAATGATATGTTGCCATACGGCAACAATATACAATTGTGGAAATGACTTAGTTAGTTAATATAGTTAATATTTTTCCTCAGAAATGTTGTTTGTGTTGATTCAGTTTGTGCTATTATAAGCTTTAGCACAGTACTTTACTACACCTCACTACACCTTATACATACTTTCCAACAACTTGTGATTCTATTTATTACATTCTTTTTCGCTGAATAATACTTTATATTCTTTGAATTTCATTAAATTTTTCATGAAAATTATTCAATTGCAAATTTATACAGTTAATAACAAATATAATACTGTTCATCATGTATCATAAAACACTGACATAAAACCAAAAACATTGCAGTTCATGGAAATTCAACATTATGGAATCTTATTAGAGAAAAACTATGAACATGAGCCCCTTCCCATAATCCTTGAAAATTCCTTTAAATTTGATTTTCTTTCCATAATACAAATGCCTTGGCAGTCCTTAACATATGACTAATCAACATGATACCACTAGCATTAATGTTGTTATTGTTACAGCTTAACAGATTGCACCTGGCCTTTATAGCTAGCTAAACTTTTGCAAAAATGTCATTCCACCACTGCACAGTGTTGCCGCTTGGCAACACAGACATTTGATCAATTTACAAAAAACTAATTTCATGAAAAAAAATTTGAATGGTGAATATGTCATCATAACTTACATGAGGTGAAGTTTCTGATTTTTATATCCGGGCTGGTCCTTGTTTGTTACTGACGTTTTAGTTTGCTTTCAGCAACTACCGACAAGAGACGGCAGTCTGTCAGAAATCGCGCCACAGAAAAAAACTGCATGTCATGGCAAAACAATCAATGGCTCATCAGTTATGATGAATTTGAACTCTGAAACAAGAAATGCTTCCTTGTGAATGCTGACATGGACAGAAACAGTTGATTTACAGTGAAAATTCAGTCAGGGTTTAGTGTGTGTGAAAAGAAGAATAAACAAAGGAGCTAGATTCTTTCTTCCTCAGTATTTGTGTGGAAATTTCCTTGCTCAGCCAGACAGGTGTGGCTGTAGAGATGGCTTGTAAATAACGGCTTTATTTTGAGTAGCTCAGACCATTTCAGCAGCTTAGACAAGTATTATATCTGTGTTCCCATCGGTTCAACCTTCTGTCTGGTTTGTATTGTATTCTTCATTTTTGTGTTGATAAAGATCCATATCCTGTTGATAAATAAGCAGTCTTTCTTCCCAGTTTCCTGCACCGCAAATCATCATGATGTGCCTTCCCCTCTCGAGGCAGTTGCTAGTCATCGTTGTGTGCTAAAATGTTTTTCATACATTTTCAGGTCATTGTTGACGCTCTCTGGGGGAGTAAATGGAAAATAAAATCTTCATGCTTCAGTGGATCTATCTCATTCAGCTCAGATAACACTAATGTTTTCTCCAAAACCTTTATGCTTCTACTGTTTCTAAAGAGTCTCTGCTTCCACACGGCAATGAGAGTGTGATTGTTTGTGTTCTCACCCGTGTAATTCCCTACCCAAATGCCACATGGCCATATGTTAGTGCTGTATGTTTGCATATCTTGTAAGGCCTCTCTTTATGAAGTGTTTTTTGACAAGATTGGGTATATTTTGTACTTTAAAAGTGAAAAGGGAACATCTTTTCGGTTTCAAGTCAGTTTAAAACATAAATACGAAACGTGAAAATGTGAAAACGAAATGTGAAATAGAATATTCAATAAAAATGTATTTCATAAAGATTGTCTCTATATTACAGGGGGAAGAAAAATAGATAGTGGTGATGTCTGCCAAAAAGGGAAGTCGTTTCAGAGGCAAAGCAAGTATTTTGATGAAAGGTGGCAAAGAAGGACATATTGTGTTTAGAAGAAAGCCAAAAAAGTCATCAATCCCTTTCAACAAATAACGGGAATATAAATCATTACAAAATTAAACGTATATCTAGAGGACAATCGAAGGCTGTTGGAAAAAACTCTGCATAAAGTCCTGGTATGTGTACACTAAAGAAATTAACTTTCTTTCTTTCTTCTCGGTTTCCTTCTCACCGGAAACCGGTGAGAGTACGCTGTGTGCGCTTTGCTGCCGCTTCTCTCTTGAATTTTTTGTTGTTGTTTGTTTGTTTTCGCGTCTACCGTGACATCTTCTTCCTTGCTGAACTGCTGAACTGAACTTGCTGAACTGTCGTTTGCCTGGACTGTATTATTGTAATTTCCCTGTGGATTTTACTTTGGATATTGCGCTGATACTGATGACTTTCCAACTCCTCACTGGCACTCATCCAACTCACACTGCTCTGTCTGTTTGCTGATCTTCGCGCTACCCCACTGTACCTTCTATGTAGGTGGTTGTGGATTACCACATCTCTTCCTGGTGTCGGCCAAATCCTTCCTGCACTGTCGCTGGAACATTGTTGCTTTGCCGCTGCTGTACCAATCCGTGGATTAATGTTACAAACTTTGCTACAAACTTGCTCCTCCAGTCCTGTTTGTCACTGTCCGGCACGCCTGCTCTTCCCCTGCATGAGCTCTCTTCCTATCTCCCCTCACTTTATCGCTGCTACGCCCCCCTAGAACCGGCACTGTATAAACACTGCTGTTCGCTTGGAATTATTCGGCGTCCATGTTATGTTCATCGCTTCAAATGACAACCGACTCTTATCTTTGGACATGATGCTCAAATCCCAACTGTTTACACACCCGATCGTTGCCGACGATACCAGCCAAAGATCAGGGGAATTAACTTTGACAACCTTCGTCGCCCTCCTAGGCTGCCTCCTCCTACCTTGTCATCATGTCAGAACTTTAACATTGCCCACCTAAATGCACGCTCAATCACAAACAAAACAGCCCTAATAAATGATATCATTGTGGACAAAAAATGTGACTTGTTTTGTCTCTCAGAGACCTGGCAACAACCCAGCGACTGCATTAATTTAAACATGCTGCCCCTCCCTGGCTACTGCTACTTATCCAAACCCAGATCTGTAGGGAGAGGGGGTGGGTTGGCTGTAGTGCACCGCTCAGATCTGACTGTTAAAGAACTTAGGCCATTTGAAGTGACATCCTTTTAATATATTGCTGTGAAGGTTGTTTCTACCCCACCCCTTATATTATTGCTGATCTACCGCCCCCCTAAACCATCTGTACATTTTCTGTCTGAATTGAATGAACTTCATCTCTTTGTTTGGCTATGATTATGTTAGGGGATTTTAACATCCATGTGGATACAAATTGTTCTTACACCTCAGAGTTTTACTCTGTATTGAACTGTTTTAGTTTGACACAGCATGTTGACTTTCCAACTCACACTCATGGCCACACTTTGGATCTGCTCTGCTCCTCTGGTCTGAATGACATCTCGGTCTCTGGTTCCATCTCTGGTGTTTCTGGCCATAAGCTCATTGAATGCCGCTTTCATATGATCACTCCTCCTCCCTCCTCAGAGAAAACAGCTATTACAAGTCGTAACATTGGGTCAATAGACCACAGCATGTTTGCTGCCTCTATACAGGCCTCGCCACTGTTTGACCTTGACGAGCTCTCGTCCGCGGATGACTTGGTTGCTTTGTACAATGGCACCCTGACCAGTCTGCTTGATAGCTTAGCACCAGTTAGGACTAGACTTGTACCAGCAAATCGTACATGCCCCTGGTTCACCCCTGAGCTCAGGCAACTTAAGGCCGCTGGCCACCGTCTCGAACGGCTATATAAGAAAACTGGCCTTACAATTCACTCCAGGCTTTACACCGAACATACTCAGACGTATAGGGATGCCCTCAATGCTGCCCGCTCAAACTATTATTCATCACTCACAACCTCCTCTATGTCCAGGCCTAAAACCCTGTTCAGGACCTTGGACAAACTCATTAAACCCCCTGTCACTGCCTGTCCTAAGACTCCTGAGCAGTGCCAGGCCTTCTTACACTTCTTTGATGACAAAATTAGCCAAATCTATCAATGCTTCAACCCAAATGCTATCTCTCTCTCTTCTTTTCCTTCCTCCCTAGGCCCTCAGCTTTCCCATTTCACTGCTATAGACTCCCTCACTATCACTGACATTATAAATACGTCTAACTCCCCATCGTGTCAGCTTGACCCTGCCCCAACCCCTCTACTTAAAACTTGCATCACATCCTTATCTGAACCCATTGCATTTATTGTAAACACCTGCCTCAACTCTGGTGTTGTGCCTGCTGCCCTTAAGACTGCTGCAGTCACACCCATTCTCAAAAAAACGGACTGCGACACCACATCACTGTGTAACTAGCGCCCTATCTCCAACTTCCCCTTCCTGGCCAAGGTATTGGAAAGAGTGGTGGCCTCACAACTACACACCTTTCTTAATCACCATGACCTGTATGAGCCTTTTCAATCTGGTTTCCGTTCTTGTCACAGTACAGAGACTGCCCTTCTGCGCATCGTTAACGACCTTCTACTGTCTGCTGACTCTGGTTCACTTAACATTCTCATACTCCTTGACCTTAGTGCTGCCTTCGATACCATCAACCACAATGTTCTAATCACCCGTCTGTCTGCTACTGGTGTTTCTGGTACAGCCCTCATTTGGTTCCAGTCTTACCTCTTCAACAGAAAGCAGTTTGTGACGCTTGGTCCTCATTAGTCTTCCAAGTCCCCTGTCACCCGTGGTGTCCCCCAAGGTTCGGTACTTGGGCCCCTCCTCTTTCTCATATACATCCTCTCTATCGGCCCGATCATACGCAGCCACAGTCTTAAATTCCACTGTTATGCAGATGATATCCAACTCTATTTTACCACTCACTCTCCCTCTGATTCACCAACGTGCTCCCTCACTGACTGCCTCTCTGACCTAAAATTATGGATGCAAAACAATTTTCTTAAACTCAATACAGTTAAAACTGAAATTCTGCTGATTGGCCCTAAGAGCATCCTTTCTATATCTCCCAGTCTCACTCTCAATATTGATGGTTCATCTGTTCACCCTACCCCTGTTGTCAAAAACCTTGGCATTTTGCTTGACTCCACCCTTAGCTTTGATCCTCATATCAAATCACTCACTAAGACTGCCTTCTTTCACCTCCGCAACATTGCTCGCCTCAAACCCTTCCTCTCTGTTAGTGATGCACACACTTTGGTTAACTGCTTCATTATGTCCCGTCTAGATTATTGCAACTCACTTTTCCTTGGTCTCCCTGTGAAATCACTTCAAAGGTTACAATATATTTAAAACTCGGCAGCTAGGCTTCTCACCCATACCAGACGATCAGCAAACATCACCCCCATTCTCTACCAACTCCACTGGCTACCAGTTCCGTCCCGGATCAAATACAAAGTACTACTACTCACCTTCAAAGCGCTCCATAACCTTGCTCCCCCCTACATCCGCGACCTCCTGATCCCGTACACTCCATCCCGCTCACTCAGATCCTCTGACCAAAATCTCTTGGCTATCCCCCGCTCCAGACTTTCCACGCTGCCACCCAGGAGGTCGCGGATGTAGGGGGGAGCAAGGTTATGGAGCGCTTTGAAGGTGAGTAGTAGTACTTTGTATTTGATCCGGGACGGAACTGGTAGCCAGTGGAGTTGGTAGAGAATGGGGGGGATGTTGGAGTGCCTTGGCCCCCAAACTCTGGAACAGCCTCCCTCAATCTCTTCATGACTGTCCTTCACTTTCCCTCTTTAAAGCTCATCTCAAGACCTTTTTGTTTATGATCATTTTTCCACACCAAACTCATAGCTTCGCACAGATTACTTGTCTTTGTTGTATTGTTTTGGTTGTTGCTGTTGTGTATGCTTGCCTTTCCACTATGTAAAGCGACCTTGGGTTTGAGAAAGGCGCTATATAAAATAAACTTATTATTAAATTTATTATTTCTTTTTTGAGGGGGCTTTACTTATTTTATTATTATTATTTTGTCAATTCAAAATTTGACAAACACAATACATTTCATATATATATATATATATATATATATATATATATATATATATATATACATATATATATATATATTATATTGATATTGCCGATATTTAGTTCAGTGGATTACCTTGTTGAATATTGTTCAATTTGTGGGAAATCGGCATATGGCCGACATATGGTTTAATCTTAATTTATGGCTCACGTACCTCTCTCATTCAGCACAAATTCAAATGTTTCCATTTTCACAATGTAACATATGGTTGCTAACCTATTAGTTATTTTGTAAACAAAGCTTTGTACTTCACTCGTGTCCACATGTCATACTAACAAGAAACTATGCTTCTAACCACTGGTCGAGAGCTATAGTTCCAGTCACACAAGTTTGCAACGCTGTTCGCAAATGTCATTTTGAAGTATGGTTTCGGAAAATCAATATTTCGTTGTTTTTTTTTTGTTTCGTTTTTTCAGTGTACATCAGGTCTGTATGCATGCTACCTGAGACTGGATGGGCAATACCTAGACAGATTTTGTTTAGGCGATTAAAATATCCCCTTTTCCTGCTGTTATCTGACCTGTAAACTACAGGCTTGAATAAAAATATGGCCTCAGCAGCTGATGTCATTGTATTGCCACACCATTTTTTCCTCACTTCTCACCCAGTTGGTAATTTGTTTATGCAGCTGGCTGCTACCTCAGCTCAGTGTGGTGGTAATGAGAAGACTGCTGCTGTGGTGCTTTAAATGGCTGTCTTGTCTCTGACTCAGGTTCTGCTGGCACAGGCCACCAGAGGATCTCAGATGGATTGTAATCTTCTCCATTTTCTGACTGAACAACTGCTGTTCTCTCCCCTCATGGACAAATATAAGGTGCCACCTGAAATAAAAGATGATGGCAATGCTAGTCAGCTCTACTATTGCGGTCTACATGAAACACTGGACATCATGTCTCTCACACTTTGTCCATTTTTGTTTTCTCTTCTTTAAGGTTTCTATCTGTGCAATTTTTTCTTACTTAAGTCACATTTTTTTTGCATAACTGTATTATGCAAAATTCATATTTATAAGGTGTTTGAACACAGATGTGAGTCTACAGTGTGTGTAAACAACAAGCCTATAATTATAAATATCCACCCAATACTTTTTTTTATAATCCCCATAAATAATTTACAATCTCTCCAAACGTATGGTTTCAGATGCCCGCCTACTCTTACGGAAGATTAGGGAAGCTCCTCCCATGACTGATGACGATATTCCCTATTAGCATCGACACAGCCCTGAGTGAGAAGCACAGGGTCCGCCATTTCTGTTTACTCACTGTAGCAGATGTGGATATACAATGTCTGTGCCAAAAAAACATTACGTTCTGTTGTTGGATGTACCGACGAACATAAGAGTCTCTATAGACTCCCGGCAACTGAGTCACTGAGGACACGTGGTTGTAGTTGTTACTCAAGAATGGATCAGTACCAACTGTTCATGATCCAGCTTATAATCTCTGGATCGATACTGGTCACGGCAATAACGAAAGGAAGAGTGCGCACATTATTACAATTTATCAGAGTTGTTTTACGGATATAAAGTTTACTAGTTTATTAAGCACCCCCTGAAAAGGCATAAGGTCTGTATATATTTGTTTCGTGTTAGTTGTAACAAGTGTTTTTGTTTAAATTACTGTGTATTTTGATGTGTATTCAGCTCTTACGGTGATTTTCTAGAGTGAAAACAGAAGCTTCAACTTTTGTGTGATGTACAATAAACATTGTTGGCCATCATTTGTACAGGGTCCGCTACAACAAGCTTGTACTAATAGTGGACAAAAGCAAGATGACAGCATAAGTTTTGACCTGTTTTTACCTGATCTATTGGTTTTATCTGTTCTCCATGCAGCATACATTCTCTGGCTCTGTAAGCTGAACACTGCTGACAGTGTCTGACTGTTTCAACGTGTGAGATTGTCCTGTTTTGTTACCATAGAGTTCCTAAAGCTCCGATGTCTTCAAGAAAAGGGGCCGGGAGCAGCAGCTCATTTGCATTTAAAGGGATACACACCAAAATGGCGCATTTTTGCTCACCCCCAATTTTAACATGCTATATAAAATGATCCGTGGGGTATTTTGAGCTAAAACTTCACATATACACTCCGGTGACATCAGAGACTTATTTTACACATTAAAAAGTGGCATAATAGGTCCCCTTTAAACATCCCTCTATAGTAAGTTTACATATGCCAAACGTCCAAACAAAATCGAGACCAATCTGAATATCTCTAAATACAAAAGGCATCATTGTTACACATCTTCACCATGGTTTAAAAATGAACACAAGCCAACCCGGGTGGCTTCAATACGCTACAATCAATACACTGACTTTTGTGAGGAAACAGCTGATCACTTTATGAATTGACAGTATGCTAATCTTCAATGAGTTTACCATTAAAAGTTTGGAGTGTGCTATATTTGAATGTTACAACAAAAATAAATGCTGTTTTGTAAGAAAAAATCAGATTTTTTTTTCAATTTTGTATTTATTTATTGGTATCGCATTGGACAGCCATGCTGTTCTGGGATAACTTGAGTTGGTTGAGAAACAGTGACATTGCTTATTGTTATCATGACAGCTTATAATTTTAGAATTGCTTAGAATTGTTATCATGACAGGAGAGTTTTGAGATTTGTTTCCATTCTGTGGAAATAACAGCGTTTAATTGTGTTCATTGTCATTTTTGAACACATAGAAACTGTGAATTCATTCTATAGCTAATAGCTAATACTGTCTTCACTCTGCCGGCAGAACTTCACAGCTTTAGCACTTGACATCAGAGCATAAAACACCCATAGTTGTTGATAGAGTTGCGTAGGGGAGAGAGAGAGAGAGAGAAATAATTTGCTCAACGGCAAAAGCACCTTGACTAACAGACATAAAGGACTGGCTTGATGTTTGACACCGTGACAGAATAGACATGAAATAACATTCAGTCAGCACTCTGCTGGAGGTGTTTTCTCCTGGATTTGATGAGGAAGCGTTACATTCTCACTCATCTGTTTTCCTCCCCTGCCTACACAACTCAGGGTACAATAACCAAACAATCATACTCCAAAGCTTTGACACATTCTGCCTCAAACAATAGCTAAAACTTTAATTGATACAGTGTGTGAAGAGACTTTCTGTCTGGATGTTCATTAAGACGACAGCAATATTGATTTTCCGTTTATGTTAAATGGAAGAAAAAAAACATGAAACAATCTGAGAGAAGGATTGTTTGTTCCTGCTGAGATGAAGAATGGGGAAGGTGGAACATTCACACTATACAGGAATTTACAAATTTGATGGATGGTGCAGGATGGTGTTTGGTGTATATAACAATATTAAACAACCTTGCGGTTTGTTATTTCTTTGTTTTGTAAGAATTTGTTTTGTTTCTTACAAAAAATATATATACATGCATTTAATTTAAGGAAGTCTTTTTGTAGGGCATGATTACTATATATGATAACTTACAACATCCACCTCCCTGCTCTCTTGGCATCGGCAGATGAAAAACCTATAACCATCGATCACTACTTTCAAACCTGTCAGTCCTTAAAATTTATTTTACTATCAAAATCCAGTATGTTGATAGTTAAAGTAATTTTAAGGACTGACTGGAATGAAAGTAGTGATCAACTGATTGTCATAACAGAGCCTTAAACATCTCTTCTACAGTGTTCATACATATGCCAAACATCCAAACACAAGCAAAACCACTCTAATAGCTCTAAAGACAAAAGCTATCATTCATACACATCATCACCAGGGTTTGAAATTAACACACGAAAACCCAAATGTGGGTAATGTCAGAAGTGTACATCCTGCCCATATGGAGGTATCATGTGGAAGTTACACTAATGGACTGGGCGTTTCTGGGATGTGGAGGAACTCAACAGGGTTCGGCAACGGGGAACTCAACTGGAGCAAGAATGGCGCAAGGATCCGGTTCATAGGAGGGGAATGGCGCAGCATGCCGACACTTCGAACGGTGTTGACTGGCTTCTATGAGAAGAGAGTACATGGGAAGCTACCAGCTCTACACTAAGGTTATAGAATCTAGCGAACATGTTTGGTGTCGCTGTACTGATATCTGTCAGTGAGGCACACTGTGCCAGTGCCCAGGAAGGAGCTACACTTCGAGTGGAATGGGGTCGCAACCCGAGGGGTCATGGTGCATCTTGGGATTGATAGGCATCCACTATCCAGTGGGCCAACCTCTGCTTGTAGACAGCCTTTCCCTTCTGCTGGCCTCCATAACAGACACAGAGCTGGTCTGAGGTCCCGAGGCTTTGTGTTCTGTCCACGTACAGGCGCAGAGCGCGGACGGGACACACAAAAGCCAGGGCTAGGTCTGCCTCCTTCGTGGGGCAGCGCTTGCAGGTTCACCACATGGTCCTGGTAGGGAGTGGTAAGAACCTTGGGCACATATCCAGGCCCGGGTCTTAGGATGACGTGAGAGTCAGCCGGCCCGAATTCCAGGCACGATTCGTAGACCGAAAATGCATGCAGGTCCCCCCTCTTGATAGAGGCCAAAGCAAGCTGGAGAACTCTTTTTATAGGCAGGACTTTTAACTCAGCTGCCTGCAATGGCTCAAAGGGAGGTCTCTGCAGTGCCGTCAGAACCAGAGATAGGTCCCAACTGCATCGCGCTGCACCCACAGGGTAGCCCGGGAAAGCATTGCTGTCAAGTCTGAGTCAAGTCTCTCAAAGCGCTTTGAGAAAGGGAACTGTTCGTCTCCAAACAACACACTGCTGCGTTTTAATTTTTACACTGCTGCGTTTTAATTTTTGAATCTGCATTTTCAAAAGAATTGGATGAACCAATCTTTTAATGGACCATTCATAAAGATAACGTATCGGTTGCCTAACCTAACCTCGGTTCTCTCTAGAAGAGGGAACGAGTATTGCGTAAGTTAGCTTACGCTACGGGAAAGATTCACCTTTTCGAGATATTAAAGCCAAAAATTATCGCTCGCAGCCGGAGGCCCAGGCTCGGCGAGACGCTCATGCATTCAGCCAGCGCTGTAGTGGGCGCATGCGCAGTAAACCCAGCTGAAGCACTGCAGTGGCTGAAGCCATATAGCCCAACATCCTCTGAAAAATTAGAGCTAAAGATGTTGCCTTTCTGGAAAGACGCGGCCAGGCGCCGAACACGGCGCGCGCGCTGTGTCGTTAAGCGAGCCGTCATGGCCACAGAGTCCAGTTCTATTCCTAGAAAGGATATTGACTGGCTGGGCACTAATGAGCTCTTGGTCCAGTTGACCGTGAGACCCAAGCTTTCCAAATGACTGAGGAGCACTGCTCTGTGAGATAAAAGTTCTATCTCTGATTGTGCCAGAGTCAGCCAATCGTCCAGATCGTTCATTATTTGCAACCCTTGATTCCTCATGGAGCGAGAGCCGCGTCCATGCACTTCGTGAATGTATGGGGTGCCAAGGACAGGCCGAACAGCAGGACGGTGTATTGATATACCTGACCGTCGAAGGTGAATCTCAAGAATGGCCTGTGACGGGGTATTATCTGAATCTGAAAATAGGCGTCTTTCAGATCGAGAGATATAAACCAGTCCCTCGGGCGAATGTGCGCGAGGATTTTTCTGGTCGTAAGCATTTTGAACGGTCTTTTCATAAGAACTTTGTTCAGATGTCTCAGATCTAGAATAGGTCTGAGGGCTCTGTCCTTCTTGGGTACGAGAAAATAACGGCTGTAAAAGCCTGACTCGCTCATAGAAGGCGGCACCCTTTCTATGGCCCCTTTGCACAGCAGTTTCACTATTTTCTGCGTAGATGTGCTACTTCCATGCCCACTGACGTCACGGTCCACGCTCGAAAGCGCGGAGGCCGGCGACAGAACTGTAGTGAATAACCCTGCCTTATAGTGCTTAGCACCCATTCTGATACCCCTGGGATCGCTTCCCACGCTTTAATGTGTGTAGCGAGGGGTAAGATGACCTCCGGTTTCTGATCGCCGCACTGCGCGTGCTCGAGAAACTGACCCAGAGGTATGGGCGGCACGCACGCCCTCTGTGCCTGAATACGGCGGCTCGCTGACAGCAGTAACAGGCTGTTTTATATCTGACATCCCGATCGCAATGAATGGGGAGTGTTTTGTCATCACTTCGTGAGGTGCGAGCAGCGCTCTGGGCGCAGCATTTATTAGTATGCGTGAGCGTGCGTGAGCGGGCACGGGACTTACGTTCATTTCTAACGGCCCGATCGCCTTAGATGGGGGACGCTTTGTAACAATTCTTAGACGCGCGGGCGGCGCCTGGGGCGAGGTGTTTGTTAACATGCGTGAGCGTGTCTGAGCGGGCACGCGTTTTACATTCATAAGTGGCGTCACGACCACTTGGGTGAGGGAGTGCCCTTTGATAACCCTGTAACGCGCGAGCGGCGCTTTGGAGGAAGTGTGTGTCAGTAAGCGTGACCGCTTGCGAGCGGGCACTGGACTTACAGAAATATTTAGACCTATGTAGGGCTGTTTTGGCCGTGTGATAGACCGTGCAGGTAGTAGGTGTGAGCACGGACTCGTGGGCACATTTTCTACATTTAACACTCGACCGGGATTTGCCTGCTTTATGAGAGTGGGCTCTGTGAATGACACGGGAAGTGTTGTGCTTGTGTGTAGGGGTGAACACTGAGATGTGGGCACTTTTTCTACACTTAAAACACAATTGGCGTGAGTCGGGTAACCAGACATTACACTCTTATGAGATTTCTCTGGGTCGCCATGAAAATGGCGTTTGTGTGCAGGCGAGCGGGTTTTGTTACCGGCTCGTTGGCTGCTGAATGTACAACTGTAGTAGCCTATATGAAGGGGACTGACAGGGAAAGGAGTTTTGACGGTGGTTCGGCCGCGGCGGAGCTCAGCAGCTGGATCCGGGCCTTTCTCGTCCCACTCACGGAGGAGATCGGCTTGGAGGATCTGAAGTACAGCCATTGAATGCAGTGCAGACGCGGCCTGTCCGGCGGCGGCGTAAGCGCGGCCAACAAAAGTAGACGTGGTCCTGCAGGCTTTGAATGGGAGGGCAGACTTTGAGCGCCATCTCGTGGAGGGCGGGCAAAGGTGCGCCGTGACCGCGTCCTCCACAGCGGGGATAGATGTATACCACTTCTCAGTGGCGCCGTCCACTTGGCAGAGCGACGCGGAAACATGAGTGTGTAGCCTCGCGGAGACTGGTGCGTTCCACGACTGGTGCGTTCCACGTTCGAGTTCCGTGTGGAGTTCTGGAAGAAAGGGTGCAGATCTGGAAGCGGGCGCTTGGCGGCGGCGGTTCTGAAGAAAACTGCCGTCTAGTCTGTTAGGCACAGGCTCCTTAGGCGGTGACCACTCAAGGCTGAGGCGGTCGACGGCCTGGGAAAGGAGGCGCATCAGCTCAGCGTCCACTCCAGCACGAGTCCGGCCGGATTCCTGGAAGGAGGAGGCGGAGTGTTGAGAACGAGCGGGGGTCTGCACGAGCCGCAAGAAGTGCGAGGCATCTTGAAAAAGACAGCTCGCTTGCTCTTTTAGGAAAAGGGGGGTGTTGCAGCGGCGAACACACACCGAGAGAGTAGAGCTTGTAAAAGGATACGTCGCCAGATAGCTCAGCTCGCACGGATGGCTGAAGGCTGCGAAGTCGGCCGGCTTCTTCAGGCGCTTTCCTAGCTGGCTGTGACGCTTTTTCAACGGCGGCGCGACTTCTCAAAGTCCAGCGATGCGAAGAGCTTCGCTGAAGAGATGAAAATCAGGGAAGCAGCCTCCGAGCCCTGCTTTTATACGCTAGGCCACGCCCATTCTGGCAGGCTGAGACGCAATGAGGGCGCGAGCGCCCTTCATTGAACGTGACGTCACGTCAGGCTCACTGGTAGGCTGCTGCAGTTGCCACAGGGCAGCCAATGAGCACGCTAGACAGGTCTGCTAGCTGCTGCACTGCGTTGACAATAAATACAAAATTAAGGATAATTTTTGGCTTCAATATCTCGAAAAGATGAATCTTTCCCGTAGCGTAAGCTAACTTACGCAATACGAGAGAACCTCTCGTAAGAGAACCATTGGCTGCACTACTGAATAAATCAACCGTTTGAACGAATCGAATGAATGAATGAATAACTCAATGACTTAATCATCAAGACATTTACCGCCACCTATACTGACAATTTTAGTTTCTTATTTAGACTATAATTTCATCAAAAAATTATTTCATATTTCCATATTAAATAAATCAGTTTAAAAAACATTAAAGGTACAGTTAACTTTCTCTTCTATTCTATATCTATTTATAAAAAATAAAAAGATTTTAAATAATCTTTTGGTGGTAATTTCTCTGCCAAATTTGATGTGGGATTCATTTGATTAATTCATTGCCACATCATGTAATTAGATGAAATATTTTAATCATTTGACAGCCCTAATAATACACACAATAGTTTGTTCTGGTTCTCAATTCTGATTGGCTAAAAGCCTTGTCCAACCATGCAATTTTACCAGTATCACCACAGGAACCGCTTCACCTTTTGTATCACTCCGCTTGCAGCAGTTTTCACAAAGTGTGTCATGTCAGACGAGCAAACCACCATACTTTTACAAATACTACTGTTGTTGTGTTACGGAATGTAGTTTTAAGAGTTTTGTAGATGAGAATGTAGTTAATTAGACCTGAAATATGCAACTTATATTTAAAAATAGCGCATATTTGATAATTTGCTTAAAAGTTTTCAGAGATGTGAGTTCCAGGTTGTCAGCAGCTTTTCAGCGCTCATATACCGCTAGAACAGCTATAGCTTGGCCAGTCCTTTGGGAATTTGCTGCTGGCAATGTAGATAGTATTTAAACATGATATTTAATTCATTTTGGGTTTATCAAACAGGCTGTCTTTTGTCGTATTAATCTATTACTTGTTCCAGAGCAAATCGATTTGGCTATGGGCAAAGTTAAGTTTCATAACTTTTATATTTTATATTTTCAGTGAAATATTTTTATTGAACTGAAATACTGTACTATAACTGATGCTGCTTTTTTATATAACTGTTTACCTTTCTATTGCTTATTGTACAAACTTTTTATACTTTTATAATGTATTGTTTATTTAAATATTATATATTAAATCTTAAATCTAATATTTATTATATTTAAATATCATATACATAACCATATTTGGTGTTGAGAAAGGGTCTGTTAGTGGTTGTGATTTCGACTTCAGTGAAAGTTAGCTACATTGTTTCACCATTAGATGGCAGCAAATACGGTCTTTATGAGTGAGTCAGTAGCAAAGACTTTCATATTGAAAGGACAAAACAAGGTTTTAAACAATAAGACGCAACTTACAAATGCATTGACTAGTGCTGTAATGGGAAATCCCCTTAATTGTTAAAAGGACAAAGATATCGCTTTCCTCAGCGGACATTCAAACTGATTTTGTGATTATGAATATAAGATTCAAGGTAATGCACTCGCTTAGTCGAACTCATAATACTCTAGTCATCATACAATAAGCTTCAATGAAACAACTCAACATTCCTTTGTTGCTAGTTCTAAAGTGATGTTTTAGAATTTGTAATGGAGGCTTGGGTTCAACTCTTACACACTTCTGCCGTTGAACTGTTGTATAAACGCAATATCACACTCGTAGCTGTGTGATATGGCTCTAAATCAGCACAACTGTGATTGCCTATGACCGAATCACAGCCGTGTTGATATAGAGCAATTTTGCACGGCTACTCGTGCAATATTGCTTTTATACAACAGTTCAATGGCAGAAGTGTGTAAATAAATAAACATGTATTATGGAAAGTCTTTAAAAACCCTCTTTTGTGCAGAACTACATCCTTCAGCCACGGATTCAAATCGCAAGTTGACAGTTTAAGATTTGAGCCCGAGCCTCCATTACAAATTCTAAAACATCACTTTAGAACTAGCAGTGAAGGAATGTTGAGTTGTTTTCAATGATTATAATCATTAAAAAAATTGTGAGTTAAAATGCTACCCATTACATTGTGTCTATAAATAGAGACAATGAAAATATCTAGTTGCTGGTGTGTGCATTGATCTTCTGGTTGAAGACTATATCATTATGATCTTTGTTTGTATTTCCTGCTGTTGCCTGTGTATGATAAATTACCATTTATTAAACGAGTATAAATAGGACCATTAAACAGCATCCATGCCTGGGTGGGCAGACAAGCTGTGATTTTTTTTTTTTCATCTTGTAATCTCTTTGTCGCTCTTGTGAGAGAGACCCCATGATGAGTCTTTCGGAGAATAGACTGCCCAGATCTCTTCTAATGGATGACATGCTGACAATGACCAGTGTTCTACCCCGCCCCACTGTTCCTCAGATGAAGCCATCACAGAGATCTTTATGAAATACCTCTTTATCTTTATCTCACACCTACTTCACTCATCATTACGCAAGACTTAATGGTATATGACAGAATAAACACATACTTGCGTGCAAGTCTCAATGTCAGCCACAGTTCACTGACTCTGATGCATATTGCATAAATGGCAGACACTGACTCACATCGACAGTTCCTATACTATTAGCTGGCTGCTACTAATAACTTAATTTGCCAAAGTTTGTGAAGTTCATGGCACTACATTTTTGAAAGATAGTCAGAGTTTTGCTTCCGACAGTAGAAGTGAACTAAATATCCATGAGCAGAACCAGACATGCTGCTTTTTATTTACGGCTTTGACATATTCACGTAAAGATGAATGGTGTCAAAGTGAATTTACTACAAATCCATCCTGACTGCTCAAATTATAGTTCATTATTTTTTGCTTACTGTGGTGAATTGGACACATTTTGAACACAGAGAAAGCACCAAATAATAACTATATTTTGTCTTCATGTAATTAAAACATTTATTACAACAAAAAAGTTCGGGCCAAACCTGTACTCTAGGTTCGGGCCAAAATTCCAAACTCGGAACCCTCCCCCAGACAGCAAGCCAGATACGCATAATCTTAACTCTATAGCCCCTTTCGCACAGTGCGTTGATCCTGGGAAATTGCCAGAGTGCCTTCTGTGTGAATGCAAACACATCCCGGGATTGATGCCGGGATCGATGCCGGGATGGGGACCTAGTAACATTGCTGAAATCAGTCCCAGAACGAGCCCTGTGTGAACAAAAGCCAGGACCAATGCCGTAAGGGGTGTGTCGTAGTGACGACACCGAAGCTGAGATAGTCTGTCCGCTTAGTGGAACGGTATGCAGTGCGCTAGTTTTTGATCCAATCAGAAAAAAATGCACGAGCGTGGTTTCTCGAGAGAGAAATCACAGATCATAAGCAAACTTAGACGCTGTGGATATATTACACGTCACATCCTGACGTCACGTGTCTTTACAGGATCTTTACGGGATGTTTGTGAACGCACTCACAGATTCCGGAAAATCACTGGCAGTGTGAATGAACCAAAACCAAGATCGATTGGTTGGATGAAGAAGATATGATTGAACTTGCATGGTTAATTCAACTCTGTTCTGGTTGAAGGTTTTCTCTCTCTCCATGAGCACATGGCTGAGCACATGCAGATTGTGACCTGCCGGCCCTGGGCTGGAGAGGCCACGAAGGCAACCACAGAGGGAGTAAGTCGGACGAGTAGATGTCTGCCCATTCAGTAATGGAAAAGTTGCAGTTTTCCTCTGAGTTGGATTGAAGAAAATACAGTCTGACTCTGTTGGGAGAGTGAAGGCATAGCAGGCATCACAGGGTGTGTCCCCATAGACATCAACCCGAAGAAAGCAGCATTGAAAGCCAGAAGCAAGAGAGGGAAGCGCTTGTGTAGATGCAATTTAAATCCTGAGAAATGTCTCCCCTCTCAGGGTTTGCTCAACCTATAAGAAAGGTGGAATTTCAAAGCGGGAGAATTTAATTTATGGATCTTTTGTTTCAAGCGTGCTCATTTGCATGTGCAGCTGGATTTGTTTCTGATGAAGAAACTAAGAATGATTCTTCTAATACTAATGTTACACAGCTATCGTATCATGAACACAATCCTTTTGATCTTCAAAGTACCAATTTATAGAGACCAAACATGGTATAGGTGACCATTGATTCTATTGTAAAATACACAGCATCAACAAAATAATAGTATTAAAAGACATTACAAAAGACAGTAAATCATTCACAAAATGTTATGGGATGCATGCTCATTTATAGATCATTTCGTTGATAAATTAATGCAGGAAAGTCTGTTTCTGTCTTCTCTGTCTTGGACACGTAACCACATTTTTAACAGCAATAAAACCAACTTATCTGATCGTAGTCAGGGTAACCAAAGACCCTTCTTGCCCTTGTTGGGGGATGGGGCCACAGGTCCCAAAGTGAGTTTTAAAGATTATTTGTTAACCACAACAAATAATAGTGTCTGATTGGTCTCATTCATTACAACAACATATTATTAAACAAAGATGATAAATGAAATATGATTAGATCCTTCTGATAGCATTCCCTCTTGCTGCATGGCTGTTACCTTTTTCATGGCTACTTTGCCAAAGTCAAAGGTGGCTCAGGAGAATGCAGTGACAAGAAGCATTTCCTGATTTCTTTTCACAGACAGTCTTAAACCATCATGGTTCTTTCTTGTTTTCACTTTCTCTCTCATCGTGCATTACATCCCTGTGCGGGTGCCTCTCTCAGGGCCTTGTGCCAATCTCGGGCTGCTGCATTGTCTGAAAAACGCCATCCTGCATAATGCTGCTGATTGTTTAATTTCAGTCAACTGGCAGATTTTGGGCTCTTGTCAAGTCAACTATAGTGCTGGGCAGAGCTGTTGCTTTTTAGGAAAACAAAGAGCGTTTTTAAATAGAACAGCTAAAAATTATCAGTTTTTTTGGCAGGCAAAACTGTTATTATGATTCAACGTCCTGCAATACTAAGTATAGACAAGTAATGAAATTATGATTGTCTGTGTGAGCATGTGAAATCTGTGATTTATATATATATATATATATATATATATAGTGACGATTCCAGTCTGGGCTATTGAAAGCTCCAAATTAAACATGAGCTATAAAATAATTTCAAAATGTGATCGCGATAAAACATTGTTGTTAAGCACACAGCAGATATAACTGTGACAACAACCAGTCCAACACACTCCACTATGTGACAAAATGATGGCTAATTTATATTAATCCATACTGTCCCATTTTCGTACAATCTGTTTCAACCGCACTGATGGTAAGGTTTAGGGATGGGTGGACCTAAATGCTTATGCTTTTTCTAAAACTATCATCTATCTATACTGCACATTTATGACCAAATCAAATTGTATGGATTGATCACCACCTCGTAAAATAGTTTTGCTTTCTCATTAGATCAAGAACAAGTAGATAGAGAGAAAAACATTTCAATAGACATGGTCATGAAGAGACGAGTTGTCACGGTTTAAGTTTCCCTTTCGAGAGCGGTAACTCTACATTGCGTAGCTACACTACAGTTCCCGCAGCGTAGCTACGCTATGTAGAGTTGCCGCTCTCGAAAGGGAATGTCTCCGGTTACTATCGTAATAGTAACGATACATTACTATCGGGGAACGAGACATTACATTAGCCGCCTGTTCGATCAGCTGTGCAGCGGTCAGTCGTGAGTCTGACGCAATTGTCGCGCCCATGCATTTCATACTGCCCGGGAGCCTGTCCGTATTTGCATAATTCGCGACAATTGGCCAGCTGTTCCAAGCTGGTGTTAGCCCATAAGATTTCATCAAAAGTGGAGAAGGGAGGAGTTCCCGCAGCTTAGCTACGCAATGTCTCGTTCCCGCCTCTCAGGGATCCGAGGTTACGATAGTAACCGGAGACGTTCTGTTTGAGTTAATATTCATTGTGTTCATGTTATGTTTAGCTGTGTGTGTCGGTTTCGGTGGGCGTTTCCTCCTGAGTGTGTGATCTCTTTACACCGCCGCTACCCCTGGGTGCCTCAGCACTGAAAGAGTTTTTCTGTTTTTTGTTTTAACTAAAAAGAGCAACACAAGCGTGAGCCTGCGTCCTTTTCAGGATGTCATTCCGATTGTGCGTTTCTGGATGCGGTCGCCGAGTCCGATCCAGAATGGGCAGCTATGCTTTCCCGGGCTGCCGAGAAGGTCGGGCTTGCATGGAACCCTCCACCACATCCCGTGCAGGTTCTCAGTGCTCCACTCTGGTACCTTTCTTGCATTGCACTGCACTGCCCCACCGCGGGTTCGTTTGTGGTGCCGTTGGTCCCGCTTGCTCGGTGTCTGGGACCTTGGCTTATGCTTCCCAGCCTGTCTCGCTGGCTCATCTGTACTATCAGACTTGGCTATGCAATTCAGTTCCCCCGGCACCCCCCAGTCTTCAGAGGCATTCAGTTCACCCGTGTTCTGGCGTACAATGCCCCTGTGCTCAGGGCAGAGATCGCAGTCCTACTGGCGAAGGACGCGATCGAGCCGGTCCCTCCAGCCGATATGAAGACCGGCTTTTACAGCCTGTACTTCATTGTACCCAAGAAAGGCGATGAGTTACGGACAATCTTGGACCTGCGTGTCCTGAACTGGTGGTTTGCCGTTGTCGTTCAAGATGCTGAAACTGGTCAACTGGGAAAAAAGCAAACTCACCCCCGGGCAGAGGATCTCTTTTCTCGGTATGGAGCTGGACTCGATCAACATGACAGCGCGCCTCACAGAGGCCCTAACATGCTGCTTGGTCGGTGCATGTACATAAATTACAGTATCGTCTGCATACATTTGAATCTCTGATTCATTGCATACAGTGGTAAGATAATTTATGTATAGGCTAAACAACAGGGGCCCTAAAATGGATCCCTGAGGTACACCAATATCACAACTGATGGTCGATGACACCTCATAATTTATCTTGACCCTCTGTTCTCTGCTTTATAGGACTACATCCATTTAATAACATTGGAGGAGACATTGAACATTAAAAGCTTTTTGAATAGGACACCATTACCCACAGTGTCAAAAGCTTTCTTTAGGTCTAAGAATATGGCCCCAACAACTCCTCCTTTATCTAATTTAGTTTCCATTGAATGGTTGGAACTAAAACCAAACTGCATAGGATGCAATCTGAAATGGCTGTTGTTGAGGTGGCTAGTAAGTTGTTCTACTACATTTCTTTCAATTACCTTTGACATGATGGGTACTATGCTAATTGGCCTGTAGTTACAGACCTTTGATGTATCACCTGTTTTGTGGAGCGGTGATATTATAACTGTTTTCCATAATTTTGGAAAAATTCCTTCATTAATGGATCTATTAATAATATATGTTAATGGACTAGAATAAACACTCATTAAACATTTTCAGGAACATTGTGTCCAATCCATACACATCTTTGGCTTTGGGATTTTTTAGGAAACGTATTATCATTCTCACTTTAGATTCGGAAATTTCCTGAATCTCAAATACAGGTTTATTGTAATTTACAGGCATCATAATTTGTGGATTGGTGGATAGGTTATGTATCAGTGTCGTTACTGATTAAAAGTACTGATTAAAAATAAGAATTAAAAGTTTCTACTATTTGAGCTTCATCCTGTGTAATACTATTATTAACACAGATTTTGAGGTGCTGTTCATCACCATTATGATGTTTTCCTGTCAACCTCTTTATGTTCTCCCAAATCAGTTTGGTATTTCCCTTTGCTTGGTCACGACATTAAGAAAGATTTTTGTTTTTGCTTTCCTAATTTCTCTTGTTACCTTATTTCGTAGTCCTACAAAATTTAGTCTATCAGTAACTAGTTTTGATTTTAGGGCTGCTTTCAATGCCAAATCTCGTTCTCTCATCAGTTTGTGTATATCACTACTTAACCTTAAGGAAAAACATTTTTTTTTCTGCAGTCAGATTAAGTTCTCCTTAAGAAATTATTCATTGTGCGTTGGATTGTGGAGAAAAAAATCTGACAGTCAGAGTCAACATCAGAGTAAGTGCATTTTCAAAGTAATTTCGTTGGCCCTTAGGTGTTATGAGCTGACTACGCTTTTTTACACCACAATTAAAACCCCTTTTTGACAATTTCCTTACTCCAAGTGTTAAATTATGATCAGATAACCCATTGATCATGTTGAATGTTTTGACAATTATCTCTGGTTTATTACTGAATATCAGGTCTTTCAGTGTTTTTGAACTCTGTGTTATTCTTGTTGATCCCTTAATTAGCTGTGTCATGTCAAAAATATCTGTAATTCGTTTAAGGGCACTTCTATTGCATTTATCTTCCCAGTTTATGTTAAAATCTCCCATTAAAATGACCTCTTTTCCAGAATAACATTCTTTTAGTATACACTTTAGTTGGTCTAAAAACAAAACTAATTCGGAAGAGGGTGGTCTATACAGGCCAATAAGGCTAAAAGACATTTGTGGAGACAATGTAATATTAAGTCCGATACATTCGAGGCCATTGTCATGTTTCCACTGTATTTGACGGCGCTTGATGTTATCTCTGACATAACACATACCCCCCCCCCCCCCTCTTTTTTACAGGCCTGTCCCTCCTAAAGATATTGCAGCCTGGGACACTTAATGCTGCACTTGGAGAGTTTTTATGTAGTCAGGTCTCCGATAGACACAGGTAATCCAAATTTGAGTCAACAATAAGAAGAGCCATTCTAGGAATGTGGTCTGTGAAGTTTGAACTTTTGGGATTTTTTCCGAAGAAGAAAGACTATTTTAAAATGTCATGTGCATAGACATCCTAAAGTGCTTGTTATAAATGTACCTATTTCAATGTGCATATTTTAAAGGGCCTATGCATAGTTGATACCTAATGTTCACATTTTTGATTGTTATTGAGCCAACTTTTAAGTAACTTGTTTCTTAAACAAAGCAAAAGTGGGGCTACCTCTAATTACCGTTGGTAAAGTGTTCCAACTTGTGCAGTCTTTAATAGAGAAGACGTTTTGTGCAAAAGTAGACTTTCTAAATTGTACCTCACAATACCCCTGAGTAGTTGACCTAGTACCAGTCTCGTTGTTTCTCTTTTTGATAAAATCCCCCAGGGGCGGTGGGGCCATTCCATTCATTGATCTATATATAAGACAGCTACTTTTAAATATTTTGAGATTTTCAAAACTTAGGAATTGATACTTCTCTAAAATTGAACAAAGGTAAAACGACTGTGGTTTCCTATCAAATACCTTAACTGCTTTTTTTGTAGAGTTGATCAATAGGTTTTAATGCAATGACACCAGCAAACAACCAGACTGTGAAGTAGTATTCGATGTGAGAAAAAAAAAATCATACAATGGAGGTAGGATTTAGCTGGCTCTGTTGTAATGAAGGGCCTGATTTGTTTCTAATTTTGTAAATAAAATTTTATAGTGTTGATACCTTTTTGTGTGTTTTTTGAAGGTGAGGTTTGAATCTAGTATAACCATGAGGTACTGTGTTACCAACTCCAATTCCTCTCTTCCCAAAAACATAGAAGATCTGCTTCTTGTTGGTTGTTGTTTGGTTGGCGTCTTACAGTCAAATTTTACAGTATTTGTTTTCACAATTTTTTTTTTTGTGAACATCATAACGACATTTTGATGTTAAGAATGAGACAAGTTTGACTTAACCAGTTTTGAACTTTGGTTAGTGCATTTTTAAGGTTTGTAGCTATTCTTTATAGCTAGTCTTAGCATCTTTACCATGTGTGAAAATCACAGCGTCATCCCCATACATCTGCACATTAAGCTCAGGACAGACATCTGGGAGATTGTTAATGTACATCGAAAATAATACAGGCCAGAGAATTGAGCCCTGCGGAACTCCAACATGATTGCTAAGGCAGTGGGATTTGACACATCTATTGTGACACATTGTGTTCTATTAGATTATGTATGATTGAAACCATAATATAGCATCTGCGGAGAAGTTAAAGTGTGGTGTGTAGAGCTTGGTCAGAAGTACTTGATGGTTGACTGTGTCAAACGCCTACTTAAGGTCTAAAAATACAGCTCCTATACAGGGATTCTTATCCAGTAAACACTTGATCTTATCAACAAAAAAGCAGTTTGCTGTCTCTGTTGAGTGGTTGGGCCGGAAACTGCATTCGATGCAGTGGGGTGAAACCTTTATCCAGATATTTAACCAGTTGGTTTGCTATCCACTTTTCGGCAACTTTAGATACTATTGGTAGGATGCTAATTGGCCGGTAGTTGGCAACCCATGTTTTTGACCCAGACTTACAGATGGGTGTAATAGTGGCCTCTTTCCATGATGATGGAACTGATGTTTGACTGATTGACTGATTAACCATAAGAGTGATGGGTTGTACCAATGCATTAGTATGAGTTTTTAAGAAGTCAGTGTCAATACCATGGATGTCCTTGGCTTTGGAGTTTTTGAGAGCAGCAATGATCTTTATTACCTCTGCTTCTGTTATATTTTGTATCTGAAAGATGGGTTGATCTTCATTTATAGGGCGAGGTAAAATAGTAGAAGGAGCGAGAGGCCTTGTTATCTCGGATATACTGTCTACAAAATAATTATTAAACGTGTTTGCTATGATTGTAGGATCTTTAATCAGGGCATTATTCACAACTAGATCAGGGGCTTTGGTTTCCTTTTTATTGTGTTTACCTAATAATTTAAAATTTGCCATGTTTTGTTCCCATTGCCTCTTGTACTTTCTATGATGGCAACAAAGACATTTGCTGTATAACTTTGTTACGTTTATGTGTGAATTTTTTTCCTGTCAGTGGACAAACCGAATTTCAAGTATTGTTTGAGCAGCGCATCTATTTTTAATAAATTTCTATAGTTTGGATCTAACACGATAGATTATTTCCCGTTTGCCCTATGGCTCACCCTGCTGGTGAAGGAGGACATCACCGCTTTGAGCTTGTTGATAAAGGATTTACAAGTCAAGTCAAGTCAAGTGTATTTATATAGCGCTTTTCACGATATAAATTGCATCAAAGCAGCTTCACAATATCAATCAAATAACATAACAATGTTTGTTTCTTAGTGAAAAAACATCCACGTTTGGTAGGGCTGATCAATGGTATTAATGCTTGGTTAATTATTTTGAATATCCCCAACTGAGCAAGCCAAAGGCAACAGTGGCAAGGAACCGAAAAACTCCATCAAGTGGCCTACTGGTGTCCTAAAACTCCATCAGGTGACCTACTGGAGAAAAAAAACCTTGGGAGAACCCAGGCTCAGTCAGGGGCCAGTTCTCCTCTGGCGTTTATGAACTAGAGGCCGGATTTACAGTAACTGTAATTTGATACAGAATTTTGTTTTATTTTATCACTTCGGGGCGAACCGGAATCACAACGTTTTATCTGTAGAGTGGGAAAGGGATCCTCCATAGGGAGAGGCTAGTTGGCACTTCAGCACTGCGTTGTCATCGGGTCCAGGCAAAGCTCCTAGTCAGATCTGGATACGGCCTGGATCCGGTAGGCTGCGGGAAAACCTCGGGATAAACAAAGACACTAAAATTAGCGTAGATGCCATTCTTCTTATGATGATGTAACGAGTACATCAGGATTTAAGTGAAGTGTTCCCAGTTCCGGCTGACCTAATATATGCAGCCTAACATTGAATTATAGAAGTCTATAATATATTATGTGTATGCTAGGTCAAAGAGATGTGTTTTTAGTCTAGCTTTGAACTGACAGAGTGTGTCTGCTTCCCGGACAATGGTAGGAAGACTGTTCCAAAGTTTTGGTGCTAAATAGGAAAAGGATCTACCGCCCGCAGTCGATTTTGATATTCTAGGTATTATCAACTGGCCCGAATTTTGAGATCGCAATAGACGTGAAGGACTATAATGCGTTAAGAGCTCGCTCAAGTACTGGTGAGCTAAACCATTTAGTGCTTTGTAAGTAATCAACAATATTTTAAAATTTATACGATGTTTAATAGGCAGCCAATGCAGTGTTGACAGAACCGGGCTAATATGGTCATATTTCCTGGTTCTAGTAAGAACTCGAGCTGCAGCGTTTTGGACCAGCTGTAGTTTATTTATTAAGCGTGCAGGGCAACCACCCAGTAGAGCATTACAATAATCTAGTCTTAATGTCATGAAAGCATGAACTAATTGTTCCGCATTTGTTAATGAGAGCATATGTCGTAATTTAGATATATTTTTAAGATGGAAAAATGCGGTTTTACAGATACTCGACACGTGACTTTCAAATGAAAGATTGCTATCAAAAAGCACACCCAGGTTCCTAACCGACGACGAAGTCTTAACAGAGCAGCCATCAAGTGTTAGACAGTATTCTAGGTTATTATGTGTGGAAGTTTTTTGTCCAATAATTAGAATCTCTGTTTTTTCAGAGTTTAGTAGTAGGAAATTTCTTGTCATCCAATTTTTTAAATCAGCTATGCATTCCGTTAATTTTGTGAATTGGTAAGTGTGGCGAGGGGGGCGTGGTTCCGCGAAGTCTGTAGCGGGAGAGAAGTCAGCGAGCCGCGCGGTGAGTAAGTGGGTCAAGTGCAGATAACGAACACCTGTGTCTGATTGCAGTAATTGGCGTGGAGACTGCATATAAGCTGCCGGCTGAGAGTGAGAAGCTGAGAGAGACCTGGGACTCGCACGAGCCTGAGAAGCCTGCACAGAATCCGTGATTGTTTTGCCTATATTGTGTACTTATTTTGCCGTGTAGTGTGACACGGCGGCCGCGCACGAGCGCACTGTATCTACTGGTTGCTGATATAATAAAAGTGCGAGTCCCAATTTCGCCGACCTCGTCTTCTTCTTCCTTCAAACATACTGAACCTTGCCACAGTAAGTTTCGTTAGGTTTTGAAGAAATATACAGCTGAGTATCATCGGCATAACAATGAAAGCTAATTCCATGTTTCCTAATGATATGTCCTAATGGTAGCATGTACAGAGTGAACAGCAGCGGTCCTAGTACTGAGCCTTGTGGTACGCCATACTGAACTTGTGATCGATAAGACATCTCTTCATTTACTGCTACAAACTGATAACGGTCAGATAAGTATGATTTAAACCATGCTAGTGCAATTCCACTAATGCCAACATAGTTTTCTAGTCTATTTAAAAGAATGTTGTGGTCAATTGTGTCAAATGCAGCACTAAGATCAAGTAACACTAATAGAGAGATACAACCACGATTGGATGATAAAAGTAAATCATTTGTAACTCTAATGAGAGCTGTCTCAGTACTATGGTACGGTCTAAATCCTGACTGAAAATCCTCGCAGATATCATTTCTTTCAAGAAAGGAACACAGTTGTGAGGATACTGCTTTTTCTAATATCTTTGACAGAAAAGGCAGATTTGAGATCGGCCTGTTTTTGACTAATTCTGAAGGATCAAGTTGCGTTTTTTTAACAAGCGGTTTTATCATAGCCAGTTTAAAAGTTTTTGGTACGTATCCTAGAGACAAAGACGAATTAATGATATTAAGAAGAGGATCTATGATCTCTGGAAGCATCTCTTTCAATAGCTTAGTCGGTATAGGGTCTAATATACAAGTTGTCGATTTAGATGAACTAACGAGTTTGCAGAATTCTTCCTCTCCTATAGCAACAAATGAATAAAATTTTTCCTCAGGGAGACTACAATGCACTCCCTGATGCGATACTGTAGTAGACGGTTGCATAGTTATAATTTTGTCCCTGATATTATCAATCTTATAAGTGAAGAAGTTCATAAAGTCATTACTGCTGTGTTGCTTGGAAACTTCTGTGCTTGAAGCTTTCTTTTTCGTTAGTTTAGCCACTGTTTCAAATAAATACCTAGGATTATGTTTATTTTCTTGTAATAGGTTTGAAAAATAAGCAGATCTAGCAGCTTTTAAAGCCTCTCTGTAAGCAATCGAGCTCTCTTTCCATGAAATCCGAAATACCTCTAGTTTTGTTTTCTTCCAGTTGCGCTCCATTTTTCTGGCTGCTCTCTTAAGGGCCTGAGTGTGCTCGTTGTACCACGGCGTTGGACTATTTTCTTTAATCTTCTTTAAGCGCAACGGAGCAACTGCGTCTAAAGTGCTGGAAAAGAGAGAGTTAAAAGTTTCTGTTGCAATATCGAGTTCTTCTAAGCTATCCGGGATGCCGAGATGATGAAACTGATTAGGAAGATTATTGATAAAGCAATCTTTAGTGGCAGAAGTTATAGGTCTAACATATTTATAACACGGAGTCGGCTTTGCAGCCTTGGATAAATGTAATTTACATGAGACTAGATAATGGTCTGAGATGTCATCGCTCTGCTGCAGAATTTCAACGGCATCAACATCTATTCCATGTGATAATATTAGATCTAGAGTATGATTACGACAATGAGTGGGTCCTGACACGTGTTGTCTAACTCCAATTGAGTTTACAATGTCTTTAAGTGCCAATCCCAATGCATCTTTTTCATTATCTACATGTATATTAAAATCACCAACAATTAGTACTTTTTCGTTAGCCAATACTAATTCTGATAGAAAGTCCGCAAATTCTTTGCTAAAATCTTTATGGTGGCCTGTATACAGTAGCCAGCAGAAATCTCAAACGTGATTTATCGTTTACACTATATATTTTTACATTAAGCACCAACACTTCAAAAGAAGTATATTTAAAAATAGATTTCTTAGTGGTTTTGAAAATATTACTATAAATGACAGCAACACCTCCCCCTTTGCGTTTTAGACGAGGTTCATGTTTATAACAGTAATCTTGTGGGGTTGACTCAGTTACAGTAATGTATTCGTTTGGTTTTAGCCAGGTTTCTGTCAAACACAGCACATCTAGATTATAATCTGAAATCATATCATTAACTATGAGCGATTTTGAAGTAAGGGATCGAATATTCAGCAACCCAAGCTTTATCATTTGTTCATCTGTATTATATCTGTTTTTTATTTGTTGAACATCAATTAATTTTTTTTACCTGACGTTTTTTGGATTTCCAAATTCGGGGAACAGACACAGTCTCTATATGATGATATCTAGGTGAGAGAGGCTCTATGTGATGGGATTTATCTGACCTTGGTGACGCGAGGCCGCTAGCAGACGGTCGGTTTAGCCAGTCTGTCTGCTTCCTGACCTGGGCCCCAGATTGTCATGTTTTAGCTCTAAGACTATGTGCCATATTACTAGAGAGAAGAGCAGCACCATCCCAGGAGGGATGAACACCATCTCTTTTCAACAGGTCAGGCTTGCCCCAAAAACTTTTCCAATTGTCTATGAATTCTATATTATTCAACGGACACCACTTAGACAACCAACCATTGAGTGAGGCCAATCTATTAACTATCTCATCACTCTTGCGAACAGGAAGGGGGCCAGAGAAAATTACAGTGCCTGACATCGTACTTGCGAGTTTACACACCTCTTTAATATTAATTTTGGTGATCTCCGACTGGCGGAGTCGAACATCATTAGTGCCGACATGAATAATGATCTTAGAGAATTTACGATTAGAATTAGCCAGCACTTTTAAATTTGCTTTGATGTCAGGCGCTCTGGCTCCCGGCAAACATGTGACTATGGTGTCTCTATTTTCACGTTCCGTGTGATCGAATCACCAATTACCAGGGCACAATCAACAGAATTCTCAGTGGGTGTTTCCCTGAGTGGGGCAAATCGATTTGTTATGGTAATCGGAAGAGAAGAGTGGTTTTTTATTCCGCGACTAGAGCGATCTCTCACGGTCACCCATCTGCCCTGCTGCGTGGGCTCTACTTCAGCCGGAACCGAATCATGTACAGAGTTCACTATGCTAGGCGCATCCAAAAAAGTATCTAAAGCTCTAGTACTATCCTTACTATCCTCAATTAAAGTTTGGATGCGTGTCTCTAGCTCTGAAATCTTCTCCGTCAGCCTTACTGTCTCCTTGCATTTATCACAAATAAATCCTATATTCCTATATACAACTGCTTTCTATATTTTTTTTAGAGTAATATTTCCTCCCAGTCGACCATTTTCAAGGCTGTATTGAAATTCTGTGTCTGATTCTTCGGTATAACATTTAATCTAATATCGGGGGAACAAGGAGCACTATTAGATTTTAGATACCTCCGTTTTGAGAGTTTCCTAGAAAAAAAAATATTGTTGTGGTCTGATAAACCAGTCAGAAAATTAAAGGTCTGAATAATTCTGTCTGGCTAATTGGTGAAGTGAAGGTCTATTCTTGTCTGATAGTTATTTGTTATTCTAGTTCAAAAAGCTTTTCAATAAGTTTTTCTAGGTTAAAATAGTCTGTGGATCGTTTACGATTTTTTTCTAACATGTTTATCATCCCAGTTTTTATTAAAATCACCTATGATTATAATCTCTTTGTTTTGGTCACAGGAGTTCAACATATTTTTTAGCATCTTCATGGATGGGTGTCGGCACATTAGAATATAAAACATTTCATTTGATAGAGTGTTTTCAATACCAACAGAGTCAAATGTAATATCAGTTGACCATTCAAACTGCCTGCAGGTCTAGGTATTTCTAACATAGAGTAATACTCCCCCGCCCTTGCCTTTCTCCCTATACTTTCTAAACGGTTACCAGGGCTTCAGATGTTCCAGATGTTTGTTTCAACCAGGTCTCAGATATTCCAAAACGATCAATATCTGAGTCACTTAGATGTTCTAGCTGTTCATGTTTGTTTTCGAGACTTCTAATATTTAAATGTCCACATAGCAGTCCCTGGTTTGTAGGTGGAGTCCCAGATTATTCTCGACTGATTAAGAATCTGGATTATTTTAGATCTGCGATTTTTTTTTTTTAGTACAGACTTTCTAGATTTTACCTTTGTGCAGTCACTGATGTTTGAGGCATGGATGGTGAGATCAGTGTGAGCTGATGTTAGCTCCCTGGCTAACACTGGTGGAGGTCTCTCAGCTGCTAGGCTGGTAGGCGTCGATGTGACCCCGCTGAGTGCCGCTGGTGATAGTCCCCCGGCTGCCGGTGCTGGTCTGCTTAATGCCGCAGGTGGTGTTTGTCCCCCGGCTAGCGGTGCTGGTCTGCTAAGGGCCGCCGGTGGGGTTAGCCTTGGTTCTAGTTCGCTGAGAACTGTTGGTGGTGTTAGCTTTGGCTCTAGCCCGCTGAGAAACACAGGTGGAGTTAGCCTCAATACAAGCTCGCTGAGAACCGATGGCATTCTTCCCGGAGATACAGGTGAGGTTAACACTTCAGCTGCCAGAGGCCCAGGGTTTAGCTCGACATCACCAGTTAGTAGAAGTATCACTGCAAAATGCAGCAGCCCTGTGCATGAGTCCAATGTTGAAGCAGTATCACCCTTTGTTGTCGTGCTTGCTCTCGAGTGGCCATTGTTCGGGAGGCTTGAGAAAAAAGGTGTTGGCTTCATGCGGCTGGGAGGAAAACTCTGCGGGTTTCCTCATGTAGTAAAAGGTAGCGGTATGAGCAGATGATAACACACAGTATTAGGAAGGCAGAAGACGTCAAACCAGGCGGTAGGGTAAAAGTAGGGCGTTCATTGAGATTTCTACCTTATTTAATAAGTGAAAAATCTTAAGTTTAGGATGTAGATGCTCTGCTGTTAAGCGTGGCTGTGACGCGGTGACAATGTGAGACAATAGTTTGAATGAATCCATGACACACATTAACATTACAGTACAGAACAGCTCTTTCAGCATATTATCCTTAACATGGTATAAGCATAAGAGAGATATTGGTGCAGAGGTCTCACAGGACTTATCAAATCTGTCAAATCTAAGCTCTCACAGGACTTATCAAATCTGTTGAGCACTGATATATTTTTTAACCCACACCACTTTTTTTTAAATGATATTTGGGACCTTTATCCATTCAACAAAGATATTTACTGTTAACCGCTCTCACAGCGGCAAAAAAAATATTAGTCTACTGCTGGAATCCTCCTCACACTATGAACAGACGAACATGGACAGTGTCTTTGCTGGACATTATATCGATGGAACTCTCCACTTCTCATATCCATGGATCCAATTTATGGTATGCTGCCTTTGATATAGTCAACTTTTTAAAAAAAAATATTTTTTTAAATAGTGTATACATTCTGTGTTTGTATTTTATTTCTATATTCTCTAAGTCTACCAGGGGTGGGATGAGTTTGGGTGGGTTCTAGATTTGTATAGTTGATTTTTGCTTTGTATTTTTGTATTTCTTTGCCTTTATAAAAAAAAAGAAAATTCAAACAGTTGTTAAAAAAAGGGGAAAAAAATAAATTAATCTGTTCCATAGCAGATTCCATGTGATCAGGGTCTTAGGGCGTTCCATTTAAACACATTTCAAGGGTTCTGCCAGTAGTGGGCACTCGTGCAATGTAAGCAATGGCGTACATCCGAGTGAACGAGACGGAGGGAAGTTAGCGAGGGAAGGGCACAACAAAATTGGACTTAAACGCAGCCCAAGACACGTGAACAGGGGAAGCACATGACAGGATCACTTGTGGGTAAAAGGGAATCACATGACATGAAAAGAAAGCATGACTATAACAAATTTCTAAATAAAATACTTCAAACACTGGAAACAATAGGCGCATTAAACTTCAACTGCGGCTGCATGTAAACGATCGGCGAGAGTTGCCACTTTCAGCTGAAAATGGAGACGTGAAGTTGGACACTTTCTGCTTCCCGTAGTGACACTCGTGTGGTGTGTTCCTACTTTATTAAAGATGAAGTGAATTAAATAAAATATTTGTACAATACACAGATGGTTTCAGAGACATTTTCATTCAATGCTTTATATACTGATTAATACAAGTTTACATTTTAAAATAAACCTATACAATTTAAATACTATTGAAGTGGGATCTGTTTTTTATCCGTTTTATTTTGATAAACATGACACGATATAACATCGCGACTACAAGAAAAAAGCTTTTAGTGTTATAAAAATACAGATTTGTGAGCATTAGTGGAACTGAAGGTGTCAAAATAAACACGAAACACACGTGATCATTGCCATGCGGTGAATCTGGCCAATCGTGGAATAGCTGTGTCTTCGTTAGTGCTTATGCAGCCACTATTGAGAACGACGATGGCTGAGTCAGCAGTCTGCTTTTGAATCGCTCTCTCTGTACTTTAATGCTATGTCACAGTGACATGGCGTCGGCGCGGTATCAAGTCAGACATTTCTAACCAGCATGCACTGCTTCAAGTCAACCGCTGATCGTTCTGCGCATGAAGTCGAACAAGCCTAAGAACAAACGTGACAGAATGAATGGGGAAAAGTCACATGAGAGGAAGCAATGGCTCCATCATAGTATGGTCTATTATGCTGTTTACATGATAATCCCGCCTCTTGTTTTCGTGTGCGTTCCCCATTCACAAAACAGTCTGAATGAATAAATAACGTTGTTAATGGGAAGACCAATTAAAAAATTAATAAACAACTCAAAATCAAACTTGAAGTGACTTGAAAACTCAATGTGAAAGGGTTTGTAGTAGGGATGCACCGAATCCAGGATTCGGCTTCGGATTTGGCCGAATATTGGGCTTTTTAACGGGGTTCGGTTTCTGTCTAACCTTAGAATTTTTTTCCACCCAGCCGAACCCTAGGCTTGAACTACGCGCGCTACATCGACGTCACGCCGCCGTTGATTACGGGTGCTGCACAGATCGGTCGGTGAATGACATCAAAGTACCGTGAGGGGGAATAAAGAGCAGGCGGCTCCTTATGCTTTTCGAATTGCTCTCTCGGTAACGTTACTTTTTTGTCATAAACCGATCGGTCTGTAGCGCCGGTTCAAGTTGAACAAGCCTGTAGTGTAACGCGTTGTGTCAAGAAGAAAAATAGGGATAGCTCACAGCTAAAGTTATTGCAGAGGCCAGACAGACTCACGAAGGCGATTGGCATCTCACAACTCGCACTTTATTCCCCAATCAAACTCCTGTAACTGTCTGTCACACGTTCTACCGTCCACGGCTTTACTTAATAAACAAATTAAGATAAAAATTGGCATCAAACAGAAATAACCCGCATACATTGGGTGTTCGAGGCACACACAATACAGCCTGCAGACAGTTCAACCGGGAGCGCGCAGCTCTTAAAGGGGCCACACCTTATTTCCACTCGTTACAGTAGGTGGACCGTTCGAATGCAGTAGGCTGTGAGAAAGTGAAAATGGAACTCATGAGTAGAAAAATTTTTGTTTGGCAGTACTATATGTTCAATTTGCAATGCCGATTTTGTCTCGTGGTGGCAAGGACGCTAAACAATACACAACATCGCCGCTGTTAAAATGCATAATGTTGCTTATTCTTTTTTTTCTTTTTTTTTACAGTTAAAATAAAAAAAAAGAAAAATAAAAAAAAAATGAAAAATCCACGTTGTTTACTTCATTAATGTGTTTACTGTGTTAATAGACTGAGGATGAGAGTAGGATTCGGTATTCGGTTTCGGATTAGGCAGAATCTTAACCAGTGGATTCGGTATTCGGCCGAACCCCACAAATCTGGATTCGATGCATCCCTAGTTTGTAGTGAGCAATCAGTTTTGTGAAATTAAAGTTTAATTTCCATGTCTTTGACCATCCTGATGATGACACCGATCTTTATTAAGTTGACTATTAAAAAGATCAGCTGATTATCAGTTACAAATAAAATATACATGAAATGCAAAATGAGTTACTGCATTCTTAGGGGCCAAGCAACGAAGGTGCGGAGGCACCTATTGTATCCGTTCACGTTACTATTTAAATCAGTAGTAAAATCGTTACTATTTATATCACGTCAATTATTATTATTAGGGGCCAAGCACAGACGGTGCGTAGGCACCTATTGTATCTGTTGGATTTCTTATAATTCTTCCTTCCTCTTCTTCCGCGTTGGAAGTCTATGGCAGCCCATAGAAGCACTTGCGGGAAAGTTATGAAATTTGGCACACTGATAGGACAGTCTCAACTGTCACCATAGCAAATTTGGAGTCTCTCAATCCCTCTAGTGCCACCAACTGTCCAAATTTTCACTCATGTTTATGCTAATAACTTTTGAACCATAAGGGCTAGAAACAAATTTTGTCCTCTTATTCCTTAGCTCAAGAGGATTCGATTGCACCCTATGACGTCTTTTTCCGTCATGAAAATTCATCTGCCATTTTGAATTCTCCGACATACCAACTTTTCCGAACTCCAGCTAGACGGTTTGTCTGATTTTCACGAAAATTGAATCCCATCTTCTTCCGACTATGCTGGCAAAAAGTTATTAAAAGCTTTTTGATAAACGCAACCAAAAATGGCCTAACGTGGCTTTGTTACATTCAGGGCGTCATGTCAATACCCAAATGTCAAAATATTAATAGTAATTGTCATGAAAATGCAAACAAAGTCAGGTGTGGGTCATTTTTATGTGTTTTATACATATAAATGTCTATAATTCCAAAACGAAATGAGACATTTTCAACAAATTTGACACACATATGTATGGGCTCACTCTGAGGATACATAAAAAATATGTACTCGTTGGCGCTATAATAGAACAAAACATGAAATTGACATTGACTTCAATTCAGTATTGTGATGTAAAATGCTATCCTTAATGAATGCATAGCTGTAACATTACGAAACTCAGTTTGTGCCATCAGCACCATACCCTAAAGGTGCTCAAAATATTTTGAGACAGCGCCACCTTTTGGTCAAAAGTTATAATTAAATTAGCAAAAATGCTAATAACTTTTTAATAAATTTACCTATTGTAATAGTCATAATAGATTCCCTGGGTTATGCCAAAAACATGGATATCAATTTTGCCATAGTCAGCCAAAATTCCTGTCCGCTATCTTTATTTCTTTTTTAAACTTTTACTTTTTCAGACTTCTCCTAGACCGTTTGTCCAATTTTCACCAAAATCGAATTGTATCATCTCCAGACTGCGCCGACTAAAAGTTATGGATTTCTTGACGTTTATAATCACAGCTGGCTGGTATAGCACACAGTGACAAGCACCCAAAGGCTCTTGAGCAGAGGCGCAGATACTGTATGCCCACACACACACACTTGTGAGGAAGCGTGCAGAGGATGCATTCATCTCCAAAGATGTAAGTCAGAAATGCTGAAGCATGTACTTTTGATCATGGGCTGTTCGCACACGCTACACTGCTCTTTCCAGCTATTTCAGGAACAGGTTGGTTTTAACATTGGTGGGTATATTTTAAACTCAGAGTAATACACATCTACAGATATGCACATCTGCACAACATTATAGATAGATAAATAGATTTAACAAAATTATATTGCATGAATGTCAAAATTAGTACAATAATAAATACTTAATGAATATATCTTTATATAAAAATTGCATTATAATGAGTCATGTTTTTCCCTTACGAAAATTAATCATGGTTTTAATATAGTAAAAGTTGGTCAAATTGATTACTATTTGTATAACCAGAGTTTTACTACAAATATATTTTACTTTCAAATGGTGAACCTATGAGTAGTGTAGAAAAAAACACAAATTGTTAATTTGTGGTTGCAATGGTTTATAACTCTAGTAACCATGTTTCTTGGTTTTATTTGTAGTAAAACAAAGGTTCATTTTTGTAAGGGTTGTGTTGTTGTCTGCCCTAAACCTATTATAAAACTATGTGAATATTTGTTTGCTAAATTACTACTGTAACTTTAAAATAGATAATGATGTCCTTTATAGCATACAGTATTTTGAGTGATGATAGTAATGGGGTGCTACTGTTAGCAGTTTAATGTTTAACTTAGCAAACAAAAACAAAAGTACAATAGCCTATTTTACAATTACAAATGAAACTGACCTGCACTTGAAGTCCTGAACAGGTCAGAGGTTTTGCCTCTCTGATCGAAAACCGTTTGGCGGAGGCGTGGAGATTTTTAGCATGCAAATATTTTCTGTCAATGCCGTTTTATACATATTTGCCATACTTGCTAACTAAGTAATTGTATACAAACTCAGGCATTTGATAAAATGGTAATTACAAAGCCTTCAGTCAGCTCCACCAAGAAGGATGAAAGCTTAATGGAACCAAGAGGAATAATCAGTGAAGACATCAATGACAATCAATTAAGCACAAACAATAGTGTGTTATTTATTTATTTATTTATTTATTGAAAACATAAACCCTTTCAGACATCTTCCACCAATTCTACTTAATAAAGTCAAGACAGATTTACCACAAAAACGGGTATATGTAAATATTTTGCAGGTTTTTGTCATGACGCTGATGAATGACGGGAAACAAATGCAAGTGCAGAAAGGTTTATTGTGAATGATGGGCAGTACAGGCAGGTGTTAACGGCAACACAGGGACTTCGGTAGTCAGGATCCGATGAAGTGAAGAGGTGCGGTGATGGTGAGACGGCAGACGAACCCAGTGACGACGACGAAGAACAGGAACAGGAACACGAGGCAGGACTGAACACCGGGACACCAACACGAACGACATCAAACAACGATCTGACAAAAATGATAGAACAGCGGTAAGTATAATTAGAGTGGTGAGATTGATTGCAGCTGGTGAAGTGGATGAGGATCAGCTGAAGCGGATCAGGTGATGTCATACACTCACGCCCACTACACACGTGCATTCATACCACGACATAAACACGAGACGAGAAGGAACAGAGAACGCGTCTACCGTGACAGTACCCCTCCTCCTAAGAACGCCTCCTGGCGTTCCCAGACTCCTTACCCTGTCGATTGTAATCATCGATGAGGGAGTGATCCAGTATGTCTCTAGCAGGCACCCAACTTCTCTCCTCCGGACCGTACCCCTCCCAGTCCACCAAGTACTGAAATCCACGTCCTCTCCGCCTAGAGTTCAGTATACGATTAACCGAATACGTGGTCTCCCCATCTACGAGTCGTGGTGGGGGAGGAACCGGGACAGGCGGATTAATATGAGAATGAAACACGGGTTTAATCTTAGATACATGGAAGGCGGAATGGATCCTCCTGTACGCGGGAGGTAATTTGAGGCGGACTGCCACCGGACTAATGATCTTGGTGACAGTAAACGGGCCAATAAATTTAGGAGCAAGTTTATTAGATACGGAGCGAAGAGGAATGTTCTTGGTTGAAAGCCACACCTTTTGACCAACGACCTATACGGGAGTCTTCGACCTGTGGCGATCGGCCTTAGCCTTAGTGCACGCCCCCACCTGGAGTAGAGTCTCACGGGCTTTAGTCCAGGTGCGGTGACACCTCTGAACAAAGGCGTGAGCGGAGGGGACCGCGACTTCGGATTCCAGACTGGGAAAAATTGGTGGCTGGTAACCTACACTACACTCAAACGGAGATAGGCCCGTAGCCGACACTGGCAACGTGTTCTGGGCGTACTCCACCATAGAGAGTTGTTGACTCCAAGAGGAAGGATTCTTGGAAACCAAACATCGCAACACTCTCTCCAAATCCTGGTTGGCTCTCTCGGTCTGACCATTGCTCTGGGGATGAAACCCTGAGGACAAACTAACAGTCGTCCCCACTAATCTACAAAACTCTCGCCAAAATTTGGACACAAACTGGGGTCCCCTGTCGGAAACCACGTCAATCGGGAGGCCATGTAAACGAAAAACGTGATCTACGACTGTAACCGCTGAGGGTAATTTGGGTAAGGGAACAAAATGGGCTGCCTTCGAGAATCGGTCCACTACAGTCAAAACGACTGTGTTACCCTGAGAGGGCGGGAGGGCGGTAATAAAATCTAGCGCGATGTGGGACCAGGGTCTCGAAGGAACCGACAGCGGCTGAAGTAACCCGTCTGGGGGTTCGATTGGAAGTCTTACCAGTGGCACAAACCGAGCAAGCCAAAATAAAATCGTGAATGTCGCACTCGTTGCTTGACTAAAAAACTAGTGCAATTAACCCCTGGATGGCAAGCCACATTGGAGTTATGACCCCACTGGATAACGTCGGACCGTAATCCCTCCGGCACAAACAAACGATTCGGTGGGCAACCGGGCGGAGGCGCTACCCCTTCTAAGGCCTTCTTGACCCTCGATTCGACCTCCCATGTGAGTGTGAAAACAACTAGAGTTTCGGGCAAAATGTACTCGGGAGTAGACGGGCGTTCGGAAAAATCAAATATGCGAGATGAATCGGGTTTGATGTTTTTGGAACCCGGACGGTATGAAAGAGAAAAATCGAAACGACCGAAAAACAATGCCCACCGAGCCTGCCTGGAGTTCAATCTTTTGGCAGTTCTGATGTATTCATGATTCTTATGATCAGTCCAAACAATAAATGGTACCCCCTACCCTTCTAACCAGTGGCGCCATTCCTCCAACGCTAACTTACCTGCCAACAACTCTCTGTTACCAATGTCGTAATTGCGTTCGGCTGGAGATAAACGATGAGACAAAAACGCGCAGGGATGCATCCTGTCGTCTGTGGAAGAGCGTTGGGACAACACTGCGCCTACTCCCACCTCTGATGCGTCGACCTCCACCACGAACTGACGTGAGGAATCAGGGGGGACAAGGATGGGGGCTGAAACAAAGCGGCCCTTCAGTTTGGAGAACACAGCCTCGGCTGTGTCTGACCACCTGAACGTCGTTCTGGGGGAGGCCAAGGTAGTCAGAGGTGCGACTAGTTGGCTGAAATTGCGAATAAAACGCCGGTAGAAATTGGCGAATCCCAGAAACCTCTGCAGGGCCTTGCGGGAATCTGGGCTTGGCCAATCCACCACAGCCTTGATCTTCTCAGGGTCCATCCGCACTCCCTCAGACGAGACGATGTACCCTAGAAACGGGACCGACTGCGCATGAAAATCACATTTCTCCGCCTTGACAAAAAGCCCATTCTCTAGCAACCTCTGAAGCACTCGTCTGACGTGCTGCACGTGTTCCTGGAGAGAAGAAAAAAATCAATATGTCATCCAGGTAGACATATATGAACTGATCGATCATATCTCGCAACACATCATTGACCAGTGCCTGGAAAACTGCCGGGGAGTTGGACAGCCCGAAAGGCATGACCAAGTATTCAAAGTGCCCCCCGGGGGTGTTAAACGCAGTTTTCCATTCATCCCCCTCCCTAATGCGAACCAAATGATAAGCATTACGTAAATCCAATTTTGTGAAGATGGACGCTCCCTGCAACCTCTCGAAAGCTTAAGACATCAACGGCATAGGATAAGTATTCTTTACAGTGATGTTATTCAGCCATCGGTAATCAATACAAGGTCGCAGAGAACTGTCCTTCTTCCCCACAAAAGAATCCCGCCCCTGCTGGAGAAGAGGAAGGGCGAATGAACTTGGTTGCTAGAGAATCAGAAATATATTTCTCCATAGCCTCCCTTTCTGGAATAGAAAGTGAATATAACTTGCCCTTAGGCGGAGACTTACCTGGCAGTAAATCTATAGCACAGTCATAGGGACGATGCGGAGGGAGAGAAGCAGCACGAGACTTACTGAACACCTCCTTCAGGTCCAGGTACTCCGCGGGCACGTTAGACAAATCCCCTGCTTCCTCCTGAAACACAGAAACAGGCACAGACGAACAGGCAGATACGAGACAAGACTTATGACATTCCTTGCTCTACTCCAGTACTGATCTATGGTGCCAGTCCACTCGGGGGTTGTGACGGATGAGCCAAGGATGTCCGAGGACGACGGGTGCAAGAGGTGAGTCCATAATGTAGAATGAAATAGTCTCAGAGTGGTTGCCGGAAGTGGTGAGGGTAATGTCTTCAGTGCAAAGGGAAATAGTAGGAAGTTCTTGTCCGTTAAGTGCGTGAACTGCAATTCTGTGAGTGAGGGGTCTGAGAGGAATCTGAATCTTCTGTGCAAAAGTGTAGTCCATAAAATTACCTTCAGCCCCAGAGTCCAGAAGTGCATGGCAGTCGTGCTGTTGGACTGACCACCTTAGTCTTACAGGACGGAGTGTGGAGGTAGATGTAATCGATGATGAGGTCTTCCTAGCGGAGATCCCACCCGATAGTAGCCTCAATTTTACTATCGGGCTTGGCCTTTTACCGGACAATGGTATGCGTAATGTCCAGCTCCTCCACAATATAGACACAGGCCCTGGGATCTCCGCCTCTCCCTCTCCTCCCGGGAAAGCCGAGCTCGACCCACCTGCATGGGCTCGGGATCGTAGACGAGGCTGACCACGTCCCTGCCGCTGGATCGTGGAGGGTCGGTCCCTGCGAAGGTACGGGTGGACGGGACTCGGCGCTCGACCCTAGACAGCCGAGCATCCACCCGCAGAGCCAAGTCGACCAACCCGTTGAGAGTGGTGGGTAGATCCAGGGCGTAGATCTCCCTCTGGACGTGATCAGCCAACCCATGCAGGAACATATCCCACTGCGCCTCCTCGTTCCAGCCGCATTCCGCCGCCAGGGTACGAAATTCTATAGAATAGTCGGAGACTGATCTCTCTCCTTGCTGCAGCTCTGCCAGTCTTCTGGCTGCCTCTCTTCCCGAGACAGCCCTGTCAAAAACTTTCCTCATCTCGGCGGTGAGGGTCTGGAACGAGGCGCAGCATGGGTGTTGATTCTCCCACACCGCCGTTCCCCAAAGCGCAGCCTTCCCAGTCAGCAGGGTGAGGACGAACGCCACCTTTGCCTGTTCTGTGTAGAACGTGCGGGGCTGCAGAGCGAAATGCATAGTGCAGCGGGTCAGAAATGCTCTACAGAAAGCAGGCTCACCGGAAAAAGACTCAGGAACCTGAAGACGGGGTTCTGACTGGGAGGGTCTCTCTGGTGGTGTGGGGGGAACGGCCGGTGTGGGTGGCACAGTGGGACCCTGTAGGCGTTGGATCTGCTGGGTGAGCTCGGACACCTGCGTCACCAAAGCCTGTACTGCGCGGCCCGTGTCGCCGATCTCTCTCTGCTGTGAATCCATTCTCCTGATGCTATGATGAATAAACTCCTCCATCGACCTCTGAGATGCACTCGCTGCTTCCCTTTCCTGGTCAGATCGTTCTGTCATGACGCTGATGAATGACGGGAAACAAATGCAAGTGCAGAAAGGTTTATTGTAAATGATGGGCAGTACAGGCAGGTGTTAACGGCAACGCAGGGACTTCGGTGGTCAGGATCCGATGAAGTGAAGAGGTGCGGTGATGGTGAGACGGCAGACGAACCCAGTGAGAACGACGACGAAGAACAGGAACAGGAACACGAGGCAGGACTGAACACCGGGACACCAACACGAACGACATCAAACAACGATCTGACAAAGATGATAGAACAGCGGTAAGTATAAGTAGAGTGGTGAGATTGATTGCAGCTGGTGAAGTGGATGAGGATCAGCTGAAGCGGATCAGGTGATGTCATACACTCAAGCCCACTACACACGTGCATTCATACCACGACATAAACACGAGACGGAACAGAGAACGCGTCTACCGTGACAGTTTTAGCTGTTAACTCTGCTTAGTTAAAGAAACCTGACTGCTTGACACCAACTGCTCAGTGGGGTTGTGGGTGGAGGGCTTATCAGAAGAAACATCCTGCATAGGAAAGGAAAGCTGTGGCTTTCTATGACCCACTGGCATTGCATTTGCCTGAGGAGACAGTGGGTAACACAAGGTCAGTGTGGACACATTCTAACACTAAACAATTGTAATGTTCTAACAGTGTAGCCTGGATTTATCCTAATTTTCTTTGTTATTCCACAGTGCACTGGTTGGTTTTAGGTATTTCTTTAATAATTAAGGTTGTCAAACTCCCATAGCCACCTGTATAAAAAAGGCATGTTAAACTTAATTGGTTGTGCTTCTTGCAATAGCTGCTTCCTATCACTTCTTTGAATTCAAGAGCAGCCTGCAGCAAAAGGTGTTTTGTTTTATAGGGTTTTTTTTCAGTCACCTTTAATATCTCAAGTATTTTATAAAAAATATATTATTTTGTTTTTTAGTAAATTAATGGTGCACATTTTAGCACTACAACTTTACAGATGTATGAAATTAATCTCTGCTGTGGCTGGGGCAGTCGATATGATGATGATGATGATGAATTTTATTTATAATGCACTATACATTTGACATCAAATCTCAAAGTGGTTACAAAAAATAAATAAATAAATAAATAAAATACGCAGACACTTTAAAGTACTTAAAAATACTTACAAATATGCTTTTCTAAAAAGATACGTTTTCAGTTCTTTTTTAAAACATCCGTAGTCTTGGGAGCTCTGAGTTGTTCTGGAAGAGCATTCCACAAACGAGGGGCGGATGCTTTAAAAGCCCTGTCGCCCATAGTCTTGAGACGTGTCCTAGGTATAACCATATGGAACACACTTTTGCACACTTTTGCACATCCAGTTCTCTCCATTGGAGAGATTGGAGAAGTGTATTGGAGTGTATTGGAGAAAATAACACACAAGAGGCCTTTTATTCAGATAGACATTTAGTTGCATTTTACACTATCATGTAAAGTAATGTACGTAAAGTTAGCAAACGGTAAAAAAGGGACTAAAACTTAATTTATTTTTATATGTAAAATATGTACAGTAAATATGTAAAGCTGTATAACACTCTGAAAGAAAAAAGGCCATCAATTGTTTTTAATTGTCACCAATAATTCCTTAGCTGTACAGATGATGTTTTTTTGATCATTTAAAAAAAAATATATATATTTAAACATTCCATTGCCTCAATGCCACCAAACACACATAAACAATTGCCTCATTCAATTGTGAACTCAGAGAGAACCAAATAGTTCTTCACAGCATGGCATTTTCTAGTTATTTTAGAGAGGCTTTTCTTAAAATGTAAAATTTCTACTGAAATAGATGTGGATGTAAATTAAAAACATGAAAGCATAGGTTAAATTGCTTAAACTAATTGAGAGAAGCCTCTTCTACAGCACCACTGTGTTTGACCAGCTTAGTCACAATAGCTGTATTACTGTTACTGAAAGTAATATGCTGATTTTGTCTGATGTGCGTAACAGGGCTTTGAGATTTATTAAACATTAGGAGCAATCCATCAATAATTGTACTGCTTCACTCCCACTGCAAGAAGTCATTTCCAAAAACCAGTGAACTGCACTCACCGGAGCCATACTCTGGAATATGGCAGAACAACGATTAGATGAGTAAGCAAGAACCGTCTGCACTTTAATACAGACCAGTGACTGAATATACTGTAGTCACGCGAAGGAAAGGATTTGTGTGACTTACTACTGATACGATTAAATCTCCCTTTAAATGTGAGTTAAATATAAATAGGCTTGTCAGTAACCATTTTCACTTGATCTTGAACAAAGATGTCACAGATTGTACCAAATAATATGAAAACCTTTCAGAACATACAGCCTATACAGTAGAGGGAGTAGTGCAGAGAACTTGATAGATAGCCTAGTTCAAATGAGGTAAAAATAAACAGAGTTAACATCCACTCCTTCTCCTTGGTCTTTCCATTGTATCTTTGTCCACTCTGATAAATGACTGTATCAGGCTTTACAAGCACACATAATGTTCGCATAGTTGTTCTGGCCACAGAAGGCTAATCAATTTGAAATCCTACCAGAGAGAATGGTGTTCTTCTATAACGTATCATCTTAAAGTGGGGAAACATTCGATTTGACCATCACCAAACTGGCAGGAAGATCCAAATAGAAACTTTCACCAAAGATTTATGAGCTGTTTTATCCCCACTGTACCAGAAGTGTTACTTTATCCATTTGGGAGGGCATGCAATAGATATGTCAAAGGAGAAAAGTAATTCCTGACAATGATAGCAGTAACACAGTTACCAGTGTCCTAGTGGAAGTTGTTAGTATGTACTTGTTGCTAACACTGTCTTTGTGTGTGCTGACACAATGAAAAAAATGGTTATGCCATCAGAAAACCAATGTACTGGATATGACTTCCAACAGAGTGACAAAGACGATCTTCTCCCAGTGCCTAAGGCAAGAAGAGAAATCCAAAACAATTATTTTTATCATTATCTGGACTTTGCAAGATCCCTGATTTTCTCTACTGGTGATATAACTAACTAATTTTTTTTGAGATGCTTGGCCATTTATTCTTCTTTTTTGTACATTCACATTATAACAGACAGAATCACCACTTTTTAGTCTGGAATCTTACCTAATGGGAATCATTTGTATAACTTCAGAAAATGTACAATACAATACAATAATAAAATATATACAATAAAAAATATAATATCTAATTCATACACATACAGTTTGGAAAAAAGAAAGAAAAAAACCCTCCAAATATTAAAGGAAGGTATTTGCATGCTAATTAGCACTAATGATCTTTTTAGCACAATGATTAACTCCAGGGTGTTCAGCTGGGATTGAGTGCCATGGAGAGTGCCAGCTGCTGATGCCAGCACGGAACCTTCTCGAATGCTCTATGCATTTACCATAAACAGCAAATACATTAATGATAGCAGTAGTTGCGCATGTATGCCTTATCTTTTTTCCGTAAGCTTTTGTATTATCGCACAAAAACAAGTTCTGTGATCAAACAAAGATTTCTTACATGTTTTGTCCATCAAGATCATTTTCACAGATGAACAAAATTTTGAAGCCTAACTGCAGTCCCCGGAAGTAAAAAGCTAAAGGTGGGCTATAAATGAACTGTACCACGGTCCTACGATTTCAACGTCACCACCACTAAGCTTCCGGAAGCTTTTTATCTAAAAAACATTTTCCAGAGAGTTTGAGTTAGAATAGTTTATAACAGCACAATTATAAGCATAACAAGGCTGTAAAAGCAGACTGAGCTTACCTGTTCGACGTGACACATGTAATGTGCCTGATAGTCTCTGCAGTCCCATTTAGCCACTTGCTAGCAACCACCTTTTTCAAGACACGTAACAGCTTTCAAATTATGAGTGGGGCAATACTGCTGTATTTTATGTTGTAGAATAAAATGTGAAATTATCTTGAGCTTGTGTTAACCACAGACCTTATTTCAGCCATTTAACCAAAAACCTATTAAAAAAAAACATTGACTTTGGGACGATGGAACCGGAAGTGCTAAAATGCTAACTCGTTTCCGTGTTTTGGCCAACAAATTAATGCCCCCCCTTACCACTCTATTGGTTATATTCACAAAACTAATGGTCAGTGCATTAATGTGCAAACTAGTTTTCAGTACTAGCTGGGGTTATCTACAACTGCACTGGCATATAGGGTTTCTCACTTTAATAAAGCAAAAACTCTTGCAAATAGTAAATGAAGATTATGAAGATCATGCGTAAGTAAACATATTACTATTCCATAGTTTAATGTGTAAATACATGACATACAAGTGTAAATATAATTGACATTAAAGAATATTTTTCCATAAATACGGCTGTACACTTAAACAATATTTCAGACAATAGAAGTAATTATGTTATTACATATAAAGATGTACTACTTACAGTAAAGTCACATTTCCTGCGAAACTACCTGGAACAATTTGCCCCGGGAACTTTTTTCCCCAGATGTCTGCGTTTCCATCGCAGTCTAAAGAAGCTTGAAGATTGAGCAAATTACTCCGGTGACGTAGGAATGCGTGTGACTTTTCAGTTCCCGCCAGATTTCATCCTCCGCATATAAGCTTAAAGGGGTGGTTGATTATGATTTCACTTTTCTAACTTTAGTTAGTGTGTAGTGTTGCTGTTTGAGCATAAACAACATCTGCAAAGTTACGAAGCTCAAAGTTCAAAGCAAAGGGAGATATTTTATTTTAAAGAAATTGCTTTTTAAGGACTACAACAAACAGCTGGTAGGGACTACACGAGCTTCCTCCCGGGTTAGTGACATCACAAACCCTAAAATTTACATAAGCCCTGTCCCCGTAACACAATTTATAGAATATCAAGACAGAATATGCTAATCAATGACTTGAAGATAACTACACATAAGCTACATACATTCACCAACTAACCATTTAGAAATGTTGTCTATGTTGTCACTTCTTCTTCAGCCTCTCCATCTCTCTCACTCCGGTTTGAACATAAAAGGCTACAAGTTTTTGAAATTTTCAGTGCATATCTGTGTGAGGTAATGAAGCTGCTAAGGACACAAATTAGGTTTGAGATGCGCCTTGCCTCGCCTGAAATATATGTGAGAGTAGGCGGCTGCAGTGAGGGGAGAAGTGAAAAAAGCACAGGCAAGACGGACAGATCTCTCTTCTCGTTGTAGATCAGACACCTGCATGATCAAAGGCGGATATCGCGGGATTCACAGGATTTTTTTATAAAAATGACATCACATAACCCATATCGCACTGTCAGAGAGTTTATTCACACATAACGTACGTATACACATAAAACATGATACCAGAGTTTTAAAATCAAACATTTTAAAAGAGAACAATACATCACGGTTGTTTAAACCAATGAGCATTAAGCTGTGTCGTCAGCAAGTCGTGTCCCATCATTCTTTTGATCACCGCAGTTGGTGGATAGTAACTGCGCGCGACTGCAGAATCCTGCACATGCGCCTTGCGGTCGCGAGAGTTTTTTGTCATACAACATCAGGGCAAGGCGGACCGCTCGCGGACACATTTCTAACCAGCATGCATCTCGCGGTGATCACCGGTGATCGGTTCTGCGCAGATTTTGCTCATCTCAAACAAGCCTAAAATTGTAGCTCCGCGCTCTGTGCCAGGAGCAGCAGCTCATTTGCATTTAAAGGGACAGACAAAAACACCCTCAAAAAGTGGGGTGTATAAAAAAAGTTATATTTATAGTTATATTCAAAAATGTCCTGGCTTTTCCAGGCTTTAGACTGGGAGTGAATGGATATATTTTTTTCGAAGTCCATTTTTTAATATAAGTCCGATTGTATTCTTCTGAAAGAAGAATGTCATATACACCTAGGATGGCTTCAGGGTGAGTAAATCATGGGCTAATTTTCATTTTTGGGTGAACTATCCCTTTAAGGACGCACAAGTATATTTATTTGAAACAATTTTTTTAAGTATGCTAAATTGTACTAAATTGAACTTTTTTCTTTCCTTTTGACTAATCAAGTTCTTATCGAAATAGTGTGTATTGGAGACCAATTATTTTATTTTGTAATGTCTTCTTCCATCTTGAAAATCAGAACAGTCATGACATGTGACTCTTAGTGGTGGTACAGTTATTGGTGGTTTTGCCACTGGTTTTATTTGTGGTGTTAATGTATTTGGTCTAACTGGTAGAATGATCACTGACCCAGCTTACCCAGCTGACTCAACGCCCTAAAAATATTATGAGGACAACACCTCTCCAGTCCTTGTTTTACCCAGCTACATTAAACGTCAAGTCAGAGCCTGCCAAGCCTACAATGGTAATGCTGCTGGCTTTCTGCAGAGGTCAATGGGAGCATGGTGCCTCCTCAAGGCAGGACACAATAATTGGGCACACTTAACCATTCATGCTCTACTACTGGGCATGCCTGTGGCTGTCCGGAGGTGCTGGATGCCGTGTGGAATTTTCTTGTCATATCCTTTTGTGCTCTTCTGCATGTGCAGTTATCTAGGGCTAGTGTGACAATTGCAATTAAGGAGGGTTTCACTGCAAAATTGATCTAATAAATAAGGAGATGTTTTACTCTTACGTAACACATTTAGACAATTAATCCATACACTATGTCCTATTCTTACAAACCAACTGACTTGTCAAACACAACTTGGGCTATTATTTGTGCCTCAGCAGCTCAGAGATGGGCATGCAATCTGCCAGAAAAAGCTTGTTAGCCCACTCAGGCTTGCCATGTAATGACAGTTATTAGGGAATGGAGTAATTGTTTTGGATTTGAAATTGTGTTAGAGATGGCAAAGCAAACGAGGCATTGGCCAGAATGTCTGATTAGTAGAATGAGTGGGAAACATCTTTACTTACTTCAGCTCCTCTCTGCAGCTACATTTTAATAGATAACAATTCTGGCTTATTCTGTAGCCTTCACCATTCACAGGGAATAATCATGTTTGGGTTAAACTACTTTTCTTCCTTAACATGGAATCATTTAACGTAAATTGAACATCTCCAATAATGTTTCAATGCACTTGTTTATTTGTATACAACATAAATTCACTTGACTTCAGTGGAAAGATTATTTGAAACAATTCCAAAAGCTGTAAAGTGTTTGGATTTGTTTTTCTCCACCTTTTAGACTTCTAGGTAAAGTATCCCTCTTATGCTTCTGAAATAGCAATGCTTGCTTATGGGTCATGGGATTGCTTTCAGGTCCTTATGGCGTAATGTCCAAACACTTTAGAGCCACTGAATGCCTATAAAAAGCGTTTTTGCATCATAATTACATAGAAACAACTCATCTTGGAATTCTCATCTCTTTAACTCCATCCGTTCTGCCAAGTTTAGCTCCAACCCTAATTAAACACACCTGAACAAACTAATCAAAGTCTTCAAGATTATTTGCAAATAACAAGCAGGTGTATTTGATTACAGTTTCGAATAAAGTTCTTCTGGTTCTTCAGGATCAGAGCCGAATAGCTCTGCTGTAAAACATCTAGAAAGATCAAGCACTCTTGGAAACAGATAGCTTAATCTCTGTAGTAAGTGTTGGCAAGCTTTACTTGTTCCTACACACTGTTCGAAAAGTATAAACAGATGTTTTATTTTGCACTAGATCTGCTGGTGAATGCCAGTGGGATGGATGCTTTGCCCATACCCAAAACCATCTGCTGCTCTAAATAGTATTCATGGACACACATTGGCTTCATGTCAATTCATGGGGTTCAAATGTATTCATTGGAAATCTACAAATATGGAATTAAAATCCATTGTTTTACTTTGGAGATAACGAGAAGGAGGGTTCTAGAATCTGGGGTTCGATACGTTTAAACGACAACGATATGCTTAAAACGGATACGTTTTTCCACGTGCAGACGACAACATTGTCAAAATGATCCCCATTCACATGGATCTGTGAAAAAGACAAAAAAAAAAGCTGTATTCTTCTGCCAGGCCATTAAATGGTGATGAAACACTATAGGCTGAAGATGTTTTTTGCGTGTGCATGACTTCTTCATTTTCAGAGCTTCACGATTTTATTGGTTACACAGAGACCGTTGAAAACGGTGTTTTGTGTAAACGTACCCTTATGTGGAATGTTGAGTATGAGCTAATGTGACTTAAAGGATTTTTTTTTTTTTGCCTTATGTGTGGGTGTTTACAAGTTTAAATCTTACTCCACAGACATTTCTGCTAAATAATGTAGTTTTTTTGCATGTTTTAGCTGGTTTAGTTTTATCTGAAACAAATAAATGGGAATCTATAAAAATGACGTTACGTTGGTTGTTTGAGGGGCTGTTTACACGACACTGTTTTCCACTAAAAACGTTTTGACAATGGTGTTGCCTGTACATGGAAAGCTCAAAGGAAAAACGTCTCGGGTTATGACTATAACCCTTGTTCCCTGAGAAGGGAACGAGACACTGCGTCGAAAATCGACTCTTTGGGGACGCTCCCTAAGCGTGCGCCTCTGAAGTATGAATAAAACTAATCCAATCCTGATTGGTGTTGCGTCGTGACGTAACATGTGACGGCATACCCGGAAGTATAAAAGTGACGCTGTCACAACATACACTAGCCTCGCGCTGAAGCAAGACGCTCAAAGGCCTCGAGGGGCGTGGCAGAACGACGCAGTGTCTCGTTCCCTTCTCAGGGAACAAGGGTTATAGTCATAACCCGAGACGTTCCCTTTCGAGGGAACTCAACACTGCGTCGAAAATCGACTCTTTGGGGAACGAGTGCCCACTAGGCCACGCACCGAATAGGCCTGTCCCGGAGTGAAACTGTCTAGGCACTCAGCAAGGACTGAGCACGTGTGCGCCAGGCGTACTTGGAAGGTGGACACTGTAGAACCTGATAAAAGTATGCGGAGTAGCCCAACCGGCTGCCTCGCAGATCTCCTGTAGAGGTACTCCCGAAAGAAGGGCCCTAGAAGAAGCCATGCTTCTAGTTGAATGGGCCCGGACGGCTAAAGGTGAAGGCAAACCGCGCACCTTGTAAGCCTCAGTAATAGCCTGGACTATCCAATTACTAATAGTCTGCTTGGATGCCGGGAGCCCCTTCTTAGGTGACCCAAAACATACTAATAACTGGTCCGACCTTCTCCAAGAAGAGGACCTCTCAAGGTACACGCTCAAAGCTCTGACGGGGCAGAGCAAATGAAGCTTCTCTTCTTCTGCCGACACATGAGGCGGAGGATGGAATGCCTGAAGGACTAAAGACCGAGCCGTGTTCGAAGGAACCATAGGGACGTAGCCTGGACTCGGGTGCAAAAAGGCCTTTACTCTGCCAGGGGCAAACTCCAAGCAAGCTGGTGTCACTGCCAGGGCTTGGAGATCTCCCACCCTCTTAAGTGAGGTAATGGCCAAGAGAAAAACCATTTTCTGCGTTAAATCCTTAGGCGAAGCCGACTCTAGAGGTTCGAAAGGGGCCAGGGATAACCCTTCCAGAACTATAGCCAGGTCCCAGGCAGGAACCCTAGACCTGGTTGCTGGCCTCATCCTCCAAGTACCGCGGAGAAACCGAATGACCAACTGGTGCCTCCCCAGAGGCCCATCACCTAACGGAGCGTGGAAAGCTGCAATGGCTGCCACGTACACCTTAAGCATGGAAGGGGAGAGACCCGCAGAGAAACGATCTTGAAGAAATTCCAGAACTGAAGCCACCGGGCAGTTTACTGGATCTAACTCATGTTCTCTACAACAAGTGGCAAAAACATTCCACTTGAGGCCATATAATCTCCTAGTAGACGGAGCTCTGGAGCTAAGTATAGTTTCAACCACTCCAGCTGATAGACCAGCATTCAGGTACTGAACCCCCTCAGAGGCCAGACCCACAATTTCCACAGCTCTGTCTGAGGGTGGAAAATTGTGCCCCCCGCCTGAGGCAACAGATCCCTCCTCAGAGGAATCTGCCATGGCGGAGCTATCAGGAGTGACATTATGTTTGAAAACCACACTCAGGTCGGCCACATTGGGGCAACCAGAAGAAGACTGATGCCCTCCTGACGGACCCTCTCCAGGACTCCCGGGAGCAGAGCGATCGGGGGAAAAGCGTATAGGCAAAGCCTCGGCCAGGCCTGTACCATGGCATCCAACCCCAGAGGGGCTGGAAGTGAGAGGGAGAACCAAAGTGGACAGTGGGACGTCTCTCGAGACGCAAACAGATCCACTTCCATTGGTCCAAACCTCTCCCATATCAACTTCACCACATCTGGATGAAGTCTCCATTCCCCGGGCCTCAGCCCCTGCCTCGACAGGATGTCTGCTCCCTGATTCTGAACCCCCGGAATATACATTGTCTTGATAGACAGTATTTTCCCCTGGGACCAAAGAATAATCTGATGCGCCAGTCTGCACAGAGGGCGCGATCTGAGTCCCCCTTGTCGGTTCAGATGGGCTACCACCTACGTATTGTCGGGTCGTACTAAGACATGGTAACCCTTGATGTCTGGGAGGAAGCTCCTCAAAGCCCTGAACACAGCCATCATCTCTAGGCAGTTTATATGCCAAGAAGGATGATGGTCCTGCCACAGACCCCTGGCAAAGCGGCCGTCCATGACCGCGCCCTAGCCAGTGAGGGAAGCGTCTGTCGAAACGGATTTCCGGCGACACGACACTCCCAGTGCTGGCCCTTGGGATAGGAACCAAGGTTTCTTCCATATTTTCAGAGAACGAAGGCATCTGCGCGTTACTCTGATTATACGAAACGGATTCCCCTTGGGAGAAAACCCCTTGGTTTTTAACCACCACTGAATGGGCCTCATATGCAGAAGGCCCAAAGGAATGATGTTGGATGCCGCTGCCATGAGGCCCAGCATTCTTTGAAATTGCTTCACAGTGATGGCCTGGTCCAGCCTTAACCCAGATACCATCGCCAGAATTGACTCGACACGTGCGGGAGACATTAGTGCCTGCATCGTAATCGAGCTCCACACGATTCCAAAAAATATCGTGCACTGGGATGGTTCTAGCACACTCTTGAGTCTCAACCCCAATTTCTGAATGTGGCCAAGGACGACATCTCGATGCCGAACTGCCATTTCTCGAGACTGGGCCAGAATGAGCCAGTCGTCGAGATAATTCAATAAATGAATGCCTTGAAGTCTCAATGGAGCAAGGGCTACATCCATACATTTGGTGAATGTGCGGGGAGAGAGTGCTAGGCCGAACGGAAGAACCCAATATTGGTAAGCTTCGTCCCCGAAAGCAAACCTCAGGTATCTCCTGTGACATGGAAGGATGGAGATGAGAAAATAGGCGTGCTTTAGATCTATCGTGACAAACCAGTCCTCGGATCTGATCTGACTCACGACTGCAGGAATGGTTAACATTTCGAACCTGAACCTCCTTAGAGATCGGGTCAAAACCCTGAGATCTAGAATTGGCCTTAACCCCCCATCCTTCTTTGGAACTATAAAGTACCGGCTGTAAAACCCGGACCCCCTGTCTAAAGGATGAACACGTTCCATGGCTTCCTTTAGTAGCAGAGTCTGTACTTCTTGTTCCATCACCTGAGCCTGCTCTGGAACCACTGTAGTTTGTACCACCCCAATTTAAAACCTGGGGGGGCGGTGCGCAAACTGCAGCTCCATTATATGCAGGACCCACGCAGATATGTTGGGAAGATGATACCATGCCGCTACAAAATCTACTAGGGGTACCAGCCTCTCGAGACTGGCCTCTGGTGTTTTTCGAGCATCTTTCTCGACTTCCTGAAGCGGAATACCGGCAGGCTGTAGTCGATACGGTTCTTTTAACCATAACTGATGCTTTTTCTTTATTAGAATACTTTCGCTGGAAAGAGATGCGGCCCGAAGCGTCGTTGACGGCGGGCAATCTACATCGTTTCCCAGAGGGCTCCGCTGCGAAAACAACCTCGTTTGCCCTGCAGTGGAGGGGACAGCCCTCAGAGGTCCTACCACTTCGGTCAGGACCTCTTCCCGAAGCCCTCCTAGCCTGAAAGACTTCCCTCAGGTCGCCTCTCTGGCTGGAGAACTTCGATTTCTGAGAGCGCTTCCTCTGTTGCCAAGCTCCAGGAGGAGGGGCTCTAGAGGAAACACTCTCTCTCTGCTCAGCTCGGTGTGAGAAGCTGGCTGATGGCTGGGACTGATCAGCCGGCCCCACCCTACTCGATTTGGATTTTTCCTTACGGGGGAGGTACTGCTGGAACACCACAGATTGCTTCTTCGCCTCCTGAACCCTGTCGACGACCGATGTAACGGCGTCACTAAACAGGCCAGAAGGCGAGAGCAGTGCATCCAGCAGAAAAGATCTATCTCCATCTTTGATACCAGATAGGCTCAGCCACAGATGTCTCTCCGTAGCTACCATAGCTGCCATAGAGCGGCCAATGGCACGGGCCGTCTCTTTTGTGGCCCGGAGAGACAAATCTGTGGCTCTCCTTAACTCTACAATATCTTCAGGAGTTAGCCCCTCCCCCTCATCCAAATCTTTCAGGAGATCGGCCTGGTATGCCTGCAAGATAGCCATAGAGTGCAGACATGAACCAGCCCGACCTGCCGCCATGTAAGCCCTGCCTATTAAAGCAGATGTATCTCTGCAGGGCTTACTAGGCAGCGCCGGGGTTTCCAGGGAAGATGCCGAATCAGGGGAAAGATAACCTGCTAAAGCCTTTTCTACCTTAGGCATCTTCCCATAACCCCTGTCCCGTACACCCACAACATTGCTATAAACACTGGGACTGGAAACACAGGACGAGTGCGGTTTATCCCACGATCTCGAGATCTCAAAATGGAGATCGGGGAAAAACGGCAAACCCCGGCGCTGAGGTTGTGCTCTATGCTGCAGGAAACGCTCATCAAGCTTACTTTTTGCTTGCGTTCCCTGCTCATCATGTGGCCAGCTAATGCTAAGTCTAGCCACTGCACGAGTCACAACCTCTATCAGCTCCTCATACGCTTGGCCGTGAACTGGCGCGCCAAAATCACGGTCATCCGCATCAATACTGAGCACATCTACTTCCTCAGAAGCAGAGAGCTCAAGCATTGGGACCTGATCGTGGGCAGGAGAAGCCGCGATGCGGGCTCCTGGACCACTCTCAGGGGCTACTGGATCCTCAGATGAAGAATGAGAAGGTGCCTCAGCAGCCTCATTCTCATCTAAAAGATCCCGCTGCGAGCCCCACGATCTCAATCGCCGCGCTGCCTCAACAGACGCGGGACCAGAACCGCAGGGAGCGCGAGCCTGACCGTGCTCATCAAAGCACGCCAGCCGGGAGCTCCCAAACAATTCACACACAAAGAATGTGTATCCCCACCCGTAATAATACGAGGGCAAGGATGCACACACTTCTTGAACTGCTTGCTGGCCATAATATATATATAGATATATAGATATAGGGACAAACAACACCAAATAGGACTGACAGTTTCAACACAGAGCGCTTGCTGAAGAGCGAAAGCTAGTGTGTGTTGTGACAGCGTCACTTTTATACTTCCGGGTATGCCGTCACATGTTACGTCACGACGCAACACCAATCAGGATTGGATTAGTTTTCTTCATACTTCAGAGGCGCACGCTTAGGGAGCGTCCCCAAAGAGTCGATTTTCGACGCAGTGTTGAGTTCCCTCGAAAGGGAACTTCTCTGTTTTAAGCATATCTTTGTCATGTAAATGTACCCTTACATATAAATGCAGTCCAGAAATTTAAATGTCCAGTGATTGGTTCTAAAATTGCATAGTAAACCTGAGCTGATAGAACCTATAGTTTTAACAAAAGCAAAAAAAAAAGGAAAATTGTTTTAGCTCTTTTATCTTAACTCAACTAAACTGTGCGGAGAAACAGGAACTCAAAAAAACAGATGATCAAAATAAGAGTCCAATGAGCCATGACAGCACTATGGTAAAAGTGTTTAAGTTCAGAGCATAGTAATGTGCTTAGAATTGCAAAAAAATAAATCTGCATGCCCCTGTATTATAAGTTTGTTATTTGTGCTTTACTTCAATACAGTTCATTTTAGCTGGAAACTGCAGTGCATTTTATATATAGGTACGTTTGGAAAGTTTAGTAGAGGCCTTTTTTTTTTACGGAATTATATGATTTTCATTTATACTCTGGACATGGCTGATCCTCATGTTCTGTCAGAAGGAATAACCATCTGCCTGTCAAAACACTTTAATGCACCCATTCTCTAGACATCATGTACTGTGAGGCAGCCGTAAGCTCCGTCCAGCTGTTTCACACTTCCTTTCAGATTTCGGACAGCCTGTTTGTGCTAATGTAAAGCCAGCATGGAGTCATCAGCAACCACAACGATAGGCTCTGTGCATCCGTACTATTTTAGGGAACTGTTGCTGCTTTTCCTCTGGCCACTGTAAGCTTTCTTCAGCTTATGACAGGATAAGAGAGGTGTCTCCAGATAAACAGTGAAATATCCAAAAGTCTCTCTAATGATGGAGGACAGCCAGAGGAAACGTAATGCAGCTGCTGTCTCATCAAATTCACTGTCAATAGATTCTCCCAGCTGCCATTCTGATGTACTAGACATCAATCAGCTCACCATTAAAGGACTGAAATTTTGGGACACTTTCACAAAAAGCTTTGCTCCATTCATCACAAAAGCTGACAGATATAAAAGATACCACTGCTGTTTTATACTTAAAGGATGTTTTTTTTTCATAATAAGTCTGAGTTAAAGGAATGGGTTAAAAAGGAAAATTCTTCCATCACTTTTGCTTTCACCCTCATGTTGTTCCAAACCCGCTTTCTTTGTTCTGTGAAATTCAAAAGGAGGTGTTTTGAAGAATCTTCACACTTCTCTTTTCTTTACAAAAATAGCATTTCTGTACTCATACCATCACTCATCATATAATATTTGTTGTTTGCGGAGGGACACAAAATACGTTTTCTCAAAATGCTGTCTCAAATTACCATATACCAAATACTCCAAAAACACAACATAAAATGATCATAAAAGTAATCCATTTTATTTGCACACTATAATACAAATCTTCAGAATCCATTTGATTGCGTTTTGTGAGAAACAGACTCAAATTCAAGCATTTATTATTTTTTCATGTTTTGGGTGATTTAATGCGTTTAAAGGGTAATTCCACTGGTGGAGACATGAATATGTATTGAAAGTAAGTCATATATGTAGTTGAATAGTAGCATAAATTTCTAATTTGGGTCCTCCTTGGCCGATAAAAGGCAGAAAATGACTTTTTAGTGCTTGTGGATTGTAGACAACAATCCCCATAGTGCATTGCAATGCTCAGCTCCGCAGGCCACTCCCACCTCTACATTACCGCCTGGAAATCATTTCACACAATTTCTAGTGAAGAGTTACTTTGCGAACTAATTATTGAATTACTCCTCGTTTTTGTTTCGAAATGGTGTGCACTTGCATAGTACCAGCATGTTCAGCCAGTACAAGGAAAATACACTGAGTAAGTTTTCATAGATTTCCCAAAGATTTGGACTTGTGCAAAAAGTGGCTACGGGCTATCAATAACCCGAAGGTCGGAGAGGACACAGCCATTAAAGCTCTAAAACATCTGACGGTGTGCAGTCTACATTTCAATCCAGAAGATTTCGAACCCAACCCCTTATGGTGTGTTCACACTGAACGCGAATAGAGCGTCAAATACGCGTCTATCGCGTTTAGTTAGATGCTTGAACATTCGCTCGAGTTCAAATTTTTCAACTTGTGCGGAAGACATTCGCGGCAAACGGGTCGCCCAATTCGCGTCATTCGCAACGCCCGGCGCGAATAATGTGTCTATTCGCGTCTTTGCATTGACTTTGTATGTAATCCACTCGCGCAAATAATTAAATTCGCGTTCGGTGAAGAGACCCGCGCTTGTGAAAACTGCATTTCCGTCGATATTTACCTTGTCAGATGATGACGACGAACAGCCAGGAACGTCTGGAACTAGCAGTGCTAGTAGCGCTAAACGCATTTGCTTGGAGGTAAGGTTCTTTCTGACTCGACTCTATTAGCAGCTAGTGGCTACTGAGAACACACACTGACATAGTCGTCTACTGTAAAGCAACACATCTACTATGATTTCGTCTGTTTACAAATTTTCATAAAGTTTCTGCCGGTGAAATCAAATGCACTGGCACTGATCTGTGCTAGGTCTGTTAGCGCATTAGGTCCAACCCCCTATGGTCGGGTTTGAAAGGGTGGGAGCTAGTGCTTGTAGTCTTTACAGAACCCCCCTCCCCTCCCATTGCTAGGTCTTCTGTGTGCGCGATTGTGCACGAATTTTGCAAGGCCGTGCGCCAAGTCCTCATGCCTGAGTTTATACAACTGCCCGAAGGAGATGCGCTCCAGGAGGTCGTACAAGGCTTTCAAATGAGGTGTGGTTTTCCACAGTGCGCTGGAGCAATTGACGGCAGTCATATCCCCATCATTGCCCCAGAAGAAAATCACGTCGACTTCTTAAATCGCAAAGGATGGCATTCTGTCCTTCTACAGGGAGTTGTAGATCATCAGTTCTGGTAAGCCTGCTATAATTATAAAATAATCGCTTCTGGAATTTTGTCTTACTTTACTATAGTGCTAGCCGTCATTGAGTCTGATTTAGGTTTATAAAATAGTTAAATAATGGCTATGGCCATTATATCATTTAATCCTACTAGTCTCTATTTTCTTGATAACACTTATTTTTTATATACTAATATCTATTCCATTAAGTACTAGTACTTATATTCATTAGTTAAATAAATACGTACTAGTACTTAATGGAATAGATAGGCTACTAGTATCTTAAAAATAAGTACTTAGTGGCATTAAAATTTAGACTAGTATGTTTAAATTATTAAATGTTAAAATGGTTTGCCATAGTATGGCTTGTTGATATTAAAATATGATAGCCCCTTTGTGTTTACAGTAACCATCTGTCTGTTTTGTTTTGCAATCGCCTACTGATCATTTCAAACTTAGCCTATATTTAAATGTTTCACAGTACAATAATAACTGATTTGTGTTCCTTTTCATAATGCTTTACATGGATAAAATTATAAAATAACACATCACATGTCCCCATAACAGTTTCATCAACATCTACACGGGATGGCCTTGAAGTGTCCATGACACCAGGGTTCTTAGGAATTCCTGTGTCTTTGCAATGGCAGAGAGAGGGGAGCTTTTTCCACCAGTAAGTTGTTCTATCAAAATCATGTACACACACAAATCCTATTTGGAAACAGTACCATCTTAGTATAAAGGAGATTAAAATGTTTAGAAAAACATATTATAACATGTACTAAATTAAATTTCTCTTATTTTCCATTGCCTAAGGACACAGTGGAGATCAACGGTGTCCAAGTATCGATCATGGCTTATTAAAGGGTACGCTGACACAGGGAACCTCACAGAGCAGCAACGGTACTTTAAAAAAATAAGAAAACCTGCTAACTACAATGTTCTACTTTGAATAATTACTCTGAAAATTTTCATGTTCAAAATAAAAATTATTCTGCTATAGTGCAAGTTTCTGTCGGTTTAATAACACTACATAAAGTTCAAACTGTGACCTGAAATCAAACTGTCAAATATATTCTGAACTGTAATTAACCTGTATAATGATACAAACTTTATTTCTAAAGCACATTTAAATCAAATTTTTTGATGGATAGACTTTGCATAGATTGACCAACAATACTGAAAGCAATTCACTATATTGTGATTTGATTTACTTTTCCTGGTCATCTGGAGGTCGGTAGAATGGTGGATGCCCTGAGGCTAGGTTGAAGGGCTGCTGAGCTGGACCTTGAGGGTGTGCTGACACCTGGCTGAAGGAGTGAGGTATATCTGGAGGATGTGCAGGGGGATGGTTGAAAGGTTGAGCCAGATCTTGCAGAAAAGATAGAGGCTGGTTGGTTGTCTCGTTACATGGTGGAGGCTGAGGTGAACCCATGCTAAATTTTGGGGGCTGAGTAAAGTTGTAAAAGGTAGGCTAAGTGGCAGTTGTCTTGGGTTGTACTGTGAGGGCTGGACTGGTGCCTGGTAGAAAGGTGGACATGGGGAATTTGATCTTGCAAGAAACTGTGTGAACATTGAGAGCATTTTGAGCTCATGCTCATGCTGTGCTGCTTGCATTTTCAATTGAAGCTCAGTGTTGTTGAGGGCACTGCTGATCTTTTCAGTGAAGATTTCCAGTGTTGCTTCCATCTTGGTCTTCCTTTTCCTTCTCTTGGCAGATGTAGCTGTAAGAAAGAGGAGAACGTGTTTGGCCATTGTATCACAATTAAAAAATAATAATCAGTTAGGCTTGGAGGGTAGACATGAGTATAAGTAAAAACTGTAAAATAACAGAATACAAAAATAGTAATGGATGGGTTAGCTATGTGAATACTAATGATTTAGCAACAACCTGATAAAAACATGATGAATCTTACTTCCAGAGGACTTGCTGGCTGTTGTCTTTCCTCCAGTGGTCTCTGTAATGCCTGCAGCTGATGAGTTTTCTCCAGATGTAGATGGTGCAGAAGATGCAGATAGGAGTGACTCTGTGCTTGTATCATCTGGTGAAAGCAAACATATCATGCTATAATGTGATGTATTCAATGCAAATATTATGAGCTGGTTCACGTTACCAATTTACATAACACACTCAACACACATGTTACCCTGAGAAGATGTTTGTTTGTTTGTTTGTTTGTTTGTTTGTTTTAACTTTATTGTCTGTTCAGATTTACTGGACAGAAATTCATCTTTGACACTGGCTTCAACAACATTCTACAACCACATTAAACACATAAAACACACATAAGAATTGATAAATACATGATTCGATAAAAAACAGTATACATAATTCACAATAACAACCCTAATTGAGAATTTGGTTTAAAACAGTCACTGCCAATGGGACAAATGATTTAAAAAAAATATTCTTTCTAGCATACGGTGTACGTAGCCTGCGACCCGAAGGGAGGACTTCAAAGCAGGAGCGAAGAGGATGGGTCTGATCTGAAAACACAACTAGCGCCTTTTTCTCCATGAAATTTAAGAATAGTTCTTGCAATGTACTCTGTTTATGGCAGATAATCTTGATGATGATAACAGATGATGATAACATGGTAGCTAGCCCCCCTCCTTATATGTTAGGTTATAATATGGGATTTGGTTCTGCAGAGCCAGGTTACCAGTGCACTTCATCAGATCGTAGACTGCGTACATTTCTGAATGACGAGCCCGATCTTATGAAAGTGCTTATCTATTTCAGGAATTAAATGTATCATGTCATTTATATGCCTTGATTTGTTTTTGCGTTTATATGCTACGCATTTTTCGCGTGCATACGTTGTTCACACTGCGGAGGCATTAAAAAAAATCAGATATGGGTCTGATTCAGGACCACATATGTATGTGGTCTAAATCTGATTTGAAAAAATCGGATCTGGTCAAGATTTGAGTGTTCACACTATATCTGAAGAAATCTGTTGACCCCCAAAAAATCGGATTTGGGCAACTTTAGCCTGCAGTGTGAACGGGGCCTTACACTTCCTCCTACGATGACGTAAAATGACGATTTTTGCGTCATTGTAGGAGGAAGTGAAAAAGGTAAATAGCGGATTTCTCTCGTCTCAGGGGAAAATGAGAGAGTGTTGCACGGCCATTCAATAGTATGACTGGGTTTCTAACAATGGAAAGCTTAATGCAAATGGGTGGAGTGTCCCTTTAAATATTCGTGCCTTCATGGAATGAATCCCGATAAAATTTACAGCAATTAACACCTTAAATTCTGCTCTGTACCTCACAAACCTCACACTGTATACCACTAGAGAGAACTGCGAAACACTTTTTCATTTGCACTACTTTTTTAAAAATAAATACTACTATTTAACAATAAATAAATGATGGTGATACACTCATCTATCGTTATGTTTTTCATCATACAGGATTTCTTTTTTAAAGTCCCCTTGTAATCAATAATTAGATCTCTTAAAATTCATATTTGATAACCAAAATGGCATATTTAAACATTTATATATTTATATATATGTTTTATATATATTTATATATATATATGCATGCATGCCTTAATAAAATTTGAATATAATTCTACCCCCTTGCTTCATTTAGTATATGCAGATCCATGAACATGCAAATGAGCACTGTATCCACTCAATCATACTGGCTCATCTGCAAGTCAATGTATCAGAATGTTTATGTGTTTTATGTATCGCTCTCTGCAACATTGGACACATAACGGTAATTGATATGATTACTGTTTGGCTTGACAACATTATCAAACAGCTAATAAGGTGTTGCTAATGTTACACAAACCGTTCCTGTTCGCTATCTCAGAGTCAGACAGCTGCCTTCTAAAAAGCAGTATCCTTGGAAATGCTTTGAACAACTTAGAACTTCAGTGGAGAACGTCATATATTTGCAAACTAAACACCATTTTCATCTAAAAACAGAAAACATTTTATTTGTATGACAACAGTGTTTTTGGGGCCTGAAAACTGAAACACTTGAAAATTGTTTTCAAAGTGCAAGTTTTTGAAAATGATACCGTATGTCTCTGTGTAAACTACAAAAACGCGAATCTGTGAAAACATGCACATTGCGTTTAGTCTAAAGGCATGTGTGTTTAGCGTGAGTGCTCTGTAAAAGAATGGGTGTGTGCGCAGGTGCTTGGTCTTTCTTTACAAAGTGACATCAATAACTACTGGCCTGGCATGCATAATACAATGTTTTACAAGGAATCTACAAATATTCTAATGTATTTTAACTTTGGTTACAATTATTTATGAAAACTTTAAATAGGGTCAACTCAAAAATAAAGGAGAGCTGGATCCAAATGCAGTGAGTTTAATAGTAAAGTAAACATATTAACAAATCCAACACAGAGAAGAAAACTAGGGAACAGCATGAGTGCACGAAACATAAAATCTATGTAGAACAAGGAACACAATAAACACTGGGGTTTAAATACACAAGGGGGTAATAGACAAACAAGACACACCTGGGAACAACCAGAGAACTAATCAACAAGAAAAAACACAAAACATGGCACAGAACAGGAAATAACATAAAAGTCCACACAAGACCAGTGGTACACAAGCTGGTATCATGCACTATAATGTACAGTACATTATGAATACTTTTCTAATGCATTATACATAAAGACTTTTAGTAAATGTACTGATACCAATGTAATGTGACTAAGCTACAGATAGAATGTTTATTTATTTATTTGTTTATTTTATGAAGTTACCTCACTTATTTAGTAGGATTATGCCTGAAAAGGTTTTGGATCATATGTTTATTTAAAAAATCTTGTATAATTTAACTTGTTTTTGTTTGTTTGATTTTTATTGTATTTATATGATATTTGTATTTTTGTAATTGCATTTTGCCATGAAAATAGCCTTGGATGCTGACATGGAACTAAATAAAACAATCTGAATCTGTGACTAGGCTGTTTTTTGCATATAGTGATAAGTCATATGGACTACTTTTATGATACCTTTATATTGCTTCAATGCCATCTGGAAAGTCAAAAATAAGAGTTTGGAAGAACATGACAGTGAGTAAACAATGGCATCATTTTGAGTGAGCCTCAATAAATATGTATAACGCAGCAAGCAAAATTATTAATATAAATGCTGACAGGTGTTCAATGTTTATTTTAATTGCCATCTTCCTCAAAAGCTTCAAGCATGAAGAAGGACACAGTGAAGGCCTGTGGGATAAAATGCCACACCTGTTGTTTTGTATTGGCATGTGGTGACATGAGAGAGAGCTGGACCTAGGACAAATTACCCAGGATCCCTGTTGGATTTCATGAATAAGATAAAGGAATGAATTAGCAATGAAGCTTGGCTGGATGCTGCTGCTTGGATTGCCTTTTTTTCGGGACAAGAAGATTAAAAGATTTTGGGGTAGGGATTGAACCTTAATTGGGCTACTTCCTAATAAGATTCCCAATAAAAACTATGGAGAAATGTTAATTAACTTTTTTTTCTTGTTGTGTAGAGGAGCTGTGCCTTAATACGATATGTCTGATTTGTCATGTAGAAAACTAAATTAAATATTGTGTGCAATGTTTTGTCAGCACTACAGAAGGCACTAATGAGGGTAAAAGTTAAGGTTGAGCCCTCTTTTGTGTGATTAAAAACTAACTACAAAAACAAATCACTGAGAGGATATGCATTGATAAACTAACTGATTGACTTTTTTAACATACTGATGTCTCATTAATTTTAACAAACAATAAAACATTTTTTTTAAAAATGCAAAGGCTGTTGTGGTGCAAATTAAATACCCTTGAATACCTACTTTATTTATTTATATTTACTGTTATAATTTTGAATATTTTCATAAAAGTATACCCGAACAATACCTTCTGATCTATGCAATTTGCAGGGGCTTGCATATGGTTCGGGCGAAAGACTGTCTGCCCACACAACTCCAGGACAATTTCTGTGCAGAAGTTTAGGGCAGAGCCAAGGATATCTATGTAATATATTTGTGTCATGTGTTTTATATTAGAGGTGCATACTTTTATTAGATTTAAAACGCTGTTTTGATGTTGATCATTTAAATTTTTTTATCAAAATCATTCCAGAAATACTATTTTCCAGAAATTACTTTTGTATTAATGATTTTACACAGAGTATTTATAAAAAGACACAAAGAAAGAGTCATAATTAGTCATAGATGTTGAATTAATTACAATACAAAATACATATTCGGTAGGAAATCCTAAAGAAACATATTGTCCCTGTAGTTCCTTGTGGTTACACTATACTTGTATAACCTGAATAAATGAATGACTGAATGTACATCTATTTTCTTATCATAAATTGAGCTTGTATTAAATTGAGATATAAAATGCACTGAACAAAATTATAAACGCAGCGCTTTTGTTTTTGCCCCCATTTTTGATGAGCTGAACTCAAAGATCTAAGACTTTTTCTAAGATTATAGTGTGAGTGTGTGTGTGTGGTGTGGTGTGGTGTGGTGGGGTGGGGTGGGGTGTGGGAGTTTTGTCACATCATGGTACACCACATACTATAGGAGCAAAACGGTTAAATCTAGGATTTTTTTTTTGCCCTCATGTTTATGGTCTCTCACATTTTTTAAATCGTATGAGATTTTAAAAATCTTTAAGTGTGTACTCAGCATTAGTGAGCACTTCTCCTTTGCCTTGATAATCCATCCACCTCACAGGTGTGGCATATCAAAATCCTGATGAGACAGCATGATTATTGCACAGGTGTGCCTTAGGCTGGCCACAATAAAAGGCCACTCTAAAATGTGCAGTTTGATCACACAGCACAATGCCACAGATGTCACAAGTTTTGAGGAAGCGTGCAATTGGCACGCTGACTGCAGGAATGTCCACCAGAGCTCTGGTGGAAATGTCCACCATTTCTCTACCATAAGTCGTCTCCAAAGGCGTTTCAGAGAATTTGACAGTACATCCAACTGGCCTCACAACCGCAGACCACGTGTAACCACACCAGCCCAGGACCTCCACATCCAGCATCTTCACCTCCAAGATAGTCTGAGACCAGCCACCCGGATCGCTGCTGCAACAATCGGTATGCATAACCAAATAATTTCTGCACAAACTGTCAGTCTCAGGGAAGCTCCTCTGCATAGGACTGGGGCGGTATGGATTTTTTCTTACCGCGGTTGTAAAGCAAGAAATTCCCGCGGTATTGCGGTAAACCGCTATTAGCACCATCCCGCCCACGCGCAATACATCCCGCGTGCACACAAGCACACACAGGGTGCGATTTGCTGGGGGGGGGGGGGGGGATGCGTGGGATTTCCCCCTTTCTAGTCAATGTATCCCTGCCTCTGCTTAATTATTTTGATCCCCGGTGGGGATAAATGTATCCCCCCCTCAAAGTGATCAGTGCTACTATAGTGGCGAGATGGATCACAAAACTTGGGGGGGGGGGGGGTACAGAGTATACAATAGTACATTGTGTTTCATTTGTCGTTTAATGAGATCTAATATATGTTGTTAGTGGCGAGAATTTTTTACTTGAATAAATACTTAGATCCGACTACTAACCCAATGTAGGCTACTTTAATGGTTCAGTGGCAGAACTTTTGCCAAGCGTGTCAGAGGTTCTGGGTTCTAATCCGCACTAAGTAGTATAGTTTTACGATTGTTTATTAGTGGTTGTATATCAAGCAGGGACACGTTTTTTTGTGCATTATGTTTTGTGATTTCACAGTAACGAATAGAGAGTCTTTCCGCAATGGATTGAAGCGAGTGAAGACTTGCGCGAGTCACAACAGAACACTGTATCCGCGGCAACGAGCACTTTGGTCACTTGATTTAAATAAGAACACATTTCAGATTGCCTCTTATTTAACAAATGAACGAAATGAATGCTCTACTAGAGTTAACTGGAGATGTTTTATTTATTTGTATTGGTACATCCGTGCCACGAGATGTTTCAAAAGTGGTGGGGACACAATCAAACCTGGCAAAAAGTGGTGGGGACAAATGCAGTGATGAAGTTTTATGAATATTTATTTTTCTACTTTTTTTGGGGGGTTATGGGGTTGACGAGCTCTCAGCTGCGGTATTGCGATAATGCGGTAACCGTCCCAGCCCAACCCAACCTCTGCATGCCCGTCATCCTCATAGGGGTCTCGATCTGAATGCAGCTCGTCGTCGTAACCGACTTGAGTGTGAAAATGCTCACATTCGATGGCGTCTGGCACTTTGGAGAAGTGATCTCTTCACAGATGAATCCCGGATTTCACTGTACAGGGCACATGGCAGAAAGCGTGTATGGCGTTGTGTGGGTGAGCGGTTTGCTGATGTCAACGTTGTGGATCGAGTTGCCAATGGTGGCGGTGCGGTTGTGGTATGGGCAGACGCATGTCATGAACAACGAACACAGGTGTATTTGATTGATGGCATTTGGAATGCACAGAGATATCGTGATGAGATCCTGAGGCCAATTGTTGTGCCATTCATCCACGACCTTCACCTTATATTGCAGCATGATAATGCACAGCCCCATGTTGCAAGGATCTGTACACAATTCCAGGAAACTGAAAACATCCCAGTTCTTGCATGGCCAGCATACTCACGGGACATGTCGCGGGGGCAGCAGTCTAAGCAGAGAGGCCCAGACTTCCCTCTCTCTAGACACTTCCTCCAGCTCTTCCGGGGGGACACCGAGGCGTTCCCAGGCCAGCCGGGAGACATAGTCCCTTCAGCGTGTCCTAGGTCTTCCCCGGGGTCTCCTCCCAGTGGGACATGACCGGAACACCTTCCCGGGAGGGCGTCCAGGAGGCATCCGGAACAGATGCCCGAGCCACCTCAGCTGACCCCTCTCGATGTGGAGGAGCAGCGGCTCTACACTGAGCTCCTCCCAAGTGACCGAGCTTCTCACCCTATCTCTAAGGGATCGCCCAGCCACGCTGCAGAGAAAGCTCATTTCGGCCGCCTGTATCCAGGATCTTGTCCTTTCGGTCATGACCCAAAGCTCATGACCATAGGTGAGAGTAAGAATGTAGATTGACCGGTAAATCAAGACCTTCGCCTTGCGGCTCAGCTCCTTCTTCACCACGACAGACCGGTACATCGACCGCATTACTGCAGAAGCTGCACCGATCCGTCTGTCAATCTCCCGTTCCATCTTTCCCTCACTTGTGAACAAAACCCCAAGATACTTAAACTCCTCCACTTGAGGCAGGAACTCTCCACCAACCTGAAGAACCTGGAAGAACACTCAGGCATTAATATTATTTAATGTTTCATCATCTCAATATGGGAGAGTATCACATGTCTTCTTTAGAGATAGAAATCTAAGAAGCAAGAATTTTAAGTCTTCAATTGTACTTTTTTTTTATCTTATTGCTGTCTAGGGGAAGCAACCGAGACACTGTTTTTTTTCTTCTTCTTATAGTTGTGTGAATAACTTTCTTAAAGTTATATGACTAATGTTCACATGAAAGGTTTTCTTACATTAATTATTAAACTGGCCTTGTAGAAATTATATATATATGATATATATGAAAATATATGTGTGATATACTTCAGGGGGTATTGCATAGAGATAGAAAAATTATCATAGGACCCACATTTCTGCTTAGCTGTACATTCATACAATTTAATGACAATCTGCTTAATTAAAAAGATGATTTGTTAACTGGCATTGCATATAATCATCCCACTATGATCCTTAGTCCTGTCAGTGTCATCAAAATGTCAGCCACTTTTTTAATGACAGAGATTTTAATGAAGGTCAAAGCTACTGTAATTCTCTAAATTGAATGCATAGTCTGATCAGGGTGCGTTACCTATTTCTCAACCAATGCCACTTAAGAATCTTGAGGTCTTTTCAGACCCAGATACATTTTTTTTTTATCTATGGCTTTGTTTTAAAAACGAGTGAGCTGCCTGGCTGTCTACAGCCTAAACTGGCAGCATCCTACCTAGAATCTCATAAGTGCCTGATCTTACAAATAGCATGATTAAATCTGTAACAGCATCCACTGCATACATTAGACAGTTGAGTACATAGTGCATAGTGTAGTGTGTCATTTGTGTTCTAGCATAATCATGCTGCATACTATTTGGAATAGCCTTTGCATTGAATGCAAGTACCCATGTAGGAAGCTCACTGTCACCTTATTATTCTGTTGAATAACAGACTTTATATATACATTGAAGCTGTGGGCAGAAAAAAACGAACATCTTGACATTTGACTTGCCTATTTCTGGACCAAAACTTGGGGGGGAGGGGGGGGATGATCTCATCAGAGTTTTTACAGAGATGTTAGCAGAACTTATTTTTGCCACAAGTCTTGGCTGCTTCATGGTGCAGCACTGTGCATTTCTGAACAGCCCTGATGTGTTCTAATTAATCAGAGCAATCTACAGTGGATACACACAGCTTGTGTCTAATGACGTCACGGAAGATAAGTGGAACTAGAGTCTCAGTTGAGCATGCACATGGTGCATCAACACATATGCACTTTTTCTTGTTTCTCGGCAACTCTCTCTCTTTCTCCTCTTGTTGTTCCGATTTCACAAAACATACCAGTGCAACACGCTGTTCTCTTCTTTTTCTCATGCCATGTGTCATCCTCTCGCACATCCACATCCGCCCATCAACCCACACACATTCACGCTGTCTGCCCAATGGATTTCCATCCCCATGCTGTAGTGATATCCGCTTTATTTGTTATGCTAGCCCTCTTTGCGACAGTGTCATTTATAAATGACGTGAATAAAATTGCATTTAAAAGAAATTAATAATGTTCAACCAAAAAAAAATTACTAATAATAATTTCAGTAATAGTAAAATCTCTTTGTCATGTGCTTGATGTTTTTGCAAATTCTATATCCCTTGTGCATCCTTTTGGACATTTTTGTCTTTTTCAGTTTTTTCATCTCTTTGCCTGTGTTAATACTAACTGCATACAATTTGGCACAGGAGTGTATTTTTATTGGAATTTTACTATTTCACCCCCATTTCCTTTAAAAAAAACTATTTTGCACTACACACAATAGTTCCTCTCAGCGCCTTTCAGACATAAATGTCCGCATTGAAACCCATTAAAACCCATGCAATGTTTAATCCCAGGGCCATTTAACTATACAATTATGCAATCTTTGTTGAGAGGCTTTCATTCTGTTGGCAAGCCTTCAAAATTGACATTTTTCTATTTTTTACCAGATGGTGCAAATACTCGCTTTATCCCTGTTTTCTGCTTCGGCACATTATAGATAGAGCCATTTGGATAAATTATGCAACAATAATTGTGTTGGTGTGTTGGTATGGATGTCTGTTTGTATGCGTGTAATAGAAACAATGTGTGTGTGCGTGTGTGTGCGTGTGCGTGCGTGTGCGTGCGTGTGCGTGCGTGTGCGTGCGTGTGTGTGCGTGCGTGTGTGTGCGTGTGTGTGTGTGTGTGTGTACGTGTGTGTGCGTGTGTGTGTGTGTGTGTGCGTGTGTGTGCGCGTGTGTGTGCGTGTGTGTGCGTGTGTGTGTGTGTGTGTGTGTGTGTGTGCTTGTAATAGTTGAGAGAGAAAAACTCAACTGCAATTCTAAAATCCAATCACTGTGTGCACCAGTGGAGTTTTGCTGGCATCCAATGGGAAATATCTGTTACTGCGCCCAAACAAAATCTTGCCAAAAGCTAATTTTTTGAGATATCATCCTCAAATTTGGAAACAGAACTTGTTTAGATTTATGGCTTTGAATTTCTATCAGTTTTAGGGTTCAACATGTTTATTAAAATATGTATTTTATATAAAATAATGATCATAATGTCCATAAATCATTTAAAAAACTTAAACCTCTATAACCTTTCTTTGGGTTCACTTTTTTAACTTTAACAATAATCTGCCAAGGGTCTTCTTTAAAATGAGACCAAACTAAAGTATTTGCTCCCAAGCTTAACATTTTATGACAGTTTTTTTAGTTGGACATTTTTTCCACTATGGACCCATGTGTAACCTTTTTGTTGTTGTTGTTGTTAATGCCAACTGCTTGAATTTTGGCACAGGTGTGTCATGGCCGTCAAACAAAACAGGAAGCAATTGCAGGTAACTCAGATTTATTGGTCAGCAATACACGAACATAGATGGTTGACACGGGCATGGACAGAACGCAGGGACGTTGATGGCCAGTGTGAAGAGTCCGTGAAGTACAGTCCGTGAGGTGAAGAATCCGTGCAGTGAAGACACAAAACGATAATCCAACACCAAGACAACGAATCCACAGGAACACGACGAGGCAACGGCAGGAGGACGGAACAGGAACACAACACGAGACATCAACCAACGATCTGACAAAAGAGATGAGAAAACGGTGAGTATATATATTGAGATGAGATCGGCTGCAGCTGGTGACAAGATGATGAACAGCTGGAGCGGATCAAGGAATGTCACTCAGTCACACCCACTACACACGTGCTTTCATACAACAACATAAACACGAGACGAGAAGGAATCAATGGATTTGTATACCGTGATAGTACCCCCTGTCCTAAGAACGCCTCCTGGCGTTCCCAAACTCCCTTACCTGTCGATTGTAATCTTTGATCAGAGAGTGATCCAGGATGTCTCTACCAGGTACCCAACTTCTCTCCTCCGGACCGTAACCCTCCCAGTCCACCAAGTACTGTAATCCACGCCCCCTCCGCCTAGAATCCAGAATACGATTTACCGAATAGGTGGTATCCCCATATACGAGACGCGGCGGTGGGGGAACCGGGACTGGCGGATTAATGCGAGCATGAAACACAGGTTTAATTTTGGAAACATTAAACACGGGATGAACCCTCCTGTACGCCGGAGGTAAACTAAGGCGGAGTGCCACCGGACTAATGATCTTGGTGACAGTGAACGGGCCAATGAATTTGGGAGCAAGTTTATTGGAGACGGATCGGAGAGGAATGTTCCTAGTAGAAAGCCACACTTTTTGACCAACGACGTATACGGGAGGCTTTGACCGGTGGCGATCGGCCTTAGCCTTGGTGCACGCCCCCACTTGGAGTACTGTCTCACGGGCTCTAGTCCAAGTGCGGTGACACCTCTGAATTAAGGCGTGGGCAGAGGGGACCGCGACCTCGGATTCCAGACTAGGAAAAATAGGTGGCTGGTAACCTAAGCTACACTCAAACGGAGATAGGCCCGTAGCCGACACTGGCAATGTGTTGTGGGCGTACTCCACCATAGACAGCTGTTGGCTCCATGAGAAAGGATTCTTGGACACCAAACATCGCAACACTATCTCCAGATCTTGGTTGGCTCTCTCTGTTTGGCCATTGCTCTGGGGATGAAACCCGGAAGACAGACTAACCGTCGCTCCCAGTAACTTACAAAACTCTCTCCAAAATTTGGACACAAACTGGGGTCCTCTGTCGGAGACCACGTCCATCGGAAGGCCATGTAAGCAAAACACGTGGTCAACGACTGTCTCCTTAGCTGAGGGTAATTTGGGTAAGGGAATAAAGTGAGCCGCCTTCGAGAACCGGTCCACCACGGTCAAAACGACTGTGTTACCCTGAGAGGGTGGGAGGGCGGTGATAAAATCTAGAGCGATATGGGACCAGGGTCTCGAAGGAGCAGTTGAAGCGGTTGAAGGAGCCCATCTGAAGGTCGATTGGAAGTCTTACCAGTGGCAGAAACCGAGCAAGCCAAAACAAAACTGTGAATGTCACGAGCCATGAGCGGCCACCAAAATCGTTGCTTTACCAAAAACTTAGTACGATTAACTCCTGGATGACAATCCACGTTGGAGCTATGACCCCATGGGATCACGTCAGACCGTAATCCCTCTGGCACAAATAAACGATTCGGTGGGCAGCCGGGCGGAGGCATTACCCCTTCTAAGACCATCTTGACCTTCGATTCGACCTCCCATACGAGTGTGAAAACAAATAGGGTCTCCGGTAAAATGCACCCGGGAGTAGACGGGCGTTCGGAACGATCAAAAATGTGAGATAACGAGTCGGGTTTGATGTTCTTAGAACCTGGGCGGTACGAGAGGGAAAAATCAAAACGACCGAAAAAAAGTGCCTACCAAGCCTGCCTGGAGTTCAGTCTTTTGGCGGTTCTGATGTACTCTAGATTCTTGTGATCGGTCCAGACGATAAAAGGTACCCCTGAACCCTCCAACCAATGACGCCATTCTTCCAACGCTAGCTTGACTGCCAACAACTCCCTATTATAAATGTCGTAATTGCGTTCTGCTGGGGACAAACGATGAGAAAAAACCCCGCAAGTATGCATCTTGTCATCTGCGGAAGAGCGTTGGGACAGAACTGCTCCTACCCCCACCTCTGACGCATCGACCTCCACCACGAACTGACGTGTAGAATCAGGGGCAACGAGGATGGGAGCTGAAACAAAGCGGCTCTGGAGTTTGGCAAACACAACCTCGGCTGTATCTGACCACCTGAATGGAGTTCTGGGGGAGGTCAAGGCAGTCAGAGGCATGGCTAATTGACTAAAATTGCGAATAAACCGCCGATAGAAATTGGCGAACCCCAGAAACCTCTGTAGGGCCTTACGGGAATCTAGACTTGGCCACTCTACCACAGCCTTAACCTTTTCAGGGTCCACCCGCATTCCCTCAGACAAAATGATGTACCCTAGGAAAGGAACAAACTGTGCATGAAAATCGCATTTCTCCGCCTTGACAAAAAGCCCATTCTCTAACAACATCTGAAGCACTTGTCGGACGTGTTGCACATGTTCCTGGAGAGATGAGGAAAATATCAATATGTCATCAAGGTAGACATATATGAACTGATCGATCATGTCTAGCAACATGTCATTGATGAGTGCTTGGAAGACTGCTGGGGAGTTGGAGAGCACGAAAGGCATGACCAAGTATTCAAAGTGCCCCTGGGGGTATTAAAAGCAGTCTTCCATTCATCCCCCTCCCTAATGCGAACCAAATGATAAGCGTTAAGCAAGTCATTATATTAAAATATAATTTGGCCTTAGGTGGAGACTTACCTGGCAGTAACTCTATAGCACAGTCATAGGGACGATGTGGAGGTAGAGAAGCAGCCCGAGACTTACTGAACACTTCCTTCAGATCGTGGTACTCCTCGGGCACGTTAGACAAATCCCCTGCCTCCTCCTGAAACACAAAAACAGGCACAGACGAACAAGCAGACACCAGACAAGACTTATGACATTCCTTGCTCCACTCCAACACAGCTTTCTGATGCCAGTCCACTCGGGGGTTGTGACGTATGAGCCAGGGATGTCCGAGAACGATGGGTGCCAGAGGTGAATCCAATATGTAAAAAAAAATAGTCTGAGTGATTGCCTGAAGTAATGAGAGTGATGTCCTCAGTGGTGAAAGAAATAGTGGGAAGTTCTTGACCGTTTAAAGCATGTACTGCAATTTTCTGTGTGAGGGGTTTGAGGGGAATCTGAAATCTGTGTGCAAAGGTGCTGTCCATAAAATTACCTTCCGCCCCAGAGTCCAGAAGTGCTCGACAGTCGTGCTGGTGAACTGACCATCTCAGTCTTACCAGAAGGAGGGTAGATGTGGATGAGGTCTTCTTGGCGGAGATCCCACCCGATAGTAGCCTCATACTTACTATCGGGCTTGGCCTTTTACCGGGCAGTTGCAAGCATAGTGTCCCGCACCACCACAGTATAGGCAAAGGCCCTGGGACCTCCGCCTCTCCCTCTCCTCCCAGGAAAGCCGAGCTCGACCCACCTGCATGGGTTCGTGATCGAAGACTGGGCCAACCGCATCCCTGCCGCTGAACCGTTGACCCTCTCCTGGTGGCCGGACAGACAAAACTCTCCCTCCGTCTCTACAAAGTCGAGCGTCCACCCTCAGAGCCAACTCGATTAAACCGCTCAACGACGTGGGAAGGTCAAGGGCGTAGATCTCTCTCTGGACGCGGTCAGTCAACCCATGCAGGAACATGTCCCACTGCGCCTCCTCGTTCCAATGACATTCAGCCGCCAGAGTGCGGAACTCAATGGAATAATCCGAAACCGGCCTCTCACCTTGACGGAGGTCGGCCAACACCCTAGCGGCCTCTCTCCCCAGACGGCTCGGTCGAAGACCCGTCTCATCTCTGCGGAGAGTGTCTGGAACGAGGCACAGCAAGGATCTTGATTTTCCCACACCGCCGTTCCCCATAGCGCTGCCCTTCCGGTCAGTAAGGTTATAACGAACGCCACCTTGGCCTGTTCATCATGGAATGCCCTGGGCTGTAATGCAAAATGCATAGAACATCTCGTCAAGAATGCACGGCAATATGCAGACTCCCCCGCATAGGGTTCCGGAGCCGGTAGGCGTGGTTCCACGGATGCAGGATTCTCTGGTGGTGTGGGGGGAACAGCTGGTGTGGGGGCTGCTCCTCCAAAGAACGAACTCCCCCAAAGTGGTAGGTATTCCCCCTGCTGCTTCCATACCTTGGTCAGATCGTTCTGTCATGGCTGTCAAACAAAACAGGAAGCAATTGCAGTTAACTCAGATTTATTGGTCAGCAATACACGAACATAGATGGTTGACACGGCCGTGGACAGATGACGCAGGGATGTTGATGGCCTGTGTGAAGAGTCCTTGAAGTACAGTCCGTGAGGTGAAGAATCTGTGCAGTGAAGACACAAAACGATAATCCAACACCAAGACAACGAATCCACAGGAACATGACAAGGCAACGGTAGGAGGACGGAACAGGAACACAACACGAGGCATCAACCAACGATCTGACAAAGGAGATTAGAAAACGGTGAGTATATATATTGAGATGAGATCGGCTGCAGCTGGTGACAAGATGATGAAAAGCTGGAGCGGATCAAGGAATGTCACTCAGTCACACCCACTACACACGTGCTTTCATACAACAACATAAACACGAGACGAGAAGGAATCAATGGATTTGTATACCGTGACAAGGTGTGCATTTTTATTGAAATTGTACTATTTAACCCCCATTTCCTTTAAAACATCTATTTTGCACTAGGTGCACAAAATAGTTCCTCTCAGCGCCTTTTGGACAAAAATGTCTGAATTGAAACCCATTAAAACTGCAATTTTTAATCCCAGGGCCATTAAACTATAAAATGATGCAATCTTTGTTAAGCGGCTTTCATTCTGTTGGCAAGGCTTTACTATTAAGATTTTTACTATTTTTACCAGATGGCGCCATTTTTTCAGGTTTAGCCTATAAAGCAAATACTCGCTTTATTCCTGTTTTCTGCTTAGGCATATTATAGAGCCAAGTGGATACATTATGCAACGATGATTGTGTGGGTGTGTTGGTATGAATGTCAGAGTGTGGTTTGTATATGTGTTATAAACAAATATTTGTGTGTGTTTGTAATATTTAGAGAGAACATTTCAACTGCAAATAAAAAATCCAATCACTGTGTGCACCAGTGGAGTTTTGCTGGCTTCCAATGGGGACAATATGTTACTGCGCCCAAACAAACTCTCACTGAAAGCTATTTTTTTTTAGATATCAACCTCAAATTTGGAACACAACTTTTTTTAGATTTATGGCTTTGATTTTCTAGCCGTTTTAGAGTTCAACATGTTTCATAAAATATAAAATAATGTTCATAAATCATTCTCAAAAACTTTCACGTCTATAACTTTTTTTTTTGGATTTACTTTTTCACATGTTTTTTTACTTCAGCAATAATCTGCCAAGGGTCTTCTTTAAATTTCTTTAAAACTTAAAAAAATTAAGCTTGGGAGCACAAACTTATGACAGTTTTTTGACACAGACATTTTTGTCCACTATGTACCTTGTCTTTTTTTTAATTGATGCACAAGGGATATATATATATATATATATATATATATATATATATATATATATATATATATATATATATATATATATATAGAGAGAGAGAGAGAGAGAGAGAGAGAGAGAGAGAGAGAGAGAGAGAGAGATAGTGATATATATATATATATATATATATATATATATATATATATATATATATATATATCCTTTACATCCAAATGTCTTTCCTAAAGTTTTTGGTAATTTTTAATGCACATTAAAACCTGTGCATCATGCTTAAATGATAGTTAACTTTTAGGGGATACATATTTTCTGTGTAGCTCGCACTGTTGTTCAGTATTGGCAGGCAGTATAATAGCCTTTTCTTGTGTTTTAGGTTGATGTTAGTGATCTATACTACAACCAGAGGTCAGGAGAGATGCCACTGCCTATTGGCCTCACTACACTGACATGGAAATGCCCCCAAAAATGACTAAACACATAATCGAGTTAAGTGTGGAAAGTGTGGGTGCACTGAAAAAAAAAGCCTAGTTGATTTTCACTTGTACAATCAATGGTTTTTTATGTTTTTAAAACACTAAGACATGGTATTCACTACTTTCGTCGGGTTAAGTTGCATATTGATTTGTGTCAAGTTTTTGACATTTTCACATGCGAGTTCCAAATTAAATATAGTATATTCAGAGAATTTCCCAAACAATTATTTACACTATAAGGACAAAGTCAGTGTGTATCTATTTATCTATGTGTGTGCGTTTGATTAGTCCAATTTAAAATCAAACAATTCAATATGCCACCAAAAAATAAGTTGTTCAGATTGTAGTAATAGCATATTACTGTACTATTTTTTTTAAATAGATGTAAGTATTCAGTATGCATCAGTAAATATTTTAAACAGAAGTATGCTACATTTGCAGTATGTGTAGTACTGTGTGATTAATTATGTGCATGTTTAATTATGAAATAATGGAAATATGGCAGTTATGCTCTTGGCAGAATAATCCAAATTCACTGAAAAACAAATAGTGTAGAATAATATTCACTCAGAAATTGCTTGTAAAACTCACAATTAATTGCAAATAAATGGCAAGTAGCACATTTTACAATTTTTAAGTAGAAAGACTGAACGTTTTCTATTAAAACATACTCCAAAACTCTTTGTTTAATGTATAATGTAATTATACATATGTAGTATGCTTAATGTAATGTGTATAACCTGGAGAAAACCCTTCATTAACAATCTCAGTGGCAGTTACCCACTTGTCATGTAAGTCGTGCAGAAGTATCCAACGTGCATGGTGAAATCTTTTCAAATGGGTGGAGCCGTCACTAAAATTCAAGGGTACTGAGATAAATACCATTGTCCTAAGCTGTGATGTTAGTGCTCATAATTGCACTGATTTATAAGTATTAATTAGTCAGTCGTATGGTTCCATAAATGTATTTATACACTGTAAAAACTATTACTGGGATAAACTTAATTTTATTGGTGAAACATTTTTACACTTAAAAATATTGAGTACATTTAAATGCTGTGAAATCAAGTAAATATAACTTATGAATTTAGTAAATGTAAGTTAAAAAATTAAATTGAGTAGATCTTATTAAAATCTTAAGTCAATGTAATAGTAACCCTTGGTGAAAACCAATAATAAAATTGAGTAGATCTAATTAAAATCTTAAGTCAATGTAATAGTAGGCTAACCCTCGGTGAAAAACAATAATGAAATTGTGTAGAAATTACCAAAATGCTAAGTAGATATAACTGGAAACAATACTATAATTTAACATAACAAAGGTGTTACATTTACTAAATGTTTTAACTGAATTATATTTTACTATCAATTATCAAAAATTATCATAAATATGTTACATGTACTCATTTTTTTTAACTATATTTACCCTTTATCTTCAAGACTAGAATACACTTGACATCAATATATCTAGATAGCCTAAATAAAGCAACTGCACAAATATGACATTTTAATTAGACATTTATTTGTCAAAATATGTTTAAATGACGTGTAACGATGTCCACAATTCTGTAGAAATACACTGACAGGCCAATTCATTATGCACACCTCAAATACTCTATTGCAATTTAATACAGCTGTTCTGTTATAAAATCTACTTTTATGATGCATTTCATGTTAATGGTTTGTTAACTGTCACACAGATGTTAACATGTTTTTAGCATTAAGGTCATTGGTGATGGTGTTGTACTGGACTACATATTCTGCTCCCCTCATGGATGTTAATAAGTAGGACAAAAAAAGAAAAACAATATAATGTAGGACAGTCCAACACCACCTTTAACTATCACCTCAAACACACCAATAACTGAATATTGTAAACTTTGTAGAGTAAATAGAACCCCTTAAATCTGATACACTGAACTTTTAAGGCAAAATAACTGTTAATGTTCCATTTAAACTTGGATAATATAATTAAAAACAGTCACAAATGCAATACTCTCGAGTAAACATTAAAGACAATACATCAGCTGACTTGTGTGTGTAAACAGTAAAAGAATACATCAACTAACTCTTACACCAGGTTACCGTCAGAACAAGTATACCTTGCCAAGAATACCTAAATTACTGTAAAAGAGCATCTTGTTGGACAGTAGTCAGCAAGTTAGGTACGCAGGTAATTTTTCAGTCTCTGTACATTGTTTGAAAGGTTTCCAGGATCCAGCTCCAGCAGTACCTTTTGGAAAACCTCAAAACTGTATTTGAGATTCTTGGGGTATCTCAGATCCAAGGCATATGTTAGTCCCAACAAATAGCAGCAGGCTCTGCTAAGATCCCCTAGACTGCTGAGAACAGTGATCCCCTCAATCACAATCCCTACATCTGCAGGTTCATTGACTGACCCATCTTCGTTCCGCAGCAGGTAAATCTTCATCACCTCGTCTGCCAACTCCTCTTGAACATTGATGGGTGCATTTGCAGCATTCTGCAGAAAGATTGTAAAGATTAGTAGTTAGAGCTCACTTTCTTTGTAATAATTTGAGTGTCAATATTAAAAAAAAATGTACACAGGAGTCCAAAGTATTTGATAGTTTATTTATAAATGACTCTATACATATACATTTTTTCAATGAACATAATTTATATATATATATATATATATATATATATATATATATATATATACTAGTGCTGGGCAACGATTAAAATTTGTAATCGTGATTAATTGCATGATTTTCTTGCGCTGCCAAATTTGAATTGTCTTGAACTTTTTGTACGAGATGCGCAGCACAAATTATTGGAAGAGAAACTGATCCTAGCTGTTTGTGAGTTTCCAGAATCTATTACCGTTTACTAAATAGGACATCAACAGGAGGGAATTCGCATGGCTATTTTACTAACCTCAAAGTCCTTCATCAAGGAGCTTGCATCTTCTCCCAGATGGTCAATAATACATAGAATGATGACCTCTTGTTTTTGCTGAATGGATACTCCCCTCTGCAGAACAGAAAATCTTTAAATAACAAATAAAACCTGTACTTTAATGTCTAATTTCAATCAAATCAACATTAATAATTGAAACATTGGCAGAATGTCTTTGCACACCAGAAATGTGTCTGACGCGGCACTGCTGCTAGGTGATGTACAGGGAGGACGTATTGTCATGTTAAGCATAAATATAAAGCCTACTGATACAGACAATTGACAGAAAAATAGACTACAGAATATTTCGTTCTGTGCAATATTTGAAAATTGATCATTATTTATTTTTAAATTATATTTATATTTGAATTTGTCAAAACCTAGACTTTTAACCATCAAAATGTAATTTATTAATATGTATTCGTGTACAAAATAACATATTTCCCTATTCTATTTTGCCTGGAAACGCTTCCAACACTTGCGTGTCGCGTGAAAAATAGGCGTCAGTTCCCTTTCGTTGTCACTCGGAGTTACGTCAGATGACGACGAATGGGGTTTCGCTTAGAACATCTATCGACTTCGAGTATACAAAACGAGCCAATGGCAAAGAAATGCCATGGGTCTGCAAAATTTGCATGACGTAACTCCGCCCCACCTCGTGGATATAAAGGAGGACGGCGGCAACATGCAGTTATGTTTTCGCTTCGGAGCCAAGAGTATTTCTTCACTCCACAGTCATTTCTGACTTCGCTCTACGAGACGAGCCACTCTCTCTCCGGTGTTGGTGTGACGGCGATCTGCAGCGAGTTCACAGTGCCTGCTGATCTGTGCAGTGATCTGCCAGTGTGTGTGTGTCTCCCCGCTCGCTTCAACATCGCAGAGTTTTTTCTCCTCTCATAAAAGAGCTTGCACGAGGCACGTCTTTTTAAAGACGGCTCGCCCGTGCATTTCTGGTTGCGGCAGATTGGTATCAGACTCTGATGGGCACGAGCGCTGTCTAGTGTGTTTGGACATTGATCATGCTTGAACAGCGCTCGTGGATGATTTATGTTGTCTCTGTGGGAACATGATCATCGCGTCATTTAGGTCGAGACTCGGTGAACTTGCAAGAGCGAGAGGCCAGGGTGACCTGAGGGTGATGGTCTGGAACAAGGCGCCGACTCTGTGTCCGCGACCCCAGCCCCCCTCTTCAATGACGGTGCCCGCTAGCGAACAGGTGATTCCACGAGTCTACCCTCAGGTGGCCCGTGTGTTTTCATTTGAAGCTACAGAGGATGGTGCTATGTCTGTAGCAGCATCACTAGGTGGGCTTGATTCTTCTGGAAGTGACGACTCGTCACAGCTGCCACCTTCCGGTGTGCATATGGCTGTGCCTGAGTCTTATCCGGAGATGATGGCCATGCTTTCCTGGGACGATTGTTTTTTGGGTAAGGCCGCCGACCCGCATCCACGGCAAACCCCAATATCTTTCTTCCCGGACGTGCATGATGAGATCTCAACGTCCTGGAAGACCCCCTTGTCTTCTCAGGACCGCTCGTTGGTCTCATCCGCCTTCCCTCCCCTCAACGGGGCCGCTGCCCATAGGTACACTGGGGTCCCCCGGTTGAACGCTTTGTTGCGATGCTACTGTATCCTCAGAGTGCTTCCCGGCGCAATCCTAAGCAACCGTCCGAAGCCTGTAGTTCTTTTCGTCTACACTAATCTGTGTGCTCACGGATATGCATGATGGCGGGACTGACTCAAGCCTCTTCAATGAGCTGCGCGCCGCCACTGACCTTGCTCTCCGAGCGACGAAGGTGGCCGTGCGCTCTCGGAGTCAGGTGATGTTCACCATTCTGGGACTGACCGGTCTGATGTGTAGGATGTCGGGCGGACTCGTCTGCTCGACACCCCCATATCCCAGGTCGGCCTCTTCGGCGGTGCGGTTGAGTGCTTCCGCCCAACAGTTCTCAACCGCCCGTGAGCAGATTGAGGTTATTCTGCCCGATGGCCCCGCCCTCCGCTCAGATCCCTCAGTCTGCCAACCGCCGAAGGCACCCTCCCACGGTTCCAACCCCGCCCGTTCACCCGGGCTGGCTTTGGAAGACCGTGCGGGGATGCCCTAGCCCTCTCCAGCCCCGCCCCCCGCTAAACGCCGGGTTAAGCGGCACTTTTGAGATGGGCTGCTCAGAGATGGGACTCAGTTCTTTCCAGGAGTTGGTAGCAGGGCCACTCCTTTCCCCGGTGGAGGGCTGGGGAAGAATCCTTATTCGGAAAGAACTGACTCTCTCGTCTCTGAGCATACAGAGTTCACGGACGATACGGTGCGCCGCCCCCGAGCCGTGCACCCTTCTTCCCCCTCTGTCTCAGAGCCGGATGACAGTGTGTGCCGTCCCTGGACCGTACTGCTCTCATCCCCCTCTGTCGCCAGACCCCTGGCAGAGCAGGCCCTTCCCTGGCCTCCTCTGTCAGGGTGCGGTTATGACTGTGCCCCCACTCCGAGCCGCTATGCCGTCCACGTCTGGGCCGGTCATTCCGCTTCGCTGCACCACTGAGGGGACGTCTGTGGTTCGTTGACTCCGCTGGCACAGTTCTTCGTAGCCTGCCTAGAGCTTCCCTATCTGTTCCGCTGGGTCGTGCGAACCATCGGCTCGGCTATGCGATTCAGTTCGCACGGTCTCCTCCCCGCTTCAGGGGAGTCCGCTCCACTATGGTCGGTGGCTACGCCCCTATCATGAGAGCGGAGGTTGCTACCCTACTGGCGAAGGGTACAATTGAGACTGTCCCTCCAGCCGAAATGAGGTCTGGGTTTTCAGCCCCTACCTCATTGTCCCGGAAAAATCAGGTGGGTTATGGCCAATCCTGGACCTACACATCTGAACCGCCCCTTCACAGGCTGCCGTTCAAGATGCTCCTGGCCAAACGCATTCCGGATGTGTGCGGCCACAGGATTGGTTTGCAGCGATCGTCCTGAAGGACGCCTACTTTTATGTCTCCGTTCTCCTTCGACTCAGACCATACCTACGGTTTGCTGTCAGGGCGCGCGCATATCAGTACGCTGTTCTCCCATTCGGGCTAGCCCTGTCTCCTCGCGCCTTCTCAAAGGTTGTCAAGGCAGCCCTTGTTCCTCCATGGGAACACCGGGTTCGCATCCTGAACTATCTCGGCGACTGGCTGTCCTAGCTCACTCTCGAGACCAGGTTTGCGAACACAGGGACCCAGTGCTCCGGCAACTAGCTCGTCTGGGCCTTCGGGTCAACTGGGAAAAGAGTAACTTTGCCCTGTGCAGAGGATCTCTTTACTCAGTGTTGACTTGGTCGCCTTCTCGACTCAGCCATTGCTGACTTGCTTTCAAGCGCAAGAGTGCGGTTCCAGAGGTTTTTCAGAGGCTCCTGGTGCTTATGGTATCTGCAGCCGCGGCAACGCCGCTCGGATTGCTTCATATGAGACCGCTTCAGCTTTGGCTTCGTGACCGAGTCCCGAGGTGGGCATGGCAACAAGGCATGCTCCAAGTACCAGGTACTCCGACCTGCCGTCAGACCTTCACCCCGTGGTCGAACCTCAGTTTTCTCAGGGCGGGTGTCCCCCTGGAACGAGCTTCCCTGCATGTTGTTGTCTCAACAGATGCCTCTACCACGGGCTGGGGCGCCATGTGCAATAGATTAGCTGGACATGGATTTCTCCTGGACAGGACCCCAGCGCCTATGGCATGTCAATTGCCTCGAGTTGCTGGCAGTACGCCTTGCCCTGCACCGCTTTCGGGCGTTGCTCAGGGGTCAACACGTACTAGTCCGGTCAGACAATACCGCCACTGTAGCGTACATCAACCATCAAGGTGGTCTACGCTCCCGCCGTATGTTGCAACTCGCCCACCACCTCCTCTTATGGAGTCAGAAGCATCGGAGGTCGCTTCGAGCCATTTATATTCCTGGAGTCCTGAACTGTGCAGCCGACGAGCTCTCACGGCTTCAGCCCCTCCCTGGAGAATGGCGACTCCATCCCCAGTCGGTTCATCTGATTTGGGACCAGTTCAGGGACGCACAGATAGATCTGTTTGCCTCTCACGACTCGACCCACTGCGACCTGTATTTTTTCCTGACCCAGGGTACGCTCGGCACAGATGCACTGGCGCACAGCTGGCCGCGGGGCCGCAAGTATGCATTTCCCCCAGTGAGCCTTCTTGCGCAGGTCTTGCGCAAGGTCAAGGAGGATGAGGAGCAGGTCCTTTTGGTTGCGCCGTACTGGCCCATCCGGACCTGGTTCTCCGAACTGGTGCTCCTCGCGACAGCACCTCCTTGGCCAATCCTTCTGAGGAAGGACCCTGTGGCACCCTCGTCCCGATCTTTGGAACCTCCACGTGTGGCTCCTGGATGGGACAAAGCAGGTTTGAGTACCCTACCACCAGCGGTGGTGGCTACCATCACTTCCGCTGGAGCGTCGTCCACGAGACACGCCTATGCGTTGAAGTGGAACCTCTTCGTCAGCTGGTGCCCTTCTCGTCGAGAAGACCCCCGGAGGTGTTCGGTAGGTGTCGTGCTTTCCTTCCTTCAAGATAGGGTGGAGCGAAGGCTGTCTCCCTCCACCCTCAAAGTTTATGTTGCTGCTATCGCCGCACACCATGACCTGGTAGAAGGTAAGTCCTTAGGGAAGCACGACCTGATCGTCAGGTTCTTGAGAGGAGCGAGGAGACTGAATCCTCCTCGCTCTCCTCTGGTTGCCTCTTGGGACCTCGCGGTGGTTCTAACTGCCCTGCAGAGTGCTCCCTTTGAGCGTTTGCAATCAGTAGAGCTTAAGCTCCTGTCAATGAAGACAGGATTGTCTTGTCAATCGCGCTCCTGGTTGCACTGGCCTCTGTCAAGAGGGTAGGGGACCTGCAAGCATTCTCCGTTGACGAAGCGTGCCTGGAATTCGGGCCGGCTTACTCTCACCCGATCCTGAGACCCCGGCCTGGATATGTGCCCAAGGTTTCCCACCACTCCCTTCCGGGACCAGGTGGTGAACATGCAAGCGCTGCCCTCGGAGGAGGCAGACCCAGCCTTGGCACTGCTCTGTCCAGTACGCGCTCTCTGCGCTTATGTAGACAGAACGCAGTGTTTCAGGACCTCAGACCAGCTCTTTGTCTGTTATGGTGGGAAGCTGAAGGGAAAGGCTCTCTCCAAGCAGAGGTTGTCTCACTGGATAATGGACACCATTGGTTTGGCATACCAGCAGGAAGGTTGACCGTGCCCCCTTGGTGTGACTGCCCACTCCACCCGGAGTGTGGCATCCTCTTGGGCTCTAGCGCATGGCGCCTCGCTAACAGACATCTGCAGAGCTGCAGGCTGGGCGACACCTAACACATTCGCCAGATTCTACAATCTCCGAGTGGAGCCAGTGTCCTCTCATGTACTCGCTTCAACCAGCTAGTATTGGACCCGCTCAGGTGTCTTTGCTTGCTCGCCATTCCACTCCACGGACTGGATACGTGCGATATTCTCCTCAGGTGAGCCTTTTCGAAGGCCCTGAGTTCCTCCAGCACTCCTGACGCTGGCGCCAGTTTTTGTTGCCTGTGCGTCGGCTAGGTGCCTCCCGCGTGCATGGTCCCTCTCTGGAGCTACCCCCACATGTGTATTCCCACTGTAAGCCTCTCCGAGCATGTGTCTTTCCCTTGGCAAGCCACCTTGCCACCCCTGGGGTTGAAATATTCCACCTGCGGCTGGACACCCCAGTGTTCTCCATATGCATCCTTCGGGTCATGAGTGTACCCCCCCCCCCCCCCCCTGGGTTGGTGTTAATTGCATATTTCCTCTAAACTATGGGATATGCTTCCCAGTGTACCTTGGTATTCCTGTGTTAAATAGGAGTCCTTCGTCCGTGCTAGTCTCATGACAGGGATCTCATATTTACGCAGGCCACTGGAAGACAGCTGTGAAGGTGGCGTGATTAGACTGGTAACCCCATTCGTCGTCATCCGACGTAACTCGGAGTGACAACGAAAGGGAACGTCTCGGTAGGGAGTAGGGAACGGAGACGTTACGTCAGCCTGACACTTCCACTGTACCGCGGGGATCGGCTGAGCTCAGTCTTGGCTCCTCAGCGAAGAAACATAACTGCATGTTGCCAGCGTCCTCCTTTATACCCACGAGGTGGGGCGGAGTTACGTCATGCACATTCCGCAGACCCATGGCATTTCTTTGCCATTGGCTCGTTTTGAATACTCGAAGTCGATAGGTGTTCTAAGCGAAACCCCATTCGTCGTCATCCGACGTAACGTCTCCGTTCCCTACTCAGGGTACGAGGGTTACATCCGTAACCAAGACGTTCTATTTCTAGCATGCACGCGTTTTCCAGTCGGCTCGGGCCGCGTCTGAGACGCGCGTCACGCAGGCAGTCTGCAACCTGTTAACATGGGAGCCGAAATAAAAACGGACACGCCACGCAGCCAGTGTGTCTCCGCTCTCCGCGAGAGTGCGCGCGCGCGACCGGCTCTCTTTCTCTCTATGCTCGTGCCCTGTCACGAGCGCAGGAGTCAATCATCGATCAAATAAGGCTTTGCCGGTGGCCCAAAAAAAAAAATCAATGGAGAAAAAGCCTCATTTCATCTTCTCTCTTATTCAGCCTTTTGCGTGGTAGTCAGCTCCCTGTCACGTGACAACGTAGCGCGAAAGTGAGTGGGAGTGATTGACAGCTGATATTAACCGACCAACTAACTATAAAAGTAACCAACTAACAACTAACTAACTTTAACCATATATGTTTGATATTGGATAAGACGCTTTGAAAACTATCTCGACTTTTTTCACAGCAAGTGAAAAGACGTTTTACTCAAGTTTGAAGCGTAACGTTATTTCCATTTGCTTTATCCACAGTAAGGCTTGAAATTGCGACCATTTTGCTCGCCTCTGAAATTTGTGCGACCTAACGATATATTTGGGAGCATTTGTGCGAGTGCAAATAATGGTTGTAGTGCGACCCGTTTTTAATCCTTACGTTCTTTGTTAGGAACATACTAATTTTATTTTGTGAAATAAACCTAAATGATAATTGTAAATTGAACACAAAATTAACTGTTGAATTTCTAGCCATTTATTTTGATATGCACAACTCAAACAATCACTTAAATGATATTCAGAGATTTTATTAAGTTATTATAGCTATTTATTACTATGATATTTACTAAGCCTGTGAATCATTTTTTAGAGATACTACAGATACTACCTCCATTGCTATAATGTTATTATATTATAGTTACAATGACGTTTTAGTAATTCAGATTTATTTCTGTCAATTAAGTGAATATATTGTTATTAATAGCTGTGCTATGCTCTTATAAATAATAATTGTGAGGGATAATAGTTATTAACTGCTATAAATGCATCATTGATGGCTTTAAGTAAAGTGACAATATTTGTTAAGTAATTTTGTGCACACCGAACCTTCTGGCAGGTGCAGGACAGAAGGAACTTACTAAAGTGTAAAGTGTACTAAAGGTGTAACGGTCACCAGATTGGGCTATCAGAACCGCTCAGTTTATTTATGCCCTTGCATGAGCCTCACGGGACATTAGAGAGCTATATTGAACTGGCCCTTCTGTTATGAACTGCTCCGAGACTTGGAGGTGAAGATCCAAATGCAGCTTTATATAGAATAGTCGTACAGGCAGGGTCAAGAATGAGCAAACAGGACAATGGAGAAGAGACAGAGAACAAAACCAGATAGCAGGCAATGGTCGAGGATAGCCCTCCTCGGAAGAAGATCATCAGGCATTCCTCGCTCATAGAGGTGAAAGGTGCCAGCTTGACAAAATCTTCTACGTACTCCTCAATCGAATGACTCCCCTGACGGAGACACAGGATTTGGACTGCTGTGTCCATGGCTGATATAGCTGCTGGATCTGGGTGTGGCGAAGTCTTCTGTTATGAACTGCTCCGAGACTTGGAGGTGAAGATCCAAATGCAGCTTTATATAGAATAGTCGTACAGGCAGGGTCAAGAATGAGCAAACAGGACAATGGAGAAGAGACAGAGAACAAAACCAGATAGCAGGCAATGGTCGATACAGGTGAATGTGATCAGTGTGAATGAGTCCAGGCAGTGAGTATGGGAAATGTAGTTTGTGAGGAAGTGATCATAGTCTTATCTGGAGTGCCCTCTGGTGGCTCTCAAGGGCACTCCAGCTGGTGACCGTTACAAAAGGGTTTATAATTCATTATAAGCACGGTCTTCATAGAAAGTGTTACCAAAGATATTTGTGATTCATATTATTTGTGATTCACATTATTTCTCAGAATTCACAGCTACTTTTGAATGGCAGTCAGTGGAGAAAAATGCTTTTTGCCAGCAATATGGCGTAGTTATCTCATATAAGTTTAGCAGGGGCTAATTGACTTTGCTCACCAGCCAAACCTTGATCTCTTGGTGTGATCAAATGTATAACAAAGGGATGTAAAAGATCATGGCTGATATTGCTTACAGATAATTTGTCACACTGTAATTTAAAGGTCACGTTGAACGCATTGATTGTGGAAAGAGTATTCCAAGCAGTGCTGTTGTGTACTTTTGTGTACTTTTGTCAAATATAGTAGGTCATCCAGGTATTCCATACTGACAATAAAAAAAAAAATTATACATATATATATATATATAATATACCAAGATGTTTGAGTTTGTAGTATGATAGTATGCATTTTTAAACCTATTTTAAGATGTTTTTACAAAAAAAAGCTTAACACCACGTACTCAGACCAAACCTTATGACCACAGAGGCAATATTTAAACCACAGTTCATTTTAAGTTTTATTCTGCCTTGAACTAATTTCATGGCTGATCTGCTCAGCTTTCCAACACGACAGGCCAATTCTTCCTAGACAAGAGAATCCTGCTCTGAGTGCCCATAGAGAGGGTTTCAGCTAGCGTTGTTCTCATTTGACGGGTCAAGAGCAAATTAAAATATGCAGTAAGCCCTCCACGCATCCACTAATTAAAACTTAATATAGGTTTTAATATGCATAAGCATCCTTGGAAGTGATTCTGCAGGTAAATGCAGGCTTTAAAACGTCTACACTCCAATGACATTATGCAAAGACAGACACTGACTCACACATGGATATCCTGGGAAGGGCAGGGAAGCATTATATTTTGAGGAGGGCTATCATGACTCAGGGTTGGTAGCAAACCCCACTGAGTCCAATAAGAAACAGAGGGGCTGCTGCTGCACTTAAACCCACTGAGATGAAGGCGGTTCTTCTGACAGTTTCCCCACTTGTGGTTTCATGGATTAAGTCGTTTTAGAAATATTTTCTTCAGTACGATCAAAGTCAATGTCACTACAGTGATACTGATCACATCAGCATTTTCATGTTTAAAGGAGTCTTGTCATATTTTTGATATATGATTTAATTCCTGTTTTCAGCAGCCATTACTCCAGTCTAATAAATGCTTAAAACAGCTAACAGTTGTGCTGCTTATTTATTTATTGTGTGTGTGTGGAAACTGTCAACAACATTTTAAAGTAGTAATGTTTTGTAACGTTATAGATGTACTTAATGTGCTGTAACTTGTGATCAATTTAGTATGTCCTTGCAAAGTTTTCTTGGCCCTGTGTAGAGTATATTAATCCCTTTACATGCAAAGATCGCCGACGGCACCAGATTATTTTTGTTCAATATTCACTGGACTTTAAAATATTACACTCTTACTTGTTCTTACTTGATAAACTGAGTATGATATATAAAAATAAAAAATTCCCAGCAAAAAATTTAAGCGCAAAAAGTGCCCAACATAAGTGATCAAATAAGCAACTTAATTGGCAGGCATTTCACACACTTGAATGCTCACACCACAGCCCAAATGTGTCATTCATTTATACTTCCTGTATGATAATCCGACAACAAAACAATAACAACAACAGAAACGTGCTTGGCAATCACTTGAATATGCAGCTACAAGTTAACCCCGTTAAAAACCAGTAAGTCAGAAATTATCACGTCTGCATCGCTGATTGGCTAAAAGTGCGTGCTCATCTGCGACTTCACCATCATTTTGTCTGTGCACTGGAAGTTTCTGTAATTAAGACTAATACCTTGTATATGTGTAAGCATATTTGGCAATAAGGCTCATTCTGAGAATGAAACATTTAGTCCTTGTTCACTTAGCATTTACACGGTCATTTTTAACACTTAACGCTGAACCCAACACTGGACCTAAGATATGAAAAAAAGGCTTTATATGCTAGGCTAAACGTACTCATTGTATGTGTTTAGAACATAAACAGTGTGTAAAGGAGTCAGTGTCAGAATTTCATCTGTCGCACACACAAATGAAGATCTGCTGCAAGGTTCCAACACCAGTACCCAACTGTAATGGTCAACATCGTTCCTATAATAAGAAGAAAACCGGTATGATTGAGCATTCTGTCCTTTTTAGGGTCGCATCGTGTGACATCATGTGCTGTTTGTGATTTGTTTAGATGTCTTTGGTCCATATTAAAAAAAATGCATTGTCCGTGTTGTGTTCATATTTCAGTCGAACTGCAGAGTTTGTTTGGAAGCAGACTGAGACCCACCTTTTCAGGGGTATTGGTCCACTTGTTTGGTGCGCACTGCACTGAAAGTGTAAATTCTGTGGCTTTGTTCTACTTTCATCATAGTTTGTTTGTTGGTTGGAAAATCCAATCCAGCTGGCACAGAAACATTGAGCAGTGCCATTATTTTGGAGCAGGATGATCTGCTTGTCCAACCAATGGAAGATGGCCAGATCATTTGGGAAACTTGTTGGAACAGTCATTAACTTGCAATTCCATGTGCTGTCATAAGTGGTGCAGCAATCACACACTTTTTGCTGGATTATCTCTAAAGCTCACTTGAATTTGTTCCAGTCCAGATGTGACATTATGATAACTTTGAAGCTGGTCTGAACTTATTTCAGAAGAAAACAAGTTGCCTTCACAGCAAACATCAAGTAATCTTTTTTCCAATTGAAAATTGCACTTTTAAATATATATTTCACAGTTCCCATTCTTTCCTAATGTCTTATTAAATCTGATTGGTGTGTTTAGTCTTGAATAATTTTGCCTTTATTTTTGATTAATTATCATGCATTATGGTTTGATCATAATTTGCATTTTAATGTGGTAATTGAATGTAAGTGCAGAGTGAGGAAATGACAAATTTGGCATTAATCAACGTATATTTATTTTATGTATGCAGGGCTGTGGATAATTAAGAGCGGCAGCTGTTGTGTTACGGAGCGGTATATTTTAAACCCAAACTGATGAAGCTCCTGACGATTCGGTTCAAATCTTTTATGATGACATTAATTAATGAGGATCAGGAAACTGTTGTACAAATCATATGTTTCATTTCTGTCAAGTAAACTAACTTTCTTAAGACTTCTTTGCAGAATGAAACAGTAAACTCCACTCAGGCACTGGACCAAGTTATATCAGGGTTAAACGTATCTTCCCAGAGTGTACAGCTAGAGTTCTAATACTTTATTTTTTGGCAAGGACTCTGAGCATATGCATAGGGGTGAATAAATAAGGATTAAAAAACAACAACAATTTGAGACAGGCAGTGCACATTCTAAAGTGCATTAACATGCATTTATTCAGTAAGTGGTAAACACAGAGAGAGGATAAAGGGCTCTGTGATTATGAACTAATGGCTATTTTTACTTAGACAGAGATGAGACCATTTGTTTTTATCTTTATCTTTACAAACCTCTCACAAGGTTTCTTCAACTGTCACTTCAAGTGATGAATACACACACACACACACACACACACACACACACACATATATATATATATATATTTAGAACCACATTCTCCTCCAGTGTTCCAGATCCAGCTTGAGCAAACAACAATAAATGACTCAGTAGTTAGCTCGTACAGTTTAAGAGAGAAGCAAACTCTTTAGACAACTCAGCGTTGCTAAACCATACGTTGGACAGAATGCACTTCTCTGACTGAATACATGTTATTGTCACGGTTTGGTGAGTAAGGACGGCAGGCTGAGGCAAAGAGCTCCAACACAAACGATTTAATCTTCAAACAAAACCAGGAACAGGCAGGAAGACAGGCAGGATATTCACCAACACCTATGCATATACAAGTATAAACATACACATTGACAAACTAAACAAGAACCGACACAGACAGACTGACCAGAGAGAACTAAATACAGATACAAACGAGGTGAGGACAGGTGACACAGATGATTAAGACGATCAACAGGTGGATGATTGAGGGAGTGAGTTCAGGTGTGCAGACAAGGAGGATACTGGGAAGTGAAGTGCAGACAAGGACAGACAGGTGCAGACGAGGACTGTGACATTACTCCCCCCTCCCGGTAGGCGTGACCTCACGCCGTAGAACAGGGGTGGGAGGGTGGGCATCCTGGAGTCCGTGACGGGAAGGCGGACCAGGTGCAGGAGGACGGACTCCAGGATGGAACAGACGGCCAAGGCGGAGCAGGACGTGGGCGCGGCCATGGCGGAGCAGGACGTGGGCGCGGCCAGGGCGGAGCAGGACGAGGCCAGGGCGGAGCAGGACGTGGGCGCGGCCAGGGCGGAGCAGGACGTGGGCGCGGCCAGGGCGGAGCAGACGAACCCTCGGGCGGCCAGGGCGGTGCGGACCCTTCGGGCGGCCAGGGCGGTGCGGACCCCTCGGGCGGCCACGGCGGTGAGGACCCCTCGGGCGGCCACGGCGGTGAGGACCCCTCGGGCGGCCACGGCGGTGAGGACCCCTCGGGCGGCCACGGCGGTGAGGACCCCTCGGGCGGCCACGGCGGTGAGGACCCCTCGGGCGGCCACGGCGGTGAGGACCCCTCGGGCGGCCACGGCGGTGAGGACCCCTCGGGCGGCCACGGCGGTGAGGACCCCTCGGGCGGCCACGGCGGTGAGGACCCCTCGGGCGGCCACGGCGGAGCCAGACGAGGCGAAGGCCTATGGCCCCCCCCCCAAAAAATACTTGGGGAAATCCACGGGTTCACTTGACTCGGGATTCGGTTCACTTGACTCGGGATTCGGTTCACTTGACTCGGGATTCGGTTCACTTGACTCGGGATTCGGTTCACTTGACTCGGGATTCGGTTCACTTGACTCGGGATTCGGTTCACTTGACTCGGGATTCGGTTCACTTGACTCGGGATTCGGTTCACTTGACTCGGGGTGGCTGACGTGAAGCCCTGTGCTGGACGGGACCAGCGGCGAAGAGGGCTTGGTGCTGGACGGGACCAGCGGCGAAGAGGGCTTGGTGCTGGACGGGACCAGCGGCGAAGAGGGCTTGGTGCTGGACGGGACCAGCGGCGAAGAGGGCTTGGTGCTGGACGGGACCAGCGGCGAAGAGGGCTTGGTGCTGGACGGGACCAGCGGCGAAGAGGGCTTGGTGCTGGACGGGACCAGCGGCGAAGAGGGCTTGGTGCTGGACGGGACCAGCGGCGAAGAGGGCTTGGTGCTGGACGGGACCAGCGGCGAAGAGGGCTTGGTGCTGGACGGGACCAGCGGCGAAGAGGGCTTGGTGCTGGACGGGACCAGCGGCGAAGAGGGCTTGGTGCTGGACGGGACCAGCGGCGAAGAGGGCTTGGTGCTGGACGGGACCAGCGGCGAAGAGGGCTTGGTGCTGGACGGGACCAGCGGCGAAGGCTCGGCTGGGCTGGACGGGACCAGCGGCGAAGGCTCGGCTGGGCTGGACGGGACCAGCGGCGAAGGCTCGGCTGGGCTGGACGGGACCAGCGGCGAAGGCTCGGCTGGGCTGGTGGCGTGCCCGATGGTAAACGGAGAACCGTTATGCCACAGCACCCACTCGATGAAAGCCTCGAAATTCCCTCGAGGCCCATCTCCAGGCAGGCGTGCTCTGGTCTCATCATTGAGACCTGCCCGGAAAAACCCACAGAGGCTGGTGTCATCGTAATGGACGTGGGGAACCAAGTCCAAAAACCTCTGTGTGTGGGCCTCGAGGGACTGGTCCTCCTGGGCCAGAAGGAGGATGTCCATTGCTGCCCACTCCATCATTTTAAGGTCGGTTCTTCTGTCACGGTTTGGTGAGTAAGGACGGCAGGCTGAGGCAAAGAGCTCCAACACAAACGATTTAATCTTCAAACAAAACCAGGAACAGGCAGGAAGACAGGCAGGATATTCACCAACACCTATGCATATACAAGTATAAACATACACATTGACAAACTAAACAAGAACCGACACAGACAGACTGACCAGAGAGAACTAAATACAGATACAAACGAGGTGAGGACAGGTGACACAGATGATTAAGACGATCAACAGGTGGATGATTGAGGGAGTGAGTTCAGGTGTGCAGACAAGGAGGATACTGGGAAGTGAAGTGCAGACAAGGACAGACAGGTGCAGACGAGGACTGTGACAGTTATGACCAATCAAAAAGGAGTGCATCCTCCTCACCTTCTCAGGTGTTCGCATCCGGTTCCTAGCAACAGTGACGCCAGAGCGTTAACGACGCAGCAGTTCACAGAAAGTGGCACATACCAGGCAGCACATATGTTCCCGTTTTTATAGCCTGGGGGCGCAACTAATAGGACAAAATGACAAATAGCAATAATACAAGCAGATCGCCCCTCCTGCCACATATGATGTTAATTGTGATTGGAAGAGAATTGTTAATCCTGATGTTAATTGATTTGAATGGAAGTGTAAACAGGAAAAACAAACCCCACTCACAAATAGGTACCAAGGGCTGTCAGATCTACACCACATCTCAAATAACAATGGTCACATTATGTTAACATGAACTGAATTAGCATAATCTCAGTGTCATGTTCGAAGATCAACATGCCGAAAACCAGAGGTGCTGTGACAGTTCTGTCATGACATCCATATTAAATCTGTGAAATATTTCAAGAACTCTGGGATTCTAGCTCTTATGTACATAAACAGGATGGTATGTTTCTTTCCCATGATATTGTGAATCATACCAGAACATCCTATAACCTTTGATGGACTCTTCAAAACTTACAGTGTTTTATAGGCTAGTGGTTTAGATAGATTGTGAATTAGATTTGGTCATCCTATTTTACAATCATTAAAGTACATGTATGAAAAAGAAAAACAATATAACCAAAAAGTTGTGAACAGCATTGAATATATTATAAACAATACAAATATATTATAAATATTAAATTTCATACATTTCATTTTAAATCAAATAAATGCAGCATTGGTGAGCAGAAGAGACTTCTTTTAAAAACATTTTAAAAAAAATTACAGATCCAACTCTTTTGAACGGGAGGGTTTATTTGAAACTTCAATTAAAAAATAGTGGTAGAGACCCAGGCGGAGCCGAGAAGACGGAGACACAGGTTGACACCGATGCACTGGAGGACCGAAGTGGAGAAGGGGAATCGGCAGTCGGAGCCAGAGGGAGTGAGGACAAGGTTGGAGCCAGAGGGAAGGAAGAGCCCAGTGAAGCCAAAGAGGTGGAGGAATGAGGCATAGCTGAAGGACCGGAAATCTATGGCGCAATCAGGATGATGACTGACCAAGGTGGAGCCCGAGGGAGCCCAGTAGAGCTTGATGGATAACTGGCCATGATGGAGCCAAGTTGTAGCTGATGGGTTGACAGGCCGAGGTTGGGCAGAGCTGGTGAACTTGAAAGCCCAAGGCATACCCAGTCGGAAGGGCAAAGGGGAGCCAGCAGAGACAGGGCCAAAGAACTGGATGGCATTGGCAGAGGAGGTGGGAGTGGGGAGCCTGGGTGGGGTATCAGTTATGATACACATCTGGTGTTGGTTGATAAAACCGACTTGATGCTAGGCGATGAAACAGACCTGGAGCTGGGCGACAAAGGAGATTTCGAATTGGATGAGAAAAGAGATCTGAAACTGATTTTTTTTTCATCTACTTTCATCTCAGCACACCCACTTCAGCCTGGGGGTATCCACTCTATTCCCTCTTACTCCACTAATATATCCACTGGAACGGACACAGAAACAGGCACATACATCTGGTCAGACTGGTAGGCAGGCTTTGTCTCCGGGACAGATGTAGCTGCAGGCTCTGGCTCCATTGAGGGGATAGGCTATGGCATAGGGTCCATGGCGGGCACCATCTCCAGCTCTGTGTCTGTGGTGGGCTCTGGCTCAATTTCTGCAGTGGGCTCACTGACTGGCAGGATAGGATGGACGGCAGTATAGGCCGTGGAAACCATGATTCAAAAATCAGTATCCTTTTAAACGCTTTGAACAACTTAGAATGTCTGTGGAGAAAGGCATATAGTTCATCATAACATCATAATATACTACATCATATACATAATTAACTCGATATATTGCTAATACTATATACCCTATTTTTAATATCAACAGAAAACGTTACAACGGCATTTGTGACCAAGAGAACAACTGTGATTTCAAACCACTTTTTTGAGACTGTATTTGGTTCACTGCACTTTTAAGGACTTATGAATTTGAACATGGTTTGTCTTAAACCAAATTAAAACACCACATAGACATATAAACAACATTAAAAACTTAATTTTTATCACAGGGAGTCTTTAAGTTTAAAGATGATTTTATTTATTATTATTACTATGCCATTTTATTGTTAGTTACTCAACATAATGAGAGTTACGCTACTTTTTATGAGCATTATTGTACTTGGCTTGGCATGTCATTCCATCACCATTTCAAAATTCCTCCTCCTCCAGTAACAGCTATCTGAGATGCTATTCTCTTTTCTTTACCTTCTTGCCAATAAGCATTTTGTTGGCTGTCAGAATGCACTTAGCACTCCGAGTTAAATGGTCTGTCTTCCCCACAGAGGAGATGTGTGGATGCTGGCTTTATTGTTGTCGATAAGTACCTTCAATGTCCCAGTCTGGGGCCTAAATGTCACGCATCATAGTTTGTATATCACATGAGTAGTGGACAGAAGAAAGACTTGTGGTTCTACAATACTGCCAATCATAAACTGAAATATAGCATGTTTTCCCCATCATTATTTGTTTGCGTATTCTACCTTCTCCACCTTCTTGCATAGTCTCACAACTAACTCAGAAGTTGACTCATACAAAACATATGACTTTTACTCCCATTAAAGGTGTTCTTGCATTTATCGTTGTTCAGCAAATTTTCACAGGCGAAATCCAGTTATTCCAAAAATAATCCATATGATTGGGAATGTCACTAACAGGGCGAAATATTTCCCCACACAGATTTTGCATTGTGCAAGGTGGTAATGTGAATGTGCCATATTGACAAACAGAAAGCTGTTAGGTTTGGGAAAAGTACTTCTCTGTAAGTTGTGCATCATATATCACACATCACTCTAGTAATAGACAATGGAACTTTTTTTTGCTCTGCTAAATTTAGCTTAAATGGGCAAGGTGCATAAGATGGGACCTGTGAGCTTTGGCAATACGAGTGTGTGCATGTTTACTTCCGCTCATTCTCTTCTGGTCTTAGCGACATTTGCATTTACTGTAAGGAGAAACTTATATATGAAACGGCTAGATTCATGTTTTTTTTTTAAATAAAAGAGAAGATGGTGGTCTATCAGGGATATAAGAAAATATCCTTCTTGTATTATCGTGTACCTCTGTGCAGTAATTGAGATACACAGAGATTATCTTTCATTCTTTCTCCTGTTGATTCTGCGGTCCAGGCTCAGTGGTTAGTGTAAATCTCCAGGGATCTCATCGTTTATACAAAACACTCATGTCCTGATTTCGTTCTGAATGCTGGGGGATTAAATGGCTCAAAACTGCCTTGTCTTTCTGCGTGGAACAACACTACCCTCATCAATATCTAATGTTTGCTATAATTGTCAACCGTATTAACCCTTTCACACTTAAGTTTAAAATATTCTAACTGACCCCCTAGCGTGAGTTTTTTTTAAGGCGACCGTTGCACATACACCACTGAGGGACTTTACAACTTCCTTGTAAGGAAGAAAAACATGTTGCTTGAGCTAAATGGAATGTATATGTCATGCTTACTCATGGCACAATCCACTTAACATATTAAGAAACTTCCCTTCAATCTATACATTTGTGGTACATTTCATCAGTTGAAAAACATTCCTTTCCTTGTAAAGGATATGTCAACTGTACACATTTTATGTGTCATTATCAGTGGAACATGTTACATTCTCCCAGCTCCCCTCCCTGTCTGACATGTGATCCTCACACTTGCTATTTATAGTATGCATTCAAACATATGCATTTAAAACTCTATAAGATAATCCAACTGATTATGAATATTAATAAAGAATAATAATACAGATACATAATATTAAATAATGAAATTATATTAAAAGATGAAATTTTAGTCTTCAATCGCTTTTATTTTGTTTTATGCCCTTTTATTCAAAATATTAAAACTTGCTGGCTATATCCTCTACTACCTGATATTCTGATTCTCAATTACTTATAAGTGAAAGTGTTTTGTCTTTTTAAAACCTTTTAAATAATCATGTTAGTTGATCTATAATGTGAGATGAGCGGCGCCATGTTAGTTTGCACTGCGTTTCTGACAGTCGGATCTGTCGGGTTTACAACGCGCCAATTCATCCACTTCCCGAAATACATCAAAGGAAGTTGCCGGTGGGAGAAGAATAGAGTAAACATTATAAATACCTATACATTGTGTATCTGATATGAATAAAATACCTTGCCAATTTATAATTGAAAGGAGTGTTATTGCCGTTTCCATATACATCAGTGGCATTTTACAAACTATAAATGTATTGTTTTGCTAGTACTTTTATGTATTAAATGTCTGAAACCTAAAATAAACATTATGTGGTTAAACACTGAATAGTTGTCATGCATGACAAGCGCTGAGCACATTCGTCTCTGGCTCAGCCTTAGCCAAAGTGCAAGAGCACATTTGAATTTTGCAGTTTATCACTGAACATTCTAATCACACCGGTTTCATGCGTGTAATTTATTTTAATCTGAATAAATCAATATATTATAAGCAATTTATAGCTATGTGTGGCTTGTTGTTTCTTCTTTGAGATTAATTATCATTTATCTGTAAATGTAGACCATCTTCTCATGTAAATTAAATTTCTTGAAAATCATGTTGTAATAACATATTCCTTAAAAGCATATAACATGCCTTGTTTTGCCGACTTGTTAACATTTAAAAATTATTAAAGCTCAGCATGAGGCATGGTTATTTTTTACCTCCCAGACAGGAGATTTAGAAGTTATCCCCCATGTCCTGCCCTTTCTTATTTTCCTTTTTTTATCTTCTCTGTAACATTGATTGTCTTCATGCCACTTTATTATCGATTTTTCAATACCATACTGCAAGGGCCTGATATGGCACTTTTCCAAGTGCCTCCTGCCAAGGGATGGGGGGAAATTTATGCTCTTGTCTTGTGGCTTGTAAATGATTTAATATGTTTTCAGTAATGCTGGCCAATAAACCTGGATGATCACACATTTGACGCCAGGAAAGGTTCGCCCTTTACCCCTCTTACAACAAATAACCCATGCAAAGAAGATGGCTTTGAGTTCTGTGCTCAACAATGTAATGGGATTGATGCCATGGGGTACTGAAGCAAAATTCCATTCTCCTAATGAATTTTAAAAACTCAGCAACTTGCATGTTCTAGAATTTTAAGTCTTAATTTATGGTGCTTTTGAGTGAGTAAATGCATATATGCAGTTATTCTAAAACCGGCAAGGAGCTTCCAATTAGAGCCATGGTTTAGTTTGAGCTCCTCATCGAAGGTTTCATTAAGGATTAAAATGAGCTGATTGTTAAAGCTGTTTCCTAAGAGATACATGTTCACCCCCTCATAGAATTAAAATTATATAAAGTATATTCATTCACACTTGAGAACAGAGACATGGGTGAAGACATCTTATGTACTGTGCAGGGCTACTAATGCAGTGTGTTTCAGTGACTCATTAAAACAAAAGTTCACCCAAAAATGAAAATTCCGTCATTATTTCCTCACTGTCAGGTATTCGCCGGGCTTCACCTTTACTCCCTCACAACGTACTAATCACAGCCACTGTCACCAAACATCACACTCATCAGCACCTTCTACAAAAGCCTCCACCACACGCATTCATTCTGGTCTCAACTAGAACTCACCCAAGCAGTGGATGATAATCTTCCCTGAGATTCCCTCCTTGTTGTTCTCCTTGAGAAAGCCCCTTATTGTATCTGTTAGTTTTCTTATTATTTTCTGCAATGGGAGTCTAACAGCCCTATGGACTTTAAGTAGGAAATGAACTCCACCCATTACAGTTGTGGCCATATTGAAAAGTACAGTATTCAGTGTGTTTGTAACTCCTCCTTCAAATCTTGTCCAATTCTTATGAAAATTGGCTCAGATTATCTTTTTTTCATTCGTTTTTGTTCAAAAGTTATAATTATGCAAACTTAACAAGGTCGAACCAAAATTGGTTCAGAGGCTGTATCTCGGCTGATCAAACTCTGATCAATCAAGACATATCATTGATTGTATGCTTCATTGGAACCATGATCTGATGGTCCATGCAAAATTTGGGAACAGCACCACCTACAGCTTACACTGAAAAAAATTAATCTGAGTGGATGTAAATATTATGTAATTAAAATGTGTGATATTAACAATAAAATGTTAAGTTTGTCTATTTACATTAAAATATTTATTTTCAAATGAATCTGGATTTGTTCAAAACACAAGACAATGTGCATTTTTTCCTTTACAAAATTAATCTAAGTAATCCCAGCCAATCTTTTTAAGTACACACACACAACAAACAATACCTTGTTCTATTTACTCAGAACAAAAAAATACTCCCCTTCCTGTCTGGAACCCCTTGCATTCCAATCTGATTTCAATCGAAGAGGAACACGAGGACTGAACTTAAGGTAAGAATAAAGTTAGCAAAGTAACCGTTAATGTTACTTGGGTTGGTACATTCTTTACAGTTTTTAATTGTTGTACAAAAACGAGGTTTTTGTAATTTTTTTGTAAAAACAAGTGTAATTTGAAGATCACGTTGTTGTAAGTGGATTTTCTAATTAGCCAAGTTACCATGTGGCTATAGCTGGTAGGTGGCTATAGTTGCTTTACGTGTAATTGAAACGTTGCAAGTGGCGATAAAATAGTTTGTTCTAGTGTAATTTGAAGCTAACGTTAAAATGCAGCAATAAAATAAGGCTTGTAGTGTAAGCACGTGGATTTTTAGACCAGCCATAAATAATCTATAACATCGTTTTTTTTTTTGTTTTGTTTTTTTTTTAACCTGGGCCCTATTTTATTCTTTAAAAAATATGTTTTTGTGTTTAAGTGACTGATGGGAACAACAATCTTTGAAATCGGTCCAGTATTAGGCTATAAGCAGCAAGACTGTCAAAACCGTTGCAGTCTGCAGAGGCGAAACAATTAGGCCTACGTTAATGGGCAATTGCATTTTTAATTTACATTCACAAAAAATTGCTTGTTTTGCCACTGACATGCTCTGATATTATTCTAAGTGTCTCACAACATTATGGAAAGGATCCCTACCGAGGTCGATCTTTCTTTGTAGAGTAAGATTTGTATTTAACACCTTTATAGAAACATCGATCGCTGACAGCCCCAGCTTATTGTTTACTATTCACTGCACGTTAAAACATTTTACTTGATCTAAAAACCGAGTAGGCTATCATTAGACAGATTTAAGACTCCAGCTTGAATTTGGCCACTATTTATGATAAAAGTAGGTTGTAGTGACATTAATTTCTTAATATAGCCTAGGCTATGTCAAATAGTGCAAATAATCATTTTTAAATCATCAAATTTATTTGTGTTAACATAGATGCAAATGGCAGCGTCCGTTAGGACACTTAGTCGAAACCTGCACGCATTTGTAGAAATATCGATTTAGTTGTCAAACTATTTCGTCATAGAGAATATAATTCATTTCCCGCGGAATTATGCGATCTCAAGAGCGCGCCCGATCTGTCTGTTTCTCTTCATGGTTTGCGTTAGTTAGGACGGTAGTTTTTACGGTGTATGTTTAGAGCGCTCATTACAGGTTTACAGCTGTCAATCATTTTACGTGACCATAGTCATGCCTTCTGCATGACGTGGTTACACTTTCTTAACTGAGGTCCGAAGGAAAACAAACACAAACACTATAATTTTAATTATAGTTATAGTTAAATTATTTGCTATGTTTTTGGTTTCACATTGGTCAGTTACTAACCATAACACTGTGTCCTTACCAGGTGATTCTCCTGACAATAGGCTACACTGGATAAAGGTATGTACTTTAAATAAATTGGTTTATTGTAGTGAGGAAACTGAGGGGTAAAGTTATAATAACTCAGTTAGCTCATGGGCCAGACAAAAAAGTTCAAATGGCAAAGTTCCAGTTTTTTTTTTTTTTTTGCATTTCACTGAGCAAATTTATTGTCCTGTCAAAAATTTAGTAAATAAAAGTGACTGAGCAGCTAGCAACATCAAAGTCTGCCATTGCATTAGTTCCTATTGCCTTGGTAATCTATTTTTGTATATCCCATGGTGGCAGTTACATTAGTTAAAAACATAGTTAATTAGTTTACATTTACCATTTTAAAGTCACACATCTTTCTATTTAACATTCAAGCTGATGAGGCTGTGATAAAAGCTGAACCTGACTGATTACCTGTGGAAAAAATATATCCGTATCATGCTCACCTGATGAGACTGTCAGAATAAAATCAAACTTACCTGATTACTTGTGGAGAAAATGACAAGATGCTTACCTGATGAAGCTATACAAATAAAAACAGAATGCATCCAATCTGTATGATTGTGAAAAAAATAGGCTCATCTGATCACCTTATCAACGATGGCATAATTTTAGATTCTCCTATTACAATTCTTGAGTTGGATACTCCCCTGAACAATTGTCTGTCTCCGAACAACGGGCCTCAATACCAATCTACTTATGTTCAGTTAGTGCCCCAAAGTGACTTTTTTAAGAATATGATGGGATCTGTGTGATGCACAGGCACCGTAAATTAATGTAAAAGTCAAGACACTCACACTGACTACATAGTGCACACAGTTTTGTTTAAAGATGTCATAGGTGTTGAAAGTAATCCTTCTCTGTAAAGTTCACAATCAAAACAAATGACTTGTGGTGACTTGTTAGTTGAATGCTTCTTTGACAAATGTGATTTGAGGGAATTCCAGGATGGACAGAGGCAATCAGTATGTAAACAGGCAAATTAAGGTGGTCTTTCCTTAATTTGTAGTATTGTTTGGTTAAAGGGGTGGTATAATACCCCTTTTTACAAGATGTAAAATAAATCTCTGATGTCCCCAGAAGTGTGTATGTTAAGTTTTAGCTCAAAATGCCGCACAGACAATTTTTTTTATAGCATGTTAAAATTGTCACCTTTTGAGGGTGAGTAAAAAAAGTTCAGTTTTTGTGTGTCCCTTTAAATGCAAAAGAGATGCTCCTCCTGGTTGCATGTTCATGGGGCAGGGTTTATGTCAATTTTAGGGTTAGTGACGTCACCAACCCAGGAGGAAGCCGTTGTAGTCCTTACCAGACGTTTGTTGTAGTCCTTAAAAGTAAATTTCTTAAAAAGAAAACATTACACACTAACTAACATTAAAAAAAGTTAAATCATAATCAACCACCCCTTTAAAATCACAAATGATTGACTTGCTAAATAAATATGTATTTTCTCTTTACATTTTTGAGGATAGACAAGCAGACAGATGCAAATACAACTAAATGGAAGCTGTGCTCCTGACCACTACCAGTATGACGAATCTCGAAACTGAGTTCCACCACCCTCAGAGAGACCACCCAATTTGCTCCTCATTCAGATGTACTCAGATCTAGCATCTGGATTATATGGGGTTGATTTGCAAGATTTGTACCTTTGTTGCCCCTGAAACAAATGAACTTTTGAGACACTACAGATTAAGGCACAACCACTATGAATTTCTTCCCTGTTTACATGCTGATTGCCCTTGCTCCTTCAAAACCTTTAGTGCCCTAAATTCACATTTAAGAAGGACACATTCAACTGAAAAATCAACACCACAAGTACTTTTTTTGAACTGTGAACTCTGCAATTCTTTTTTCTCCACTGAGAATGATTACTTCCATCATCTTGGAGTTCATCTTAAGAAAAAGGAAACTGTGCACTGTGTCTTTAAAGACTGTGATTTTCACACAAATGTCTATGGAACCTTTGCATCACACAGATCCCGACAACACACAACATTCTTCGAGTGACTTTCGGGCACAAGTTGTACATAAGAATATAGATAAGTCAAATATTACAGATGATATTGTTGAAGAAGCACATTGTTCTGATGCATACAAGTGTTTGGGAGCAGATGACTTTTCAGGAGAGTATGAAACAGAAGAATTGAAAGAGGATGAAATTGAACTTAAATTAGGCCACCTTCTGTTAAAATTACAGAGCATTTACAATGTGCCAAGCAAGTCCATTAATGAAGTTGTAGCAGAGCTCCAGTTTATATCCTCTTCATTGTCAGGTCCTGCCATAAAAAAGACTGTAAACACATGTTTAAGGAAACATGACTGTGTGCTTGATGACCCAGTCATCTCAGATTTAGTCAAATAGTTGAGTGAGTCCAACTCTGTTAGCACAGCTTTAAGAGCTGATGGTCCTCTTGCCACATCTTACAGAAGACAGCAGTTTTTTAAGAATAAATTTCATGTGGTTGAGCCTGTCGAATTCATTCTGGACAAGAAGGAAGGTCGAACCTTACAATATGTTCCCATTCTTCAGTTATTGTCACAGATATTAAGCATTAAAGACATACAGGAGAAAGCTTTCAACTCTTCATGCGCTACTCTTGAGAGTCGGTACGAGTCATTTACTGATGGATCACATTTTAAAGAAAATGCACTTTTATCTACTGAAGACCTAACAATTTCTCTCCTTCTCTACATTGATGATTTTGAAGTGTGCAATCCTCTGGGAACATCCCGAAAAAAGCACAAGATTACTGCAGTGTATTGGGTATTGGCAAATGTTCCACTACAGTTTCGTTCAACACTTAAGTCAATTTATTTAGCTATGCTCTGTAAGGCTGTAGATGTAAAGAAGTATGGTTATGAGGCAGTGCTTGAGCCACTGTTAAAAGACATTGTCCAATTGGAAGAAGAAGGACTCTTTATTCCTTTGTTTGGAAAGAAAATCAAAGGCACAATAGTTAGTGTAGTAGCTGACAATTTAGGTGCCCATTCACTCGGTGGATTTTTGGAAAGCTTTTCTGGATCTCATGTCTGCAGGTTTTGTTTGGGAAAGCTGTCTAATTTTCAGGTAAAAGAAGTAAGGACTGGGGCCTTCCAAGCAAGAACGAAGCAGGGACATTCTTTTCATGTACAAGCAGCTTTAGAAAGTCCCAATCTCACTCATTGCTTTGGTGTGAAAAGGGAATGTCCCTTAACTAAGAAATTAAAATACTTTCATGTTTTGTCAGGATATCCACCAGACTTGCTCCACGACCTATTCGAGGGAATAGTACCTTTGGAGTTGGCTTTGTGCCTTGATGTTTTGATAAAGAAAAAACACTTTACGTTATTTCAACTGAATTACCTAATCAGACAGTTCCCCTACAAGTGGACCGACAAAGCTGACAGCCCACAGCCTATCCCGCTGAACTTTGCCACCCGGAAAAGCATAGGTGGAAACGCTCATGAAAATTGGATTTTATTGCGACTGCTCCCCCTTATGATTGGTTCCAAAGTGCCAGAGAGTGAGAACCTGTATGGCATCTTTTAATGGACCTTAAAGACATTGTTGAGCTTGTGGTTTCTCCATTTCACACAGATGACACGATAAGATTCCTGGACACCAAGATATCTGAACACAGGCATAGATACTTGCAGATTTTTCCAGAAGCAAGAGTTCTGCCAAAGCATCATTATTTTGAGCATTACCCACAACTAATCAAGGCTTTTGGACCGCTTGTAGCCCTATGGACCATGCGCTTTGAAGCGAAGCATAGCTTTTTCAAGCGAGTCGTTCGACATACCAACTGTTTTCGTAACATTTTACTGTCTCTTGCTGTTAAGCATCAATTCATGCTGGCTTACCATCTGTATGGGACAGATGTACTCAAACCTGCCCTCAGTGTCTCAAATATGTCCACATTGCCTGTGGATGTTCTCAAGGAAAACATACAGGAAGCAGTACAAAAAAAGTTTCCTGGAGAAACATGCATTCAGGTTGCCAATACAGTGACCTGTCATGGCACCACTTACTCAGTGGGAATGATTTTGCCGTATGGATCCACTGGAGGGCTTCCGGATTTTGTTGAACTAAATCTGATCCTTATTGTGCATCGCCAGCCTGTATTTGCTGTCAAGTGTCTACATGCATGGTACAGTGAGCACCTTAGGGCTTTTGAATTAGAATCCACAAGACAAGTGACAGTCTACGAGCAACTAGAATTGACAGACTCCTATCCTCTTGCAGCTTACACTGTTAAGCAAAAGCGATTTGTCACCCTGAAGCGTCATATACCCATACAAGATTAGGTATTTATATACAATATATATATATATATATTGATGTTTTCGATTGTTTCTAAATCCCCAATTCACTGTCATTAGTTAAGTGTTTCACATGACTTGCAAACTTCCCTCAATCTGAAAAAAGCAAAACTACCCAAAAATGTCACCAAGAGGCCTCCTTTACAAGTGACCCATATCTAAATAAAATGTTTACACTTTTTGATTCTTTGCATGCCTAAATTCAACTTAACCAATGTCTTTTTTTTCTTACTACAGAATCATGTCGGCCAGACTCAGAGTTGTACTGCAAGAAGAAATACGCAAGCTTTCCTTGCCCTCAGGAATACCTCAGACCGTAGAGGAATTGAAGGATATTGTGCAAGAAACATTTGCAATTGAACAAAATTTTAGTTTTCAGTTCCAGGACCAAGATTTTAATGGTCAGTTTTTTACTCTCCTTGAAACTGACGAAATAAAGGACAAAGACACCATCAAGGTGGTCCTTGCTGAACCAGTGATCACAGTAACATTTCAGGAATCTTCAAAGGATCAAGGAGTCCAGGATAGTTTTGATAGCAGTTGCACTGACTTATTGGAAGATGTTGGTTCCTGCTCCACTGCATCCAGTGATACCACAATTTTGTCTTCTCCAGGGAGCACCTCCTCCCTTCGTTCTGTGCCTTGGCCAGCTCAGTTTGTAATACCTACCTTCTCCTTTGACACTGAGCTCATTCTACAAGCAGCAAATGAAGCTAACCTAAAGGAGGGAACCTTACTTTGCAATCCTGCAGTAAAATCCAACATTCTGGACAAACTAGCAGAGAGCATCTTTGTCTACACCACCTATCCATCAAGTGCACAAAGGGAGCAGGTTGCTGAGGCCCTGGTTATGAAACACCCATGTTTGAGGGACCCGGTATCCTTTAATGGTTTATATAGTTGGCACAACAGCCTGAAGTACAAACTTGGAAATTTCAGAGCAAAGGTGAAACACCTTGGAATACCAGAGCTAAATGTCAACTGTCTCAAGAGAAAGTCAGATGCAGATAAAACTGCAGCAAAAAACGTAAAAAAGCAAAGAAATCTGAGGTAAACTATCTCCGGCCTCATCCTCAAGGCGAAACCGATGCATCCCTTGAAAAGGAGAGACTGGAGCTTCTCTATGAGTACAAGAAGAGAGACAACAACAGAGTCATTAATGAGAAGATGGCAAATACCTTCTCACTGCGTCGTAAAGATGTGATCCAGAAACTACCTGTGATTGACTTAAATGCTCCATGGCCTGCCCTGTTTGAGTTTTCCCAGGTATGTAGAACATTTTAATACTTTTCTAATCACCTTTGTAATGCTAACTTAACTAAACTCAAACCGTGCACTTAAATGAATTCTCATCCTGGTGCAGCATCTCTTTCCAGACATCAGACCACCTAAATGTCATTCTTAGTGTATTTTTACGGTTACTTTTTCTACTTGGTATTTTGTTTCTCTTTCCCTGTGTCTCTAATTCTTTTCTTTCAGTATCTCATGATGTCTCTCCATCTCTCTTGGTCTCTTTCTCAGATCGAGGAGGAATTCCGGAGGATCACACTGAAGCCACTACAGTCCACATTCTTTGGAAAGTTGGACGAATACACGCCTAAATTGTTGAGACTCTACAGGAGGAAGGGAGGGGCTGTTGGGAAGAAACTTGACGAGACCCTTGAAATCATGAATGAGGCATGTACTTTTAAAATTGTAGCAGTTACTTTAATGTTGTAGCATTCCAATATCTGTACTTAAATGGTCACACATAAATAAAATTTCTGTCATTAATTTCTTACCCTCATGTCGATCCAAAACAGTAAAACCTGGCTTCATCTTCGGAACACAAATTAAGATATTTTTGATAAAATCTGAGAGCTTTCTGACCCTTCATAGACACCAACGTCATTGCAATTTTCAAGGTCCAAAAAGGCAGTAAAGACATCGTTAAAATAGTCCATGTGACTCCAGCGGCTCAACCTCAATGCCATGAAGTGGTGAGAATAGTTTTTGTGCACACAAAAAACACACACAAAAAATGATTTTATTCAACTATTTTTTTCTCTTCCATGTCAGTCTCCTATGCTGTTCACGTAGTGTAAACAGCGTTGCCTTTCCGTGTTCTACTTCAAAACGCCAGCTCAGTATTGGCCTCTGGTTGGCTAGCTCCTGTGTCAGCATCACATGCATGCATCATTGCGCTTACGTGAACAGCGTCGGCCAGTAGTTCAACTCTGCCTTACTAAATAAACAGCCTAGGAGACTGACACAGAAGAGACTAAATTGTTAAATAAAGTCATTCTTTTTGTTTGTTTTTTTGGCACAAAAAAAATTCTTGCTGTTTCATCACATTAAGGTTGAGCCACTGGAGTCACATGAACTATTTTAACGATCTCTTTACTTCCTTTCTGGGCCTTGAAAGTGGTCATGACGTTGCAGTCTATGAAGGAGTGAGACAGCTCTCAGATTTCATCAAAAATATCGTAATCTGTGTTCCAAAGATGAAAGAAAGTCTTATGGGTTTGGAACGACATGGGGATGAGTAATTACTAACAGAATTTTCATTTCCGGGGTAACTAACCCTTTAAGATAATCCCTTATGTCATATATTTGTAGGACAACAGCATTGAGTCCAGAAGAGAAACTATGATCAGAGGCCTCATTCTCTACCTTGGTGAAAAAACAGAGGAATTAATCAAGGACTACCGGGTAAAGACATTATATTTCTGCATATGTATGCATACTGAAAGATTTTATCTTATATAAGGCACTGATATATATATATATATATATATATATATATATATATACTGGTTCAAATCACAACACCGGTCAAAACTACCACAGCAACCACGTAATCCCACCCAAATCCAGACAACACGCAGCAAATTCTTTAAGTGACTTTCGGGCACAAATTGTACATAAGTATATAGATCAAAACTACCACAGGAACCACGTAATCCCACACCGATTTCTGTTCAGAGGGAGAGCAAAGAGCTATATGCATTCTTCACATTAGCAAACAAACAGTAGGTTAAATTCTCTCTGGTATATTTCACAGGTTTGTGATGACGACGATGCTGCAGCCATTCAAGAGGCCATCACTTTATTTGTGCTCAACATTTTTGTGGTCAGCAAAGCCAGGGATGGAGGTCTCTAGAAGCAAGCTGGAATAGCCATCGAGGGAGCAGAGGTCCTTTTTGGTATTCACAGTGTAGCACATGCTTGCACGTACCTTATGGGCCTTATTTATGCCTTGGAACTAAGTTATCCAAATAAACTGAAATACACTTTTGAGGCATTTCAGAAGATCTTCCTGGAGCTGGAGGATGTTAACAAAAACATGTCCTCCAAAATCCACGATCTGAAGATCAGCTTACTGGCCTAAAAGTGATACAGACATTCTTGAAGTTACAGGGTTTGAGTTAGGTCCCTCTGGTAAAGTTTTACAATTTTTTTCAATTTCTCAGGTTTTTTCAATGCACTTTCTCAAGTTACACTAATACTATTTCACATACAGATGTTTGTGAGTCTATTAATGTTGAAGGAAAGATGACAGTTAAGAAGTCAGAAATGTTACTCATGGAAACTAAATTGCACAATGTGAACTTATTTCAATTGAAAATGTAGGTTTCTTATAAGATCTCCATTTTCATACGGGATCATATTTGTGAGCGTGTTTTTTTAAAGTCTTAGTGTATGTTACTGTACAGGACTGAAAAACACAATTGTATAGAAAATATTCTGTAAATGTTTTTTTTTCCAAGTCCTTATTGAAAGTGTTGATATAGAGTTAAACATCCAGTTGGTAGGTTGAGACTGACAGATGTCCATTTCATATTACGGTCAACCCTTGGCCACAGCATGCATATCTTGAGATGTATTGAGTGGATTAAGGGGAAGTTTTGTGACCATATTCCTGAAGAAAATAAAGCCTGTAAAATTAATGAACTTTGCTCTAGCACCACCATGCTCCAATTTATTGTACACAATGTCTCAACCTGTGAGGTGAATATATTTTATTATATATTTTTTTAATACTGACCTTGTCAGTTTTTACTATCAAATGGCCAAAATGTCAGCTTTATGTAATGTAATAGCTAGATTTCCATATTTGATGAGTACATTCTACTGGCATTCTGTGTTGACCTAGTAAATAGTAGTAAAAAATAAACTATTTGCATTTATACTTTCAGTAGAAATATTCAATTGCTAATTGAAAAATTTGAGTACTTGTAACTTTAAAAATCACTAACAAATTTTGAAAAACAAAGTAGATCCCACTTGAAATTTGTAATATGGAAATTAAAAAAAATAAGTTGGATTCAATCAAAAATACACATTTTGAACTCTTAAAGTTATGTAGATCACACACACACAAATGACTAGAGCAATACTAAAATTAAGTTAACTTTATGTGCAAATTTTATTTCAACAAACAGAAAAATTAAGTAGTTTGTACAAAGACTAGTCTTCTTGGATCTACATAATAAAATTATGCAAAAAAATGCATCATATTTTTTAAGTAAATCAAGCAGAGAATTTTTATCAGTGTATGGGATCTGTAAAATGTCTATTTTTGCTAACTTTTGAACAGTTTGTCAGAAAATCATGATCATAATGGTGTCCATGGATGCCTTGTGTCGTGTCTAATCAGAGCATTCCAATTGTGTCAGGATCGGACGAACCGTCGGGCCGCCATTTTGTATTTTGTTATAAATTTCCAGATTTATTCAGAGTTCCAGAGATATGTTTTTTTTTGCAAAAACTCATAACTTTTGAATACATAGTTCAAAATGAGTTTTCTTTGTGTAATTACATTCTTTCATTCATTCAGTTTATTTGTCATTTTCCCAACAATGTAGCTGTCCTCCGTATTGAAGCAAATGAAAAAGTTGTTTTGCTACTCCAACAAATGTTGCCCAATTTTGTCCAAAATTATCTTTGGACTGAGCCGCAATGACTGAATCAGTTTTTGATATTTGCAACCATTCCTTAAAAATATCTCCCCGAAGTTGACCCATATATATATATATATATATACACACACACACACACACACACACACACACACACACACACATATATATATATATATATATATATATATATTTTTTTTTTTTTTTAGATGGAAAAATGTTGTTTTACAGCTATAAGCAGCTCTACACAAGACAGTAGTGTAATCCTAGTTTTTGTTTTTATCCAATACTGTCAGTGCAGTCAAATCCGTTATGCAGTAACATTGAATATTAAGTGTCAAATTGTTTCATTGTTGCTGACATTTAAGGGCTGCGTTGTGATCGTCCTGGGTGCAGGTCCACTATCTATTCTGGATACGGACCGGATCTGGCTGATTAGGTAACCTTGTGATAAAGATGAGACAGACAGGCTAATTTAACCATAGATGCCATTTCTCGTTCGATATAACAAGTTGGGTGGGTGCAAAAGGGAGGGTTCCCAGTTTTGGTTTTTATTAGGCTATTTTGTCCCTCCATTTTAATTCCATTGTTGCAGTTAAATTGTGGCTACCTTTTAGTCTACTTATTTTTTTTCTTTGTCTTTCAAAGAATGAATTAAAACATTGTTCTCACGTTTTAACTAATAGGGGAACGTTTTAATAAAAAGTGATCATCAATTACTTAATTTACAAAGGAACAATTTAATAAAAAAGTGATCAACAATTGCTTAATTCATAGATCCTTAATTTAGCCTGCCTGCATCTACACTGCCAAAACTCGTAACACAGTTCAGGTGGTTGTGGTGTTTAGTATAGGGATCCCTTAAGTCAGTCTTGACACAACGTCGAAGTGATGGACAGATAACATATCTCAGAATATCTCGGTTACTAATGTAATGTCTGTTTCCTGATGGAGGGAACGAGATATTGTGTCCCTCCTGCCACAACTTTGTACTGCCTGCTGAAATGGTGCTCCTCAACACAAACCTTAATGAGTGCAGCACACCAGGCTCTTTTTGTACCCGTATGTCAGGGGGAGTGGCTGGGATTCAAATTACACTCGCAATTCTCATTGGCCTTTTCTGATTACATCAGAGGTGTTTGGGGCTCCATAGAGCAACCCCTAGTGTCAGTCACAACACAATATCTCGTTCCCTTCATCAAGGAACGGAGATTACATTTTAGGAGACATTTTCTCAGTAACGAAGGTGTTGGAGAGGGTTTTGGACTGTAAGGTTCTGATTAGTTAATGGAAATGGAAAGCCTTCTGGGTTCCGGTCAGAGCACAAATAATGAGGAGACAGGTGATCCGATTAACTCTGTGTATTGGAGGTAGAGGGATAGACCACAGATATATAGTCAATGATGTATAGATATAGTTTTTCCGCATGTGAACGCCATCAGCGTTTATTACAGGTTCGCGTTTAAAGTCTGTTTAGAGAGAACAGCGTCGTCTTAACGGCCCCTAATTTAATAACAAATGATAATTTCGCCGGAAGTGAATCAATCAAAACTAACTTTAGCTGTAAATAATATTATTCAAGAACCGCTATAAAGCCAAAACAATCTCTGTTACCTTAAATTATATGTTTATCTCTGTAAAGCTGCTTTAAAACAATCTACATTGTTAAAACAAAGATAACTATGACAAAGCACAACAGCACAATCTTCTATATAATGAAGATAAATCAATTTGACTTTTGAGGTCAGTGACTAACATCTTGATCTGCAGCAATCACCACGAACATACAGGAATTAACGTCTTTACAGCTGATAGCTCACACACACACAGCAGATAGCGACAACTCAACTAACTACACCGCTAACTAAAGGAATATTATGAAGACTCATAATATATGACGCTTTCATAATAAAAGTCCCTTGTGAATGAGCCTTTAATACAGAAGGCATGGTATACAAATCAAGGCACTTTGATAACAAGAAACACAGAAGCATCAAAGCTTCATGCTAATGTAGTTGATTTTATGCAACAGACAGGTGTGATTATAGCTGCCAAGAACTTAAGGAGCTGCCAATGACCTTTCAGAGCCATCAATGACACTTTGTCTTTGTGATCTGTCAATGATCTTCAATGACAGTATGACGTCTACACAATTTTATTGAGTAATAAGACCCTTGTTTTCTCTTTTTGTGTGTGTGTTTGTGTTGGAGCAAGTGATTTGCATGGATATGTCCATAGCGTGTGATGCTTTTACACTGACAGATGGCTTTTCATAAAAACGTGCAAGAGTTTGGTGCTTGGTCTCATGCAGCATACAGAGGCAGCTGAGCATTGGGCCTTTCGGTAGACACAGTTTTGGTTTTCATTTGAATGCCAAGAAAGGCAAATGTTTGTTGTCGCAAGTATAATTTTTTTTCTAAAGAAATTAATACTTTTATTCAGCAAGGATGCATTAAATTGCTCAAAAGTAACAGTGAATACATCATTCAAAAAGTTACAAAAGAAAAATGTTGCTGTAACTTTTAAATAAATGCTGTTCTTTTGAACTTTCTATTCATCAAAGAGTCCTAAAACAATTCTTCACAATTTCAAACAAAATATTAACAAATAAGCAAAATAGCTGTTCCCCTTCAGGGACTACCGCTGCGTGTAAACGCAGTTGGAACGCCCTCCAGCGTGACGCGTCTGAAGCATTAATGAAATCAGTCAATGGAGAGAATGAGCGTATGGCGAATGACGTCATCGACCGGGAAGCTATAAATATCCCCTGAGCACACAAAATGCCAGCTTTTGTTACTTCAGCAAGCTCTGTGTGTGTCTGAAATCTATCGATTGTGTTTGTCTGTTTTAGACAGGAGTTTAACACTATATATATATATATATATATATATATATTATATTATATATTAAAAAAACAATATGAGCGAGCAGTAGAGGAAGTGTGTTCCCCCTGTACACGATACATCATGGGTGGGGATTCACACGAGCTATGTATGGCTTGTTTGGGAGTGCAGCATGCCCAGTCGGCTCTCGAGGGAGTCGATTGTGAGCATTGCGAGCGCTTTCCTCTGAGAACTCTGCGCTCACGGCGATCGCTCTTCGAGGAGAGCGGTTTGCTGCGAGCTCCCCAAGGCTCGGGTCCCGCTTCTGTTGAGGCAGAGCGGCGGCGCTTGTCTTGGGGTTCGCAGATGGATCTCACCGGCGACGTTGAGACGGGCCCCGCCCTATCTCAGCTTTCTCCTGCGGGATCCAGTGCCTCTCACCCGGCTCTGGAAGCACGCGCTGCGGCGGTTACTTCCGCCCGGGTGGAGGCACATGATGATGTTGAATTGAGATTATCCAGTTCTGAGGAGCTGGATGTTGAAAGTGTCACATCAGAGGAAACTAGTTTATCACATTATACTGCAAATGAAGAAGGTTTGATGGATGTGTTATCTCGGGCTGTTGAAAAGCTCAGTATCGAGTGGCCAGCTGATAGACAGGAGTCTAGAAATAAAAGCAAACTAGATGATAGATTTCTGTCTGCACAACCTCAACCTTCTCGCCGGTGCTTACCGTTCTTCCCAGATCTCCATGCTGAGGTTTCAAAGACCTGGGTTAGACCGGTTTCGAGTAGAATCTATACTAACCAATCTAATGCCTATGGTAATATTTTTGGTGCAAAAACTGCAGGGTATGTGACGTTGCCGAAGGCAGAGGAGACGCTCCCTAGCTATCTCTCTCCTGCTTCGTCATCTTCGCTTAAAGCACCGGCTCTTCCTTCAAAACCATTAAAAAATACTTCTGCACTGGTTGGGAAGGCTTACTCGGTAGCGGGCCAGCCGGCTGCATGTTTACATACTATGGCCATTATGCAGGCTTATCAGGCCGACCTGCTTAAAGACGCATGTGAAGAGGGGGAAATTTCTGCTGACATGATTAATGAACTTAGGCAGACGGCTGATCTCACTCTCCGGGCCACCAGGGAGACCGCAAAGTCCATTGGCCGGTCTATGGCAGCCATGGTGGCCACAGAAAGACATTTGTAGCTGAGTCAGACCTCGATGAAGGAAAAAGATAAAACTCTCCTCTTGAATGCTCCCGTTTCGCCTTTGGGCCTCTTCGGTGACGCTCTTCATTCTGTCACTGAGAGGTTCCAGGAAGAGAAAAAACAGACGGCTGCTTTTCATAAGTTTATTAGTCTCAAAGTGCGTGTCGCTGGGGCTGCTGAGCGAGGGCAGTCCCAGCCGCCGAGCTCGTCCCCTAAAAGAGTGCAGCAGAAGCAGAGTGTCGCGTTTCGTTTCGAGAGGCTGGTTCCCTTAGTAGAGTTTCTGGCGGAATGGGAGATGCTTCCCAACGTTTCTCAGTGGGTCCTGAATACTATAAAGAACGGGTACGCTATTCAGTTCAGAACGCGTCCACCTCGGTTCAGAGGGGTTCTGCCCACAGTGGTGGGCCCCAAACAGGCTCTGGTATTAGAACAGGAGGTAAAAACTCTGCTGCTAAAAGGGGCTATAGAGCGGGTTCCTCTATCCTGCAGGGAGTTAGGATACTACAGCCGGTACTTCATCGTTCCAAAGAAAGATGGAGGGCTGCGTCCCATTCTAGATCTGCGCCTCTTAAACCGCACTGTAGGGAAGCTCAAATTCAAGATGCTCACTCTTAAGCAGATCGTGTCACAAATCAGATCCGAGGACTGGTTTGTCACGATAGATCTAAAGGACGCTTACTTCCATGTATCTATCCTCCCTCAACACAGGAAGTTCCTGAGGATTCGCTTTCGGGGGCGAAGCGTACCAATATTGGGTTCTTCCGTTTGGCCTAGCACTGTGTAACCGTCCAACTGAGAACACTCTGAAGGTTGAATCACAAATAAATTTATAAGGCAGGACTTCATTGACTAAAATTAATTTTAACCAAATTCAAAAACTCTCAAACCAAGTCCAAACACAGAGGTAAATGCAAACCATATTTATATCAGATAAGTCCCAACACAATATACAACTAGTGAGTCGACGTTTGAAGATATACCCGTGTTGTCTGGTGTGATACCAGGAGTGGAGATGGTCCAACAAGAAAATAGCAAAAGTCCAGCAGATCAATTCAAGCTCTACGCTTCATTAAATCCATGTATTAGCTTAGGGTACGTTGCAATAATGATGTCCTTGCAGCACTCCAGCATCTCAGATCTGCGCTGATTCAATATATCAAATGATGATATTGGCATAATCAAATAGTATCCCCATTAGAACCCGTACAGGATCGAAGGGAAGATGTCTCAATCCCGTAGAATAAGAACGATAACTCTGTGGACGCGGTATGTCCAAGAAGTCCTTCTAAACAACAACATACAGGCTAACATTAATACCACATATATTAGATGAGATGACGAACCAGCAAAACCAAAAATTACAATACAAAATGAACAACACTTACTTGGATGAGCTTAAAACCATGGTTTCTCAACCCGGACTTTACACATAAGGTTAGCAGAAAGAGGCCATGCTTCTCTAACCAAACATACCCAACTCTACTTCTCCCTGTTTTTTATCTAAAGGAAGAGAAGTCTAGAGGGCCCCCTAGAGCATAGTAGTAGTATTACTGCTCAAGACCAGAGTAACTGCTCTAAAAGCCGTTACAACTGTCACCCCGCACGTTCACGAAGTGTATGGATGCAGCTATAGCTCCGCTCAGGCTGCAGGGCATCCGTATTCTGAACTATATAGACGATTGGTTAATTCTAGCTCAATCGGAACAACAGGCGGTTCGGCATCGAGATGTCGTTCTTGCTCACATCAAGAGGTTGGGGTTGAGACTCAACGCCAAGAAGAGTGTTCTTTCTCCATTACAGATAACCTTTTTTCTCGGTGTAGTGTGGGATTCGACGACGATGCAGGCACAATTGTCACCTGCTCGTGTTGCTTCGATTCTCGCCGCAGTAGATCAAGTCAAGCTAGGCCGGTCATTCACTGTGAAACAGTTCCAGAGACTGTTAGGTCTCATGGCAGCTGCGTCCAACGTGATACCTTTTGGCCTCCTGCACATGAGACCGTTACAGTGGTGGCTCAGAACCAAGGTAATCTCCCCGAGGGGAAATCCACTTCGCATGATCATGAGTTCGCGACGGTGTCATCACGCCCTGATTGTGTGGAGAAATCCTTGGTTTCTGTCCCAAGGCCCTGTGTTGGGAGCTCCTTGTCATCGAGTTATGTTAACGACAGATGCCTCTCTCACGGGTTGGGGGGCGATCATGAATGGTCGCCCGGCTCAGGGTCTGTGGGAGGACCATCATCGTCTATGGCACATAAATTGCCTAGAGCTGTAGGCGGTGTTTCAGGCTCTGAAACACTTCCTCCCAGACCTAAGGGGCCACCATGTTCTTGTCCAGACAGACAACACATCGGTGGTCTCTTATATCAACCATCAGGGGGGTCTGCGTTCTCGCCCGCTTTACAAACTGGCACGTCAGATCCTTCTATGGTCCCAAGGGAAAATTCTCTCTCACAGAGCTATTTATCTCCCGGGGTATTTGAACCAGGGGGCAGACATCCTGTCGAGGCAGGGGCCGAGGCCCGGGGAATGGAGTCTTCACCCCGAGGTGGTGGAGCTCCTATGGGATCATTTTGGTCGTGCCGAGGTAGACCTATTTGCGTCCCGAGAGACATCACACTGTCCACTGTGGTTCTCTCTCAGCCATCCAGCCCCGCTGGGGTTGGACGCGATGGTACATCCGTGGCCGAGGTCACGTTTGTGCACATTTTCCCCCGCTCTGCTCCCGGGAGTTCTGGAGAGGGTTCGCCGGGACGGGCTCAGTCTTCTGCTAGTAGCCCCGTTCTGGCCCGCTCGAGTATGGTTTGCGGACCTAATGTCCCTCCTCGACGGCTCTCCCCTGGAGATACCGATCAGGAGAGACCTACTCTCTCAGGCGAACGGGTCGATCTTTCACCCCCGCCCAGAACTATGGAGGCTGTGGGCTTGGCCTCTGAGGGGGCCCAGCTCATAGATTCTGGTCTCTTGACTGAGGTTGTTGAGACCATCCTCCAATCCAGAGCTCCCTCCACGAGGAAGTTATATGCCGCGAGGTGGAAACTTTTCACCTCTTGGTGTGGAGAGCGCCAGCAGGACCCAGTTAACTGCCCGGTCGGTACAGTGCTGGATTTCCTGCAGGACCGTCTCTCCACAGGGTTATTCCACTCCACACTGAAGGTGTATGTGACGGCCTTAGCTGCTTACCACGCCCCTTCAAGTGGAGGTTCCCTCGGGAGACTATCCTTCTTCTGGCTGTCTCATCTCTAAAAAGAATTGGAGATATTCAAGCACTTTTGGTTGCTCCCTCGTGCCTGGAATTTGCTCCTGGTATGGTTAAGGCTTTTCTCTGTCCCAGACCAGGTTATGTTCCTAAGGTACCAACTACTTTTGTTAGACCTATAGTTCTGCAGGCTTTCTGTCCTCTGCCTTTTTTTGACGTCAGACCAGGAGAAACTTAATCTGCTGTGCCCTGTTAGGGCTTTAGATGCTTATGTCCACAGAGCTGCCCTGTGGAGGAGATCGGAACAACTGTTTGTTTGTTTTGGGTCACCTAAGAAAGGGTGTCCTGCATCTAAGCAAAGGATGCTTACGATTCTGCCCATCAGCCTTCACCTTTGGCTGTAAGGGCTCATTCCACCAGGAGTATGGCTGCCTCTACAGTTCTTCTTTCAGGAGCTTCTCTTCAGGACGTTTGTGATGCGGCAGGCTGGTCCTCACCGCACACTTTCGTTAGATTTTATTCCCTTGATCTTAGCTCCACTCCCGGGGCTCAGGTTCTCTCGTCAGTTTGTGTCTCCTAATGACACACGACGGGGATTTGGTATGGGGATGTGGGTATTGCGTTCCCACTGCAATTACACGCAGCGGTAGTCCCTGAAGGGGAACGTCCCGGGTTACGTATGTAACCCTAGTTCCCCGAAGGGACGGACGCTGCGTGTCCTGCCATACTCTCGGCATCCCCTTGGGTCACTTGCTTCAGTAACTTTTAAGCTGGCATTTTGTGTGCTCAGGGGATATTTATAGCTTCCTGGTGGATGACGTCATTCGCCGTACGCTTATTCTCTCCATTGACCGATTTCATTCATGCTTCAGACGCGTCACGCTGGAGGGCATTCCTACTGCGATTACACGCAGCGTCCGTCCCTTCGGGGAACTAGGGTTACATACGTAACCCGGGACGTTTTGAACTGTGATGGTAATAAGAAGAAATGTTTCTTGAGCTTCAATTCAGCATGTATGTAATTATGTATGTATATCAGTGGTGTGCCGTCCATAAAAGCTGCGAATGTTCTGCATACCCAAGCCACTCACTGATTAGTATTAAAACTGTAAATTACTATAAATTCCCCTTGTTTGAGTTGTACCATGAAGCTTACATGATAAAATGTTAGTAATACGTATGTATCTTTGTCATTTATTTATTTGCCAGACTACAGTAATTTTCTTCAAATCTGCCACTCATTGATGGTGTCGCTCTGTTGTTATATCATCATTACTGTCCCGTATTTTCATTGGTTTGCTGGCATACAGCGGATTTAATGTGCAGGAAAAGCTGTATGCGAATCACTCGCCCAAGAGGAAAACTGTGCTGCTGCCAGATCTCAAACAACGGAAATCATATTGTGTTTGATACAAGACTAACTAGACTAAATCAAGTGAAAAAAAACATAACTGAAACTATAGTATTTTTTACTCCATAAGGACAAATTGTTTAACGAAAACTTAGAAACTGTAAAAGACAGTGGTGCATTATTTCAACTTATTTTTTAAAAGAATAATTGCATTTTTATTATACACTTCTATTTTATTTATAATAGGCTATTAATAGTTATTATATTATACTTACTTTTAATTCTTAATGAATAAATAAAAAACACTTCTGGCATACATTTGAATTGATGCCTGCCAAGATGTCTCTTATTTGTCGTCTCTGATGTGTGCTGATGCAACATATCGTTTAAAGGTGAAGCATGTCGTTTCTGTGATATTAGTGCCACCAGCTGAATTACAAAAATGCGGCATATTTTGCAAACCCCCCTTATGTCACGTCGTGCGTGACTCAACTCAAAAGCTTTTGTGGGTGCTTGTGAAGGCATCAACAGGTAAATGTAGGCTATGTGTCATGCGAGTAAGCAACTGAGCAGCTAACACTGTCTAGAGTGAACGCGCTTATTATAAACCCATCCAACGTCCACCAGGTGTCCACCAGGTGCCTGTCACCCAGCATACCTGGTTAAAAAGTCAGCACTCGCCACTGATATATATATATATATATATATATATATATATATATATATATATATATATATATATATATATATATACTGTATATACACACATTCACTTTGGCTTAAGTTTGTGAAGAGATTAATTAAAAGGTCATTGCATTTCGTACCTTATTAAATTGACAATGTGCATAATGTAACATGTCTCTGATTATTTAACAATAACAAAAGGACAAAAGTGTGAACATCAAAAGAGTTCACTTCTGTGACACCACAAGTAATTAGTGAGTGCCCAGCTAAAAAAATCCAGCATTGCTGGTCACCAGCATAAGGTATCTTTTGCATGCATGGGAAACTACACCAGCTCAGTTTTGCTTGAGAACAGCATGACTATGCTGCATGACCACCAACTAGACCAGCACTATACCAGCTCTAACCAATATAAACCAGCCAGGACCAGCATGATATGCATGCTGATTTGTGCTGTTGTGCTTTGTCATTATACACTCTTTTCAATTACGTTAAATAAAATAACAGGTTCACCCATAGTTCAACTCAGACCATTTAAACAACTTTGTCAGAATTAGTCAATAGACACTCAAGTGATTGCCATTGGCTTTATTGAAGTCAAAGTTTTGAAGTTCCAAATTTAAATAAGTGCAAATTGTGGCCCACTGCATGATTGTCACGATCACCTGTCTCCTCAGAACTTAATTTCCCATAATCCTTACTGGCTGCACCTGCACACACTCCACCATCACCTGCACCTTCTATCAATCACCCTCAGCTCCACACCATAAATGCCTGCAAAATACTCTGCATGGTTGTCTGGTCTCGTTTTGAGCTAAGGACTCACTTACCCATTGAATCTGGTTTCCTGTAGTATTGTTACGTCTCCAGCGTTTCTCCACCATATTCCCGTTCATTGCAGTCTCCAGTGTTGATCGGAAACCAAGGCTTGCTGGTGCCGAAAAACGGTTCATTACTTGAAGCTTTTGACACAATGCGCATAAGTGACAAAAGGTGGTCAGATTTGTTTTCTCTGAGATCCCAGTTATAAAACATGATTAAATGCAATAGAGGTGTGACGTGCATTCAGCTATCCCGACCTTCGGATACAGCGTTCACAGCTTCAAACATCATCAATCACGTGGTATTTCACCTTAACAATGATAGTGAATGATAGTGAATTTTGTGTTCTAAGAAGAAATTAAATCACGAGGGTTTGGAACGATGTAAAAGTGAGTAAAAATGACAGATGACCAAACTCTTTCATCCCTATAGTGTAGCATGTCAGTTTCACAATATAAACGTTTTGAATTTGCTCACTCTTCTAGTTAGATATACAAGAGTGTTGTCAGTTAGACTTACAGTGAGATGTCTATATCCTAAAGGAAAAAAAAATATCATCTTCATTTGATGGAGATTGCAAGGGTTCAGATAATTTGGTAATTCCAACACTGACCAGTAATATTGACTATACAGTTCTCAATTTAACTGGGGTACAATGGCAGACATTACTGCTTAACCACTGTAGTATGATGCATTGTTAGATAAATGAAAAACTGTTCCTAAAACTGTTGTAACATGGTTGCACATCCATCACTTGCACCGCATTGATTCAACAATTTAGAACTGTCAATGAAGTCACACGCAGATGGACACTCACAGATGGGGGAAATAACTTCTGGTAATTAATCAATTTGAGATCACAATTAATGTATTTTTAATAAATTATTATTTTCACAAACAGAAAGCCATTCTTTTTTAAATCACATCAATATGCAGTGTAATTGACATACATTTTATTTCTTGATGTGGTTCATTCATGGACTACTTTACTATTTTTGTTCCTTGTCATTTTGCTTTATTTGATGTTTGATTCATCACAGGTTGTGTCATCACAAAGTGTCATGTTTTCATGATCAAGAATGATGCCTTTTAACCCACCAGTAAAAACTTTCCTTGACAGTCTTAAGTGATGCCCTTCCCATGAACTCCTGATATGGTTTAAGTGGAAGAGAGCCATACAGGAATACACACACTGCTGGCCTGTGAGCTATTGATGAAATATTTATACAGCTTTTATGAGACTCTGATGTGATCACTCCATCAGCAGGAAGAATAGAAAGCTGCATACATTACTTTTTGTCAAGACAAACAAAGGGATGGGATGAGAGAAACACAGAAAATCTTTAAAAAGTACTGTAATTCTTACTTGTTTTTACTGCAATTTTACCACTTAAGGAAGTTCTTATGCACTATGTTAAATCAGAGCTGTTTTATATGTACTTATTGATTTACTTTTCTGTGTTTTATCACACAGGGGGACGATGTCTTAACCGTCATAAAGATGAAAGCCCAATGGCCAGCCTGGCAACCGCTCAATGTGTGAGTAACTGTCATATTATTTGTGTGTGTGTGTGTGGTGTGTGCGTGTGTGTGTGTGTGTGTGTGGGTGTGTGCGCGTGTGCGTGTGTGTGTGTTATATCTTTCCTTTGTAGAATGTTTCATTAAAATACAAACTAAAGTGTTAAAGGTGAAATATTCCAGTTTAATATGCATATACAAGTATGTCACTTATAGGTTGCCTTGCATAGCGTAAATACTGTGGCTCTTTGGCACTTTCAACACATTGATTTTTGTTTGAGTTCTTCTGCTTTAACTAATATTGTGATGTGGACAGGACTACCTAATTGTTTGAGTAATCGCAGACCGAAAGTGTTTGGGAAACATCTCATTGTAACTTTGGTTCCTTGAATAAAGAACAAGACAGTGCTCCCTACAGCAATTTATTGGTGCTATAGTCACAAGTGCCTGAGTGGAGTGTGCTCTAAGGTATAGAGGCAAAGATAAGTGTTGAGAATCTGTTCTTGATCCTTTGAGAGGTCCGGGCTTGTGGATGGATCCCTGGAAGTGTGTTCTACTGAGGAGGCAGCAGACTGTGTTTCTAGGGATAGTATTAGACTCACACTCAATGCCGGCATGGGTGTTTTCTGCTTGTGTTCTGCTCGTCAACTGAACTACACTTCTGAAGTGTGTGTCAGTCAACACAATCCAAGATGGGCATAGGCATCCACCCTTTTTCTGAACCAGAACAGAAAGTATTGGCTATAGAAGCAGGACTTCCTTTGAGACGGAGACGCTTCCTCTATGGCTCCAAAGGAAAGAATTTCCTGCCCCAAAACAAGAGCTTTCTGAATGGCAACAATCTTGGGGAGCACTCCATTAAAACAAGTAGCATTAAAATCACACAAAAAATTTTATGGTATATCCCTCTTTTAGAGTTCAAAGAACCTTTGATGACATCTCTAGTCTCTACACTGCCAGATGAACAGAGAGAGGCATCCCAGACATGGGAGACGAATCCTGGACTCCAAAAGCCTTGTAGAAGTACATTGTCATATGGGGAATACAATCAGTCTGTAATCGTCAAAGACATGGCGTGATGGACCTAAAAGCCTATGTGAGGCAACATGGTCACCTGAAAATGTACTATGGAGACCCTGCAGTGTCTCCAACTTCTACATGATAGATAGGTATTGGTATTGTGCCTACGCATGAAGCATACTTTCCTGGACAGGACCCTGAAGTGACTGAGTAGCAGGGGGAGTTTCTATAGGAAGTTCCACAGGAAGAACTCTGCAAAAGGAGCCGAGCATTAACCATGGGGGCACCAGTCACACTGTGGACACAACGTTGCGGACATTTGGCACACATCGTCCAAGGCGCATGTTGCACCGGAATTAACATAACAGACTTCTGAGGGCAACAAGGATAAAGGCACCTTTTCCTTACTAACAGATCATGGATGCAGACTGCATCTCCTATTCACGACATAATTTTCATGTAAGCAAGTCACAACTACTAAAAATTCATGATTAAACTGCTGTTGTCCGAAAGTGGCATACGGTGAAGCTGACAAGCAATATCAGTCATGAGCAACCAATCACATGAACCGAATGTAGCACAAGCTTCAAATAAATTGCATGTGGCAGGGAGAATACAAGAGATAAGGTTAAACATCTGCTCCTTCTTGGCTCAAGCTCACCAATTCTACTCCTTTCCTTGAAAAAAAAGAGTCTAGAGCAAGGTAAATATTCTAAGTATGTAAAAATAAAATACAATAATAGCTCAAATTGAGCCACAAGAAGCCATGCCTCCCATCCTCTCTTGAAGGCATCGGCCTGCCCGCTGCCAAACTCCTCAGGGCTACACAATCACATAAACACTCACGTGTAAATTCAACGGGAGAAAACGGTGCACAGTCTGGTGAGAGAAAGGAATACCGTCTGCTCACTCTCATAGCCTCAAGCTCAGCTTTCTGTTCCCAGGGCTAAGGGTCATGCGGTATCTTGGCAACCTCAGAAAAAGAATGACAGGGAAAGCTGATTTTCCTTCCATTCTCAAAAAGTAATTCTAAAATAAATTACAAAGTAGGTTGTTAATCGATGCTGTTAATTGATGTTGATTGGGAAGTACAGTGTTTTACCAGCCGTGCTACAAGCTAGATACCAGCTATGTCTGTCTGAAGGATGATACTTTCCTTAATATAATAGCATTGTAATGCAAAATTGTGACCTTAATATGTTAATGTGCATTTGATAAAAACATTGAGGCACTGAATACTATGCAATATTGGGAATATTGACTGAAAAGGTTGCACACACTCAACTGTGTGTTATACCTAACAACAGTCGAGATAAGAGAACAGCCCCTAACTTAGTTAATATCCGGACTGGATAAAGTATGTTTTGTCATCCACTTGCAAGTGTTGTTTAACTCAATCGAAGCATTCCGTACAGAAAACACTATTGCACACTCAATGTGTTGTTACAAAAAATATTTGTATAGTCATATTTTCATTGTGTTGGTAATTAATGTTGGTAATTAGAAACTGATGATGCAGATGTGTACTCGGCAGCCAATTACCACTCCAAATTAATGCATACACCTCACTTTTAACTACTTTTTTGTAAGCTAAATAGGGTGTGGAATAAAATACTATTCTAAATGCAAGAAACAAATTCTCACAAATGCATATCTTTGGAGTCAAATGCTAAAATTCTCAACAGTGAATAGTTGAATATGTTTGAATTGAACAAACCTAACCAAAAGGAACACTAATTACTCTAATGGTGAATCATAATCAGAAACACAGTTTTCCCCCCCTTTCATTCTAAAGGACAATCACTGTACACAACCCCACAATTCTCCATGTTTTGACAAAACACAAAATTAAACAGACTATTTTCACAGACTGTGATGACGAGTTTTAACGGCCATCAGCATCTTAAATCCTGCAAAGTTTTTAAAATGTTCATTTAAAAAACAATTATGTTCATTTATACCACTATACTATATAGTAAGTATAAGTATAATATTACATTTGCATCAAATTACAGCTAAGTACAGTTACAGACTGCTGTGGGGGTGTTTCTAATACAGCGGCTGTGGGAGTGACAGTAAAGTTGACACTTGTTGTAGAGTTTTTCGTTTGCCATTTGAGAAAATGGGAACACACCAAATAAAATTAACGTATTCTCTCATTCACCGCTATAGCATGTTAACATTTATGAGAACTTCCGCTTCTGAGAATCCCAGAAATGTGAGAAGGGTAAATTATTCAAATGCAAATAATTATGGGTATTCTCTCGAGCCACTATGATTTTTCAATGGGCTTGATCAGTAATAATTGCAAAAATATGAGGTTCAAAGTGCTTAGCCTTTATAGCATGATAAAAATCAAACTTACACTGTCCACTTTACAGATAATTGCAGTTAGTCGTCAAAATAGTAATCGTCAAATTAAGTCAAGACTGTGATAGTCAAAGTGGCAGTTAAAAGCAAATTAGAATAGTTCTGGCTCAAATGTTTTCGGGGAACTGAGAATCAGTGATTAAACTGAACATGCTCAATAGCCATCATCACTATTTAAAATGAGATTAAATGTAGTTGAATACTTTTTTGTAAACTTGAAGTTAGATAGTGGAATCACACAATATAAGTTTGTTTGTTCGTTTGTTTTTTAGTAAAGATGTGCATACATGCATTATCGAATCGAATGAACTTCAAAGAATAGCAAGAAATGATCAAGCTGCCCACGATCTTAGAATTTAAATCTGTTTAAATGAGAAAAGAGTGTTGATTAAAAAGAACTGGGTCATATAACTACCGCCTCTCATCTGATCACATTGTTGCACAGCTATTGGAAAAGCTGAGAGAAACCAGATGAACAAAAAAGAGAGACGGTGAGAAATTTCTTCTATTTTTATTACTGATTAGTTAGTAACAGTGAACTTTAAAGACCTTTAATATGATTATAATATTTATTTAGTTGAATAATGAATAAAAGATAATGAATTAAATTAATAAAAGATAATTGTTTTTATGTATAATTTATTATAAATGTATACATTAAAAGCCATGTATTCACCCCTTGTTGTTCCAAACCTATATCTCTCTTCCATTCAACATAAGAGGAAATACCGAATGTTCACATTTTGAAGTTAATGTGGACAAACTCTGTCAATCTCCAAACACAACAAAAAGTACTATAAAGGTATCATAAAAAAAACCTTTCTAACCATAGCTTAATGTTTAATTACCCTCTGCTTTTGCTCTCAAATCTTATTTGCATTATTACATTCAAATATGATTCATTAAGATGTGTCAAGGCAGTTCCATCATCAATATTGATGTGTCACAGAACCAGTGATATTTGATTTTACTGACATCAAACCCAGAGCATATACCGCAAATCGCATTACTGATGTTTAGATCTAACGATTGCTCAGTCAGATCAGATTTCACATTACAAGCTACTAGCTACCTTTGAGCTACTGAAATCTCTTACCTGTTCAGCAGAAAAAAGGCCATCTCTCTGTCAGTCTTCAATCCCTTTAGATCTTGGATTTGCCACCTTCTCTCAAAAGCCATGTCTATATTTACTCTCATTTTAGCACAGGCTCTGTCACTTTCCCTTTTTTACAGCAAGTTCTCCGCAGTTCAAGGTTTCTTGGTTTTAACTGGTTTTAACTGGTGATTCCCAAGATGTCAATGATGATTGCCGTTTAAACCTTTCTAGATTAAAAGCAGCCATCTTGATGACAAATTAAAATTCTCAGCACACACCTCATAGTAGCCCAGTCTTTCTGTTTACGGACATGATGCATGCAAAGACTTAAGGGGTAGTGTCTTCACACGAACATGAAGGTTAGCAGGCAGTCTTTAATATATCCACAGGTGAATCTATACCCAGAAAACAGCAATCCAACACAAACATACAACAGATGAGACATGGAAGCAATACACAGAAGCAAAGGAACTTACACAGGCAAACAAGGGTAATTAATCACACACACATCTGAAATTAATGATGAATCTAATCAGCAACCATAACAAACACAACAGTGTAAACCAAAAACAGTGACAATTATAAATGTAAAAAAAGTGTTTTTAAAGTGGTTAGGGGTTGATGATGTCACTTTGTAAATGAAATGCTATACGTGCCTATATACTGAACACATAATAAACATGCATATAACGTTACCATTTTTACAAATGTGCTTTTTTTGTAGTTTGATATGATAAAAGTATAGTTTTCAAAAAATGTCATTTTGAAACATGTTTGCAAAAGTTTAAATGGCCCTAAAACACTGTTGTCATGTAAATGGACAGCTAAACTCTTAAAAAGTTCATGTTTTTAGTTGAAAACAATGTAGTGCAAATGGTCTCTTAGAAAAAGAAAAGCCTTCACTTGCACTTATTGGCACTCATTATGTCTTTGGAGTGCTCTACTTTCTCCTTGTTTAACATTGTAAGTTATCTAAATTGGTCAATAATCCCAGAATCCCCCAAGCACAAAGATTTTCTAATTTATAATGCTGGTGTTTACTTGATAGAGTATATTTGTGTGCATAAGGACTTGAGCGCAGACAGGAAATTGCTTTTGAAATGACTTAGAGCGCTAAGAAACACTCAGTATGAGGCAAGAAAGGCTTGAGAACAGAGCTATAAATGTTTTTTTCCTCACACTGTACAGTCATTTGACGGCAGTTTATGTCCAAAAACCCTAAATAGGAAACTTTCTTTGTTTCTCTTCTCATCTTGTCTGCAGATCTGTTCAGCTGTATATTTAGAATAGCAGCTAATGCCTACTCTGCTGTTGGAACTTTCCAGAAACCTTGAAAAGCTTGAGTTGAGTTGATTAGCATTGCACTGACAAGCAGACAGTAAAATAACAGGTTGTCAATGCAAGTCTCTAATTAGATGCATGATTTGTTTTGTGTTTGTGTGTTTCTTTTAGAGGGTGGAGTTGAGTGATTTCATTTTCCTTAAAGGGGTGAATAAAGATATGGCTTTAAAACAGACTTTGTTTTCTTGTTAAGTAATAATGACACAAATCTATGCTGAATTTTGCAGCGCTGTCATAAAGCATTTGTGCTGACTGTTTGTCAGTTAAAATTATGTATGGCAGGCATGCTGACTTATTTTAAGATCACTGTTTGTAATTTCAAAGGCATATGTGCACATTAAGTATAGTCACATTAGTTAGGCTATATAATTCATGGCACAGAGTGTGTTTTCATGTCTATTAGGGATGCAAATAGCATAATAGAGATATCAAACAAAGAGCATAATAGAGATATCAAGAATGTATATGAAGTAAATGTATCTAATAAACAGAATATTAAACAAATCAAATATGCACCCATAGCTGCTGTTTGCGAGTTGATAAGTGAAATACGCAGAGTGCACAAAGGCTTGAGCTTGTCGAGTGCATCCCTTTTTTACAGACATTGCTAAAATGTTTTATAGTTGTCAATATATCCAATATATCCAATTTATCAATTTATCATTTCTAAATGAAGTATTGCATTATTTACAAACCAGTAATTCAGTGGTTCTTAAGATCACTTAGAAAGTGTAAGTAAATAATTAATAAACTATTTAAATGTACATTCATACATATTATTATTCAGACATATAGTAATATAGGGATAAACTGTCAGAATGCTTTGGATTGTTTCTTAGCTGCCTGAAACCTGTCGACGACTGTACTGACAACGTCACCAGACTGGACAGTCGTTGAGACCGTGGCGTCCAGCAGAAAACGTTATTTCTTTATTATTCATCCCCGAAAGGTTGAGCCACAGATGTCTCTCCGTAGCCACCATAGCAGCCATAGAACGACCGATAGCACTGGCCGTCTGCTTAGTGGCGATGAGAGACAAATGTGGCCCTGCAGTGCTCTTTAACTGTATTGGGGCTAAGGCCTTCGCCAGTGTCGAGTTCTCTAAGCAGGTCAGCCTGGTGAACCTGTAATGCTGCCATGGTGTGCAGGGACCCACCAGACTAACCTGCTGCCCCATAAGCCTTGCCCTCTAAAGAGGAACTCTGCCTTGCTTTGAGGGCAGGGCTGGGCTCTTAAACGACGAAGCCGATGCGGGAGAGATAGCCCGCAAGCGTCTCTTCTACCTGAGACATCGACTTATACCCATGTTTAGTGAACCCAACAATAGTCGAATAATCCGTCGTCATTGGGTTATGAACAAGGGAGGAATAAGGGCCTTTCCACGACTGAGATTTCAGTGTGAAGATCAGCAAAGAAGGGGAGGTTATGTTTGGATGGCTGGGCCTGATTTCTAGTAAGGAAGCGCTCATCCAGTTTACTACAAGGCACTTTCATCTTTTGATCGGGCCACTCAATGTTTAAAGTAGCCACTGCACAAGTGATGACCTCTATCAGTTCCTTGTAGGTTTTAGAGGAAGATGATAACTGCCTGCTGGTTGCACTCGACTAACCTCCCTCTGAACCTTGAAATTAGACCACCCTGGGAGCAGGTCCACATCCAGAATGGAAAAGATTGCAGATTGAGCTTCCAACTCCTGGGCGGGACTCTTGGAGTCTGTACATAAAGCGAGAGAAAGGGCAGCACCCATCTCACATTACTCTAACAGCTCCATTTGCGAGCATCATGATCGAAGTCAACGTGCAGCCTTGGCAGACGCGGGACCCAATCTACTGGTCTAATAAAATTCCCTTCATCATCAAATATGACGAGGCAGGAGCAAAACTTCCTCACCGAAAAATGCTTACAGCGAGGGCAAACAGCTCCCTCAAGAGCATGGTCCGCTCCGAGACAGAGAACACATCACCGTTGTCCCCAGGAATAGAGCGGGGGCTCTATTTTTTCCCTCCTGTTCTAAAACAGACAAACAGTTTTCACAAACAGTGACAGAAAAATCAGCTTCTGAAGACAAGAAGCTAGTGAAGCTCTTGCGCAGGTGTTATTTATAGAATTGATTATGCACGTCGCTGCGGCATCTAGATTTTTCCTAGGCCAATATTTTGGTGTGTACTTCACGTGACTCAGACACCAGCTCATGCTGAAGGCGTTCCCATTGTGTCAACATCATGACGCAGCGTCAATGTTCCCTCGAAAGGCTTATGACGTCAGAGATGACTGAGAGAACAGTGACTCGCAGCCAGTTTTTAGTGAATTATTCATTCCAGTGTGTTTAGCATTAAAACACAAGCTCTGTCATATCCTGCGATTGTTTTGGAAGAGCGCAATCCCTCATGCATCACGCCATGTGAAATACAGACTGAACAGTGCGTCAAAACATCTACGCAAACTACGTTTCTCTGTTGGATAAAGCAAACCGGCTTCTTGCTAGTAAAGTTTTGATGGATGCAAATTGTGAAGCAGTGACGTACAGAAGTCATGCATGCCTAAGTCCGTTATACTTATGCACAAACAAACCATGTATGTGCACTCTCGACGCACTTATCGCACATTGCCTTTATGCACAGACACATTTCAGTATATTCATGTTTCCACACACATTCAGGATAATGTTTTTGTCTGTCATGTGTATGTTACTATGTAACGCAAGGCTAAGGATAGTGTACAGTCAGCAAATTATTATGCAAAAGAAACCTCTTTAGGGTAATACAAGACCCCACTGCGTATTTATACGAAAAAGTTAAGAGGCCAAGTAGTTAAGTAGTCCTGTATTACTTACAATATTTCAAATAAATCCTATAGAAATAGGTTGCTGCGGAGCAAGTACAGGAACTTGCTACTACCAATACATATGCTGATACGCTGCTGTGATTTTATAAGACATACTGCTGCTGCACAAATAGCGTATATATATATATATATATATATATATATATATATATATATATATATATATATATATATATATGTATAAATGACCCATAGCAGATCGATACAGCTGGAGCTGAAGTGTGCTTTCAGGAACTCTGAAAGTGTGCTAGCAAACTGCTATAGTGCATGCTAACCAGTCATATAAATGTTGTGAGCAACAAGCTCATTGGCTGCAGATGCGACATAAACCAATGAGCTTGTGTCAAGTAGTTAATGCTGTGCATATCATCAGGTTGCTTTAACCCTTTACCTGTCACCCCCCCTTTTGATAATTGACATTAAAATGCACTATACAAACTTAAATTGTTGTAATTCAAGAATGCTTTGGAATATAGACCTAAGTTTGGTCTTGTTTTAAAGAAAACAATCAGCAGATTATTACTGAAGTGAAAGCACTTCAAAAAATTAAAGTATGAAAAAGTTATGGAAGTTATAATTTACAGTAAATCAAATATACTTTATTAATATATTTTTTTTTACAAAATATTTTTTACAATAAAATTACTATAAAATGGAAGCTATATATCTAACCAAGTTGTGTTCCAAATTTAAAGTTGATATCACAAAAATTGAAGTTCCCATGAGATTTTGTTTAGGCGTAATACCAAAAATAGCCACCGGGTGCCATTGAATTCCATTGAATTTAATTGTATGCATTCTGCCATAACAAATTAATACATTTCTATCCAAATATCACTTCTGTCACTAAATATGGAACCTTGAGACCCAGACCTTTCTGACAATATGTGTTTTGTCAAGATTAGAAAAGGTTTTGATAATAAATTATGAAAGATGATGCCCAAAAGGGGAGGGGCCTAATAAAAAATACCATTTCTATGGTAACGCAACGTCCAATTTCAAAACGGTTTTCACAGGATGAATTCTGAGTTCGTAAGCTTTCAAATGATACCTAATTTATGATAACTACTAAAATATGTGATATAATAATAATAAAAAATATATATATTATATATAATATATATTATACTTTTTAGAGGACTTCTTACTTTACTTTTTAAAATATAATTTTATCTTTTTTTTATTGACAAATACTAGATTATGTTTTATTATGAACTTTTAGCACTAAAAACCAAAGTTTCAATTATTAAAAGTGTGTGCGTCGACTTTTTGTGACAAAGGTCAGAAACTCCTGTAATGACGTTGATTTTTTGAGGCGCACTCTTGTCATAAATTCATATATTACTGTTCATTCGTAATTTGTAAGAAAAAAACAACGCTAAAATATCTATTTAGGAGTCTTGGACCTTTCCAACGATATATAGTTTGTCATGACTAGATTAGGATTTCATAGTAATATAGTGAAGTAAATTTAGTTTGCCCGTATACGGGCAAGTTACGCTTGGACACATCAGCATGTGCCATCTAGAGTTTCATGACAGAACTAGGCATATATTTCAAATAGATGCTGTTCTTTTGAACTTTCTATTTATTAAAGAGTCCTGAAAAAAAGTATCATGATTTCTACAAAAATATTAAGGTGCACAGCCATTTTAAACTGAGATAATAATCAGAAATGTTTCTTTTCCATCAAATCAGTATAGAATGATTCATGAAGGATCATGTGACAAAGAAGACTTATTAATGGCTGCTGAAAATTCAGCTTTTGCATCACAGTAATAAATTATATTTTAACAGATATTAAAACAGACAATAGCTATTTAAAATCGTCTGCCACAATAATTTAATGTCTTTGAATGATCATCAATTTAGGAATTTTCTCAGCAAACATGTAATTAATTTATCAACATGAAAATTTGAAAAGTCGATTAAAAGTTGTAATTGATTTACAGCCCTAGTTTAAACACATTCATACATTTCATTTGAGATGGTTAAATGAGATTTGAGACTAGTTCATCCCCTGAGGACACAATAAATTCCCAGCAACCCCTACACTCTCACTCTGTGAGTAAGTACAAATGTTTGACACCGTGATCCTTTCAACGGTGAATATCTACCTGGTGGTCCACCCCATTGCATGAGCTTGCTACGCTTCTTTCTTTTAACATAAAATCTTGGAAGGATGAACTTTATCTCTGACAGCCATATTGAGCCAATGCAAAGGAAAGATATACTACATGTATGTCTGGAAATGGAGAGAAATGGGGGTTACAGAGACCTGCAGACAGAAATGTATCCAATGTGATCACTGTACTTATCTTCATGTGCAAGTGTGATATGTATGTGTTTGTCTGTATGGGAAAGTGGTTTAGAAACTTTTTTGGATAGGAAAATAGAGATCTTTGTGTAAATTATTTTTGCTCTGTATTTTTTGTGGAGAAAGGGAGTTAGACTCAGTTTGGATTGAAGGATGGATTGAACAAAAACATCACCTTGTGTAAGAAGATTTATTTATTTATTTATTTATTTAAATTTGTTAAACTTGCTGTACCCATGGAGGGAATATAATCAAAAACAAAATGGATCACTTGGAATTGTTATAACTTTACTTGGAAAAATAAACTCATTTAAACATTTTAAAAAATCTGTAATTTATGTCCATTTATATATTTAGTTCATTTGTATGTAGTCATGTAATGACCAGGGTTTTAAAATGAACTTTTTCACTCACCAGCCAATTTGGCAATTTTTTTTTTAAGTTATCCGGCCATTCAGAACTTCTAAGAAAAAAAGAGAAACATACCAGATTAACTACGTCACAGCTTATATATATATATATATATATTTATTTAATTATTATTTTTTTTATTATTTGCAGTCCATACATTAATTTCTTATTCAAGCAAAGTCCTGTCATCCAGCCCTTCCTCTTTTGTTCTCACCACCAACAATGTATGTTCTTTGACAGCCTATACCTTGAAGTTGTTGGTTCCAGTAACAACATTTTTGTTTTGTGTTTTTCCAAACATCGTTTGTTGAGTCAAAGACGAGCCACTCACGCCCAGCTTGCCACTTGGTATTAGAACTTCTAATTTTCTTTTCTTGGTTTCCTTTTGTCATGGCTGGTGCAAGAAAGACAGAAGGGTCCAATCGCAAGTGAGAAGGTGTTATTATAAAGTGAAGAATTACAGAAGCAGGTGCTGGTAGAGTCAAGGTGGGCAGTACACCAGTCCAACTCAATAGAGCACAGACGCAACGGGCAGATGATGATGGCCAACAGATCCTCAAGAAGCACGGGAAACTAATCCACAGGAAAAGGCTGGGATAAATCCAGATAACAGCACGGCACAGTGGTAAGCAGCACTGGAGAGCCTTGACAACGGTATGACAAAGACAGGACAAGATCACAAACAATATATAGGACTACTCATTCAAAACAGCTGTCACCGATCAACTCATCAGCCGCGCTAACGAGCCACACTGATGAGTGACGCCCACACACACACAAATACACGCACCCACATAGCGAGGGCGAATCAGTGAATCCATAGCAGGGACTCAACTTCTCTCCTCCGGATCGTAACCCTCCCAGTCCACCAAGTACTGAAAACCGTGTCCCCTCCGTCTCGCGTCCAGAATATGACTGATCGAATAGACTGGTTCCCCATCTATGAGACGCGGCGGGGGGGAACTGGGGCAGGCGGCGCAGAACGAAAAACGGGTTTGACTTTGGAGACATGGAAAACGGGATGAATTCTCCTGTACGCAGGCGGACTGCCACTGGGCTAAGAATCTTAATGACAGTGAACGGGCCAATAAATTTGGGAGCCAATTTATTACTAACGGAGGGGAGAGGAATGTTCTTGGAGGAAAGCCACACTTTTTGACCAACGACGTATACGGGAGGCTTCAGCTGGTGGCAATCGGCCTGAGCCTTCGTGCGCTTACCTACCTGGAGGAGAGTATCATGGGCTCTAGTCCATGTGTAGCGACACCTCTGGACGAAGGCGTGAGCAGAGGGGACCGCGACTTCAGGTGGAAGATTCGTGACGAAATCTAGTGCGATGTGGGACCAGGGTCTCGGAGAGACCAACAGCGGTTGAAGTAACCCCTCCAGGGGTCGATTGGAAGTCTTACCACGGGCGCAGACTGAGCAAGCCAAAACAAAATCCTGAATATCACGAGCCATAGCTAGCCGCCAGAATCGTTGTTTAACCAAAAACCTGGTATGACTAACTCCTGGATGTCAAACCACATTAGAACCGTGACCCCACCTGATAACGTCGGACCGGACTCTCTCCGGCACAAATAACCGACCCGGTGGGCAAGCGGGCGGAGGAGTTACCCCCTTCCGAGGCCTTGCGGACCTTCGACTTGACCTCCCGAGTGTAGAGAGAATAAGTCTCTCAGGTAGAATGCACTCGGGAGTAGACGGGCGTTCGGAACGTTCAAAAATGTTGGACAACATGTCGGGTTTGATGTTCTTGGAACCCTGGTGGTAAGAGAGCGAAAAATCAAAACGACCGAAAAAAAGTGCCCACCGAGCCTGCCTGGAGTTCATTTTGTTTCTAACTATACTTTCTATCACTCTTCCTGCACTCTTCCTATATTACTTTATCCCTTACATGAAATATTGTTCATTATATCAATATTTACATATGTATAAATGCCTGCCAATTTAATTATTTATGTATTAGCTTGCTTTACAGTAATTACAATGATATTATATTACATTAAAATAGTGTGCGTGTGTGTAGGGGGGTGCTTTATTGTCGTCAAAATAGAATTTTATTCAAACAAACGGTAAAACTTTTATTTAGGGTCCAATTCTCATTATTACCTATAGGTGCTTATAAACTTACATATTACTAGGATCCTGGATGTTTATTGGTACTTATAAAGCACATATTTATGCCTTATTCTGCATGACTATATTCTACATCCCTTAATCCTACCCAATACCTACACTTAACAACTACCTTACTAAATATTATTAAGTTGTAATTAGAAGTTCATTGATGCAAAAATCGTAGTTATTAGTTAGCTAATCGTGAGAATTGGACCCTAAACTATAGTGTGACCAAACAAACATATTTGTATTTTTTTATGTTTTTCTCTCTTGTTGAAGACTCCCTCTCATGTTTTACCTCCCTCTCATGTATGAATGAGATGTATGCCATCTAAATGTGAAGTCATCTGATTTCTCTCTTTACCTCAGTCGAGCGGCTCCCTCAGCCGAGTTCTCAGTTGACCGCACACGTCACCTGATGTCCTTTTTGACGATGCTGGGCCCTAGTCCTGACTGGAACGTTGGTCTGTCATCAGAAGACCTTTGCACCAGAGAATGTGGCTGGGTCCAGAAGGTGGTTCAGGACCTCATCCCATGGGATGCAGGAACAGACAGCGGAGTCACTTACGAGGTGAGTACTCATGGAAAGATATTATAAAACGGGTTCCAAAAGTCTGACACTTTCTATTTTGAAATTTGTCTTATTTACTAGAGAATTTGTCATCTCAAATTACATTATCAGCAAGACAATTTGAGTGAACAGTTGAGGTGAAAGTGAAAATTTTTAAGTGAAAATTTTAGAATTCTAATTTGGAATTAGTATTTGTTACAGGTATGTTCCAATTTTGCTGACTTTATTTAATTATTTTTGTTTTATCTTGATTTATATTGAATATATAATGCCTGCTACAGACTGTGATTTCAGCAATCCTATAAGATCATTGAAAACTAAAATTATGTCATTTACAATCCTGGCAATATTATAAGATCAATAAAAATCACACTGTACGACAAGGATCTAATAAACTTGGGTATTACATGTATGTTGACTGTATGATGATGTCACACCAATTGAATCATAGGCTACGACACAAGTTAGTATAGAAGAATAAAACATCATCAGCATGTGCTAGTGGTAAACAAATAGAGCAAGATGAATCGCATTTTGGCAATTGTGGTTTTTATGTGGGCTGAAAAAAAGAGGAAGCGAAAGAGGAGATTATGGACGCGATCAGGCATGCCAATTTTGCAAGTTTTGGCGTCATATCGTGTTGATCAATACTCTCATTTCATATTTAATTTGTATTGGCAAGTAAGTATAGACGTAGGTCGTAGCAGCAAACACACTGTGAGATGATCATGCTAAATTTCTGACACTGTCATGAACAAAGGTAAGACCGTGACAACGGCCATCTTTGAACCTCTCTCACTGTATGACCACAGTTTAGTAGCCACGACCACAGAAATCGCCAAGATTGGTCATCTTTTTTCTGGGACAGGCCAAAATCATACAATTTGTAGCAGGCATTAAAGAAACAATACACATAAAATGAGTCCTTGTTCATAAAAAAGTCTTTATTGATAAACTTAATCAAAGTAAATCCAAAGAATGAGCCAAAGGAGAAAAAAAATCCAAAACAGTAGAGAGGAGTGTTCTCTTGAGGAGATCAAGGGCACGCCAACTGGTGAATGTTACAGTCCATAATGACTTATGCTTTATTCGGACATGGACATGGACATGGACATGGACATGGAGCTTACCAAACAGTGGTAAAATGGAACACAACTTGCCCCAGACACATTGCAAACATGAGGGCTAAAATACAAGACTAACGACAAGGCAAGGGACACCTGTGAACAATGAAACAATGAACCAATGACAACATGACACATCAGACAAGAGAACACATGGCAGGATCACATGACTTGAACATGGAATCACATGAAAGACATGAAACAGGAACATGAAACATAACCAAATCGTGACGCAATGACATTGTTTTTTTCATATGTATTTTCATGTGGCATAAATGACTTGAACATTTGACATTTTGGTAAACTGGTTTATTTATTCAATGTTTATTTAGTCTCCCAACAAGCCTGCAGCACCTCCGGAGAAAATTCGTCCCCTCACAAGTTTAGACCATCCACAGAGCCCGTTCTACGACCCAGAGGGCGGCGCAATCACTCCTGTGGCCAGAATTGTTGTGGAGAGAATTGCCCGCAAGGTCTGTTTCTTTACTTTTCTTAGAAAAATTACGTTTTCAAAAGAAAATGTTCTTAGCTGTTGCATTTTTAACTTTTCTTGTTGTGCAAAATATCTCTGCATTATTCATGTCATAAAAGTCTATAAACTGAGAGCTAAAATAACTCGACAACAACAACAGACTATACATACTAATGAAGCCAGCATGTCACAAGTTCACAACAGTGTCATGGAAGAATTGAAAGTCATACATACTTTATTGGGAGAGAGTTAGATTACTGTACGGGAATTAGGACAAACATAGGGAAAAGTATAACCTGTGGTTTTCAATCAGATAGCAATAGTGAATCAAATCCCATCACTGTTTAGAATAATATGATTGAAAGAGGGACATCATTTAGAATCTATTTGAAAGTTTGAGTTGTTTTCTGATGTCTGCAGGGTGAGCAGTGCAACATTGTGCCTGATAATGTGGACGACATTGTGGCTGACATTGCCCAGGAGGAAAAAGAAGAAGGTTTGCATATCTTTATCTTTTCGTCAAAAGAGAGAGAGAGAGAGAGAGAGAGAGAGAGAGAGAGAGAGAGAGAGAGAGAGAGAGAGAGAGAGAGAGAGAGAATTATTGAGCTGTAGGCTTTTTGGCAGCACAGAAAGGATCATCTTCTTGACATGAAACAAGTGTTATCGAAACTGTCATAGTTCTTTTATTCAATCTTTTAATGAAATCTCAACTTTTTCTCTGATATTTATTCTAAAATTCCTTTGTAGAAATAACAACAGTAACACGATACAGCTGTTGACATGCAGTATGCCTATCCAGTAGAGCTTCTTGACCAAAAAAGTTATATGTGCCTTTAAGTAAAAATACCCTTACCCTTGAAGTGATGTCAGGCTACGAAAAAAAAAAAAACCCTTATCACTTATATACTTTGAGTAATAATTATTATTTTTTCAATTTTTTTATTTTTTCGTAGCCTGACATCACTTCAATACGTTTGTATAATTTTGTAAAACATTTAATTCACATTTAACTCTCTTGCTGACTGTTTAGAGCTATGGATTTTCTTGTTTCATGTTTCTTCTTCAGCCACCCTTAATTCTAGCACAGATAATTTAGTCAGTGGCGGTCAGGATGTAGTTCTATATCATTTTGGAAGATAGTTTAATTTTAAAACCACAATAATACTTTTTTCCTTTCCTCCAATTCGACATAAAATGTAAGGCCTAAGAGCTGGGAACAGACATTATTCTCTAATCTGTCGGTCTTACATACAAATATTTCCTTTAATAACGTCTCTTACATATGTAAATTGGTTCCCTGAGTAGGTGACATTTATGGGAACACTCTCCAAGTTTGACTTTGCAGTTGAGGGGGCTCTTGTATTCAAAATGGTCTTCGTAATTTCGGACAAAACACTAGAACTTATCAGAGAGTACCACCTGAAGAAAATCCAATATGTCTTACTGCACTCTCATGAGAACCACTGGAAGCAGACGTATCTGCGAGAAAGCATACAAGCAGGGAGTCAGACTCACCTCTGCCCTGGTGAAACTTATACAAATCAGACCCATGGTTTGAGGATGCAACCACTATTCTCCAGGCCTTAAGCATCATTATTTTTTCTCCATTTAATCTCACTGAAGTTTAGTAAAAGCAAAGGAAATCTTTTTTGAAGATCCCATTAGTGATTCTTTTCTGTCTCATGGGCACTCTCTCAGCTAACTAACTAAAATGTATTTATTATTAAACTTTTCATCCTCTCACTACTTAATTTTTTTTCTGTTTTTTCAGATGACACTCCAGAGACATGTATCTACTCCAACTGGTCTCCATGGTCTGCGTGCAGCTCCTCGACGTGTGATAAGGGGAAGAGGATGAGGCAGAGAATGCTGAAGGCACAGCTGGATCTCAGTGTGCCCTGTCCACATACACAAGACTTTGAGCCATGCATGGGGCCTGGCTGCAGTGATGAGGGTCAGAATCAAACACACACGAAATCAGGGTTTCATTCCCCAGAGGGAAACGTACATGGAAGATATTTTCATTCATATTCAAAGCTCTGTTTAAAACCATAGTGAGTAACCTCGCTGTCTACTGTTTATATAGGCAGCTGCGTTCTAAGGGGCCATCCATAAAGGACTTGTTCTCATTTTAAAAACAGCAGGGCAGGGTGCAATACAGTGAATGCAGGGGTTTCTAGGTCTTTTTTCAAGGTTCAAATTAAGAGGTTATTTACACAACACCATTTTCAACTAAAACCTTAAAACTTTTTATGTGTTTTGGCCGTTCATTTACACAACAAGAACTTCATCGTTTTTGGGGGGCTGAAAAAGTAAACTTTTGAAAACGGTTTTAAAGTGCACGTTTTTGAAAATTATATCATTATCGTCTCTGTTGTAAGGATCAATATAACTCAAAGGGTGATTGAATTACAATGAATAAGAACCAAATTAATATGCAAATTATTTAAAATTAATATTTAACACTTCATCAACTATTCGTCCATCGATAAATTGAGACTAGGGTATTTTATCAATTCTGGACAGAATATTATCCCGTGGCTTATGGTAAAAATTATGAAATTATGATCACTGATTATGAGCAAGGTAACAAATTCTACAGTTTAATGCAGCAACTTGTAAGCACACAGCACAAGACACTTGTATTTAAAATCAACTAAGACTTTATTAAACTACTCTAATACACACAAACTAATCTAACGAAAACACACAAACATTCATTCAAACAGTGACAGAGAAAAGGTGATGTTATTAACGGAGTATGATTGGAGTCCCAAATGTCTTGCGTTAGACACTATTTATTGACCGCAACCTGAGAGGCTCAATATACTAGCAATTCAACCCAAATTCGTTTGCTTAATAAGATTTGCACCAGTTCAGCAAGAATTAGGAGATTGTTTACTTACATTTGGATGCTCCTGTGTGTGTGTGTGTGTGTGTGTGTGTGTGTGTGTGTGTGTGTGTGTGTGTGTGTGTGTGTGTGTGTGTGTGTGTGTGTGTGTGTGTGTGTGTGTGTGTGTGTGTGTGTGTGTGTGTGTGTGTGTGTGTGTGTGTGTGTGTGTGTGTGTTTGCGTTCCTTTCCGTGACGAAGTTGCTGGAGGGAATCTCTTCAGAGCTGATTGGCTGGCAGTCGGTCGATGATGCATTCCGAGAGTCAGCACTCGATGGTGAATGGTTGGTTGGCTTTGCCGGGTGGCGCTTCGGCCGGTTTCCTGGATTGCGGGTTGCTATGCTCTGAGTCTGGATGAGCTGCTGGAGCCAAGACTCTGAGAGGGTTTTCTTTGACGAAGTTCAACGAAGGCTCATATGGAAGAGTCAATGAGTTTTGAGTGAGCTCTTGGTGGTTTGAAGAGCATGTGCAAGCTGGAATCAAAGTCTGCACAAATCAAAGCAAGAGCAAAAGTCACTACAAAAGCAAGGCAAAGAGCAACGCAGTGATGCTTGTCATTGGGTTATAAGCGCGTCCTTCTGACCCGTCCTTACGAGTGTGTCAGCCAATCATTTATTGTATTGGGCGGGTCCTACTCCTCGTTCTCCTGGTTCTTGCATGTATAGCATAATGTACGTCTCCTGTAGCCATCTCGGCACCATGAATGCGTTTTACGACTTACTAATGGTTCGATGGGGAATTTCTCTGAACTGTGGAATGTGGTACTGTGTTCATTAAATGTCCCGTTCATGGATAATCCTACACTGTGTAGTAAACTACAAAAATGAAAATTTGTGAAAATGGTGACATCAACGCCATGCGTATTACGTTTTACGACTTTCTAATGGTTCGATGGGGAATTTCTCTGAACTGTGGAATGTGGTATTGTGTTCATTAAATGTCCCGTTCATGGATAATCCTACACTGTGTAGTAAACTACAAAAATGAAAATTTGTGAAAACGGTTACATCAACGCCATGCGTATTACATGTTCAGTCTATAAGCACATTGTGTTACATGGCTAACTACTGGCCTGGCATGCATAATTTTTTCTTCAGTTTCAGCAAGTCATTAGTCAGTATCAGACATCACAGCTGAATCTGATACAGTTTCATAATTCTCCAGTGAGCCTTCCCTTTCTTCTGGACCTGCACACTGAGATGGCAGGTTCATGGAAGCACCCTTACTCTGCTTGCATAATCCATTCGAATTGTAGTTACACAAATACTGAGGGGAAGTGTGAGCAGAGTTGTGGCTAAATGCCTCGGGTTGAAGAGAATTTGGCAAGCTATCTCTCCCCGGGGACATCCTTGTCACTAAAGGCTACTGTTTTGCCATCCAAGCCATGCCGAACATCATCTAGGCAGGTTGGCAAGTCGTATTTGGCGGCATGTCAGAGTGGTGGTAGCCTGCACACCATGACAGTGCTGCAAGCATACCAGGGTGACCTACTCAAAGACCACAACCAGGGTGAGGGTCTATATCCCGAGGCAGTCGCTAAACTGCACATAGCCACAGACCTGGCCCTCCGTGCCACTAAACAGGTGGCCTCTTAAATTGGCAGATTCATGGCAGCTATGGTGGTGATGGAGAGGCATTTGTGGCTTATCCTGTCGAGCATCAGGATCTTGCCTTTTGGACTTTTCAGAATTGCTGTTGAGATGCTGGTGGATACCAGGGTGAGAGTAAACAGCTACCAGGGTGAGATGCTGGTGGATAAGTACAGGGGGGCGAGAACACAGGTGCCTGCAAACACATTATAGTTATGCTTATAAATCAAGAAAAAGGCATTTATAGCTGTATTTATAAACTGGTTATTAATGTCTATTAATGCTTTATAAATGATGAATTAGCTGTTTACTCATGCTTAACTAATGATTAATAGAGTGCAGTTAGTATAAAGTGTTACCAGTTAGGGTAACTTAAACGTGTTATATGTGATATTTATCTTACCAACTGGTGGCACGGTGTCCCATGTGGCTTTGCTTCCTGAAAGGACTGCTCCACCCCCAAACAAAAGTAGTGTGACCTTCAGCCCCTCATTTAATTGAACAGACATGTCAGGTGATATTATATATTAAAAATAAATAAATAAAGGGACGTGTGAGGTCCAAAAAGCTAGTTTGTTGCCTGAGGGCAACATCATGTCATAGAGAGTTAGGTTGCTCCAGGTGCCTAGGCCCTATGGGTTGTCCTTTTGTAGGAAGGCTCTCTTATCACACGGACAGGCACTGGTCAGCATGGCGTAGTGGGTATTAATGCCCCCGTAGCACCAGCAAATGATGCAGCGTTGAGTTCCCCACAAAAGGGAACAGATTTGGGTTACGTATGTATCTCAGTTCCCTGAGAAGGGAACGAGACCCTGCATCATGTTGCCATTATTCGGGCATGTCTGCGCGTCTTCCTTCCTACAATTTGAAATTGATGAAATGTTTGTAGGCACACTATTTATATGCTCTGGCATTCCGCATGATATCATCAATTGTATTGGCGTAAAGTAAATACAAGCTACTTTATTTCATTAAAAAGCTATATTTAAAACAACAAACAAAAATTACCATTATCTTCCGGTCTATATCTGTTCACGGTCAGATTTTGCGCTGCAAAAAATCCATAATAGCTGTTATCTTGTCCATGCTGGCAAATAATCTTGGCCATCCAACATGAATTATATAAATAATTTTAATCACGGCCATTCAAAACCAGAGAGTCTACCATGTGCATAGTAAAGCAATCAATGACAATCATTCTGGGCGGAACTAATATAAACGCAGATATCGGATACCAGTTGTGTCTAAAGTGAGTGTAATAAGTTGGGCCAAAAGATTGGATCTGTGGATTAAGACTTGCAGTGTGAACACAGCCCTTGAGACACCCTTCCTTGATCAGGAACATTTTAAAAAATGCCCTAAATCAATGATAACGACATTTTTATCAAAATCTTTCCATCATTTCTGGGTGAGTGTGCTTTTCTGTACGGGCAATGCTGTGGATTTCCACTTAGAGATATTGAAAGGTCAAAGCGACTTCTTCATAGATTTTACTACTAGAGTGGAAATCTATAAAAAAAAACATAGCTCGTTTGTACTAGTAAAACAAAATGTTGAGGCACAGAATGAAAATATGTGTGCGTGTTCTGAGCTGTTTTTTACAAAGCTTGAGAAACTTTAACAACTTGTTTAACAACTTTAAACAAACAAACGAATGAATGAATAAATTAAGATAAATAGATAGATAGATAGATAGATAGATAGATAGATAGAAAACAGCCCTGCCGTCTAATGCAACCAACACATTAGTGGGTGGACAGGTGGGTGGGTTTTTCCTTAGAGTTTAATGAGGTGTTAACATCCATTATCAATTGATTATCATGCGATGGAGATGATATATAGGTGACCTCCAGGGTACCCTGTTTACTCATGGGTTTATTAATGATTCAATTAGTCATGTTTTATCAAGCAGAACAAATGGCAGTAATTTGAGAGAAGAGGGAAGTCCAGGCTTTGCACCATAGACTTTCCATCTTGCCCATCTAACTATAGCTGATTAAGTAATATTAGCAATTATCGAAGTTCTTGATTAAGCTTCAGAGTGAGCATTGTTAATTAATGTATATTAGAAAATGTAATATAGTTTACAAAGTCTAAATTGGTTTAAGAATAAAGTCCTCATGTCGTGCTGAAGATATTGAAAGTGGTTTTAGAACATAGTATACTTAGACGATGAATAAATCAGCTACCATATTCAAAAAATAATTTTGCCCACCATTAGTTAGTATGATGTGATTTGTTCTAGTAGGGCTCTTGAGCAAGATGTTCTACCAGGTTTTCCAGGCCCCGGTTTTGCCTAAACCAGCTTAGACCACCTAGAAACTAGCTACCATGTTCCAAAACAGCTAACACACTTCAAGCTAAATTTAACTGGATTTTCTAGTTAAATGTGAAAAGATTGTTGAATAAGGACATGAATAACAAAGTGAACCTTAACTTTTACAGATTCTTCCACATGTATGATGTCAGAATGGATCACATGGTCATCATGTAGTGTGTCATGTGGCGTAGGTGTGCGCTCTAGGGAGCGCTATGTAAAACAGTTTCCTGATGATGGCTTTCCTTGCACCCTTCCCACTGAAGAGACAGAGCCATGCACTGTCAATGAGGACTGCTGTGAGTATTATTCATCTGTTGACACACAAGCCAGATTAATTAAAAAAATGTTACAAAGATGTTTAGTTTAGCTATAATTCTCAAAGGTCCTGACAAATCCTGTAAATATCAAAGCACTTCATAAAGCAATGCACTACAACCAATATAATGAAGTCTAATATACTGTGTCTGAAAGGAGTTTTCTGTTAACATACTTATTCATCTGATTGTTGCATTCAACCATGAAATAATGATCGAGGATGGAATGTTGGAATTTATGAGAACTATCGGTTACTGACAGAGGGGAAACATTTTTATTTTATTATAAAAAAAATAAATAAAAAAAAACATTTACAATAATAACCTTAATGAAACCCTAGTCTTACCTGTGGGACGATTTAGCATGTTTTGGGCCCTAACTGTCTAAACTAACAAGCCAACTTACAGAGTTACAGGATATTTTAATAATAGGCCAAAAGTTGTTTTGAGCAACAAAAAAAAGGTTGATAAATGATCTTCTCCTACTGACACATTCTCCACTCCAATGGTATGTATTGTATATGTTTCTACTGAATATAGCTCCAAGCAGTTGCCTGGTTACTGAATGGGGTGAATGGGATATATGCAGTGCCACCTGTGGGCTTGGCATGAAAAGACGGGAACGGATGGTGAAAATGCCCCCATCTGACGGCTCCATTTGTGGGGCTGAGGTGGTAGAAGCAGAGAAGTGTATGATGCCAGAATGCCGTAAGTGCAAATACTGGCATGCATTCCCACATGAATATGCACACCCATGGCCATCCAGTTTAGCATATTCACTCACATTCACAGGAACATTAACAGATTTCCACGCATGAATGGGAATGTTTATGTGCATGAATTAATATATTCATATACAGTACATACACGGCCAAATTAACATGTCCACAATTGCATACTGTATACACACACATGCATACCTATATATTCACACAAAATGCAAGTAGTGAACACATGTACCCCCACTTTAACATACAAATTAGGGCTGTCAGTTAAATGCGTTATTAACGGCGTTAACGCAAACCCATTTTAACGGCGTCAATTTTTTTTATTACGAGATTAACATTCTTTTTGGCCTAGCAAACATTGAAGTTTTTTTCACATGCTTTTGCAACAAGATGCGGCGTGTGCGGCGCCGCGCTATGGAACCCATTCATTTGAATCATGATTTCAATGGCTTGCACCGCGCGAGGACATTTTGTTGCTTTGTCGACCAAGGCACAAGCGCGCAAGCGCAGTGGCGCACACGCCGCGGTCAAAGTTCAAAATAGTTAAACTTTTGCAGCTGCATTCTGTGACATACTGCACTGCGCATTCCGCGACATACTGCACTGCGCATTCCGCATCCTGTCTGAAAGTAAAACTACAACACCACACCGGATCTAGCTAGACCGAAAACAACAGGCACTTGTTTGGGCTTGCAAGCCGGCCAAAGAGTAGTAGGCTGGGTTAACGTTACGTTTTGAGTGGATGACGAGCGCGAGATGCCGAAATGGATGTCAATAAGATTCTGAATGAAAAGTTTATTTTTTAAAAGTTGCCAAATGGTTCTATTGACTAGACCAAAGTGATCTGTGTGTTTTTTCGTTGTGAACTGAGCTATCATCGCAGCACGTCCAGTCTGAAATACCACTTGATGGCCAAGCACACACACAAACACACACACACAAACACACACACACCCACACAGCTGATGCGAATTTTCCGCCCCCTCGTCAATATCAGTACCTCGTCAGTATTTCTTTCACCCTTTTATTGATGGACAGTGTTACATTGTGTGAGATTATTTGCTCCATGTGAGAATGTTTGTGTGAAATTGAACACAGTATATGGCAATGTTGTTTTCAATAAAAAAACATTTGCACAAAGCAAGCCGATCCACTTTTCCATGTTGATAAGGGCATTCAAATAAGAGAAAATTATGGGACAAAAAGAAATCAAGAGATAATTAGAAAAAATAAAAATGTGCGATTAATTGCGATTAAATATATTAAACCTTTGACAGCACTAATACAAATACATAACTCACAAAAATTACACTTCTATTAATATATTAATGCACAACATACATGAATGTTAATATTAATATAACATACATAAACTTTCACGTTACAGTATTCACACACATATTCACATGTATGCCAACATAAGCATATTTACATAGAATATACCTACATTAACAATTCTCACAAATGCATGCCCACATTATCATATTTATACAGAATAAACACCCTCATGCATACAGTCCTCAGTGTTATGATGCTGTGTTTTTTGTGTGTATAGATACTATCCCGTGTTTACTGTCCCCGTGGTCAGACTGGAGTGACTGCAGTGTGACCTGTGGTAAAGGCTCACGGGCACGCCAGCGCATGCTCAAATCACCTGCAGAGTTGGGAGAATGCAGTGAGGAGCTGGAACAGATGGAGAAATGCATGCTGCCAGAGTGTCGTGAGTTATACTCTTTCTCTATCACACACACACAGCAGCCATATCACCCTGTAGCCCTAACCAGGGCTGAGCCTGGTTAGTACCTGGATTGGAGACCTTCTGAGAAAACCAGTATTACGATCCGTCTAGGCTAAATCGTTACAAAAAAAAAAAAGAACATGACTCCCATGCCCAGTCGTCAGACCAAAAGAAAACCAATGAGCCCGAAATTCAAGAAAAACGATAAACGTTTTATTAAGATAAAGAGAGATAAACAGTAAAATATAAAATGTAAGTATTTCTAGAGTAACATAAACCAGTGGGTGTATAGACTTCAGGAAGACCCAAGGCCCAAAATAACAAACAAAATAAATAATAAACAATATCAAACTAACTTCCCTTAGAGTATCCAAATCAAAATACAGCAAATTACCCTAAGTACACTAACAAAACAAAACGAACGTGATATCAAAGAAAAGGGCAGGTCAACCCTACAAAACACCATCACTGAAAAATAAAAGACAATCTAAATCAGGTAGTGGTCTGACGGCTGGAGAGGAGACAGGAGAAGTGCGACCGGCCCGGAATCGCAACAGCTCACTTCAAAGGGCGGAAGCTGGAGTTTTAAACCCACGCCAATTAAAGGGGTGGAGCCATCCCACAGCTGATCCTGCTTAAAGCAAAAGGAAATAACAGACAACAAGCAGCACACAGAAATAACAAGAAACAGAAAAATAACAACAAGGAATACATAATTCCGTAACAACCAGGTTGCTGCTGGAGGAAGTGTTAGTGAGGCCAGCAGGGGGCGCTCACCCTGTGGTCTGTGTGGATCCTAACGCCCCAGTGTAGTGACGGGGACACTATACTGTCAAAGAGCACCATCCTTCGAAGGAGACGTTAAACCGAGGTCCTGACTCTCTGTGGCCAAATTTGCCCCTTGGCCTCTATCCATCATGGCCTCCTAATCATCCCCATATACAGATTGGCTTCATCACTGTCTCCTCTCCACCAGTAAGCTGGTGTGTGGTAGGCGTACTGGCGCAAAATGGCTGCCGTCGCATCATCCAGGTGGATACTGCACATTGGTGGTGATTGAGGAGATTCCCCCCTTCCATGTGAAGCGCTTTGAGGTCACAGAAAAAGCGCTATATAAATGTTACAAATTATTATTATTATTAATACACACACACACATACACACACGCAAAAATACAGAAACAATGTGTTAATAAGCTTATTGCGGGATAATTGCTTGAGATGTCTTTATTTTTTAAACTAAAGAAAGACAAATGAGAGTTGAGAATAAACATAACAGAGATTCTAATCCAATATGCTTAAAAACAATTGTATGTCTTATTGTATGTCAATATCAAGGACATACAGTTGTGGTCAGAATTAATGGCACCCCTGGCAAATATGATTCTTTACTTTAATGAAAAGGTCAGATTTTTGCAAAATTTTTGAATGAAAGATCAAAAGGATAAACAATGCAGATTTATACAGACATTTTTTATCACATTTTCCAGGGGTGCCATTTATTCTGACCACGACTGTATGACATATTGTCTAGTAATTGCAACTCTGACTTGTCAGGACTGAACGGTGTCTGGGAGAAGGAGAATGACTTGGCTGTTGTATGTGATAATGTGTACACTAAATCTACCTTCCTTGGGATCCATGAGCTCAATTTATTGCTCTGTCTAATAAATTCTGCTAGGGGTTCAATGACTAGAGCAAAGAGCAAAGGTGAAAGAAGGCAACCCTTCTTCAACGGAATTAAAGTGAGACCATTGGCAACCACTGTGGCTTTAGGATTAGAGTAAAGCAACTTAATCTGATAAAATTATCCGCTAGGTTAAGTTTTTCAAGAGTGACTGAGAGAAAGTCCTACTCAACTCTGTCAAAAGCTTTTTCAGCATCAAGCGAGACAAGAGAACAAGTGGAGGGTGCCTTTCATTTTGAACAAAATTATTAACATTTAAGAGTCGTTTGACTTGTAAGAGTCTTAAGTGTCCTGGTTGTTCCAAACTTCTTCCATTCAAGAATTATAGAGGACACTGTGCTCTTGGGAATCTTCATTTCAGCAGAAACTGACCTCAGAAAATTACCTCATAGCTTGTTTTTTGCTCTTTTTTTTTTTAGCTTTTATACCTTATACAGACAGGTGTGTGGTGCCTTTCCAAATCATGTCTAACCAATTGAATTTGCCACAGGTGGACTCCAGTCAAAGTGAGTTAAATTTCAAGTGTCATGCAAAGGGTCCAAATACTTATGTCAATATGTGACCCGTACTGGCAAAATGAGTCTGAATGCGCTCAAGCTAATTACGAGCTATAAGCAAAAACAAGTGAAAAAAGTCAGTTTTGGAAGATTTTGAGGTTTTCATAAAAATGTTAAATCATTAAGCCTTCGTCTAACAATCCCAATGCTCCAAATAGTAATTAAGCATCTAGAATGATATTTCTTTGTATGCTTTTTGAGAGGTGTACCTACCTGTTGCGTCAGGTTGTTTCTGGACTTCCTTCTGTGTCCATTGTGTTTAGTTCCCTTTCGTTCGGGAACTCCTACGTCTCGTCGGAGGAGTTTCCAACGAATTGGGATCACGCTAGGGAGACCAATCGACTTCGAGTGAACTAAAACGAGCCAATAAACATTGGCATGCAAGATTTGAATTCCGCGACCCGCCTACCAGTGCGGGTATAAAAGCGGAAGCAAGCGCATACACAAACGCTTTTTGCTTCGGAGCCGACCATTTGTTTCCTCTGAGTGTATGAGCTTTAGAATTGTGTTTTCTTCACGCTTAACGAGCTGCTTCTTCCTGAGATCTCTCTGTGCTGGTGTGACGGCGCTTCAGTGACCTTCGCAACCTCCCGAGTGCCGGCTGTTGCTACACGCGATCAGTTTATTTCAAGAGCTGTTTTAACAGCTGGTAATCGGTTGAGTGGACACAGCGGGCTTGCAGTTTCCCCGCTGTGTTGTCGCGTTGGTCCCTGTGTGCTTCAGCACATTAAAGAGAGCATTTCTCTGAAAGAGCAACACGGGTGAAGATCGCGTCCTTTTCAGGATGACATTTCACCCGTGCGTTTCTGGGTGCAGTCAGACTCTGCCTCCTGTTGATGGTCATGATCGCTGCCTCTCGTGCTTGGGCCTCGCGCACGCTGAGGCTGCGTTCGTGAATGAGTCATGTTCTCACTGTGGGAACATGACCATCGCGGTGCTTAGATCAAGACTAAGAACCCTCAAGCGAGGGGGAGTCCCTTTGGAGATCCCCCGATCTAGTTCTTCTTCTGGTTCATTTCAGAAGAAGGCTACTTCGGCTAATCCCAATGGTGGTCTGAGGGTTACAGTGAGGAATGACCCGCCGGGTGAAAGACCCCCATGGGCCCCTCACTCCTCCGCATGGCTGCCATTGGAGCCCTCGGTGGAGCGTGCTGGGCCATCCTGGGTGGTCCCAGTCGTTTCCTTCGGGGCTCCGCCGGAGGACCAGATGTCGATCGCGGCATCGGAGGGAGAGTCATCTTCTGGGGATGAAGACTCGGCTCCGTTGCCCCCTACTGGTGTGGCAGCGTTGTCCGAGCCGGACCCGGGAATGACCGCTATGCTTTCCCAGGTGGCCGCAAGTGTCGGGCTCGTGTGGAACCCTCCACCGTGTCCCGAACCTTCGCGGCTCGACGATTTGGTTTCTCGGGGCGGCCCGCGCTGGTTTTCAGCGGCCCGCCCCGATATCTACCCCGGTGGAGAGCTACACCCAACAGTTCTCCGCCGCCCAGAAGCAGTCGGAGGTTATCAAACACATCATGCCTCGGAGACAGGCTGCTGCTGCCCCGTCTCCTTCGGCTGCGCCTCCGTCTGCTCGTCGCCGAGGGCGCCCCCCTGCCGCCACCTCCGCCCCTGCCCAGCCTAAGCAGCAGCCCCCTAGGCAGCAGGGTGCCGGCCGCAAGAGAGCTGCCCAGCCCGCTCGGGGTTCGTCCAAACCCCCCAGCAGGAGGAGAGGTAAGCGACCCTGAGACGGGCGACCCAGAGGATGTGACGGTTGCTCTTCAGGAGGGTGCCTCTGCACACCTCCTTCCCCTGGAGGAGGGCCAGGTGGAGAATCTTTCTTTTGTTTCTGTTCTGCCGCTGACCAGCCGGTTGGCGGTCCCCAAATTGTCAATAAAAGAGCAATTTCTACTTCCTCTGGGTCACTCACGGTCGAGACTGGCAGTCAAGGTCGACGCTCCATTGCCTCGCCGCTATCAGTCTCTGCCGTCCAAGAGGACCAGAATGACAGTGTGTGCCGCCACGTTGCCTCGCCGCTCTCATTCCCCTCACCCCAGCGCTCAGATGTCAGTGACGCCGCCACGGCCTCGTCACTCTCGTCCCCCGCTGGGGAAGGAGGCGCGGAAACCTGGACCCGACGCTCCCAGGCCTCGCTCCTCGTTTCCCCTCCTTCCTTCGCCTCGGGACATTCAGCAGTCGAACGCCTCCGGGCCTTCCCTGCCATCTGCCCCTTGGTGGAAGCAGGTAGGTGTTGCCCTGCACACCCAGACCTCTCTCTCGGCCGCAGCAATGCCTCCGGAGTCAGGTCCCTGCCTTCCACTTCGCTGCCCCTCTGCAGGTGCACCGGTGGTCCGGGTGGGCTCGTTGGTACGGTCTCTCGAAGCCTGGTTAGCGCTTCCGAGGCCGTCCCGCTGGCTCATCCGTACCATTCGGCTCGGCTATGCAATTCAGTTTGCTCGCCGGCCTCCCAAGTACAGGGGTATCCGCTTCACTCGGGTGCGGAGCGTTGATGCCCCTGTCTTGAGGAAGGAGATCGACGTCCTGCTGGCGAAGGACGCGATCGAGCCGGTCCCTCCAGCCGAGATTAAGTCTCGGAAGTGCATCTTCGAATGCATCCGTCCCCGGGATTGGTTTGCAGCGATCGACCTGAAGGACGCCTACTTTCATGTTTCGATTCTTTCTCGACACAGACCCTTTCTTCGGTTTGCGTTTGAGGGGCGAGCATTTCAGTAAAAAGTCCTACCCTTCGGCCTGGCCCTGTCGCCCCGTGTCTTCACGAAAGTCGTGGAGGCGGCCATTGTTCCCATGAGAGAACATGGCGGTCGCATTCTCAACTATCTCGACAACTGGCTCATAATAGCTCACTCGCGAGATCTGTTGTGCGAACACAGGGACTTGGTACTCCGACACCTCAGCCGTTTGGGTCTTCAGGTCAACTGGGACAAGAGCAAACTCTGCCCCACGCAGAGGATCTCTTATCTCGGTATGGAGTTTGACTCGGTCGGTCAGACTGCGCGCCTCACAGAGGAGCACGTCCAGTCAGTGCTCAACTGCCTCAAGTCCTTTCAAGGCAGGTCAGCGGTTCCACTGAAACAGTTTCAAAGGCTCCTGGGGCATATGGCAGCCGCAGCCGCAGTAACGCCGCTCGGCTTGCTTCATATGAGACCGCTTCAGCGCTGGCTTCACGATCGAGTCCCGAGATGGGCGTGGCAGAGCGGCACGTTCCGGGTCAACATTACCCCGCACTGTTGCCAAACTTTCAGTCCCTGGTCGGACCCTGCGTTTCTACGGGCCGGAGTTCCCTTAGTCCAGGTATGCTGTGGTTTTTACAAATGCCTCTGCCAACGGATGGGGGCCACGTACAACGGGCATGCAGTTTCAGATCTGTGGACGGGGCCTCAACTGCATTGGCACATCAACAGTCTAGAGTTGCAAGCAGTACGCTTAGCTCTGTGCCGCTTCAGGGGGCTGCTTCTGTACAGGCACGTACTGGTCTGTACGGACAGCACTGCGACCATTGCGTACATCAACCGTCAAGGTGGTCTGCGCTCCCGTCGTATGTCGCGACTCGCCCGCCATCTCCTCCTATGGAGTCAGAAGCATCTGAGGTCGCTTCGGGCCATTCATATCCCGGGTGTGCTCAACCGTGCGGCCGACGAGCACTCACGGCAGCCGCCTCTTCCGGGAGAATGGCGACTCCATCCCCAGGTGGTCCAGCTGATTTGGGGAATCTTCGGAGCCGCTCAGATAGATCTGTTTGCCTCTCCGGACACGACCCATTGCCAGTGGTTTTATTCTCTGACCGAAGGATCTCTCGGCACAGATGCACTGGCGGGCAGCTGGCCCCAGGGCCTTCGCAAATATGCGTTTCCCCCAGTGAGCCTTCTTGCACAGACTTTGTGCAAGGTCAGGGAGGACGAGGAGCAGGTCCTGCTCGTTGCGCCGTATTGGCCCAACCGGACTTGGTTCGCGGAACTCGTGCTCCTCGCGACAGCCCCTCCTTGGCCGATTCCTCTGAGGAAGGACCTCCTTTCCCAGAGACGGAGCACCCTGTGGCACCCACGTCCAGACCTCTGGAGACTCCATGTCTGGTCCCTGGACGGGACGCAGAGGTTCTAGGTGGCCTACCACAGGCTGTGGTAGACACCATCACTTCCGCTAGAGCCCCCTCTACGAGGCGCCTCTATGCGTTGAAGTGTAACCTGTTCGTCGATTGGTGTTCTGTTCGTCGATTGGTGACCCCCGAACTTGCCCAGTCAGAGTCGTGCTTTCCTTCCTGCAAGATGGGTTGGAGTGAAGGCTGTCTCCCACCACCCTCAAAGTGTATGTTGCCGCAATAGCCGCTCATCACGATGCAGTTGAAGGTAAGTCATTGGGGAAGCACGACCTGGTCATCAGATTCCTTAGGGGTGCCAGGAGGCTAAATCCTCCTCGTAATTTGCACCCCGTAACATCTTGGGACTTATCTCTGGTGCTCAGAGTGCTCCCGAGTCCCCCTTTTGAACCTTTACCTTCGGTGGAGTTAAATATCCTGTCTATGAAGACAGCTCTCCTGTTGGCTTTGGCTTCTTTTAAGAGGGTAGGGGATCTGCAGGCTTTTTCGGTCGATGAATCGTGCCTAGAGTTCGGTCCGGGCCTTTCTCATGTTATTCTGAGACCCCGGCTCGGATATGTGCCCAAGGTTCCTACCACTCCGTTTGTGGACCAGGTAGTGAACCTGCAAGCGCTGCCCTTGGAGGAGGCAGACCCAGCCCTAGCTTTTCTCTGTCCCGTCCGCTCTTTGCGGGTTTGTGTGGACAGAACGCAAAGTTTCAGGACCTCAGATCAGCTCTTTGTTTGTTACGGAGGCCAGCAGAAGGGGAAGGCTGTCTCCAAGCAGAGGTTATCCCACTGGTTATTGGATGCTATTGTCCGGGCTTATGAGTCCCAGGACATGCCTTGCCCACCTAGGTTGACGGCACACTCTACTAGGAATGTTGCCTCCTCCTGGGCTTTGGCGCAAGGCGCCTCGCTATCAGACACCACATGAATATCAACATATCATCTGTAGAGCTGCGGGCTGGGCGACACCTAACACGTTTGCTAGGTTTTAAAGCCTCCGTGTTGAACCTGTTTCCTCCCGTGTACTCGCTACGGCCAGTAGCGCGAGGAATTAGGTTGTGTCGGCTTGCTACGCCATTCCCGCCCCATGGGCTGGATACGTGCGTCTTTTTGCTCCGTTGGTTCCCCAACAAACGGTTAACCTCGTGAGTTCCTCCATCACCCCTCCGGCACCAGGCGAGGCGGATCACCCGGCGGCAGGTCTATTACCTCTCGTAGGAGTTGTTATTAGACTGGGTGGCCTTAACAGTGGTCCCTACGGCGACCCATTTCTTCCACGCTCCAGCTACCCTTCCCCTCGACAGACCCATTCTGTCATCCTTGCCGAGTACGCTCCCACCCTTCGGGCTGGGACTACCTCAAGGACTGCCGTATGTTTCACTACCCTACGGGTTAGTACATACGTGTATTCCAGTGCCTCCCTTTGGGCGGGCAGGGTCTCCGCAGCGTTCCCTCCTACAGGTTGGGAATGCTTTCCCAGTGTTATCCAATCCACTGAGTGGGTCTTGCGGAACAGCAGTGTGATTCTTCCTAGCTAGCTCCCCTCATATAAGTAAGAAACTGCTATGCCGGGAGCTAAGCTGGGCGCTGGAAGGGGTCAGCACCATGGCGTTTTGTTAGGGATCCCAATTCGTTAGAAACTCCTCCGACGAGACGTAGGAGTTCCCGAACGAAAAGGAACGTCTCGTTTACGTATGGTAACCCTCGTTCCCTGAGGAGGGAACGGAGACGTCTCGTCCCGTCGCCATGCTTGCTGTACCTTCGCGGAGGACTGGACACCGTTCGGCTCCTCAGCGAAAAACATTTGTGTATGCGCTTGCTTCCGCTTTTATACCCGCACTGGTAGGCGGGTCGCGGAAACCAAATCTTGCATGCCAATGTTTATTGGCTCGTTTTAGTTCACTCGAAGTCGATTGGTCTCCCTAGCGTGATCCCAATTCGTTGGAAACTCCTCCGACGAGACGTCTCCGTTCCCTCCTCAGGGAACGATGGTTACCATACGTAACCGAGACGTTTTCCGCCACTCCTTGTCTCCATGATCACCATCCTCATTATTTCATTTAGTTCAGCTGTGTCTTGTTAATTATCTTTTTAATGTTCTTTGTTTTACACCTGTATATACCCTGTGTTCTCCCTCTGTCATTGTCGGTTCTCGTTAATGTTTGGTTGTGGTTCTCCTGCATTTTCTCCGTGTTCCAGTGTTTTTTTGATAAAGTCTTCCTTCCAACGTCCTTTCAAGTCGGGAGTATTTCTGAGCACCACCACTGTAACACTTCCTAAATATTTCCTTCGTTTCAATAATCCATGAAAAGCTGCAGTTTTTCTGCTCGTTTTCTCTGTGCATTACAATAGGTCTTAATATATAAGCTGTCTGTCTCAATGTCAATCAAACAATTGTGGTATCATGGGGAAAATAAAGTTGAATATATATATTTTCCTATAGATATGGATTTTGACTTGGTGTGCCAAATATGGTGGTATAACCAGGGATTATAAGGCATGGTAGCTAGGTGATTTTTGTTTTGGAACCTATATTTTTCTCAATTTACTTTGCTGACTCCAATGACTTCAAATAGGTGTAGCTCAGTAATTTTTTGTCTGATTCCAACAAATCATACATAATTTTGATGGTTCTTAATAGATAATGTGAAAAAAACAAATTTGACTAATTTTGCCAGCACGGGTCACATACGATTTTGTTAATACATTTGCAAAGTTATCACAACGTTATGAGATTTGGGGAGTAGATTTATGTGAAGAAAAATAACACAAATTTAAATCATTAGCACAAGTAGCTCAGTACTTTGTCAAAATGTAAGTTGCTCCAGTCACTCAACATATCACTATAGGAATACACCTCTTGCGTGGTAATCCCTGAAGTCCCATGTCCACAAATTAAGTGCTGAGCATGCCTGACTTTAGGGGATGAGTGGACGAGCTTGGCAACTCTGTTGGAATTATAATATAATATTTACGGCTTCTCCGCACTGGACATGGCAGGCATAGAGGTGATGGACTGGCCTCATATGCCAGACCTCTTTGGCTGGCCATCTTAATCCTTGATTTGGGTTTTCCAGAGTTGAACCCAAGTTGCCTCAAAGATTGGACTGTTTCTCAGTCTTGATTTTTTTAAAAATGTACAAATCTGCAGCTAAGATGGGGGGGGGGGGGGGGGGGGGGGGGCTACGTTTCGGAGTTAGAGGAGGATATGTCTAGGGCTTTGTCACAGGGGAAATACGCCACAAAGCTCTAGAAAGAAGAACACTAGGGTTGGGTCTTTGGCTGAATTTGTTCACAGTGGTCCAAAGAAATAGCACATTTTCTCTATCAGCCAGTGGCTATTCTGGTCAGAGTTTGGAGTAACGCTTTACAAATGGAAAGCCATTACAGTAATATATAATTTTTTGCTGTAACACGGTAATATGAGGCATTACTAATAACATTTTGGTAATTTTATAGCCGTTACAATCTCAGTAATGCATGTTACAAAAACGTATTTTAACCTCTAACCTCTTCACTCTTTTCTTTGCGAATTGCAAGTCTGAAGAGTATAGGCATGTTTTGGGACATTCTACCACATCAAAAAAATTGCTTAGTTTACATAGTTATGTTATTTAAATCACCACTTAACATCTTCTAATCACTCTCTAAATTGAATTTGATACTTTTTTTATTTATTTATGCAAATCAACAATTTAGTTAATCATATAGACGAGAAAAGAAGTAGCATGCTGATCTCTCCATTGTGGGTTTTTCACATGGAGAAATTTTGCATAATTATATATTTCATAGTTCATGGATAAACATGTTTTGCTTTTGTGCTATTTGTATATCGTCGATGCCCGATGAAACTCACGTATGTCCAAAACGGTTACTTTTCAGGAAGTGAAAAAAAACACCGTAATTTCAAAATAAGTTGAACGTAGCGTTGTCATACTTGGTACGGCATCTTTAAATGTAACCACATTCTTGCCAGTATAATGATATAATCCACATTTGACCAAAATCGAGTTTAAATGGACATACGTGCATATTTTACAGTAACGGTGGTCGATACGCGTTCTTCCAATCATTAATTAGAATGACCAAGACGCGTTTCATATTGACAGATGAATAGGCTATGCTCAGTTTATTAAATAGCCTACGTTTCAGTTTATTAAATATGCTCAGTTTATCAAATGTCTCTTGCAAACTATGAAGGGACAATGAATTAATACACTGACATGGCAATGCTAGACTGATACTTTGTTTGCACAGTTCTACCGTAATTTTGTCACTCCTCTCCACTCCTAGTAGGGTGAGCACCCGTCCCACTTTGCGTTGCACTGATAGCATTTTCACCTCTTGTCCCGCACGTCGCATATTGAAAAAATGTCCCGCATTGTCATCAGTCTGTTGGTTTTTTAATTATCATATTAAGAAAACGTGCGTTCGTTCTTTTGGCTTTTTTTTTTTTTTTTTTTTTTTTTAAATTTTTTAATGAAGCATTTAATTTACTCTTTTTGTGGCATTGTTTTTCACCTATATTTAACAGCGCGTCATCAGAAGTACAAATGCATCAGCGTTTTTTTCAATCCTATCCAATGTTTGTAAGGAAAGGAGTAAACACGGTCACTGGTAGGTTGTGACGGCTGTCAATCAAAATGTGGAGCGGTGATAAAACTTCGCAAGACCGGAGAGATGCCTCCACAGGGTGGGAGATACGCGGCGTGATTGACAGCTTTGACACCAAATGGCTATAACTGCACCCAACCGTTAGTCCGATGAAAACTGGCATGCAGTGTCTTGTTTTTTTAATAAATACGTGTGTGTGTGTGTGTGAACCAGTAGTGACTAATAAACAAAATATACAAAAAATAAATAAACCCAAAATTATAAACAGCCTTTGAAATAATTACATTTTTAATGAAATGTTCTCCTTGTGCTTGAATATTGTCTCTTTTAATGTCTTTTTCTCTCTAGCGATGGATTGTAAGATGTCAGAGTGGTCTGAGTGGTCAGAGTGCAGTAAGTCCTGCGGGAAAGGTCACTTGATCCGCACGCGCATGATCACTCTCGAGCCTCAGTTTGGAGGAGATCCATGCCCTGAGACCATACAGAGAAAAACATGCAAGATCAAGAAGTGTAATCAAGGACGCTTAAACAGTGACGAGAGGAAGAGACGCAGAGAAGACCGTAAGAAGAGGAGGAATAAACAGGGAAGGGAAGAGAGCGCAGATGAGCTCGCAGGTGAACATGCACGTCATCTCTTTTAAAGGGATACTCCACTGAAAACTAAAAATTCTCCCATTTATTCACTCTAATGCCGTCCCAGATGTATTACTCTCTTTGTTCTATGGAACACAAACTGAGATTTTTTTTTCAAATAATACAGTTCTGTAAGTCCACAAATGAAAGTGCCTCAAAGTTGACGCTTTAAAAATCAAGGCAAAACGGACACTGCTGTAATTCATGTGACCCCATTAGATTAGATTAGATTACATTACATTTAAAAAAATGTTATTGTCATTCCAGCCATATAAAGGTATACAGTGGGATGAAATGTCACTAGATTGCACTAAATCTACAGTGCAATTTACAAAAAATACAATCATCAGGACAGTTAGCCTACTCAATTACTACAAATACTTTGAAGTACAATTACTTCACTGTAATCAATACACTCTAAACAATATACTTAAAATAAATATAAGTGATGGAATCCAAAGTGGCGGGTGATTTTGCATTGATTGCAGCTGTGTGGTAAAAATACCTGAGGTATTAAAATGAAGATAACATTTATTGGAATCTTTTGCGATGCTGTGGGTCTTGTTGTGTTTTTCATAAATGTCTGAAATGGTAGGGAGAAATGTTCTAGTAATCTCTTCTAGCCTCTCCCTATGGAGGATCGCTTTCCCACTCTACAGATAAAACGTTGTAATTCCGGTTCGCGGACCCACCCCGAAGTGATAAAATAAAACAAAATTCTGTATCAAATTACAGTTACCGTAAATCCGGCCTCTAGTTCATAAACGCCAGAGGAGAACTGGCCCCCGACTGAGCCTGGGTTCTCCCAAGGTTTTTTTTCACTCCATTAAGTCACCTGATGGAGTTTTAGGACACCAGTAGGTCACTTGTTGGAGTTTTTTGGTTCCTTGCCACTGTTGCCTTTGGCTTGCTCAGTTGGGGATATTCAAATTAATTAACCAAGCATTAATACCATTGATCAGCCCTACCAAACGTGGATCTTTTTTCCACTAAGAAACAAACATTGTTATGTTATTTGATTGATACTGTGAAGCTGCTTTGATACAATCTATACTGTGTAAAGCGCTATATAAATATACTTGACTTGACTTGACTTAATCCTCTCTGCAGCCCTTACAATTGCAGGGCCTTGTGGTCTGAAGCATTCCAACTGCCAAAACTAGACAGCAATGTATGTGATTAGTTAATATGCTATCAATGCTATCAATGGTTCCTTTGTAAAACATGCTAAGGATGGATGGGAGTTGGTTTGCCCATGCCAGTCAATGCAGAAAGTGGAGATGTTGCTGTGCTTTCTTGGCCAGTGAGGTGGTACTGAGAGACAAAGTTTGATCCTCGGTGATGTGTAGATCCAACAACTTAGTGATAGTTTTAGAAATTGTAGGTTTGTGTGAGAAAAATACTAAACTTTGAAACTATAAACCATCACTGAGGATAATGTGAAGTGTGATATAAGCAAATTGTGAAACTCTCACAAGAAGTGATGCAGAACCACAGAGGACCATCACTTTTCTCTCACACGCCTATCATTTTGCTTCAGAAGACATTGATTCATCATCTGGGGATGTATGCATTCATTTTGTTATGTGATTTTTTAAGCCTGAACACTTGCATTATATGGAGCACAGCATTGCAGCTGACATTCTCCATAAGTGAATGAATCATTACATCACCACTAGAGATACTGAAGATCTCCTTATACAGCATCACAATATGAATATCACTTGCAGATGTCAATGAGTATCATAACAATTCCACTTCAGACGCTGACACTACACTCTCTGTTAGTAAATTAACATTAAAACATAGACACTTCAGATACAGACATTCTCCATTAGTAATTCTGTAGGCTATCATTACATTGACAATGGATACTGGGGCTTTTTATGCTCTTTTTCTGCCCATCAGAGTCATAACATTGTCATTAAATTTGTAATTGAGACTACAAATGCAGTTACTCTCTTGTTGGCAAAACAGCATCACAACATCACCACTGCAGATGCTAACAAAATTGTTTAATATCATCCCAACTACAGATGTAAAAGCTCTCCTTTACTAATTCAAAACATCATAACATCACCACTACAGAAAATTTCACAGAACAGAATTTCAGATGACTAACTGATCTTAGTGCCACTAACAGTATTTGTATCTGGTCTGAATTTCTTCCAAAAGGATGCAAAATGAAGCCATGGTCTGGATGGACAGACTGTACCAAGCTGTGTGGTGGGGGAATCCAGGAGCGGCTAATGACGGCCAGGAAGAGATTCAAAAATGCACAACTAAATAGCTGTAAAGACCGAAAGGAGATACGGGCCTGCAATGTCCACCCCTGCTAGGGCTGTACTGAATGGTATTGTGGGATGGGACCCAATCTAGGTTATGAACAGACTGTGACAATGTCTTGCAGTAATTTAATGCACTCTGTTCGGGGTTGAAAAGCTGCAACAGGTAGTCTGTTATTTTCACTTTTGTTTTCTAGAATTTATAGTGACCCAGGCCTTGTCTAGCCTGTAAACAGATGAGAAACCAAGAAGGAGGGTGCTCAGAGTTGCAATGTACTGTACAATTGAGATGTATTAATATGCATTCATATTTAAGAGTAGCAGCCCTTTGAGAAGCTTTGAAGTTCTTTTAAAGGTAGGTTTTTTTTCACAAGCAGGACCATGGAATTGATGTGTTCTAACATGAAGTTTAAAACAAATGTCTTCTTTTATACTCTGACACACAAACACACACACACACACAGAGAGAGAGAGAGAGAGAGAGAGAGAGAGAGAGAGAGAGAGAGAGAGAGAGAGAGAGAGAGAGAGAAAATAGCATCCTTCCAAAATAAATTACTTCACTGAAATCAGTCACAAGAGTGAGTGGTTTAAAGATGTCATAAATATATGTATAGTTACATTTTTACCATTTTATAGATTTTGGATCCCTTGACCCTACCATAGTCCAAAATAGTCCAAATGACAATGTGTTTCATTCAGTCATCTCAGAATTTATATATATATAAAATGGTCATTTTGAGTCACAGCAATTGAGAAAAAAAATATTTTGTCTCACAGCAAAACAAAATGACATGACAAGTAAAGGTTAAATTATTACATAAATGTTATTCATTTCAAGGTTTTAAAAAGTAGTCTTGTTTAGCATTATGTAATCCTTTGAAACAAGTTGGCACCAGAAATCACACAGAACATTAAATGCTATAACATTTTCAAATTAGGTATAAGAGTCAACTGAGTTAAATTCCTTTGAAAACATAGCCTCATTGATCATAAATAAACAATCAAACGATTAATCCCAAGATTGGAATATTTATAAATAAGGATTTGTAGTGTGTCTATAAAGTTGTTCATACATCTATAATTTACATTTTAGATGCTGTCAATGTTGTACTTATTGTCTATTCAAATGCAAGTTAATGGTAGAAACACACTTTTTCATAGAATACATAAGAGATGAGATTTTACTTGCATATAAAGACTTCTAGACTGTTAGTTTTGACATCTTTAAAGACGATTATGTTTTGCTTTTTACTCCACTTAGCTCCACAATATACAGTGGCCCAAAAAGAATTTCAATACTTAAGTTTCACTTAAAATGTAGGATTTTTGTATTGCACTGGAAGATTAATTATCAAACCAAATGGCATCCTCAAAATGTTGTAAGACCTTTTCTTAGAGCTTACTTCAATTTGAACTTTTTTTATTGACTTTTGTCTAGCTGGTATCACACAAGTGATCTAGCAAAGTACTCCAAGTGTAGTACCTCATTTTAAATTGTTCCACTATACAAAAAAAAAAAAAAAACTAACCACTAACATTTGACAACCAGAAAGTATGCAAATACACAAAATTTGAACATTACATATATTGTTTAATCATTTAAATGGCAAGAGACATGTTGACAAGTGTGCTTGTACAATGTTTAAAATAAATATTCCATGGTTTTATATATTTTATCTAATGCAATAACATTCATAAAGTTTAGGTTTGTTTTCAGTGTCATAATATTTCGGGAAACATTGCAACACTAAACAATATTAACATTCACATATTGTTGAGTTGTTGGAAGCAGATCTTTGTTTTTCACAGCCAAATCTCTTCCAGCTTAAACAGTGACGTAATTCACTTAAAGCCTATATGATGTACAGTACAAGTAACATCTGCAGTTAAACAATCACTCATTGGGAAAAAAAAAAAAGAAAAGAAAAGAAAAGAAAAAAAGTCAAGTCAATTTCCCCGTATAGTAGCCCTTTTGTAAATCAAGCCCTAGATCCGGCAATATGTTTGATTTTAACATGTTTTCTGCCCAGAAGTTTTGCCATGTATGCACACCAGCTGTACTTACTTTTGCTAGATTACTGTAAAATTGTTGTGGGGAAAATATACTATTCTTGAGTAATGAAAATGGCTATAAGCCAATTCAAATAAGTAATGGAACTGTTGTCTCCAGTGATTCATTTTTGGTGTGTAATTTTCCTGAAGTAAAGCACATATAACCAGCCTTTCAAGGATTTTCTATGTTTCATGTTTGAAATGAATGCTGTCTAGGACCCATTGATCTGTTATTATGTTGTTCCCCAATGTAAGATGTAGATACCATTTAACTGAAATATGTTAATTTGTTGGATTTTGATGTGCTTTGGTTTTATCAGCCCTTCTGATAACTCTTTTTTTATAAGAAATTGTGGTATCACTTTATAAGAACTGCACGCTATTAATCATTAATTAAGCATTGGTAAACAGTTAATTCATCATTTATAAAGCATTAATAGACATTAATCAACAGTTTATAAATACAGTTAAAAATGGTTTATTCTTGATTTATAAGCATAACTATAATGTGTTTAATAATTGTAATGTCATACTTTATTAATGATCAATTTATCATTTCTAAATGAAGTATTGCATTATTTACAAACCAGTTATTTAGGATTTGTCAGTGATTCATAAGATCACTTAGAAATTGTAAGTAAATGTAGTAAATGCAGGTAGTTAAATAGCATTTAGTAGTGGTCAGTTAACTATTTTTGTGAGCTCATCTAAAGTGAGGAATAGTTATGCCTTGTAAAGCATTTACAAAAGAGATTTAAAGGCTCATTTATCTTCTAAACAGAAAAAAGAAAAACACAACACTGTGATACAGAACATAGAAATATTAACAGCCTTTAAATCTTCTTTTGTGAATGCTTTACAAGGCATAAAAAGTCCTCACTTTAGATGAGCTCACAAAAATAGTTAACTGACCGCTACTAAATACTTTATAACTACCTGAATGAACCCTGAATTACAGTAGAAATACATGTTAATAAAGCATTTACTAACACACTAAGTAACTATTACTATATGTCAGAATAATATGTATGAATGTATTTGTAAATAGTTTATTAATCATTTACTTGCACTTTCTAAGTGATCTTATGAACCACTGACAACTCCTAAATAACCCATTTGTAAATAATGCAATACTTAATTTAGAAATTATAAATTGATCATTAATAAAGTATGAAAATACAATTATTAAACACACTATAGATATGATTTTAAATCAAGAATAAGGCATTTATAACTGTATTTATAAACTGCTTATTAATGTCTATTAATTCTGTATAAATGATGAATTAACTGTTTACTAATGCTTAACTAATGATTAATAGCGTGCAGTTCTTATAAAGTGTTACCGAAATCGTTCTTACCAAAGTCTTGTGTTGATGTTTTGTAGTTGTCTCTCTTCCTTGTTGGTCCTCTGACATAATTCATACTTTTGGAATATTTGCCCTTTACAATAAAAGGAAATGTTACAAAGTGCCTAATTCATTTCCTGATTATTTGTGCTAAAGGTTTTGTTATATAATACCACTAATCATATAATCCCAAAAACAGTACAAAAACATTTGTTGTGCCACAAGGCTTAGTCTTGGGCCCTTTGTGGTTCTCTCTGTAAGTGATCTCTTTCAATACTGTTGTCAACGGGTACCAGGAAGCTAAGCAACAGTCGATGGCATTCGACAGTCGATGGCATTAATTCCTCACCGCATCCAAGAGCCAGTGGCATCCACCAGCCGTTCCAAGCCATGCCCTGGTTACAGAAGGGACGAGCAGAAGGCTAGCGTAGCTGCTTGCGCCTCTTCTCGCAGAGATAGGGGTTCAGGCAGCATGAGCAAAACATAGCTATCCAAGAGGAGGTTCGATCTGTGGCCTGTGATTTCTTGCCGGGTGGCTAAAAAGAAGACATGACTCCTTTGAAACCAGGTCACTGGGGGCGAGCCCTCTCGTGGTAGATCTGGGTACACCACAACATGTACCAGGCCTCCCGTGATGCCATCAGAGGGTGTTCCTGCCAACACCACTACCATTGGTGAATCGGAAGCAGAGACACTCTGTATTTTATCCATCTTCCCTCATGGGCAATCTTTCTTCAGAGTTTGTTTTGGTTGTTCCCTGCCAGTTCTCTGATTGAGAGCCCTGAACAGGTTGATCCTAGTGATTAAATGATCCCTCTGTCAGATTTTGTGGCAGCATGACAACTTCTGCTCAATGTCTGTCAGTAGGTCCCGAATACTGAGGAAAGGTTACAGAACTCAGTTTGAATCCCACCGCGCTTCAATAATGTATTAGAAACAGTGGTGAACCAATAACAAATGATTTTTCTAAAGCAATAACTTCAGTCTCTCTTGGCAAAAGAGGGTGTTTTTTTTTTGGCCCTGGAGAAGTGTTGATGGCCTGACATTTGTGCTTTTTTTCAGTTGCTTATTGTATCAAGGTATGTTGTTATGGGAAGAAGGAGGCGGGAACCGGCGAACGTTCAACATACTTTAATAATCATTTTAAATAAATAAACACAAAACAAAAGTAAAGGTGGCATCCCCTCACGGACGACTGCCGCACACTTAAATTAAAACCTAAACAAAACACAACGTAAAGTCCAGGCCTGGTCCTTCACTGTCATCGCTCCTCCTTTTATGCCTCCGAAGCTTTTCTGTGAGAGATAGAGACCGGTGCAGCGCGTAGGTGTCGCTCATCAGTAATCACGCTACCGGTCTCACGCCGTTCTCTTACGGCCCTCTGCCTCGTCCTGCTTGCCACACTTATAAACATATTAATAACTAAAGTCTGATTATACTGTATTCAGCACAAACAGGGCTACAATAATATGTGAGAAACATGTATGTATTTTTGAAAAAATAGCATTTATGCGTGGTTATTGAAAACAAGTAAACATTTTAGTCGCTGAAATAAGGCGACATAACTTTTGAGAACTTTTGAGAACTGGATATTGTAGCCTTACTAATCCAACTAGATATTGTAGTAGTTTTTTCTTCAAAACAATGTGTAAATCATCCTGTACGCTCATTGACATAAACAAATATATTGATTTAAATTTAGTAAGACACTTTTTGTTTAGAAAGGCTGCATGAGGGTAGTTGTGAATGATCTGACACCTGAAGAGATTAGGTCCATCCCCTAATGAGCCTTTCAGTGAGGAATGACCGCACACTGTGCAATTTTGGCAGTGATTTGGCCATCTGAGACAAATTTTGCAAATCCTAAAAGAATCCTCTGATTCTAGGCTAAAATCTGAATCTTTGATCGTTATTTTGACATGTTCACCGACAGCCGATTAATGACTGTTGCGATCAAATTTTACCTCAGACCAAGTTCTGGCAGTGTCAGAAGATTTGACTCACAGTCCTGCAGTGTGACTTCTCCTGTTCTCAGTGTTGACGACTGTCAAATTTTTCAAGACAAGTCGTGATCAAAATTAACGTAAGAGATTTCATTGTAGCCACTGTGATGAATGTAGGTACATCAGTGTATTTGACAGAAGAACGTCCACCAATGGTGAGACAGAAAAGAGACTTTAATGGGAGCTAATGTGGGGTGGGGTGGTCTATCTTTCTAGGGGGAGGAACTATTGTGGCATTGAATAAGTTAGCATGGACTGTGTTAGCAATAGCAAATAGTACTGAAAATGCTTTGACAATGGTTAATGATGAAATGAAACAAATCAGAGATGCTGTTATACAAAACAGATTGGTGTTAGACATATTATCGGTTGAGAAAAGAGGGGTATGTAAAATGTTAGGAACATCATGCTGTTTTTACATTCCAGACTATAGTGACAACATAACCAACATTATTGAGCACAGGAGAATGGCTGTATAAGAACCACCTAGAAGTGACAACTTATGGTTTGAATGGTTGACCAACCTCTGGGGAGGGTGGGGCTATTGGATATGTCATACAATGCTGCCAGTGATACTAATAGGATTTCCGGTGATGTGCCTACCATGTGTAAGTCAATGTATTTCAGCTTTGGTACAGAAACTGGTGACAAAAACAATCTTATACCAAATGCTTTGAATGTCTAATGATAAGGATCAATTTAATGATTTATGTCCAAAATCAATGAAATTTGATGATGACACAACCAGCGGAAGTTACATTGAAATGTATTAATTGAGTTACGATATGTTTTGTTTTTTTCCTATTCTGAACATCTATACTATTTCTTGTTTATACTGAGGTGACTGAGGGTCTGATTTTATATCAGGAGGGCAATAACTGTGTTTATTCATTTAGCCTGGTTTCAGATAAATTCTTTACTTGCTTGCTAAATTCTTAAGGGACTATCCACATAAAAACAGTCTAAGCTTCTTCTTTTAAAAACCTTATTTCAAAAGTTTAAGAGGGTGATCATTTATATGAAAATCAGAAATGAAGAGTACAAGTGTGATATAATGTCTTATTTCTGTCTTATTATTTTAGTTATCAATGAATGATAAAAAGAGATGAATTGTGGAAGAAATTTAATATGTTCTATATGTTTGCATTTTCTTATATTCATATTACTTAGATTAAGATAGTAAAATGCACGAGGATTGTTTGTGGAGTCCCATGACTCTATGCTACATTGATGGAACAAAGAACTGTTATTAACCCTTCTAAATGTACGTACATGTATGACCTTGTATACGTGACTTGACAAAAAGAAATGTCTGACTAATGTATAACTGAGACAAAGGGCCTTTACCCAATGGTAGTAGGATGGGACATGTTGTTCATGATAACATAGAGGAAGTAACAACTAGAGAACGGAGGATGTAACAATGTGTTAGTTATGGGACATGTCTCTTCGTTTAGAGACTATAAAGAAGAAAGGATGCCCTCCCTTCTTTGTCACACTCTGCAGGCACTTTGTAATGACTGTATGACTGCTGACCTTTTCTTGCAAGAAAATAAATAACCTTTAAAGACAATTGGTAGATGTTTGTCTCTTATTCAGTGATGTAAAATTGTTTGCCACCACACCACCATTCCAATCCCACGAGTAACGCAGCTCAGTCACCGAACGCGTGTCATTGATTGATGTTGTAAAACTCCAGACAAGTTTTCTTGTGTGCATCTGTTTTTAACATGTCTTCACTGTCGTACAGTCCACATTTATGACAACTGAGATCTTACAGCGTGACATGGCTTACAGCGATGATCATGTTCCTAAAGTCTGACAAGCAACAATCGTAAAGGACTATTAAATCGCACAGTGCGCATCTGACTTAAGGGGGAACTACAAGAAAGAGTTATCACATGAACTATATTATTTAGAATATAGTTAAAAAAATTAAAAAAATATAAATGAGGGTCAAAGGCACATTTTGAGTGTACAGTCATACAGAACATCGCATATCTGCGAAAATTCCCTCCTTCCAGTCAGTGAGCTCACCTTCATCATATTAATGTAGAATATCAGTACAATGTAGCTGTACAGCTCACTGATGCTCAAATTTGTCCATTTGACTCTGTGACCATTGCATTTTCCCTGGCAGCCTGATCAGAACTGAAACAACACTCTCAGAAAAAAAACAGGAGAGTCAGGGGGGAGAGTTTGTGGTCCAGGTTCACATGCAGGTCGGTATTTGGTCACTGTCATTGTCACATGTAAAATAAAAAAAATTAAATAAAGCAAACAACAGTGATCATGCTGTGATAACAGGATCATATCAACTATAGTATTAGGGTTAATATAATGTCCACTGAATTGAACAGAAAACATGATTTTTGTAATGTTATACGTCCATGCATGTATTATTAGACAGTATATTAACAAAATGTGTATTAATACATTCAAACCCTACAGTATATCTGCGCAGAAATTCGCAAACAAAAGCTTAATTGATGAGGCAGTATTTTACAGCAAACACTTCATAAACTATCCAAAACTGTCACGGTTTATTATCTTTCATTATCTCCTTTTAGTCTGTGTTTCTGTTGTTAGGTTGGGTGCGTGTGGATTGTGGACGGCCTCCACTCCAATCCTGCCGATTTGCATCAGTGATCGCAATCATCCCTCCCCAGCTGCTCCCATCATTTCACTTTAATTACTCACGGGAACTTTCCTCCTCTTTGTCAGATCGTTGTTTGTTGTTCCGTGTTTGATCCTGTTCTCGTCTTCGTGTTTGTCCTGTTCCAGTCTGGTTCATCGGACTCTTACCTGGATTACTCTCATTCATCACCACGGCACTTCATCGGGGGATTCGGACCATTCTGTCCCTGCGTTACCATCATGTGAGTGTGTTTGGACTGTGTGTGTGTGTTTACACCTTTAAAGAGTTTACTTGCATTTTTGCTTCCGCATCTTCTGTCGTGATAGAAAACGATCTGACCAAGGATTGGATAGCAGCAGGTGAATCTCGACGTTTGGAAGGATTCGTCCAGTCCTGTCTTCGCGTGTGGGACAGTCAAGGAGGAACCTTACGATATCTGCGCGCGCCGTCAGGCCCCACTGGTAACGCAGGTGTCCGAGCTCACCCAGAAAGTCATCAGCTACGAGCTCCACTTGCGCACCCGCAAGCGTTCCCCCCGGGACCATCAGAGGGCGGCATCCAGTCAGAACTCGGTCTACCAGTCCCGCAACCCTATGACGGTGAGCCCAGCTATGGTAGAGCCTTTTTGAACTTGTTCGATGCTTTCTCGTTTGCAGCCTTGGAACCTTGCACACGAAAACTCGCCCTAAGTGGATTCGTGTTTGACCTTATGATGGGGAAAGCTGCTCTCTGTGGGAACGCTGTGTGGGAGAACCAGGATCCATGCTGCGCCTCGTTCCTGACACTCGCGCCGAGTTGAGAAGAGTTTTTGACGCGCGGTGGGGTCACGGGGGGAAGAGAGGCGCAAGGATGCTCGCAGAACTCAAGACAGGAAGAGAGATCGGTGGTCGGACTACTCTATCCATTCTTCAGGACCCGGCGGCTGAGTGTCACTGGATCGAGGAGGTCGCTGTGGGTCATGTTCCTGCATGGGTTGGCTGACCGCGTTCAAAAAGAAGGATTCCCTTTTAGCCCTGGAACCTGTACCACGTCTTTTAATGGGCTGGGGACCTAGCGTTCGAGTTGACGCACGACTGACAGATAGCGAAGTCGAACTCTACACAGCAGGTTCCGAAGGGTAAATGAGAGCCAGTAGGTCCAGTGGCTGGGAAAAGGAGCAGCGGTCAGCCCCACCTACGATCCGAGCCCATGCAGGTAGGGCGAGCTCGGTTCCCGGGAGGAGAGGGAAAAAGGCGGAGATTCCCAAGGCCTCTGCCTTTACTGCAGGACGCGGGGGAGACAACTTTGGCTATCATTGTCCGGAAAAAGGCAAGCCGGCAGTAAGTATGAGGCTACTGTCGGTGGATCTCCGCGAGAGACTCATCCACATTACGCTCTCCCGGTAATATACCATTTTTTTTTTTTTTTTATCCCCATTTTTCCATAAAAAACAGATAGCTGGTCAGTACACAAACAGGACTGTCAAGGCACTGTGGATTCAGGGGCGGAAGGTAACTTTATGGACCATTCATTTGCTCGCAAATTTCAGATTCCCCTCTTCCCCCTCTCCAGTGGATATCTGTACAGATCTCAACGGATCTATGACCTTCCCACATTCTCCCTCATCACCGGACCAGTCGCATCACCACTTCAGGCAACCACACGTGGACACTTTTTCCTTTCTACATACTGGACGCTCCACTCGCACGTGTTTGTTTTAGGACACCCTGGCTCATCAAAAGATCCATGAATTGATGGGCAGCTGAAATCTGGGTTGGAGTGTGTGGAGAGTCTTGTTCTGAGTCCTGTGGTGTCTGCTTGTTCGTCTGTTGCGGTCTCTAGTTTTCAGGAGGAGGCAGGGGATTTATCAACGTGCCGCGAGTTCCTAGACTGAAGGAGGTGTTCAGTAAGCTCGCGCTGCTGCTCTCCCTCCGATCGTCCTATGATCTGTGCCATAGACTTATTGTCAGTTAAGTCTCCGCTAAAGGCAGTTTATCGCTCTCTGTCCGGAGGTCGGAGCTATGGTGAAATTTATTTCTGATTCTATAGGGGCAACGAAGATGAATCCGCCGTCCTCTGCTCCAGCCCGGGGGCGGGGGTTCTTTTCCCCCCTTGTGATCCGCGCCCCCGCCCCCTACTCAGGAGGACCATGCGACCTTGTATTGATTTACGAGGGTGAAAGCATCTCGGGAAAGAATACCTATCCTTTGCCGTTGATGTCTCCAGCCTTCGAGAGGTTGCAGGGAGCATCGATCTTCACTAAAATTGGACTTATGAACGCTTACATTTGGTTCGATCGGGAGGGGGAGAATGGATAGACTGCTTTTAAACCCCTAGGGGATTTTGAATATTTGGTCTTGCCTTTTGGGTTGTCAACTCCCAGCAGTTCTTCCGGCACTCGTCAACGACGTGCTGAGAGGATATGTTGATCAGTTCTTAGATGTTTACCTGGATGACATATTGATTTGTCATTTCATCTCTGGATCAGTTCAGGCAATGCCGACGAGTGCTTCAGAGTGTTGCTAGAGAATGGGCTTTTTGTTCAAGGCGAGAGAAAATGCGTTTTTCATGCACAGTCTGTTCCGGTTTTAGGATTTCATTGTGTGAAGCTGAGGGAATTCGCAGGGATCTGAGAGGGGTTAGAGGCCTTGTGGTGGATTGGCCAAGGTCCCAGTATCCTCGTTTAAGGCCTACAGAGGTTTCTGGGGTTCGCCATTTTTACGGCGGTTTATTCGGACCAATATCACAGCTGGCCGCTCCTCTGACCGCCTTTGACCTCCCCACAGAACTGCGTTACAGGTGCGTCAGACGCTGCTGAGGCAGCGTCTTGCCAATACTATAAGCCGCTTCGTTTCGGCTCCCATCTCATCGCCTGATACATCACGCCAGTTCGTGGTGTGAGGTCGATGGTCAGAGGTCAGGGGTGGGTGCATTGATATCCCCAGCGTTCTCCCACAGACGACAGATGCATCCAGCGTGCGCGTTTTGTCACATCGTTATCCCTGCCGAACGCGTAATTATGACATTGTTAACGAGAGTTGTTGGCAGTCAAGTTAGCATTGGAAGGAATGGCGTCACTGGTTAGAAGGGTCAGGGTACCTTTTATGTCTGGACAGAAATAAGAATTTGAATACTTCAGAAATGCAAAAAGATTGAACTCAGACAGCTCGGTGGGCACCTTTTTTCGGACATTTTGATTTTACTCTCTCGTACGCCCGGGGGTTCTAAATACTTCTCAAACCCGATTCTTTGTCGAGCATTTTTGATCGTTCCGACGCCGTCTACTCCCGAGGGCATTTTGCGGAGAATTATCATCTCCCACACTCGTATGGAGGTGTCGTATCGAGGGTCAGAACGGCCCTAGAAGGGTAACGGCCTCCGCCCGGTGGCCCACCGAATCGTTTATTTGTGCCGGAGGATTACGGTCGACGTTATTCAGTGGGGTCATTTGCTCCAATGTGGCTAGTCATCCAGGAGTTAATACGCAATAGTTTTTGTCATGCACGGTCTTATGGTGGCACTCATGGCTCGTGACATCAAAGTTTCAACGAAGAATTCCACATTCAAAGTGTTTTGATTGGCTTGCTCGGTTTGTGCCATGGCAAGACTTCAAATCGACCCCCGGATGGGTTTACTCCAACCGCTGCCTGTCCCTTCGAGACCCTGGTCCCTTATCGCTCTAGATTTTATCACCGCCTCCACCCTCCCAGGGTAAACACGGTTGTTTTAACGGGGTTGGACTGATCTCGAAGCGGTACACCTTTATTTCCTTACCCAAAATACCTTCAGCTAAGGAGACAGCGTTGACAGCCGTTGATCACGTCTTTCGTTACAGGCCTCCGATAGACGTGGTCTCCGACAGAAGACCCAGTTTGTTATGTCCAAATTTTGGAAGAGTTGTGTAGGTTATGGAGCGACCGGTTAGTCTGTCTCAGGGATTCTCCCCAGTGCAATGGCCCAAAACCGAGAGAGCCAACCAAGATTGGAAAGGGTTTGTTGCGATGTATGGTTTCCAAGAACCTTTCCTCATGGAGTCAGGCAACTGTCTATGGTGGAATACGCCCCCACAACACATTACCAGTTGTCTATCCACGGCTGTCTCCGTTTGAATGTAGCGTAGGGTACCAGCCACCTATTTTTCCCAGTTGGAGTCCGAAAGTCGCGGTTCCTCCGCTCACGCTTTCGGCCAGGGTGGTCACCGCACATGGACTAGAGCCCGTGAGACTCTTAACTTCCAGGTGGCGGGCGCGCCAAGGCCTGATGGCCGATCGCCACCCGGTCGAAGCCTCTCCGTATACGTCGACGGTCAAAAAGGGTATCTCGCTTTCAACTTTGAACATTTCCTCTCCGCTCCGTCTCTAATAAACTTGCTCCCCAAATTTATTGGCCCGTGTTCTGTCACCAAATCTTAGTCGGTGGACTGTCCGCCTCAACTTGCCTCCAGTGTACTGGAGGATTCATCCCGTTTTCATGTGTCTAAAATCAAACCAGTGTTTCACTCGCACATTAATCCGCCAGTCCCGGTTCCCCCCCCCCCCCCCCCCCCGCCGCGTCTGTAGAAGGGGATACCCCTTATTCGGTTCATAACCGTATTTCTGGTCTCTAGGCGGAGGGGACGCGGATTCAGTAACCCCTTTCTAGTTGGACTGGGAAGGTTCGGTCCGGAGGAGAGAAGTTGGGTACCTGCTAGGGACATACTGGATCACTCCCTTCATGATGTATTACAATCGACAGGTTGGGAGTCTGGGACCGCAGGAGGAGTTCCTAGGGAAGGGGTACTGTCACGGTTTATATATTCATTGTCTCCTTTTAGTCTGTGTGTTTGTTGTTAGATGTGTGGGTGTGTGCGATGGGCGGGCCGCTCCACTCCAATACAGCGCATTTAGCATCAGCTGATCGCAATCATCCTCCCAGCTGCTACCATCATATCACCTTTAAAATACTCTCTGAACTTTACTCTTCTGTGTCAGATCGTTGTTTGATGTTCCGTGTTTGATCCTGTTCTCGTCTTCTGTCTGTCTGTTCCCGTCTGGTTCATCGACTCTTCACCTGGATTACTCTCACTTCTTCACCAGCACTTACTTCGGGATTCTGACCATCTGTCCCTGCGTTTCCATCCTGTCGTGAGTGTGTTCTGACTGTGTTGTGTCTTTGTTTACACCATTAAAGAGTTTACTTGCATTTTTGCTTCCGCATCTTCTGTCGTGATTTAAAAACAGGCAATGAAAATATTGTGCTACCATTCATATTACATATTATAACATATTTTTATATAATATTTATATAATAGATAGAGCATTTATGTTCATCTTATAGTTTAATACTCATCACTAATAACAAGGACACTTAAGTTTCAAACATATTTCAGTCAATTTCCCACTAAACTCTGTGAGTTTAGCAATTTGGGAAAGCCAAAACTAGTCAATTGTACATGTTTATGTAAATAAAGAGCATGTTAACTATTGTAAGTCAAGAATAAATAACTTACCCGTTTAAATATGCTAGATCAAGTACTCCTCAATAATTAAACCGAAAACCACAGGTCATTGCTTTCTTCGGAGTTTAAATAATTCTGCGCAAGTCTGTATTTCATCCAGGTCAGGTGGATGGACATTCTTTCTCAGGGGCAGGGCATAACAATCTGGCTCCTGACGCCAGATGTCTGGAACCTCCATCTGGGTCCCTGGACGGGGATCTTGAAGAGGAATCATGGGCTATTATCAGCAGTAGAGACAATCACTGAAGCCAGAAGCGCTCTAATAGGCGGCTAATATGCTTGGAAATGGCATCCGGAAATGAAATAGGACTCGGGTTTTGTTGAGACAGGTCTTCATAGTTGTTAAAACATATATGGGAAACCCGATTTGCAAAATGAGTCTTGAGTCGCCAACTGTTCATTTTAAGATATTGGGTGACTTTGTGGAAAAATAACAATGAAATAATAGAATTTTTTTTTGTGCTAATTTCAAAGAACAGACATTCAAAAATAATCTCCCAAAGTTTTCGTTAGTCCTGTTATATGGAGTAAAGGTATTTAAATGATATAACGTTTACATGTTTTACTTAAATTTGCTGGAAAATTATCATTGACTTTTCTCAACTCCTTTCTCGTCACTCTGGATTCATTTCCCGGGTATCCCGAAAACTCACTATTCTATTTGCTCTCAAATGGTTTGTTGCACGTTGTATAGAAACCAATCAAAAAGCTTAGTAATGTACTAAAATGCTGGTCATTTGTCGATGGGATAGCGTTTCGACTGACCGGCACTCGACTTGGTCCAGCCACCCTCCTGTCTGGGGGACTGCAGCGAACGCTCTGTGTAATAAACTATCCTAGCAGATGATCTCAGAAAGATTATAAGATTATTAATTGAGAAATCTCGCTTCATAAGAGAGCATAGTCGCCAATGCATCACCAAGACTCCTGGCCATTGCACACTGAGTTACACTGTTTATTGTCCACTTGGCCTACACAAAGATATGATTGCATGACTAGATTTATTTGTTCTCAGTTTCATTGTCTCTCTGCCTCTCTCTATTTCTCTTACACACACACACACCCACACACACACACCTGGTGTTTTTTGTGATATATGAGGACAAACTAAAAATTTTTTTTTTTTAAAACCAATTCCATAGGCGTATTGACTTTTATACTGGACCATACTGTATATTCTATCCCCTTACACTGCCCAATCCCTAACCTACCATCACAGGAGACAGTGCTGCCATTTTTACATTTTTTAAAAAACATGTTTTTATGTTTTTTTTAAGCTATTTGAAATATGAGGACTGTGCAATGTTCTCATATATCACGTTGTAAGTTGTAATACCAGTGTAATTTGCATGTCATTATAACATTTGTGTCCTCATTTATCACAAAAAACATGAGCACACAACACACCCACACCACACACAACACACACACACACAACACCTCTCTCTCAAGCAAAATAAATGTAGACCTCTGTTCTATCTTTCTGATTTAGTAAATTTTTGTAAAGGTATTTTGATATATATAATTTGAGCTACAGTTTGGTTTAAATAGCTATATATATATATATATATATCTAATAGATATATATATATATAGATTTATATATATATATTAATGTCTTTGGTCAAATTAAGCTGTAAAATAATAGTTTATCCCTTTAATGACAATGGATTTTGAAAGAAAATATCACAAAAAGGGCCAAAAAAAACTTTTAAAGCGAATTTTCTCAGGTTTTCAATTGGAAAAAGAGGGCAGACGACTAATTCTAATGTGGTATATCTTTACAACATTCCAGGTGTGACTTTGGACTAGGATCTTATTTGAAAGCTTAATGGTCTCCTCTTTCCCTTAATACCAAAATTTCAATTTTGAATATTTGGGGTCACTGTTGGACTCTTTTGCTGGATCAGGTCAATATCTGTTCTTCTAGCTCACCTGACAACGGTTAGGATAGTCACTAAGGGTCATTGGAACCAACGTTTTTAAGTGAACCTTTCTTAGCTAGGTGTTTACTTCCACTGTTAGATTAAAGTTGTCCTCTCATTGAGAGAAATAAAATGTTATCTGATGGTTTGGGTAGAGTCTCGTGTTTATTGTTAGATTCCCGACCAAAATCCAACCTTGAATGAGCGTGTGTCTGTGGTGTGTGTTTTAGTATTCTGAATTACAGGTTAAGGAGACAAGTGGCCCATTATTGGAGATTGACTGACGTGTTTTTTCTTAGACATGATGGCGCCTAGGAGATAGCTTTGTGACCTCGGATGACCACTCGTACCTAACACAGGGTCCTGGTGGGAGACTCGTACAGACTATGGTGATGTGCTACTGCCTATCAGGTCCAGTTGTTGTGGATAATTACTATGTTTTATCTTTTCCTTGCCAATCAATAATCATTCAACCTGAAGCAATTACGTAGCTTAGACATTGGTGTAGCTGTAGGTTATTAATTGCTGTGTTCTTTTGTAACTTTAAGTGGGCGGCCTACAAACTCGGTGAGTCTTGAAGCTGACTTCTGCTTGATGAAAACTGCAAACTATCTTTAGTAATTATTTTTTAATTTTATTTATAATTCTGACTCTTGCCTTAGATTGACTGCACTTTCTAATTCTAGGTCTTATTTATCATATCTGTTCCTTGGGTCTTTAACTGTAAATCCCCAAACATTCTTCATGGTGCTCTTCTCAAAGGTGAAGATGCAATGATATGTGGCGTTGGGTTCAGTACTGTCTTCCTTCAATGAGGGCTTGAGAATCACTAGTCCACTTCCAGACCCTTAAGGTGTGGCTGCTGCGATAGCAGAAAAACATGACCGTTGGTAGATCTCTTGGGAAGCAAAAAACTATTTATTAGGTTTCCTTAGAGGCATTCACCGCTGTGGGCAGTTAGATCCTCAGAGACCTTTTGTGCTTCATCCCCTCTTGGGATCTTCTGGGTCTCTCCCCTACATAGTTATCCATTTGAGCCTTTTTAAGTCAGTTAAGTTACAGTGCCCTCCCATGATGGCCTTCTGACTGCGCTCCCTCGTACAAGAGGATAGGGGACCGGGGCAGACTCTAAACTTTGTCCTGAGGACTCTGAGCCCAGCTTGTGCACAAAAAGTTCCACACTCCTTTCAGGGATCAAGGTGTGAAATTGCAAGCGTGCCTTCTAATGAGGGAGACCATGCCTATCTCTGTTTTTGTCGGGTTGCGTGCTGTAGCAATATATCAGATGTTCAAGACAATATGTGGTTTTAATCAACTAAGTCTTAATTCAGTAAACACCATCCATTTCTTCAAGATTGTGAAAGAAACAGGGGGGAACTGTCATGGGCTTTTAAATGTTACTGATTCACACACAAGCAAATGGCGAGGGACTTATTAATTCCCGAGCCAGAGTGCCCCAGCGGCGTTTTTCGCTGATAAGTAATCACAGGGTCCTCTGTGCTTACCACATGTGACTCACAGGGCGCATCTCTGGCCGGAGAGTCCCGTGGTGTCCCTCTGCACGGACACCCACAAACACAGGACAACCTTGTGTGATGAACCACCATGCGTGGTCATTGTAATACAGACTTAAAACTCATCAAATTCAAAGAACGCTCACACATACACGGAACTGATAGACGATCAGGAAGTCAGCCGCGTGATCTGACCATCGCGTACGAGACTACGTACACACACAAACACACACAAACACACACAATAGACAATCATTCTGAAACCATGTGTTAATAATCACGTTTCAAATGTACAAATGCTTTATGGTGGTGTTCAGGGATTCCTTTGTGACCCTATTGATTAATAACTGTAAGCTTTTATGACTTGTGATCAGTTCTGGACATTCGTTTAATCACGAAAAATCACGTATCTACATTTTACTAACCTAAGGAATGCAGAGTGGTTGATTGGATATCAGGACAAATCGAATAAGATTCGATCACTAACCCAAAAATGTAATATGAGGTTCATTTTTATTAATCCTTGTTTTAGAGTGTATTATTCACTAACGTTGTAATCTCCCATGCACATGAACCAGAAGGCATTGTACTCGCGAACCACAAGGTTTGTCGACACGCCTCCTCCCAACGATTGGATCAGAGGCGTTTCGAATGGGCGTGTTCTCGGGCGCCTTCAAACAGAAGCGCCATGTTCTCCCTTGTGGCCAGCGTGCAGTCCCCGCCAGAGAGAGATCCCAACTTTCCTGCGAACTCACAGCCCGGAGTTCCGCGTCGTTTTTCATACTTTGTTTTAATCTAAGTTCTTTCTTTTCTTGAGCTACCTCAGTTTGATAATCCTCTTTTCGTTCAGTTGCACTCACGATCGAAACAATTTAAGATCAAGCGTCTCATCTGTCATACGAGCTGAAGAGTTGCGCAACACCTACCTCCGTGCCGAACGAACTCCGGACACCAGCCTGTTCCTTTCGTAAACACAGCTACACCAAAGGGACCATATCAAAGTAACGTACCATCCAAATTAAGTTGCTGTTTGGTTGTCCTAGATACTCTTAAGAATGCCTTTGGGTCTCGTTTGAATTGTCTGGAACTGATTTCGTCTCGCTCTCGCTCTCTCTCTCTCTCTCTCTCGCTCTCTCTCTCTCTCTCTCACTCTCTCTCACCCTCTAACTTTCTCTCTCTAATATTTCGTATTGCAATCGTTCTTTTGTTGTTGTAATTGTTTGTTCTTGTTATGCATATTTACTCCTGCGTGATTTAAGTAGTTTATGTAATCTTTAGTCTTATTTTATTAAACTCTATAATCTTTTGAATTGAATCTGTCTCATTGTTCTATAAACTTGAAGTCCCTGAAAATGCCGATCTTATGCTACAAAGCTCTACTTGAGTTATATTGAGATATCTAAAGTGCCTTACACAAAAATATCATTTCTGGTGGCCACAGGAAGGGTATTTTTGATGTTTACAGGCTGGTAAACGACCGAGTGCATGATAAACTAGGTTTGAATCATATCAAAGTTTACCCTGATAGTTGATCTGATTTTACCGACCTATATTAATGATTAATACGAGCAATCGTGTTGATGATTCATATACGGCGAGGTTTAACCTATTCCCTATTTGGGATAATCTAATTTGTGTATACGATAATGCATATTCATCATCTCATGAATATTATTCCCCTTTGAGTTAATAATTCTCCTACAAGTCATTGTCGCTACAGTGCATTGCACATATACCTGGACCACACACAGAGCTTTAGATGATCTGAGCAACTCTTAGTCTGCTTTGGAGAACAGCATAAGGGGAAGGCTGTCTCCAAAAAGAGAATGGCCCTCTGGATTGGGGATGCCATTCATCTGGCTTACCAAGCCCAAGGCGTACCTTGCCCTCTGGAAGTGAGAACTCACTCTACTAGGGGCGTCGCAGCCTCTTCGGCTTTAACGAATGGTGCCTCGCTGGCTACACCCAAAATCTTCTCAAGATTCTATAATCTCCGCTGAGAGCCAGTTTCGACTTGAGTCTTGGGTACTAACAGACAATTCGGACAACTGGTCTGGTGTAGCACTGGCATTTAGTGCCTTTCTCCTCTCTGAGGTGAAAACATGTGTTTTGTAAGAGTAATACATCATTTGAAACTGTAAAGTAAAAAACTGTCAGGTGTAAGAAACTGTATACTTTTATTTGTGTACACTCACAATAACAAAAAAAACGCTGGGCTTTTGTAAAATAAAGAAAACAAACAGGATGCACTTTCTCTCTGAACTGCAGCACGTCACATAAATTAACTGAAACTCAGCGTATACTTGCCACACAGACATGAGAAAAAAATATATAGAAAGGTTGAAACGTCTACTTTTAAACAAACCATTTTGAATTGAAAACTCTGATTATGTAACAATGATAATGTATATAAAAAATTATAAATTAAAACAAATAAAAAAAGTGTCATGATCCTGCCTCTTCCTCTGTCTCCCTCTGCTGGACACACACCCACACACACACTCACACACTTACACTCACCACCTTCTCTCTCATTACTGACAGCTGTGTCCACTTTCCATTTCGCTCATTTCTTCCCACCTGTTCCTCATCTCCTCTCATTATCTTGGCTTCTTCTAACCCTCTCTTGCCCTGTCTTGTTGTCAGATTGTTCGATGTCTCAGATGCTTTCAAACCAAGGTTTATCTCAAATCTTTTCTTGTCCTGTCTAATTTTCCCTACTGAATATTTCTACTGGAATTATCCTGTGCTCACCTATACGCCCACAGAGACCTTTTGTGCAAGAGGCTGAATACCTGCTCCGAGCTAACCATCTGTATCCAGTTCCGTGAGTCACCGAGCCGCTGATTCTCCGGCCCGCTGTTCGTTTCTACCTGTACCACAGAGGGGATTTGTGTTCGTGTGATATTGCCAGTTCGAACCGCTGATTCTCCTGCCTGCTGTTCGTTTCTACCTGTACCACAGAGGGGATTTGTGTTCATGTGATATAGCCAGTTTACTGGAACCCTCTGTTGCTATTCTTTATTGACTTTCCGTTAGAATTACCTGTGGTCCGACTTTTGTCTCTATTAAAAGGAACTGTGATTGTCACTCTTGCTCTTGAGTCCTCTCTACCTCATCACAGAACAATCTGACCACGATATGGACTCAGCGAGTGGCAGCACGCTCCAGTCAGCGGTTGAACACCAGGGCGTCCTCCTGGGCAAACATGAAGAGGACATCTCCGCCACCCGACACGCCGTCGAGACGCTGGCCGTTCAGATGTCAGATCTCTCCTGCCAGGTCCACAATATGCGCCACCAGCCTTCCACCTCGCTGGTATCTCACGACTCGACGGAGCCCCGGATCAACTATCCTCCCGTCTATTCTGGTGAGCCGACTCAATGCCGCTCTTTCCTTATCCAGTGCGAGGTGGTGTTTTCCCTACAGCCCATGACGTATGCGAAGGAGCGGACTAAGGTCGCTTCCCTAATCTCCCTTCTCGCTGGCCGGGCTCGGGAGTGGGGAGCGGCTAACTGGGAGGCTGAGAAGGATTGCATCTTCAGCTTCTCGCTGTTCAAGGATGAGATGATCCGGGTATTCGACCGATCAGCTCACGGTGTGGAGGCTTCTCGATTGCTTTCTTCTCTCCGGCAGGGAAGGCGCTCCGTGCCTGATTTTTCTATTGAGTTCCGGACTCTCGCCACCTCCTGCGGCTGGAACCAACCTGCGTTGGTCGCTCGTTTTTTGGGGGCCTCAACCCTGAATTGAAGGACGAAATCCTCGTCCGGGAGGTTCCCACCCGACTCGACGATCTCATCGACCTGGCGATTCGGGTCGAGAAACGGTTTGATCTACGACACAGAGCTCGCCGTCTGGAGGTCGCTCTCTTTTCCACGCCTCCTGTCAGTTCCGTTCCTCCAACCATAAGTACGGATCCCGAACCAATGCAGCTTGGAGGTCTTCGGATCTCACCTAAGGAGCGCGAGAGGAGGATTGCTAATCGTCTTTGTGTGTATTGCGCAGCCGCCAATCATTTCGTCTCTTCGTGCCCAGTAAAAGCCAGCGCTCGTCAGTAGGCGGAGGGTTACTGGCGAGCGCCATCACCAAGGTTACCCCTTCAAGCTCTTGCACAGCTCTACCAGTGCATCTCCAGTGGTCCAGTTCTTCAATCGCCTGCTCCACCATGGTCGACTCTGGAGCAGAGGGAAGTTTTGTTAATGAGGAGTGGGCACTTCAGCAAGGTATTCCCCTCACCTACTTAAAGAATTCCACCCCCCTTTTCGCCCTAGACGGTAGTTCCCTACCTAGGGTTCAGAGACAGACTGTTCCATTGACTCTTACCGTTTCTGGTAATCACAGAGAGACTATTTCTTTTTTAGTTTTTCGATCTCCGTTTACTCCTGTGGTGTTAGGCCATCCTTGGCTAAGGCTCCACAATCCTCACATTGATTGGTCCCAGGGTTCTATTTTGTCTTGGAAGCTGTCATGTCATGTTGAATGTTTTGTGTCAGCTATTCCCCCTGTTTCTTCTGTTTCTGTTTTTCAGGAGGAGGCAGGGGATTTGTCCGGTGTACCGGAGGAGTATCATGATTTGCGGGGGGTATTCAGTCGTTCCCGAGCCACTTCTCTCCCTCCACACCGCCCGTACGACTGCAGGATTGATCTTCTCCCAGGAACCACCCCCCTGCGGGGAAGACTCTACTCTCTTTCGGCTCCTGAACGGGAGGCCTTAGAGAATTATCTGTCTGAATCTCTTAACGCTGGTACTATTGTTCCGTCCTCGTCTCCAGCCGGTGCTGGGTTTTTCTTTGTTAAGAAAAAAGACGGGTCTCTGCGTCCCTGCATAGATTACCGGGGGCTGAATGACATCACTGTCAAGAATCGCTATCCCTTGCCACTGATGTCATCGGCCTTCGAGATCTTGCAGGGAGCAAACATTTTTTCCAAGCTCGATCTCCGTAACGCTTATCATCTCGTACGTATTAGAGAGGGGGACGAGTGGAAGACCGCTTTTAACACGCCCCTAGGGCACTTTGAATATAAGGTTCTTCCGTTCGGATTGGTCAACGCCCCCGCCGTCTTTCAGGCTCTGGTCAATGATGTCCTCCGGGATATGCTTAACATATTCGTGTTTGTCTATCTCGATGACATATTAATTTTCTCACCCTCTCGCCAAGTCCATGTGCAACACGTTCGCCGCGTTCTCCAACGTTTACTTGAGAATCGACTCTTCGTCAAGGCCGAGAAGTGCTCTTTTCACGTGTCCTCCGTTATGTTCCTAGGCTCGGTTATCTCTGCAGAGGGGATCAGTATGGATACCTCCAAGGTCCAGGCTGTTCTCGACTGGCCAGTTCCTGATTCTCGTGTCTCGTTGCAACGCTTCCTCGGTTTTGCAAATTTTTATCGTCGTTTTGTACGCAATTTTAGCCAAGTGGCCGCGCCGCTTACCGCCTTAACCTCAGCTAAGTCCTGTTTTAAATGGACAGAATCCGCTCAAGAGGCTTTTGACCGTCTGAAGGTCCTTTTTACCTCTGCGCCCATTCTTCTCATGCCGGACATTACAAGACAATTCATTGTCGAGGTCGACGCTTCGGAGGTGGGGGTGGGTGCCGTTCTATCTCAACGGTCAGCCTCGGATAACAAGTTACATCCGTGCGCTTTCTTTTCTCACCGACTTTCCCCCGCGGAACGTAATTATGATGTCGGTAATCGCGAACTGCTCGCCATCCGCCTGGCCCTGGGTGAATGGCGACAGTGGTTGGAGGGTTCCTCCGTCCCTTTTATCGTCTGGACTGACCGTCGTAATTTGGAATATATTCGCTCCGCTAAGAGATTAAATGCTCGACAGGCTCGTTGGGCATTGTTTTTCACGCGTTTTGACTTCTCCATCTCGTACCGCCCAGGCTCTAAGAACGTCAAGCCTGACGCGTTGTCTCGTCTCTTTGATTCCTCGCCTGCCGTCGCACCCCCGGAGGAGATTATTCCTTCCGTTCGTGTGGTGGGAGCTACGTTCTGGGGAATTGAAAGACAAGTTAAGCGCTCTCTCTCTCGCGTCGCCACTCCGCGTAACTGCCCTAGGGGCTATCTTTTTGTCCCGGTGCCCTCCCGTCTGGCCGTCCTTCAGTGGGGTCATTCTTCCAAACTATCAGCCCATCCCGGCGTCCGGGGCACAATCGCTTTTATCCGTCAACGCTTCTGGTGGCCCACCTTAGATCGTGACGCGCGCCGTTTCATCGCCTCCTGCTCTGTCTGTGCCCAGACCAAGGCTGGTAATTCCCCGCCTGCTGGTCTGCTGCGTCCGCTACCGGTCCCTGCTCGTCCGTGGTCCCACATAGCTCTCGATTTTATCACCGGTCTTCCCCCCTCGGCCGGTAATACCGTCATCCTAACTGTGGTCGACCGTTTTTCTAAATCTGCTCATTTCATTCCCCTGGCCAAGCTCCCCTCTGCCAAGGAAACGGCCCAGATCATGGTGAATCATGTGTTCAAATGACACGGGTTGCCCACCAACGCTGTTTCCGATAGGGGGCCGCAATTTACCTCGCAGTTCTGGAAAGAGTTCTGTCGCCTTATTGGGGCCACCGCCAGCCTTTCCTCGGGTTTTCACCCCCAGACTAAAGGCCAGGCCGAACGTACCAATCAGAATGTCACCCGCATCCTTCGCAGTCTAGCTTATCGTTGTCCTGCGTCCTGGGCAGAGCAGCTCCCCTGGGCAGAGTATGCTCATAACTCTCTCCCATCCTCTGCTACGGGGCTCTCACCCTTTCATTGTAGTCTTGGTTATCAACCCCCGTTATTCCCTTCTCAAGAGACCAATTCTATTTGTCCATCCGTTCAGGCCTTCATCAGTCGTTGCAAGCGCACTTGGAAGAGGGTGAGATCCTCTCTGTGTCGTTCGAGAAGACGCATGATTGTCACTGCCAATAGGTCCCGCGTCAAGAGTCCTCGCTATAGTATTGGTCAGAGAGTGTGGCTTTCCACTTCCAATTTAACTCTCCAGTGCGAGTCTCGTAAGCTGACACCCCGTTTCATCGGACCATTCCGTATAGTCAAGATCATTAATCCTGTCGCTGTCAAGCTCCGTTTGCCGCCTAATCTTCGTCGTGTTCACCCTGTCTTTCACGTCTCTTGTATTAAGCCCGCTAATCGGTCGCCCTCCTGCGCCTCGTTTTCCGCTGTTCGAATTGAGGGCTCTCCCGTCTACACTGTCCACAAGATCTTAGACAGGCGCCGTAGGGGTCGTGGGTATCAATATTTAGTCGATTGGGAGGGGTATGGTCCTGAGGAGGGAAGCTGGGTCTCCCCCCGGGACATCCTGGATCCCTCGCTCATTGATGATTTCCTCCGGTCTCGCCAGAGTTCCTCCTCGGGAGCGCCAGGAGGCGCTCTTTGAGGAGGGGGTACTGTCATGATCCTGCCTCTTCCTCTGTCTCCCTCTGCTGGACACACACCCACACACACACTCACACTCACACACTTACACTCACCACCTTCTCTCTCATTACTGACAGCTGTGTCCACTTTCCATTTCGCTCATTTCTTCCCACCTGTTCCTCATCTCCTCTCATTATCTTGGCTTCTTCTAACCCTCTCTTGCCCTGTCTTATTGTCAGATTGTTCGATGTCTCAGATGCTTTCAAACCAGAGTTTATCTCAAATCTTGTCTTGTCCCGTCTAATCCGGATCAGGATCGATTGCTCCTGTCTGCCTTCCTGCCTGCTGTGAGTTTGTTTGCGTCGAGGCTGTAAGCTCTACGCCTCGTATTAGCTTTGTATTTCTTTCTGTTTTGAACCATCATTTACTATCATTCCTAGTTGTTTATATTACTAAATATAGTTTACCCACCATCTCAGATTAACCTTACATCGCTAGCTTCCGTTATTGTTAGCACAGAACGCGTGTTTACGCGCCACCCGCGCTCATTTATTTATTATTTATTTTCTCTCGCGCGCCCGCGCCTTTGAGTTCATAAAAGCCCAGGTAAGTAAGAATCAGTCAACACAAACGGTGAGTAATGTCTTGTCCTGTTATTGTCACCTGTGTCACATGTCATATGTTTAGTGTAGCCTTCTCCGATGGCAATATAGGATTTATTTGTGATAAATGCAAGGAGACAGTCAGGCTGACGGAGAAGATTTCAGAGCTAGAGACACGCATCCAAACTTTAATTGAGGATAGTAAGGATAGTACTAGAGCTTTAGATACTATTTTGGATGCGCCTAGCATAGTGAACTCTGTACATGATTCGGTTCCGGCTGAAGTAGAGCCCAGGCAGCAGGGCAGATGGGTGACCGTGAGAGATCGCTCTAGTCGCCGATTAAAAAACCACCCTTCCGTTCCGATTACCATAACAAATCGATTTGCCCCACTCAGTGAAACACCCACTGAGAATTCTGTTGATTGTGCCCTGGTAATTGGTGATTCGATCACACGGAACGTGAAAATAGAGACACCAGCCACCATAGTCACATGTTTGCCGGGAGCCAGAGCGCCTGACATCAAAGCAAATTTAAAAGTGCTGGCTAATGCTAATCGTAAATTCCCTAAGATCATTATTCATGTCGGCACTAATGATGTTCGACTCCGCCAGTCGGAGATCACCAAAATTAATATTAAAGAGGTGTGTAAACTCGCAAGTACGATGTCAGGCACTGTAATTTTCTCTGGCCCCCTTCCTGTTCGCAGGAGTGATGAGATAGTTAGCAGATTGGCCTCACTCAATGGTTGGTTGTCTAAGTGGTGTCCGTTGAATAATATAGAATTCATAGACAATTGGAAAAGTTTTTGGGGCAAGCCTGACCTGTTGAAAAGAGATGGTGTTCATCCCTCCTGGGATGGTGCTGCTCTTCTCTCTAGTAATATGGCACATAGTCTTAGAGCTAAAACATGACAATCTGGGGCTCAGGTCAGGAAGCAGACAGACTGGCTAAACCAACCGTCTGCTAGCGGCCTCGCGTCACCAAGGTCAGATAAATCCCATCACATAGAGCCTCTTTCACCTAGATATCATCATATAGAGACTGTGTCTGTTCCCCGAATTTGGAAATCCAAAAAACGTCAGGTAAAAAATTTAATTGATGTTCAACAAATAAAAAACAGATATAATACAGATGAACAAATGATAAAGCTTGGGTTGCTGAATATTCGATCCCTTACTTCAAAATCGCTCATAGTTAATGATATGATTTCAAGTTATAATCTAGATGTGCTGTGTTTGACAGAAACCTGGCTAAAACCAAACGATTACATTACTTTAAATGAGTCAACCCCACAAGATTACTGTTATAAACATGAACCTCGTCTAAAACGCAAAGGGGGAGGTGTTGCTGTAATTTATAGTAATATTTTCAAAACCACTAAGAAATCTATTTTTAAATATACTTCTTTTGAAGTGTTGGTGCTTAATGTAAAAATATATAGTGTAAACGATAAATCACGTTTGAGATTTCTGCTGGCTACTGTATACAGGCCACCAGGGCACCATAAAGATTTTATCAAAGAATTTGCGGACTTTCTATCAGAATTAGTATTGGCTAACGATAAAGTACTAATTGTTGGTGATTTTAATATACATGTAGATAATGAAAAAGATGCATTGGGATTGGCACTTAAAGACATTGTAAACTCAATTGGAGTTAGACAACACGTGTCAGGACCCACTCATTGTCGTAATCATACTCTAGATCTAATTATTATCACATGGAATAGATGTTGATGCCGTTGAAATTCTGCAGCAGAGCGATGACATCTCAGACCATTATCTAGTCTCATGTAAATTACATTTAGCCAAGGCTGCAAAGCCGACTCCGTGTTATAAATATGTTAGACCTATAACTTCTGCCACTAAAGATTGCTTTATCAATAATCTTCCTAATCAGTTTCATCATCTCAGCATCCCGGATAGCTTAGAAGAACTCGATATTGCAACAGAAACTTTTAACTCTCTCTTTTCCAGCACTTTAGATGCAGTTGCTCCGTTGCGCTTAAAGAAGATTAAAGAAAATAGTCCAACACCGTGGTACAACGAGCACACTCAGGCCCTTAAGAGAGCAGCCAGAAAAATGGAGCGCAACTGGAAGAAAACAAAACTAGAGGTATTTCGGATTGCATGGAAAGAGAGCTCGATTGCTTACAGAGAGGCTTTAAAAGCTGCTAGATCTGCTTATTTTTCAACCCTATTAGAAGAAAATAAACATAATCCTAGGTATTTATTTGAAACAGTGGCTAAACTAACGAAAAAGAAAGCTTTAAGCACAGAAGTTTCCAAGCAACACAGCAGTAATGACTTTATGAACTTCTTCACTTATAAGATTGATAATATCAGGGACAAAATTATAACTATGCAACCGTCTACTACAGTATCGCATCAGGGAGTGCATTGTAGTCTCCCTGAGGAAAAATTGTTTTCATTTGTTGCTATAGGAGAGGAAGATTTCTGCAAACTCGTTAATTCATCTAAATCGACAACTTGTATGTTAGACCCTATACCGACTAAGCTACTGAAAGAGATGCTTCCACAGATCATAGATCCTCTTCTTAATATCATTAATTCGTCTTTGTCTCTAGGATATGTACCAAAAACCTTTAAGCTGGCTATGATAAAACCGCTTGTTAAAAAAACGCAACTTGATCCTTCAGAATTAGTCAATTACAGGCCGATCTCAAATCTGCCTTTTCTGTCAAAGATATTAGAAAAAGCAGTATCCTCACAACTGTGTTCCTTTCTTGAAAGAAATGATATCTGCGAGGATTTTCAGTCAGGATTTAGACCGCACCATAGTACTGAGACAGCTCTCATTAGAGTTACAAATGATTTACTTTTATCATCCGATCGTGGTTGTATCTCTCTATTAGTGTTACTTGATCTTAGTGCTGCATTTGACACAATTGACCACAACATTCTTTTAAATAGACTGGAAAACTATGTTGGCATTAGTGGAATTGCACTAGCATGGTTTAAATCATACTTATCTGACCGTTATCAGTTTGTAGCAGTAAATGAAGAGATGTCTTATCGATCACAAGTTCAGTATGGCGTACCACAAGGCTCAGTACTAGGACCGCTGCTGTTCACTCTGTACATGCTACCATTAGGACATATCATTAGGAAACATGGAATTAGCTTTCATTGTTATGCCGATGATACTCAGCTGTATATTTCTTCAAAACCTAACGAAACTTACCAATTCACAAAATTAACGGAATGCATAGCTGATATAAAAAATTGGATGACTAGTAATTTCCTACTACTAAACTCTGAAAAAACAGAGATTCTAATTATTGGACAAAAAACTTCCACACGTAATAACCTAGAATACTGTCTAACCCTTGATGGCTGCTCTGTTAAGTCTTCGTCGTCGGTTAGGAACCTGGGTGTGCTCTTTGATAGCTATCTTTCATTTGAAAGTCATGTGTCTAGTATCTGTAAAACCGCATTTTTCCATCTTAAAAATATATCTAAATTACGACATATGCTCTCATTAACAAATGCGGAACAATTAGTTCATGCTTTCATGACAACAAGACTAGATTATTGTAATGCTCTTCTGGGTGGTTGCCCTGCACGCTTAATAAATAAACTACAGCTGGTCCAAAACGCAGCCGCTCGAGTTCTTACTAGAACCAGGAAATATGACCATATTAGCCCGGTTCTGTCAACACTGCATTGGCTGCCTATTAAACATCGTATAAATTTTAAAATATTGTTGATTACTTACAAAGCACTAAATGGTTTAGCTCCGCAGTACTTGAGCGAGCTCTTAACGCATTATAGTCCTTCACGTCTATTGCGATCTCAAAATTCGGGCCAGTTGATAATACCTAGAATTTCAAAATCGACTGCTGGCGGTAGATCCTTTTCCTATTTAGCACCAAAACTTTGGAACAGTCTTCCTACCATTGTCCGGGAAGCAGACACACTCTGTCAGTTCAAAGCTAGACTAAAAACACATCTCTTTGACCTAGCATACACATAATATATTATTGACTTCTATAATTCAATATTAGGCTGCATAGATTAGGTCAGCCGGAACTGGGAACACTTCCCTTAAATCCTGATGTACTCGTTACATCATCATAAGAAGAATGGCATCTACGCTAATTTTAGTGTCTTTGTTTATCCCGAGGTTTTCCCGCAGCCGACCGGATCCAGGCCGTATCCAGATCGGACTAGGAGCTTTGCCTGGACCCGATGACAACGCAGTGCTGAAGTGCCAACTAGCCTCTCCCTATGGAGGATCCCTTTCCCACTCTACAGATAAAATGTTGTGATTCCGGTTCGCGTACCCACCCCGAAGTGATAAAATAAAACAAAATTCTGTATCAAATTTACAGTTACTGTAAATCCGGCCTCTAGTTCATAAACGCCAGAGGAGAACTGGCCCCCGACTGAGCCTGGGTTCTCCCAAGGTTTTTTTTTTCTCCATTAGGTCACCTGATGGAGTTTTAGGACACCAGTAGGTCACTTGATGGAGTTTTTCGGTTCCTTGCCACTGTTGCCTTTGGCTTGTTCAGTTGGGGATATTCAAAATAATTAGCCAAGCATTAATACCATTGATCAGCCCTACCAAACGTGGATGTTTTTTCACTAAGAAACAAACATTATGTTATTTGATTGATATTGTGAAGCTGCTTTGATGCAATTTATATTGTGAAAAGCGCTATATAAATACACTTGACTTGACTTGACTTGACTAATTTTCCCTACGGAATATTTCTACTGGAATTATCCTGTGCTCATCTATACGCCCACAGAGACCTTTTGTGCAAGAGGCTGAATACCTGCTCCGAGCTAACCATCTGTATCCAGTTCCGTGAGTCACCGAGCCGCTGATTCTCCGGCCCGCTGTTCGTTTCTACCTGTACCACAGAGGGGATTTGTGTTCGTGTGATATTGCCAGTTCGAACCGCTGATTCTCCTGCCTGCTGTTCGTTTCTACCTGTACCACAGAGGGGATTTGTGTTCATGTGATATAGCCAGTTTACTAGAACCCTCTGTTGCTATTCTTTATTGACTTTCCGTTAGAACTACCTGTGGTCCGACTTTTGTCTCTATTAAAAGGAACTGTGATTGTCACTCTTGCTCTTGAGTCCTCTCTACCTCATCACAAAAAGCCTCTAAAAGCGTGACCACTATAGGCTACTGCCGAGATGATGAGTCAGCACTGTCAACTTCATCTGGTTTATTAGTAAATAATTAAAATGTCTCCTTGCTATTTTTTTCCAACATTCATAAGCATTACTTTTGCCAGTGCTTTGCGGCAAGCTGTATGTGTATGTGTATACATATATTCTGCCCCCAGTATATATTTATGTAATTAAGTTGATATCATTGTGCGATTAGTCGTCTAATGGCTTAAATTAATGAATAATAGTCAATAAGAAAAATCTTTAGTTGGACCAGGACTAGTGTTCTCCACATACTAACCTCCCCTTTGGGTAGGATGTGGTCTCCCCAGTGTTCCTTTCTTGGTAGACAACCATTGTAATCAACCAGGTGCTCAGCTGTAAATAAACAAATATATGTGGGGACACGACCAGAACGAAGGCAGGAGACACTGCTTGCAGTCAATTCAACTTTAGAAAAATAATCAAAATAACATCGACAAAGACACTGACGGTGACCCTCCTCACGGAGGTCAAACAGACAAAAATTGATTATTTTATACTGAAAGGTTCAACCATTTGATAATAATTGGAAATTTAAATAATATGTACACATACATAACACAAATACACTTCAAATGAAAATAATATTCAAAATACATTAACATCAATTATCAATTACACAAACATTAATTATAAGGAAAGTAATACAAATAATAAACAATACATGCCTACATACTATAGAAATAAACACAATAAAACATTGAAACAATAGCCCCCTGCTCACACTGGGAAATGTACTGTGTCTACACTACCCAGGATTCTTAGGGATGGCGTAAAATGAAGAACAGCAAGGCCGCACTCCCTCTTAAACCCCCACCCCCGGAACCATGCTGCAGACATGAACCCCAAAGGTAAGTTTTGAAAATGAGGATATAAACTAATCTTGCTGTAAATTCTAAATAAACAAAATAAAGAAATACAACTCTTGGTGTATTTTGTCATCAGCCTAATGTGCACCTTAGGCTAGAAAACGCTACCAAACTCATTTAACCAAACAATAAAAAACAAACACTTATACAAAAAATATAGACCAGACAAACAGGGCATACAACGGTAACCAGGGGTAACTTATGATATCGTCACAAAATAAATAAATAAAAAGATGAAATCTATGGCTGAAGTGACCTATTCTATTGTGCTGTGAGCACAAGTCCCTGGCCACTGGGAAGGTTGCGAGGTGGCATAGTACACTTGCTACTTGGCACGCACCAGCCTGTATAGCAGAACCTGATTTTACCAAGTCCAACATGTTCCTGGATCAACAACTTTTTTGATCCCAGAACAACATTCCAATCAACCTATTCTATTTGAGGGACAAGTTTACAGTTTATGTCAAGTTTAGGCTTACAACCAGGGGTGTTGAGCTGTTTGGTGCTCCAAAGGTGTTTGGGGCTCCCAAGAGAGACCTCTAGTGTTAGTCTCGAGACATCGTCAAAGTGACTGACAGATAGGGAACATGATTCTCTGCATGCTAAAACCAGTGATTCTATTTATAACTGAGAGAGTGTGCACTTAAAAAGTGTGTTGAATGAACTTAATTATATTTAAGTTAATTGAAGTTTTTCCTTATTTCCTTTATTTCTGGAATGGTTTTGTATCTATAATGAATTCCTCTTCCATAATTTATTGCATGCTTACTTTTTACATGTTTTACTGTGAGTTTACATCATGACCCATTATGAAAAATATAGCCATGACATGCAGACAGCATGTGGGTGTATTTGAGTATACTGCCCTACAAAGGCAAAACGCCGTAACATCATGTTTTGAGTTAGTGTCATTTTTGTGGTATTTGAGACCTCCTTTATCATGTGAATAAATATGGTGAGTCAATTTGATTGTTTTAACGAGAAAATAAAGGGCTATGACAACCGTAGCTTCCAAAACCATACGAGAAACCACAGCAGAACGCCGTAACAGCTGTTACGGCTCTTTGCCTTTGTTCCAGCACGCTGAAGTTGAGTTCAGGTGTTCTGACTTTGTTTAGCCTGGCATCAAGAGAGATGTTATGTGCCGCTGTGATGTTACTGTACTCTGGCTTTGTCATACTGCCAAAGTTTGCCGCTCTTTTATTGTCACCAAACCACGTAACATACACACGACACATCTTTGAAATAAAGTGTCTACTGAGTGCTTGTTTGTGTTATTACTCTGTGATAGCGTAATGGCCCATTACTCATGGAAAAATGTTGGTGGAGATGGCCTTGAAACGCAGACATCAAGAGCAAGGTAAGAACATACCAAACATTTTATTATAAGCATGATACATTTTCGATTGCATTCTGCTTAATTCAGCTAGCTTGCGAGAACAACATACCACCACTTTGCTGGCCAGACAAACTGCTCCAAGTATGCGATCAGAAACAAAGCAAGGTGAACAAGCCATACTTAGATGTTATACAAGCTAATAGGTTGTCATAAATGTTGTTATTTTCATTCAGGGCGATGGTTCAGATTTGTCAATGTCAGTGACAGCCCGGAGCTAGCTAAATTTAATCTGTGTCACGTAAATTAGCGCTAACGTTGACGCTGATAATCGCCTCACATCAGACGCCGAAAACCAATTATTAAATACACAGGCATCCTACCTTTCCATGCAATCCGATATAATCCATGGAAGATCCATAATCCATAATCCATAGCAATCCACGTCATCTGCTGTAACATTATCCACAACAATCCATACGTGTTTGAGCCATATTTCCTTCTTGACGGTGTCAGCTCTTACACAAATCCATAGCAAGCTAGTTATCGCTAACGTCCGTACAAAGTAGGGTAACCTAAATGGTAAACTTTTTTTCGGTTGACTCTGTCTATATTATCTCAGAATTAAAAAGCAGTAATCCAAGTCAAGTTCGTTGACAGTGCATCTTGAGCAGTTTGGTGACCCTTAACCCTTTCAATGTCACCTCCCCTCCCTTTTTTCGCATAGACATGAAAATTACTATCCAAACTTAAACGGTTGTAATTCAAAAAGGTTTTGTAATAGACCTATGGACAAGTTGTGTTCCAAATTTTAGGTTGATATCTCAAAAAATTTGCTTTCGTGATTATTTTATTTGGGCGCAGTAACAAACTTTTTCACTAGATGGACAGCCAAGCTTCCTTACTGACCATATAAGGGCGCCTCCATTTTCATAAATGCTTTGAGTGATCTGAACCAAGTATTTCCATAATTATCTTACAATTTATGAAGTAGACATCCTATTCAGAAATAGACATCATATTCAGAAGTAGTAGCCTATGGGTGATTTGGCAGTATTTGATTTGAATTCAACCTCTAATAAACGCATTAAAAAGAGCATGTGCGTTATAGCTGGCAGCCGCATCACAAATCGAGAATCCATAATATCAGTTAAAAAAATCAGAATTAAAATAAAATTGAATTGGTGTTATTTTTTGAACTCTTGGTATGAAAACAAACTGAGCTTTCTACCAATCTTTTATGATTTTTCATGTTTATTGCTATTTCAAAATAAAGGCATTTATTTAAAATATGAATTGTTGCAAATTAAAAAAAAATACTGCTCCTCTGTAATTTATTATTAAAACATCCACCAAAATATGAAAACTAGAGATATTATAGTTTCAAATTATATATTTAGTTTGCCAATATTACTTTAGGTTTTTACTAAGATATTATTGTTCTAAATATTGTTCTATTTTTTTTCTCCAGTATGGAGGGTATGGTTAAACTTCCTTCCTCAGGTGATTTGTTATGTCCCTATATGCAACATATAAAATTAGTTGTGTTGGGCAAAAGTATCAACTAAGAAATTTAAATGAACGTAACTTCTGCCATCCGTGCATTTGATGGCAAATAGTCTATGAGCCACAGGGGATTGTCACTACCACTTGAATTGGCTATTTGGAGACTGTGTGCCCCTCTGGATCATGACAATTGTTGTTATTAATAGACGGACTAGTATACCAGTATCAATCATCTCCTTGTTTCATATCATTTCAGACCCTTGTAGGGACAAGCCTGTTGAATGTGGTCCAGAAGCACCAAACACAACAAAAATGATAATTCTGTGATAAGACAATGGTATGCCTATTCATTCTAATTAACGTCACAATGTCTTACATTCATATTTTTGAGATTTCCAAGTCTCTAATTATAATTTCTCTAATTATAATTTTCATTTCAGACTCATTTAAGAATTACTGTGTTCACGAAGATGATACAAAAACATGGGCAATCCTGGATAGCTGTCTAGACATCAGTTTCCCGGAATTTGGTTCAGAAGAATTGTTTAACAGCACGCCTGATACCTCTTTAAAATGCGCTTTTGGATTTCTCCAGAAGTCCAGACACAGGCACTCTACCGGTCTCCAACACCACCGGAGCCCTCGTCCCAGCCACCCTGCCTGTCTCCAACACCACCGGAGCCCTCGTCCCAGCCCCTCTGCCTGTCTCCAACACCACCGGAGCCCTCGTCCCAGCCACTCCGCCTGCCTGTCTGCCTGCCTCCAACACCACTGGGGCCCTGTCTACCTTGGCCCCTCCGATGAGGGAACCGTGTGGCCAGAAATGCAGAAAAAAATGTTCAGAGAAATTTAGTGAGGAATGGCGAAAGAAGATTTGGGCCATGTACTGGAACATGGACTACACCGAAAAACGTGCATTTATGTTCTGTAACATAACCCAGCTACCAACGGCAAGATTGTTTGTCCCAAAAGCAACAAGTTGACGCTGCAGGTCTTTTGTTTACAGGCTTAAAAATGAGGATCAGGTTCCACAGCAGGTCTGCAAGAATTTCTTTTTGGCCACTTTGGGGTACCACCCAACAAATAACAGCCTAGTCCTGTCGGTGATGAGAAGTGATATGGGAAATGAGAGGATCCCAAAGGATCAAAGAGGAAGACACACACCAGGCAACAAACTGGACCTGCAGCCATTGTTGGATCACATTAAGTCTTTTCACCCTTCTGTCAGTCATTATCGGATATGCTCCCCATCGCTGCTACCTCCCTAGTGACATTAGCATCAAACTGATGTATGCAGACTGGCTGGAAAAGGGCAACAAGTGCTCCTACGAAACATATCACAAAGCAGTGCGGCAAAAAAACATCAGCTTCACAAAGTTTGGAGAGGAGGAATGTTAGGAGTGCTTACTGCATGAACAGCATGAACATGCTTGTGATGACGATATCATGGACTGCTTGCAATGTGAGCGCTGGCGCAAACATAAAAATTCTGCTTTGCAGGGCAGACTCGCATATCAGGCTGACGCAGAGAAGGACTGGCAGGGAGACACATCAGTGAGGAGTGTGAACCTCCAGAAGGTTATTATGTTGCGTGGAGCAGGCACAAGTTGAGCGAAATGGCTGAAATTCAGCTGCGACGTGGGTCGATGAGTTTATTTTACAAGCTCACCCACACAGATGAAAGCTTCATTGAATTGGACTTTCTCCAGAAGAAGTTCACCATGAATGTACCCTCTCTCCTCAGGTCACACGACCGGGGGATTGAAGAGGGCAAGAAGACTGAAATTTTTAAAAAACTGTGTCCTCTTATGCCTTCCAGCAGAAAGGCGTTCTGGGTATCGCTGCCTGTGAACATGGAGGATGAGGAATGAGCAGTCTCTAATCTCTACTGTCTTGGTCTAATGTTTAATTAATTATTACTCTATAACTTGCATTTAAATAAATATACCTCTGTATTCAATTATAATTAAATTATCTTTATTGTGAAAATATTTCTTGTATTTATTCCTACTGTACATACTGTACTGCAAAGTAACTTATCTGTCATACTGTTTAACTGTGTTAATGCTGCTATACTATCCTGATCATTATAGCACTATATAGGAACAACCAAAGGTCTTCTATATAATTTAAAACACATACCATGATGGCTAGACCTTGGTTAGGTGTTCTTATAATGGATTTAAGTATGGAACAGCAAGTAAATATTGATTATATGTCTGTTACTGCCTTTTGCCTTTGCACGACTCCTTATTTTTGGCACATGATACAAAGGCAGAGTACAGTAACTGCCAAATAAGGGTCAAAGGTCAATTTTGAGCTCAAGATTTTTTGCATACAAACATTTCTTCATTATAGCAACTAGTTGTCAAATTTTGAGAGTCCTACCTATAATACTTTTGTCTGGACAAAACAGAAACTTTAAAGTCATTTTTCTCAGTTTCACACTCTAGCGAGTTAAGGTCTTTTGCCTTTGCAGGGCAGTATTAATAAACAGTGCTTGCACTCATATTCTCATCTAATCTTATCTCGCTTGCGCCCAAACATGACAGCGTTTAGATAAGTGTGCGTGCACTTGACGCCATATATATTCTTCAGCTGTTTCTCTTGTGTTTGGCCACTAGAGGGAGGCATCAAGATATGGATTGTTCACTTTTTTTGACTAGCAACATTTTGGGTAGGTAAATATCTGCTTATCTGTGCTAACCACATCATTTCAGCATCATTACTCCAGTCTTCAGTGTCACGTGATCCTTCAGAAATAATTATAATATACTCTTTGCTGCTCAATAAACATTTCTGATTAGTATCGGTTACAGTTTTATTCAGGATTCTTTGATGAATAGAAAGTTCAAAAGTACAGCATTTGAAATATAATATTTTGTAACATTATGCATGTCTTTACTGTCACTTTTGATCAATTTAATGCATTCTTGCTGAATAAACATTAATTTCTTTAAAAAAAAAAAAAAAAAAAAAAAAAACATGTACTTACCGGTGATGTATGTTACAAAATAGTTATATTTCAGAAAAATTCAGTTTTTGTCAAACTTTCTATTCATCTAAGAATCCTGAAAAAAAAAAAAAACGCTTCAACATTGATAATAATTATAAATAATTATTGAGCAGCAAATCAGCATCTTAGAATGATTACTGGAGTGATGATGCTGGAAATTCAGCTTTGATCACAGGAATAAATCGCATTTTATAATATATTCAAATAGAAAACAGTTTTAAAATTGCAATAATCTCTATAGTCATCTTGGCCAGTTCTTCAGGAATTTGCCACTGGCTCTTTTGTAAATAGTGGTTAAACATGAGATGTATTGTATCTGGGTATATCAAACGGGCAAACTTTGGCCTTATTAATATATTACTTGTTCCAGAGCAAATCGATTGGTTTAAGGTAAAAATTTAAGTTTCATAACTTTACATTTAGGCTTTATTTCATCCCTCCTGGGATGGTGCTGCTCTTCTCTCTAGTAATATGGCACATAGTCTTAGAGCTAAAACATGACAATCTGGGGCTCAGGTCAGGAAGCAGACAGACTGGCTAAACCAACCGTCTGCTAGCGGCCTCGCGTCACCAAGGTCAGATAAATCCCATCACATAGAGCCTCTTTCACCTAGATATCATCATATAGAGACTGTGTCTGTTCCCCGAATTTGGAAATCCAAAAAACGTCAGGTAAAAAATGTAATTGATGTTCAACAAATAAAAAACAGATATAATACAGATGAACAAATGATAAAGCTTGGGTTGCTGAATATTCGATCCCTTACTTCAAAATTGTTAATGATGTGATTTCAGATTATAATCTAGATGTGCTGTGTTTGACAGAAACCTGGCTAAAACCAAACGATTACATTACTTTAAATGAGTCAACCCCACAAGATTACTGTTATAAACATGAACCTCGTCTAAAACGCAAAGGGGGGGAGGTGTTGCTGTAATTTATAGTAATATTTTCAAAACCACTAAGAAATCTATTTTTAAATATACCTCTTTTAAAGTGTTGGTGCTTAATGTAAAAATATATAGTGTAAACGATAAATCACGTTTGAGATTTCTGCTGGCTACTGTATACAGGCCACCAGGGCACCATAAAGATTTTATCAAAGAATTTGCGGACTTTCTATCAGAATTAGTATTGGCTAACGATAAAGTACTAATTGTTGGTGATTTTAATATACATGTAGATAATGAAAAAGATGCATTGGGATTGGCACTTAAAGACATTGTAAACTCAATTGGAGTTAGACAACACGTGTCAGGACCCACTCATTGTCGTAATCATACTCTAGATCTAATATTATCACATGAAATAGATGTTGATGCCGTTGAAATTCTGCAGCAGAGCGATGACATCTCAGACCATTATCTAGTCTCATGTAAATTACATTTAGCCAAGGCTGCAAAGCCGACTCCGTGTTATAAATATGTTAGACCTATAACTTCTGCCACTAAAGATTGCTTTATCAATAATCTTCCTAATCAGTTTCATCATCTCAGCATCCCGGATAGCTTAGAAGAACTTGATATTGCAACAGAAACTTTTAACTCTCTCTTTTTCAGCACTTTAGAGGCAGTTGCTCCGTTGCGCTTAAAGAAGATTAAAGAAAATAGTCCAACGCCGTGGTACAATGAGCACACTCAGGCCCTTAAGAGAACAGCCAGAAAAATGGAGCGCAACTGGAAGAAAACAAAACTAGAGGTATTTCGGATTTCATGGAAAGAGAGCTCGATTGCTTACAGAGAGGCTTTAAAAGCTGCTAGATCTGCTTATTTTTCAACCCTATTAGAAGAAAATAAACATAATCCTAGGTATTTATTTGAAACAGTGGCTAAACTAACGAAAAAGAAAGCTTCAAGCACAGAAGTTTCAGGCCAACACAGTAATGACTTTATGAACTTCTTCACTTATAAGATTGATAATATCAGGGACAAAATTATAACTATGCAACCGTCTACTACAGTATCGCATCAGGGAGTGCATTGTAGTCTCCCTGAGGAAAAATTTTATTCATTTGTTGCTATAGGAGAGGAAGAATTCTGCAAACTCGTTAATTCATCTAAATCGACAACTTGTATGTTAGACCCTATACCGACTAAGCTATTGAAAGAGATGCTTCCAGAGATCATAGATCCTCTTCTTAATATCATTAATTCGTCTTTGTCTCTAGGATACGTACCAAAAACCTTTAAGCTGGCCATGATAAAACCGCTTGTTAAAAAACCGCAACTTGACCCTTCAGAATTAGTCAATTACAGGCCGATCTCAAATCGGCCTTTTCTGTCAAATATATTAGAAAAAGCAGTATCCTCACAACTGTGTTCCTTTCGTGCAAGAAATGATATCTGCAAGGATTTTCAGTCAGGATTTAGACTGCACCATAGTACTGAGACAGCTCTCATTAGAGTTACAAATGATTTACTTTTATCATCCGATCATGGTTGTATCTCTCTATTAGTGTTACTTGATCTTAGTGCTGCATTTGACACAATTGACCACAACATTCTTTTAAATAGACTAGAAAACTATGTTGGCATTAGTGGAATTGCACTAGCATGGTTTAAATCATACTTATCTGACCGTTATCAGTTTGTAGCAGTAAATGAAGAGATGTCTTATCGATCACAAGTTCAGTATGGTGTACCACAAGGCTCAGTACTAGGACCGCTGCTGTTCACTCTGTACATGCTACCATTAGGACATATCATTAGGAAACATGGAATTAGCTTTCACTGTTATGCCGATGATACTCAGCTGTATATTTCTTCAAAACCTATCGAAACTTACCAATTCACAAAATTAACGGAATGCATAGCTGATTTAAAAAATTGGATGACTAGTAATTTCCTACTACTAAACTCTGAAAAAACAGAGATTCTAATTATTGGACAAAAAACTTCCACACGTAATAACCTAGAATACTGTCTAACACTTGATGGCTGCTCTGTTAAGTCTTCGTCGTCGGTTAGGAACCTGGGTGTGCTCTTTGATAGCAATCTTTCATTTGAAAGTCACGTGTCTAGTATCTGTAAAACCGCATTTTTCCATCTTAAAAATATATCTAAATTACGACATATACTCTCATTAACAAATGCGGAACAATTAGTTCATGCTTTCCTGACATCAAGACTAGATTATTGTAATGCTCTACTGGGTGGTTGCCCTGCACGCTTAATAAATAAACTACAGCTGGTCCAAAACGCTGCAGCTCGAGTTCTTACTAGAACCAGGAAATATGACCATATTAGCCCGGTTCTGTCAACACTGCATTGGCTGCCTATTAAACATCGTATAAATTTTAAAATATTGTTGATTACTTACAAAGCACTAAATGGTTTAGCTCCGCAGTACTTGAGCGAGCTCTTAACGCATTATAGTCCTTCACGTCTATTGCGATCTCAAAATTCGGGCCAGTTGATAATACCTAGAATATCAAAATCGACTGCGGGCGGTAGATCCTTTTCCTATTTAGCACCAAAATTTTGGAACAGTCTTTCTACCATTGTCCGGGAAGCAGACACACTCTGTCAGTTCAAAGCTAGACTAAAAACACATCTCTTTGACCTAGCATACACATAATATATTATAGACTTCTATAATTCAATGTTAGGCTGCATAGATTAGGTCAGCCGGAACTGGGAACACTTCCCTTAAATCCTGATGTACTCGTTACATCATCATAAGAAGAATGGCATCTACGCTAATTTTAGTGTCTTTGTTTATCCCGAGGTTTTCCCGCAGCCTACCGGATCCAGGCCGTATCCAGATCTGACTAGGAGCTTTGCCTGGACCCGATGACAACGCAGTGCTGAAGCGCCAACTAGCCGCTCCCTATGGAGGATCCCTTTCCCACTCTACAGATAAAACGTTGTGATTCCGGTTCGCGTACCCACCCCGAAGTGATAAAATAAAACAAAATTCTGTATCAAATTACAGTTACTGTAAATATGGCCTCTAGATCATAAACGCCAGAGGAGAACTGGCCCCCGACTGAGCCTGGGTTCTCCCAAGGTTTTTTTTTCTCTCCATTAGGTCACCTGATGGAGTTTTAGGACACCAGTAGGTCACTTGATGGAGTTTTTCGGTTCCTTGCCACTGTTGCCTTTGGCTTGCTCAGTTGGGGATATTCAAATTATTTTAACCAAGCATTAATACCATTGATCAGCCCTACCAAACGTGGATGTTTTTTTTCCACTAAGAAACAAACATTGTTATGTTATTTGATTGATATTGTGAAGCTGCTTTGATGCAATTTATATTGTGAAAAGCGCTATAGAAATACACTTGACTTGACTTGACTATTTAAAGTCCCTGTAAAGCCAAAATTAAGTATGTGTTCTGAGTTTGTCACACCACAGAAAAATGTATTATATCACCCAGCCAAATTTTAATGATAAAAAGGCGCTAAAGTAAATAAAAGCTATCAAAATCTTGAAAAAATGAGCAGTAGCCTACTATCTATTCTCTGCAGTCCGCTGGCTGCGCTGAAACCACGGGAGGATGAAGGCCGAGGCGGGAGATAGTCCGTTCGGCCCCACCAGTAACATTCACCAGTAACAGCGGATTATCAGTGAATCCCAGTTGTCTCCGACTAAAGTTTATAAACCTATCCTGTGTAAAATGATCACTACAGAGGTGGGTGTTGGCTCTCATCAAGTTGGCTCTTCACAAAATGAATCCACCTCTTCTTGATATGATCGGTTTGCGGAAATTTTATTTAAACTAAAATTTAATTTTCAATCTGTTTTGTAAGTGATGGCATCCAGGTAATGCGCATTTCCGTGACGAATGCATAGCTAGCTAGCAAACTGTAGGCAGTAGTAACTAACAGTACTGAAAGTAACTCGCGATTGAGTGGCAAACTGATGCGAATATGCTCTAGTTATATTGTTAGGGAAGGGGCCAGCCTCAGTGGCTCCAGTGCGGCATCGACAGTGGGGGACAGGACAAAAAATCCTGAACACAGCAATGGTGAAAAACTGTTTAATGGTCTAACTCCACAATTCAGTACTTCACAGTTCAGTCTTTGTAATGTGCTTTAGCAATTTATTTTTAACACTTATAATGTGTTTAGAATGTTTTTTTAGAATTGCCTTTACAGGGACTTTAACTTAAATCATGGACAAGAGCACTGCTTTTGTACGTTTGACTGAATTGTTTGCTGGTGTTTATTTCCTATTGTCTTTTATAATGGCTATTGTTGTTGATTTTAATATTCCTTTTGTGGGTCGGTTCTTCTGTTACGTAACGTGGTGTAGTGAAAAGCACGATGAAGCCGGAGAATAGGAATAAACAGGATTTAATCGAAAACACAGGAGAACACTCACTTTAACACAGTATGACATTAACGAGGTGAGGACAGGTGACACGGATGAAGAAGACGATGAACAGGTGGGTAATTGAGGGAGTGAGTTCAGGTGTGGAGACAAGGAGGATTCTGGGAAGTGTAGTGCAGACAAAGACTGTGACAGTCACACTGACAAGTTCTACAAGTGATCCTGTGTTAAAACTATCCCCAGTCTCCCCTAATACAATAGATTAAAAAGGATCACACTTAAATGATTACATCAAAGTAATACTATTATTGATTTAGTACTCACAGTTTTATTATTGCGAAATAGTTTTATTATAGTATTATTTTTAACTTTTAAATATTTGGTTCAATATTGATTTGGACTGCTAATAAATATAATTAAAGTAGTGATGTTCATTACATAGTTTAAATATTTACACTTTGGTTAAACCATTTTAATTTCTAAATTAGTGTTACAATTGCCCTTTCAACCAATAACCCAGAAATGAATGAATACATTTTTCAATTTACACGTAATAGAAAAAACCTGAATGTCCAGAAAAAGAACTCTACTAGTATTTTCAGTTGATTTAAGATGTTTAGTTGCATAAACATTTTTCTTAATATGCCTGTATGTTTCTTCTGTGGAACATAAAATTAACTGATGACAATTTTTTTGATGTTGTGTCCAAATAAGATCCTGTGTCTAAATCTTGAAATGCGTTTCACACTCTTACCACACTGGGGCAGCAAAAGACTGAAAAGCACCATAAAGTAGATTATGGTGAATATGGTGGGGGAGGGCATGAATGGAAATAGAAAACCCATCGAGTGCAGTTCAGAACGGCAGTCTTTATTACTAACCTGATTACCATGAGCCTGCAATAGTTTGTGATGCACCTTTTGAATGTGGTTGCCATGGGAATGTTAGTGATGGTCTTAGCTCTCATGTGTATGTGTGTTTGTGTTGGAAGTATGACTGAATTATTCAGTGTGCACATTAAACATTATAAATTGCTGTTGCTATGGTAACACTGTTATGCATAAGCAGGGGCTCTGTTAGAAATTTTCATAGTGATGTCTTGACATTTGTGTTAAACAACTATAGAAATTGCTTTGGACTACACGATGGACACATGTTTTGATAATTGCCTACTACTTTTCTATTTCTTGTTCATACAATTCTGAGTTTCTTTTGTGCACAGAGAAATTTGTATTAAAAATACAGTAATAGTATTAGTTAAATACTAATCAGTTAGTAAAATTGGTTAATAGTAAAAAAAAAAAAAAAAAAAAAAGCCTTTTTGCATGTGTTTTAGGTTGATGTTTGTAAGTTTTATAGAAGACAGATAGGACCTGTACCTTTTCGAGAAAGTATTGATGATGACCACAGTGCATCAGAAAATGTCTCGAGAACTTGCATTTTTTCCCATTCCAAAGCCCGGTCTGTGTGAACGAGCCCTTAATTAATCATCTGTTTGGCAAGTAACATTAATATTCTCTTAATATTCAACGACCAATGTGCTATGCCGCCACAGGTCAAAATAATGCTTCTTTCAATAGGAGGTGAAATGGAAGTAGTGATCTAAATTTTGGGGTGCTCCCTGGACACCCGCCGGGCTCCGCCACTGATGCCAAGGTCTCTAGAAAGAGGTCTGGTAAGTTTATATTTACATTCCACACAGCCGAAAGCAATATATGTTGGTTATAGTATAGTCTCTTTCCTAGTCAGGTCAGAAACTCAGGATGTGGTGTGTCTCTTAGTGGCTCCTTCCCCATCAAGTTGGAAATGCAGAACAATGGTTCGGCCACTGGTGTCAGAAGTAGCCACGGTGTTGCACCGCCTAGTGTGTAACTAATTTGCATAGCATAAAGTACAGTGTTAAAAAGTTGTCTTTAACATTTTAACCATGTGTTTTTTCTTTACCAAAGTTCTTTTACAATTATTAAAGGAATTGTATGAAACAGACCAAACACGATAAGAAACGGTTCATTTCTTAAACGAAAGTCATCGTCCATACATTCATTTATCTGTTCATATGTCTGTCCTGTGAAGTGTTGTTAACAGTCAATAACCAACATAAACTGTGCATTGCATGAAGATGAAGTGGATGTGTTGCAGAATTCGTACAAATTGGTTGTGAGATAGCGTTGAATTTTCCTGCCCTGTAAGAGATAGATGCCGTTTTCTTACACTCTTAGAAATTTCTTGTAATTTTACAGGAAATTCCTGGCTAATAGTTGCCGTAAATTTACTGTAAACGGTATACAGGACTGTTATTGTAAAATAACTACAACAAGGTACTGTACTTAATAGAATTTCCTGTAATTTCACGGGATAGAATACTGTAAATATTACAGCAAAATTTTATATTTACGGCAACTCAGTAGCCAGGAATTTCCTGTAATTTTAGGGATTTCCTTTAATTTAACAGGACAGAATATTGTAAATATTACAATTAAATGTTTTAACTTGGATTAATGTCCTCTTTCAAACTTCTGCAAAGAAAAACACAACACAATTTTTTTTAATATATATTTTTATTTTCTCTTAAAACTGATGAGAAAACAGACTGCACAATGCACAATCTATTACTGTACCAAACTGGTTGAACATGAGTTGTCAAACATACTAATGTCCTCTAATGTCCCCTGCCCACTAATGTCCCCAATGTCCCCTGCCCAGTAATGTCCCCAATGTCCCCTGCCCAGTAATGTCCTCAATGTCCCCTGCCCAGTAATGTCCTCTAATGTCCCCTGCCCAGTAATGTCCCCAATGTCCCCTGCCCAGTAATATCCCCTGCCCAGTAATGTCCTCAAATGTCCCCTGCCCAGTAATGTTCCCAATGTCCCCTGCCCAGTAATGTCCTCTAATGTCCCCTGCCCAGTAATGTCCTCTAATGTCCCCTGCCCAGTAATGTCCTCTTATGTCCCCTGCCTACCAATGCAAAATCCAGCAGTTTCCTCAAAAGTGTGCAAACTGGTGCGTTCAGCCCTCGTTTTTTCTCTGCCTTGCTGCCCGTCTGTGGATTTATGCCGCAAAAGGCTCTGAAAACAGGGGGAAAAACACACTTATCAGGTAACATTTAAGACTCATATGACATGTTCATATAACCATGACATGAAACATTAAGGGATCTTTATGAATGAATGAGTGCTTGTGTGTGTGTCTGTGGCTTGGCACGATCGATGCAAGAGTGTGCATCGGATAGAAATTGGGCTGAAACCGTGATGCATCTCCCTTTAAAAGCTTTGCATTTGTAAAATCTGATTTCCTATTTTATATAGGCCAGTATATTTTTAAATGATTATTCTCATTCAATTTACTTTCATTTATCTCAGCCACTTCCCAAACGAGCAGACTGTTAGATGCGGAGGGGTAGGTCTATATTCAGGTCTAAATTCATGAGCATTGTTTACAAATAGAAAAATCTCTAAACCGTGATTCTAACACCCGAGCTACACCGGGTATCTACAAGGGCATATTACGCTGAATTCTATGCACTCGTAGATTCAACTGATGTCTGCGATTCTGGCTACACCAGGAACGCAGACAGCACGGACCCGGCGCCCGCGTGCTTTAAAATAGGGATTGGTTCCATTTTTCCACGCACTCGCACATCACGCATCTGCGAGACAGAGAAAACGTTCATCTTGTTGGATAGCTGCACGTTGTTATAGCTAGCAAACACAAGTCCCACCCTACTCTGCTTCTGATTGGCTAAACACGTTTTTTTTTTTTTTTAAGTGAGTGCTGCCATAGGTTTTGGGGAACAAAAAAAAATGATAAACCTTTCCGAATTTCTATCCTGATGAAAATTTCTTCACAACCGTGTCACGCCGGAGATCCGGCACGGTGCCGGAATACTTTAACCCCTGAGTGTGTGCCTGTGAGAGATTGAGTGATTGTCTGTGTGTGCGCGATTGTCAACCCTCTCTCCCCATCCCCTCTCCTCTCTCATCCCTTTCTCACTAAATTGAATAGCATAATTTGAGTTTTTTCTTATACCTGCAAAGCAATGTGTAAAATCTGATCACTCAAAATGCAAAGTAATATTTTAAAATACAATTGTGCATCATTTCATAAAGTTCATATACTTTTATGAAATGAAATGCACAATTGTATTTTAAGTTCGCTCTGAAACTATATTTACCTTTTTTGAAATAATCCATTCCAACCTGCTGAGAAACGATCGCGTGAACTAAAATGAGCACTTATTCATGAGTTTCCCGAGCATGCGCATGTCTATTAATGTAGGCTCCGTCCACTGCCTCTACAGATGCAAAACTCACTTTTGAACCAAATATCACAGTGCAAAATGGAGAGCACGCAAAACTGGTCACTTGAAAGCGAAAAACAGTGTTTGAGATTCGTTGCAGCAGATTCAAGGCAAGCAGCTGTAGTTATGTACTTGAGTTTGTACTAGAAACATACACAAGACATATACAAGAAATATTCTTCAAGTGTGCAACTCTCATTGGATGAATTCACATACTGATTTGCGGATGTGGAAAATTTCTCCACGACTTCACATTTCTTGATGTTGGTGTGTAAATGCGTTTTGCACCATATTCACTATCACTACAGCAATTGTATAAAAAATGTGAGCGTACGAATTTCTTAATTTGTGATTTGTAGAATAGGGTGTGAACCTGCAATGAAGAATTTGAAAAGGTGTAACTGTTGTGTTGTGTTGTGTTTGTGGGAGAGAAAAAAAGTCTACAAGTTTGCAACTCTTAAAACATTTCTCTCTTTGACTTCAAATTTACTGATACACATGTGTGGCTTTTATCTACAACTACAAATCGCACTGTCACAGGTGTTCAGTTGATTTAAATCAAATATACCTCCATAATTGCTACGATCGTTTTCATGACAGTGCCATGTTTAAACTCACCTCTGAATGAATTCAAGTGTGCTTGCGGCTTCTGCCAGATATTGCAAGTTGAAGACATAGTATGCAGCGAAGACTGCTGCCAATCCATGCAGGAGGTTGCTGTGGGGCCCCATCACACATGCTCCCTCCATGGACATAATCCATGTGTCTGCTCTGGAGTCTTGAAGTCGTTGTGCTGTTCACACTACGCGATACTACATGAATGATCTGCAACAGGGGGTTACACAGTACACGAGCTGACAACAACTCTGTCACTCAACGACTCTCTCCGGTCCCCAAAACCACGTTTAGTCACGAAAACACACGCGAGAGGTGGATGGGAACTATCGCGAAACAGGTGTTAATTACGTCTATTTGAAAATGGACACCGGGACAAAATTGGCGGTGCAAGTTGTTTGCGCATCGGTCTGTTCAGAACCAAAAAAAAAACTTTAAAAAAAGTTATGCTCCTGCCACAGTTCTATTAAATTTGCTCCATTTCTTGGTTCCATAATTTCCTTGAAGCCATTGCTGTTGCTGCTGCTATTTTTCTTTCGTTGACCTCAACCTATGCCTTGCTTTCTCATTGGCTGTAGTACGACACGTGACACCACACGCTATCGGCCGACAGCTCCAGATATTTGGCATGCTAGATATTTGTTCGGCGTCGGTGACGCGTCGGCGATGTGTCAGCGAGCGTTTTTGATGCGTCGTTTAGTATTTCACACTTAAAGATTGGCGAGCGCGGATCACCCGCAGACTTGCGCACGATTACAGCCCGACCTGTCGGTGAGCTCGTTAACTTGCAAATCGGGCTTAAATCGGGCTTAAAATCCTGTAGTGTGAACTAGCCATTACACACTATTGCCACCTACATGAATTCATTAATGTTCAAGTGGAGAAAGACTCGCACACCTCCACTTGAACATTATTATCTCCTTTGACCACCGCACCCTCCATCAACAACTCAAAGAAAGACATTTTAGGCGCAACAGTCCTCCCTCAACCACATGAATTCATTAAAGAATTAACTTCTACAAAATAAGGGAACATTATACCTGGTACAACTAATCGAGGTGTGCTTGGCAGGGTGACAGCTCTCTCAATATCAGCAGCCGTGGCAGAGGGCTGGAGAATAAAAACCATAAGTTAACCATGGGTAAGTTGAGTAAACAACAACAAAGAAAACTTGCCCCAAAAGCTGTAATGTTCTACTCAACACCAAGGGGGAAATCAGCTTCAATTTATGGCGCAATAAAAAAAACTTTCCACAGAACACCGGACTTTCAGAAGAAGAGACCTTTCACGATAAGCACTTGGAAACAATTTTTCTAAGATGCACGTGCGCAGTTCAGTTTAAGATTTGACACCTTATCTAGCTAGATTACAAAAACAAAAATTGCTCAGAAATGACGTTTGAATATTTCCTCTAAAAAAACACATATATTCGAACATCTGGTTGCGCATTACGTCAATAACAGGACAAAATAATACAAAGAGACATAACTACTTGTATAGGTCGTTTATTTAAGTGTAAACCTATTTGACAATGTATTACCTTCACAAAAACAAGTTAATCAACTAATGGCCAAAACCGCAGAGGAGACCTCACTCTAGCTCGCTCGCCCTCTCGCCTCGCCCTCGCCGCTCTCTGCGCATATACGGTTTAAACGAACAGCAATAAACAAATGTAGAGTGCTGATCAAGAGTTTTGTGCAAGCAATTTAAGGTTGCGACTCTTGTCCCAGTGATTGAAACAAATATTATTAACGTTTACATTTAACAACAGTAGTATATAGAACCGACGTTGAACGCTCCGAGCGAGCGGTGCTGTGGTAATTTAACAGTAAATAATCAAACCAATGGGAGCCTGCAGTGCATGAAAGTGCTGTATCTAACCTAACGTTAACGTTACCTTATTCATGCAGTAACGTTATCCCAGCCAGGCAGCGCACCCATTCGGAAAGCAGACAGCCCCGCCTCTGCTACCGCGGGCGTGTTTTTCCACATTCGAATATTAATTTTCACCTTTGAAATTCTGTTTTTAAAACTATTCTAATATATACATTCGAATTTAGAATATTCGTTGACAGTCCTAAATGACAGTCAAGCTATCTTGCCAATTCATCCAAACAGTGAAAGAACCATGTTGACGTTACGTCAGTTCAGGCAGATTAAAAATAGCATCAATTTGTGATGAAAAAGGTAACGTTAGCTAAGCGATTCCATGATGCAACGCGGTGGCTGTAAAACCATTGTAAAACTACGCGTAAACAGTGTAGTTACAATAATAATACAGGACTGTCCATTAATTTCCCATGATGCATTGCTACTTACAGTAAAAACACAAATACAATACATTGTTGTAAAATTTACTGTAGAAATTACATCAGTTGCTAACAGTGTAGCATCTTATCTGGTGTTGCTGATATATGATCATTCACCAAGGATCCAATCACAGCGTGGCACATCTTCTTCAACGCCAGCAGTTACAGAGGCCCTGCCATAAACTGGTCCCTGGAATGCCATCTTAACAGTTGTTCACCTCATTTAAATTTATTTTTAAGTCTATACTGTGATAATAAAAAAGTTAAGCAGATGCTTTTATCCAAAGCGACTTACAAATGAGAACAATAGAATCAGTTAAAGGCACAATATGTAGCATTTTTCGCCACTAGAGGGCGCAGTTTCCAACAATAACAAAGGCGTATGTTTATGACGCAGTGACGAGCACTGAATGATGGGACTTGCTGTCAATCTGATGGATCTAATAATATTTATGGATGAGTGCAAACATTCATGTTTTTTAACATTACAGTGATATGAAGCAGGTCACGATTGCTAAAGAGACATATCACACGCGAGTCACGGATATAAAGGAATAAGGACATTTAATTCTACCGATCTACCCGCAAGTGCTGGATTACTCACACAGGTCAGTTTGTTAGAAGAATTAAACTTGTGAGATAACGCAGCGCTGCTTCACTTGGTCTAACGTTACACTATCACACCAAACGGCATTTAAATGTGTGTTGAAAGTTATTGTGTTATTCTACGTGTTAGTTTATTTGCTATACGAAACTAGCAGTAACATTAAGCTAGATCAATATTAGAATAACATACTGACCATATTCTATTTCTAACATTTCATCATGTTGAGCTAACATTATATATCATTGATTTGTTTTATGTAACCTACATTTGTTCACCTGTCTAATAAAGCTGTCAAGTCGTGACTCGTGAAGCTCTGTCAAGTCCAAGTTAGTCGCGGACGTGGAGCTCTCGGCATCTCAAAAACGCCACGCTGATGATCCTTATTTTAGTTCTCCTTGTTTGTCCCAAAGTCTGATTGCCATGGTCTATGTTTGAACGAAACAAGAACTGCATGTTCATAAACGTTACGCACGTAATGTACGCACCTAGTTGTCCAAGTCTGTCCATGGTTATGTCATGGCTATGGCAGTTCGAGCGGAAACCGAGGATAGCGCGGATATTGCGTCATTGACAGGCGACATTTTTTTCCGGGGCGGCCACTTGTTTAAAATTGGAATTTCTCTGAAATAAAAAATCTTTGGAGACTTTTGGGATATCGTAAGTACACAACTGCAGGAAATATATCACACTGTGCAAGTGATTTTCAGATAATTTATTACAAAATTCTTACATATTGGACCTTTAAATTAACAGTAGGACAACAATATGCAAGTGCTATGACCCTTCTCAGTTTAATCTAACTCAGTACATATCATAAAAAAAAAAGAATAGAAGGGAAAGTGTTAGTATTACTGGATCAAGTGCTGTTGAAAAATATACGTCTTCAGCCGTTTCTTGAAAGTGGTAACGGACTCAGCAGCTCTGGCTGAGTTAGGCAGATCATTCCACCAACAGGGAACAGTCCTGGTAAAGGTCAGAGAAAGAGATTTTGTGCCTCTTTGAGATGGCACCACAAGACGATATTTGCTTGCAGAGCGCAAGTTTCAGGATGGAACATAAGTCTGAAGTAATGAGTTTTGGCAAAAGGGAGTAGAGCCAGTGGTTGTTCTTTAGGCAAACGTCAGTGACTTGAATTTAATGCGGGCGGCAACTGGCAACCAGTGCAATTTTGTGAGGAGAGGAGTGACGTGTGCTCTCTTCGGCTCGTTAAAGACCACTCTAGCTGCAGCATTTTGGATCAGTTGCAGAGGTTTGACAGAGCAAGCTGGAAGACCAGCCAGGAGAGCATTACAATAGTCCAGTCTGGATAGAACAAGCACTTGGACAAGGAGTTGTGTAGCTTGCTCTGATAGGAAGCGCCTGATCCTCCTAATGTTGTACAAGGCAAATCTGCAGGACCGGGCAGTTCTAGCAATGTGGTCTGTGAAGTTCAATTGATCATCATTTACAACCCCAAGGTTCCTGGCTGACCTTCATGGAGTTATGGATGACGAGCAGTGCCGGCGCTATGGGGCATTCGAGGGCCGTGCCCCCCCCTAGCGGTCATTGATGCCCCTCCTACCACAGTTGATAATACAATGCTAAATCATAAATCAGATGTAGCCTACCTATGTACAATAACATACCAATGTCTAGCAATCAATCTAAATAGTACATTGTGTTTAATTGAGCGTTTAATGAGATCTAATGTGTTGGTGCCGAGAATTTTCATGTTAAGAAATACATAGATCCAATCCGATTATTATATTTAGCAAAACAACTATTTTGAGTTTGTAAAATACACAATAATGTCTATGGAAGCGGCAATAATAATCCTTTCCATTATAATAAGACGACACATTTTATTCATGTTAGATACAGATTGTGTAAGTAGCTTTACATTTTGCCCTATTCTTCTCCCAGTTCACCGGCCACTTACTTTAATGTATTTCGTGATTAGTGGAGAAATTGCCGTGTTTTAAATCCAACAGTTCCGATTCTCTGAACTGTGGCACAAACCAACATGGCGCTGCCCATCGCGCATGCAGCTCAACTAACGCGATCGTTATAAAGGTGTTTAAACAACAAAACACATCCACTTGCATATATTTGACAATCGGAATATCAGTGTTTCATGCTAATACATTTGTGAATATTTTGAATAAAAAAGGAAAAATTACGTAAAAGCAGATCATCATTCATTCAGCGCTGTGTCGTGGTTGCGCTGTCACGTGACAAGCAATGAAGCGTCACCATGGAAACATTAAAGTGAAAGGTTCTAAATAACGGTCGCCTTCAAAAACTCACGCTGTAATATTTTAAACTTACGTGTGAAAGGGTTAACCTAGCCATCTAAAAAGCATCACGCTTTAACAGTGCAACAAATGTTCTACTTCCCTAAAGGAAGAAGTACATAGCCCACAACATGACTCAGTTGTGCAATACTGCTGCTTCAGTTTAATTTAAAAATGCGGCACACTTTTCTTCTTGGCACTGGTTGCCTGAATAAATTCAGCATACTCCTTTCCATGATACTTCTGCAAGTGTTTAATCAAGTTTGTGGTGTTGAAGTTTCCAACGCTGCTGCCACCTCTTGAAACGCTTGCATTGCATAAATTGCACTCGGCTTTGATTTTTTTCTCCCTTGAGTGTAAAATAACTCCACACAGCTGACATGATAACTGCTGACAGGTCTCACCTCTCACTCACGTTGCAGCTACTGTTCTCGCAACGCTAGTGTTGCCAAGTCCGCGGTCCAAAAAAATACAGCATTTTCATTTAGGGCACCTTTATAATTTGTACATAATATACAAAATATAAATTTTCTGCAGAGAACCCTGAAAAAGACAAATATGAGAGAAATTATTAGTTAAAACCAAGACCTGAATTGTTTAGAAATATATAGCGAATGAGATTTGCCGTTTTGAGTTAGTTTTGCACCGAGTTACTTACCGTAAACTTATTATAGTATCACACAAGTGTTACACAACTATCTCAGCCCTAAATTTGATATTCCTTACTGATTAGTTATTCTGGTTCCATTTTAGTTAGTTGTAGCTGAAGTGTTAACGTAGTAGGTTACTACTCATTTGACCTGCATTACTTCCTACATAGTTGCCTATTAATGACGGACCATTATTCTAAAGTGTTACCGTAACATATTTGAAAATGCTGTGTTGCCTAATATATATAATTTTTTTGTGGAAACCATGATAAATTGTTTCCCCCCCCCCCCCCCCCCCCCCAGGTTTCTTTCACTAATGAATAGTTCAAAAGAACAACATTATTTGTTTATTTTTATTTAATCAGAATACAAGGATCCTTTTGAATGGCCACCGATTGATAAATCAATTGTGCTCATCCTTCAGCAATAAAACTGCAGGTGTCATTGTGACCTGACAGCTACTCTACAATGATTGACATTAAAAAAGTGAAGCTGTCATACAAGACAAAAAGAAGTTAAAAAAAAGTGGTCACATGACCCACAGGGCTCCATTTTGTGTCTTGTTTCAGCACATGTGCTCAGGTCACATGGCTCCATATTTATTTGCGTCCAGTTATTCACCCACAAAAAATATGTGTCACTTTAACTGGTAAGTATTTTCAAAGTGTTTTCAAGAACTTTGCATTATATCATCACATGTACAAAACAAACAATAAATAAAAAAACTGTGTTGCCTCAAGGCAACATTTTACCACAATGGAATCACATAAGGCCATACCAGGCATACTAGGTTATGATACAAATATATTCTATTTGTAAGAAAAAGAGTTAGAATCTAAATATATTTGCATTTTTGTATGATTTTTTAATGTTTTATAAGAATCAAAATTCACACTATATCTGCCCATTTTATAATCTGCACATTTTAAATAGCACCTAAAAAATGTATAAAGCACAACTGCCAGTTGTTGAGGGTGATGATGAGGTGTCACACTGTGATGAGGAAGATGAGGTCATAGTGACATAGTGAATCCAGCAGGTAGAGAGTGAGAGCTAAGATGGATATGAGGATGAAGATGGATATGATAACTTAATGATATGATGGTTTGGTAATACCTGTGTTCACTTAGGTAAAGTTGGTTTTATATTCGCACATTCGGAGTTCCGCGTATACTTACTTGCGAATGTCAACTGAATGTCCAGTGTAGTGTGGTAAACAAGATAGAGACCGTCTTAAGTTGTAATGTTTTTCATAGTGCGCAAACAGATAACTACATTTTAGCCAATTACAGATGTACCAGCAAATATCACTTACATTATGTCTTCTAATACTATAGATTTTCCTTTAGCAACAATAAACTGCATTATAATGATGGTGTTTGAAAAGGTGTTTAGGAAATGAAAAAGAATGAACATGTACATGAACTGTAATTTGGTAACAATCCAGACAAGTGAAAAATAATATGTAATCTCCTGAACATAGTTAATCGTGTGCCTCACATATTAAATAAAGTTCTACCATCAACTATGGTAGAACCCATCTTCTATTGGGTTCTTCAATGGCACACCTTCCACCAAAAAAAAATTACATTATCTAAATGTATTTATTACTGTAATGTCTTAAAAGAGTAACTTTACTTTTATGGATGTATTTATAGAGGAATGATTTGCTTTAAAGGGGACATATCATGCTTTTAAATTGTTCCTTTTTACATATAAATCATACATTTGTGGTCTATATAAAGCGGAACTGCAATGCTTGGGTCTGAATTCCTCATTATTATAGCTCCACAGGCCCCTTTTCTACCCCTTTTCTGATGTGCGTCTGAGAGCAACTCGTTTTGGCGCGGTCTCTTTAAATGCAAATGAGACACTTCATACCCCGCCGCGTGATTTTTTTTCCCAAACCACTTCAGCGGGAATCCCGCCCTGCAGCCGATTTCATTGGTTTAGGTTACATTGACGGGTAGGTTTAGGGATCAGTGTTTGGTGTAGGCAATCAGTACAGTGATTGGCATGACCAATGAAAACTTTAGAATCGGCTGCAGGGCGGGATTCCCGCTGAAGTGGTTTGGGAAAAAAAATCACGCTACCCCGCCCCCTCTCCAGGTTGCAGAGGTGACACTCAAAGTGCGTTCCATTCGACCGTAAGTGGACTGCGAAGTGAACTTCACAGGGTATTTCGCCATCTTAAGTGAGATTCCAATCCGAAGGGAACGAACATGTTCAGTTCGAAGGGCACTGCAACCGGCGTAGGGAATAAGGGAACATCGATACATCACTTCACAAGAAGTGGAGAGCGATATCACCCAACTGTCATTGCGTGCCACGTCATCACCAGTGGTCATAAATAACGATGGAGGAGTTTATGTATGTGTGTAAGTATTCATACATTTTGTCATTTTTATACAAATTACAGTATTTTTTAACAGTTATTGTGGTGAATATTACATTTGATATGCTATTTTTTGTATGTCCTAGTGACTTTATAAACGATTATCATAACAATTTACCTCAGTGAATGTAGCCAGCTTAGCTAGTTTGTGAAGTAACTTAAAGTGATTTTAGTTTAGGTAACTTAGCCATAAAAAGTGCTTAGATACATTTGTCATTGTGTGTGTGTTGTTTGTTTGTTTGTTTGTGTGGTTAGGGTCTAGAGAACAAACTGTAGAGTTTATCCAGTCAAGGAGCAGGCATGATCATCTCTTTACAGGGAAGAGAAACGCAGCAAAATGTGGATGGGAGTAGGTTATATAAGTGTTATTGATAATTATATAATATAAAATAACTTATTTGAACCTTTCTTCATTTTTACTGTGACTTGTTTACATATATATGTAACTTGGCTAACTCATTTCCATACTATGTTACAGAACAGTGATTCAAAAGATGGGACTAGAGGGCAAGGTGTCTGTCGTGCAGGCAGCTAGGAAGTGGGAGAACTTGAAAAAAAAGTACAAGGTAAGACATTATCAGTTATCAGTATCAGCTTGTGTGTCCAACTATGTGGAGTAGAATAGAATAGTCATTTTAATTTGTGTTTTAATATATAATATACACTAATTAAAAATAACTATACACACATTCATTCATGCATTCATTCTAGGAATTGAAGTACCCACCAACTGGGTAAGGAAGAGACAACGGGGAGGAAACGGCAACCTCGTGGCCATGGTATAATCCCATGGATGAGGCGATTGGTCAGAAGGCATCAATAACACTACCACTAATAATGTCGTCAATTTCAAATGAGGACCTGCCAAGCAGTTCACCAACTTTCTTCACCAGCCCTTCTCCTATGGCCTCAGTCACCGGCCCTTCTCCTATGGCCTTAGTCCCTGGCCCTTCCATCAGATCCAGCATTCCTCCTACCAGGCGCAGAAAACGTGCGGCAGCTGAAATTTTAGATTTCCTCCGGGAGGAATCTGCCATGGAGGAGGAACGACAGAAACAATTTACTAACTTTAACGAGAGGTTTTTAACTCTCTTTGAGTCTTTTTTGAAAAAATAACTTCCTGTCTAAGGCATTCTTCTTTTCCTATATCGGTTTTTACATTTTGTTAATGGTGTAAGTCATATTTATTGAGGTTTATACACAAACATACATACAAATGTTTATTTATTAGTTTATTTATGGAGAACTGTATGTAGCTGTTAATTTATTTGTTTATGAAATCTACTTACATATACAAAAAGATAACTTCATGCAATGCAGTAACGTTCAGATTGAGTATGTACAACAAATACAATTTAATACAATGTAATTTGTTCACAGATTCATTCATACAATCTTCTCTATTAGAATACAACACAATTCAATAATATCTAAAAGTTGTTTGTGAGAACTAAATATCAGAATTGATCAGAATTAGAAATTAACCATATTTCTTTATTCAAATTCTATATACAAACCATTTCTATTTGTTTACATTTATATTACACCCTTTGCTAATTACATTTTTTTTTTGAAAATGTTAGTCGTAGTCATGGTGTTGCAGGACAATGTGTCTTTGCACAGGAGCTGAAACCAAGGCTGCAAGCTCATCTCTTGTGGCTGATCCTCTACATTCTGCCACATGACGCGATGGTCTGGTAGGCTCCATTAGATCATCCACAACATCTCCAACTCCAAGGCATATGTTATGCAGCATTGTGCAGGCAACTACCACTTTTGGGACAACCAACTGGTCCAGAGGAAGAGCCTGAAGAAAGATGGCTCTCCACCGACACTTCATCCTGCCAAAAGATGTCTCAATAATGCACCTTTCCCTGGAATGGTGTCTAATGAAACGGGCCTGCACTGGTCCCTGGAGTGGTTCCCTGTTAGATGTAATAATTCTGATGGGATTGTCAATGCAGGGATATCCTCCATCACCTAATAAAAAGTGTCCATGGGGTGGGTATGCCGCAAGCTGGTAAACTGGGCTGCAACGGAGGATTCGGGCATCATGTGTTGATCCAGGGTAACCACAGAACACATCAATAAACCTGCCAGTGTGGTCACAGATTGCTTGCAATACAAGAGAATGAAAGAGTTTTCTATTGAAGTAACAGTTGGCATCTCTCACTGGGGCTTTTATGCGTATGTGGCAACCATCTATAGCACCCAAAGCCCCCAGGAAAGCTTTGTGATTTGCCAACCTGGCAAACCCTTCACTTACTGCCTTCCTTGCATCTTCTGTGGATGGGATTTTTATTATAATTCCTCTGTGGTGCAGGAGGGACCCAAGTACCTCTCTTACTGAGCGGAAGACTGTAGTCTTGGGTATAGAGAATGCCCGGCTGAGAACTCTGTAGGAGGTACCGCAAGCCAACCAGAAGATGAATACCAGCACCTTTATGGTTTGCCCCCAGCCATGGTGTCGATCCTCATGAAGCATGCTCAGGGGTGCATTCAGGGATTCACGACTAAGGCAATAATCAGGTCTGGTGTCATTTTCTTCATCAAAAAACAGACGAAGCACTGGCACAGTAGGGTTCATTTGAATGTAGGTTGCGGGATTTATATCCTACAAAATTAGATGCAGGGCCACACATTAATCAACTTTAATAAACTTGTGACGTCCTTCATTCTATACGGTGTTACTGATATAAATGTATATGGTTATATGCATATGTTTATTAACTGGGCTATATTGTGTAAAAAATGTAGCTATATATTGCCAGAAACCATATGGTTTTATGTAAAATTATTATGAATTAATTATAAACCATATTAAAAGTTGATTTGTTAAATTATTATTAATTATTATTAATAATTTTACATAAATTCACTTTTTATATGGTTTCTGGCAATAAAACAATATTATTCATATAAGACCTTTTCACTGTGCTAAACTAGCAAGTTAAAAATATGTCCAGGTGGTGGAGCTACAGTAGCAACTTGACTCACTCGTTCAAGCGTCATGGCCAGAAGTAGTCTCTTACGAAGTCGTCGTCTTCGCTGTCTTCTTTCATATTCATTACTGATTATAAATAGATATGACAAAGTAAAAGCGGCGAGAAGTAGCTGAGGCTCAGCCATTTTTCTTTTCTTTATTTACCTCAGCAGTGTTTACTATACATCAGTGCGCGGGAAGAAGGCGCACGAGACCACTATGTAATTATGTGACCATTGATTAAAAACACATACACAGATAGTTGACCAAATAAAGTTCATTTTCATATTGCATGACAATTACAACAGAGCTTCAATTCTGTTAATAGTCAAATAATAGCAGTAGTCAAGTGTGTAAACTGTTTTTCATTATATTTATAGTTAGTCTACTTAATGTTTTTTTAATTTATTATTGTATAGTGTATATATTTTAAATGTGATATTAAATTAAAATATTAATGTAAGCCTATATCTATTTATGTTAATATCATAATCTGCGAAACCCTGTCGTTAACTTTCTTTGATGACGTTTGCAGGGCATTCCAAATGAGCGGTTATTGTCAGCAAAGTCCACTTCAACTGATATACCGTGCTGAGGGAGTAAGGAGCAGGGAACACTTGTGCAGGGACCCTGTCGAATGGAACGCACCTTCGGTTCAACTCCACCCCGTTCGGCCATTTGTAGTTTGATAGCAGAGATAAGATTATCTAGCGGTACAGAAATTTTTTATTCACACATTATTAACAAAATGTCAACAACGGAAGACTTGTCCATCAAGCCTTATGTTCGAGCTAGAATCGGACCCGGACGAGATGAAAATGAAGACGAACCTGCAGAACAACGTCTTCGCAATGGTGTATTACTGTATTTAAAAATCTGTATTGATAATATGCTACGTTTAGAAAAGCATCAGAAAACACAGCAGCTAAATTACCTTTGTCATGATGAAACTCAACAACTTCAATACTGCTACAGACGTGTAACGTTACTTAAAAAAAAGAAAGACAAAGGTACTGCTAAACCATGACCACCGTGTGTTTTAAGAAAGTAAAGTACTTTATTTTTATTAACGTTATTTACAGCTTGCCGAAGTGCTCTGTTCGTCTGCAAAGATAGAAGGAATTGATCCCTCAATCAGACGAAGTCTATCGGCAAATCCTTCTTTGTACTGGCGGAGGTTGCAGAAGTAGTTATCCTTGAAGTGCTTCGTGCACACAAAAACGACCTTACTCACAGACGTTAGTACATTTCCGTGAAAAATAAAACTCAACCAGGCACTTCGAAGAGGTTCTGTTGCTGGGAGACGGTGTAATGAAGCGTACATCAACAACCGAACATTTTGACATACCCTCTCGTAACTTCTGCATCCTTGAGCTTGGACTACAAAATCGCAGCGAGAAATAAAAATGGCGGATTGCTCGAAGTGTTGGGCCGGGAGTCGATGTCCTTATTGGGCAGTTCCGCTGCAAATACTGTGACGTAATTGTTCAAAAAACTTCATAGAGAATAGAAAAATCGGAACAGGTTGCAAAATATGACCAAAACAGAATATAAAGATATCAACGAAGCACCTGAAGAGACTAATTGCAACTCTTCTGTACTTATAAACACTCCACATATACAACAAAATGCACAACAATCCACTAAAAAAGTGGATTTAGCATGATATGTCCCCTTCAAAAGAACTTTGATTCAATTTTGACCAAAGTACAGTTTCACCTCATACCTTCAATGTGTCTGTAATGGTTACTGAATAAGTTACAAAGCAAACAGCACATAAAAAAAACAACACAAAAAACACTAAACCTATCAAATATTTGGGTATGGTCAAACGTAAAGGGTTCACATGACATTGTAATACTACAGCGTTTAGAGGGCAATCATTTTACATGGTGGAACAGGTTGTGTGGTAATCTGTAATGTCTTTCTCTAAACTTACTTAATATACTACTACTAAGCATTGAACGCCAAACGAATTTGGTCACACTATAGAGGTGTTATTTGTGTAGTAACAACATTTAGCTCACGAGTTATTGATCCAGAAAGTTTGAATCTGTGATTGTATTTCCAACTTTACTCAACAAGCGAACGAAGCGAAAGCGAAGACATTGACTTCAAAAACCTACAACCTTTGGAACGTGAAAAAAAACCCTTTTGGTGAATTACAGTAACTTTTCATATAAAATGTGTGTACTGTACATTCAGTAAGGGAGTTATTGTCAAAATTTCACATGTAGTAAGTCAGTCAGGTCACTAGGAAAGTAATACACCCTTTGGAACATGAAAAAATACTTTAGGTGAATTACAGTAATTTTTTCAAACATATATTTGATTATTGTATGTACAGTAAGGGAGGTATTGTCATAATTTCACCTGTAGTAAGTCAGTCTGTTCACTAGGAAAGCACTACACCCTTTGCAACTTGAAAAAATACTTTAGGTGAATTACAGTATTTTTTCACATGAATATTTGTGTACTGTACAGTAAGCAAGGTATTGGCAACACTTCACCAGTAATAAGTCAATGTGGTCACTATGAACATACTACAACATTTGGAAGATGGAAAACCCATTTTGGTGAATTATTGTCAATTGATTATGAACATATTTGTGTGCTGTGCATACATTAAGGCAGGTATTGTAAAAATGTCACCTGTAATAAGTCAGTCTAGTCACTATGAACATACTAAAAACATTTGGAAGAAGGGAAACCCCTTTTGGTAAATTCCTTTAATTTTTCATAAATTTATTTTTACTGTACATACAGTAAGGGTGGTATTGTTAAAACCCCACCTGTAGTAAGTCAGTCTGGTCACTAGGAACATACTACAACCTTTGGAACACGAAAAAAACCCTTTTGGTGAATTACTGTTTTACATAAAACGATATTTGTGTACTGTACGTACAGACGGTCCCTAAAGCAGCCTAGGTGAATATGCAGCAAATATCAAACCTAAAACTAACTTTACCCCGCTTGGCAATTTTACTTTTTAGGAAAACTTGACTATGTTCGTGTGACATAGCTCTGTCCATGTATGTGGTACTGAAGGTCCTACATGATCCTACCTGCACCTTAAAGTTTCAATAACTTTCAATAATTTTTCAGTGGTTACCTAAGTTAAACACTTGAATGTGATCAAGCACTCTCCAAAGAACACACTACACCATGGGGATTGAAATATTTATTGCATTTAGTTGACTGTGAAATGCAGCAATATTTAAACCTCAAAAAATCTTATATGGTGGAACAAACAGCTCCAAAAACCTTGGAATTTGGCAATAAATTCATAGATTCGAACTTCACGGATCAATAACTCGTGAGCTAAACATTACTACACAAATAACATTGTTTTAATAATGTTTGATAATTTTCCTCAAAACGAGCTTTCCTTCACAGTAGACAAAATAAATTGATTTCTTTATGCGCAGGCGGCTGAGAGACAGATCCGAAGGGAGCAGTCAGTAACAGTCAAAAACACACATTATAGTGTCACCAAATTCAGATCACACATAACTGCTGTCCTGGGGGGTATTCCAGAAAGCAGGTTATGTGACTTACCCGGGTAAGTTTAGGAGTAAGTAAGCGGATAACCTCTGCTTTCGGTTCCAAAAACGGAGGTAACTTTCGGGTTATGTAAGTAACCATAGCAACTGACTCTCTGAGGATAACCTGCTCCGGAGCAGGTTATGTTGCAGGGTTAGTTTGTTTCAGAGAGGTTTCCGAGCATGGCATGCCCTTTTGATGAGGATCCTGTGGACGTAGAGGCAAAGATTATACGAGGGTTTTTCCGCCGTGAGAGGGTGATAAGACCACGTATCTATGTATTTTCTTATCCTAACGAATATTTGCAGGAACGCTATCGTTTTTCTAGGGAGTCGTTAATTTATTTAACAAACCTACTAAAACCACACGACAAACCGCGGGTCAGCGCTTAGCGCCGAACAAATTATTTGTATTGCTCTGCGCTTTTTCGCTACGGGGAGTTTTCTCTACAATGTGGGCGATGCAGAGCATGTGGGAAAGGCAACAGTGTGTAGAGCCGTTTGTACAGTATGCATGGCAATGAAACGGTTTCTACACACTTTTGTACAGTTCCCTGGCCATAAACCTGTGGGCTTTATTAAAGAAGAATTCTACAGGGTTGCAGGTTTGCTCTCAGAAATTCTGTCATCTACTTCAATTAAATTACATTTCTTAATAGGTTTATTTTGACGGCACACACATAAAGGCTACACAAACTTCTTAAATTTGTAATTAATCTTAATTTCAGGGTTCCCAAGTGTGATTGGGTGCATTGATGGCACCCACATTCCTATTAAAGCTCCATCTATCAATGAGGGAGACTATGTTAATAGGAAGTCTGTGCATAGCATCAACGTGCAGGTAGCTATATTTTGGCTCCTTAATATTGGTGTTACAAATAGGCCTAATAAACTTATTGTTCTCCACAGGTAATATGTGATGCAACCCACCTCATCACTAATGTTGAGGCAAAACGGCCTGGGTCTGTACATGACGCCCGAATATTTAGAGAGTCATCTCTGTGCAACAAATTTCAACAGGGTACGTTTTGTTAGACAAATGCTTGTAGTCTTTATTACATTTACAAAACACCTCAAACATTACAGGACACTTCTATGGTTACTTGCTGGGGGACAGAGGATACCCTTGCCTCCCCTATTTGATGACACCCTACCCTGAGCCCGGACCACAGACACGCTTCAACCGGTCTCACAGCAGAACACGGGCCAAGGTGGAGATGACAATAGGCATTCTGAAGGCGAGGTTTCAGTGTCTGCGTGGGCTCAGGGTCACTCCAAATAGGGCATGTGACATCAGTTGCTTGTGTGGTACTTCACAACATTGCCACAATAAGAGGAGAGAGGCATCCCCCCTGTCCTGATGAAGATGACCTAGAACAACACCCAATGAATTGGCAGACCACAGAGATGGCAGAAGGCTTAGGAGACATGATTTGTCAAAATCACTTTATTTAATGTGTTCTATTTCTTTATATCCTGAAATAAAAGGGACATGACAGATTTGTATTTATTGCTTTATACACACACAAAAAGAAATAACAGATTCATGTTCACATATGATTCTCACCTTAAGGCGATGCTCCAGTAGTTCTATTTCAAGTTTGTCCTTTTTAATGGCCAGCCTTTTCTCCTCTGTCTGAAGCTGTATAAGGTCCATTTCCATGTCAGTTTTTTTAATTTGCCTTAATAGATGGACCTTATACAGCTCCTTTGCAGACAACTAGGAAGGCAAAGTAAATAAGATGGTTAAAGAAGAAAATCTGCCACATAGTAACATTATGTAAATAAGGACAACCAGGGACAAGTTCTTACACTGCTAAGATTATGTGTAGAGGTAGATGGACCATCATCTGCATGTACATCCCCAGCTAGATTCTGTCACAGGACAAATTACACATTTTTCACTCCATCTAAAAAGCTATGCATTGTCCAGTATATGCATCATACCTCTGTGGGTCTCCCAGCACTTTCTAATTCTGTCACAGCAGATGTGGTCTCTTCATCATCATCATCCTAGAGTGGAAATATGCAAGGTTACTTTGTCTGGCAGACAAAGTGAAAGATCTAAAAGCAACTGGTTCTTAAAATGCATCACTAACAATTGTGACAGACTGTGTGGTTTCAGGAGGATCCAATAATACAATGTGTCCATCAGCAACTGCAAGAAAAAAAAAAGCTACTCAATGTGTATATTACTAAAGTATGACAGACACTGAATAAAGGCATTAGGAACATGCAAGAATAAAAAAAAACGATTACTGTATACAGCATATGCTGTAAAATAGAATATGTATGCATAATGCACAAGTGAAACAATGACTGCATTTGGGAAGCATTTAGCCTTCTTCCTAATGACAAGAGTTAATGATCGTTTTGTCCAAATGTATGACTAAATAATCAGAAGTACGAATATGGTATACCTACATTGTACCAAGTCACTTGAGTTGTTGTGGGAGGTAGCTAAGTCTGACGAAGTTCCCTCTGGAATACCATCAACCACAGGGCGACCTTTATTAAGTGAGAGAGCCAACTCCTCAGATGAGGTGAGAGGAGGTGGACCCCCGCCAGTTAGACGGGCCTGAGCCTTCTTTCTATTAGCTATATAGGAAGAATACTTTAAAAGTAACTTAAGACATTCATCTCACAAAAGTTAAAATAAAATATTACTTTTTGGAGAATGTTTTTGGGTTTCATTTTGACTTGGGAAAGAGTTATTTTGGCTCCAGAAGGATTACACCTTATAAAACAAGAGGCCTAAATATTTCGTCAATATACATTGCACTGTATTCTTAAGAAACTGATGTAGAGAAAAGTAAATGCTCGTCGAGTCATGCCACATGCTCAAAAAGACAATTGTTCAACTTTAAAAATTAACAAAAGAAAGGCAAGCATATTTAAAATGTAATAATAAAAAAAACATACGCATTTACTCTGCCAGTTATTTTTTGCCAAGCCAATTGTCTTTCCCTCGCATATGCAGCTGTATTGCTTTTTTTCATTATAATGGGCTTGAACTCCTCATAAGCCAACATTAAAACTTCTAACTCTGCTTCGGAGAAGTAGGCGGCATGCAACTTTTCACCCTTAGTTTCCGTGGTGACTCCTGAATTCGGCGTTCCATTGAAAATGCCTTTATATGTTCGCCGTGCAAGCGCATTAACTTGAGGTTATTAGCAGTAGGTTGATTAAACTAACTTGACACAGGTGTTTTGGAACCGACAGGTTATGGGTTAATCAACCCAGAGTTCAGGGTTAATCTGATGGTAAATTAACCCAGCTTTCTGGAATACACCCCTGATGGTTACATAACAACACTTTGTTTTGGATAAATGCAATACAATTGTATAAATGTATAACAATGTGTGATACAATTATATAATTGTATACAAATGTGTGATCTGAATTTGGCAACAATACAGATAATTACAGTGAAGTTTTTGAATATTTTGTAGTAACACTTTTTGGGTTTTGCACTTTGCAGACGGTCCCTTCGGATCTGTCTTTCAGCCGATATATTTTTCAACTTTTTTCATATATATATATGAGTTTGCAATACATTAAAATTGGATAAATATGTTTTTTCAAGTGTCTGGGTAAAGAAATAGATTTTTTTTTTTTTATAAATATCTTTCTTTTTTTCTACATGAAAGTGTCAAATGTTTCAATTTGTCCGTTGTGGTAAAATGTTGCCTTGAGGCAACAAACTTTAATTTAATTTAACAAAATTTAAAAAAATAAAAATTTAAAAATAAAAATCAATGAAAATGTTTATTGATATTGTTATAGTGTCCAATTTTAAGCAGGAAAAAACATATTTTTTGTTCCTCATTGATATCATATTGCGTACCATAGAGGCATATTCAAGTGTGCTTTTAAAATGTCTTCTTTTTAATGTGTCAAATTTTTTCATAGCATATACTCATTTTAGGTAACTCCTGCATTTCATGGATTTTTGTTTCTGCTTTTGTTTTATTTCAAATCTAATTTTTTATTTTCTAAACCAGTCTTTCAGCCTCATCCTTTCCTCCTTATACTTATGACAATTAATAATTACATGTTCTACTGTTTTGTTAATATTACAGACCTCACACATCCCAGTTTCATGTTTCCCTATTAATTTAAGCGTACTATTCAATCCAGTATGCTCAAATCTCATTCTTGAAATAATGTCCTCTTCCCTTTTATTCCTACTATTTTCTCTCATACCTCCTACACTCTTCTGGATACTGTAGTACATTCTTGCTTTTGTTTCTATATCCCACTCCACTTGCCACTTCTTTCTCATTTCTTCTTTGATTATGCTTGTCGGGTTTCCTTGTGTCATGTGCTCTCATGTCATTTTCTAACCCCGCCCATCTTGTTACCTGATTATTGATTAATTTGCCCCACCTGTCCTCCCTCGTTACATGCTTTGTTTGCTCTCCCTATTTATTATCGCTGTGTTTGCAGTCCTGTGCTGGTTCCTCATCGAATGTACCCCCTTGGGGTAGTTTCTGTTTGTTTTATTTTTTATAAAAGCCTTCATTCTTCTGCGATTGAGTCCTTTCCTCATCTCCTCAATTTCAAACCCTGACAGACAACATACTGTAATTTAAGGCAACTTCCTTTAAAAAATGGAACTTCCATAACTAACTTGATGTATTACTAACCCTAAACAAGCACTGTATATTCTAAAAACATTGATAGCAATGATTAGTCACTGGAGCAGTTTTATTCAATCCATTGTATTATGGAATGGAATGGAAACCCCATTCGTCTGTCACTGACGTAACTCGAAGTGATTGAACGAAAGGGAACATCTCGGTTACGTATGTAACCCCCGTTCCCTGAGGAGGGATTGGAGACGTTACGTCTCCCTGCCACTTCCGCTGTACCGCTGGAACCACGTGAGTTCAGTCTCGGCTCCTCAGCAGGAAACATAACTGCATTTTGCCAGGGTACTTCCTTATATACCCACGAGGTTCACTCTCAGACAAAAAAGTACAAATCGGTACCTTTAAGGAACAAAAGCTTGTCACTGGGGTGGTACCCTAAAAGGTACATTTTTGTACCTTAAGTCAGAGGAGCAAATTTGTACCTTACTTGTTTGTACCTTCTAAGGGCCAATACCTGTACCTTTGAGGATCAATAACGTACCTTAGACAAAGGTACAATAAAGTACCTCTGGAAAAAGGTACAGTTTTGTCCCATTAAGGTACCGCCCCAGTGACAAAGCCATTTTGTACCTTTAGGTGGCAAAAAGTTCCTTTTTATTCCTTAAGGAGTGAAAGAAAATAAAGGCAAACAACAACTGAATTTTAATTTATTTTAGTCCTTAAAATGGAAAACAGTTTAATTCACATTTTCAAAAATAATTCATCTCACAACCATACAGTGTAACATCCCAAAATAAAATACCAAAATGTTTAGGATGTCATGTCTGATATATATAAAAACATAAAAAAAAAAAAAATTAAATACATTTTTTAAGAAGTATTTCATTGACCAACTGACAACTTCATACTGCCTCTCTAAAAACAAAATGAACAGCTATATCAGAGAATAGATGCATGGCAGGGAATAAATACAATGGAACCATTTATCTTTTCCTTCTTTCAATTTCATGAACATCACTAATAAGAACAGCAATATAGTGCAGAAAAACATAAGTTTATTATCAAAGACCAAGCAAACCACACCAAAGTAAAGAGAGTCACTTAACGGATAACCTACATGACACTTGATGTGTTCTGGATTAAATAACACAAGCTTTGAGCTCAGAATAAAGCCAAAAATATTCTCTCTAAACAGTTCATTTATCTCAGGAGGTTGAAAATGTTGATTACCCTAGTCACACTAACAGGTAGAGGCTTATCACCAACCTCAGACATTTTTAGAACATATGGCTGAATGAAAATTAGGGTGTTCTTCAGGCGAGTTGGATAAAGCACGTTGTAGATGAAGTAAGCACAAAAAACAGCAATAACACCTTCCTCCAAACCAAGCGCCCTGCAGACTGACTGCCCATCAAGTTTGACCACTGCAGGGACCCTTTGAGTTAGCACACTCCTCCAGTCAGTGACAGCGTCGAGATGTACTGTAAGATATGGCGATGGTGGCTGATCCTGCAAGAGATCATAAAGTAGCTTAGTTAAAATGCAGAAATCTACCACAAACATCCATAAAAAAATATATATACAGTCGTGCTCAGAATTAATGGTACCCCTGGTAAATATGATGAAAAATGGCTGTAAAAAATAATTCTGCATCATTTATCCTTTTGATATTTCATTAAAAAAATGGGCAAAAATCGAACCTTTCATTGAAGTAAAATAATTGACAGTGGAGGGGAAATCAAATTATGAAATAAATGTTTTTCTCCAAAACAAGTTGGCCACAATTATTGGCACCCCTAGAATTGTTTACGAGTAAAATATCTCTTAAGTATATTCCCATTCATATTTACCTTTTTTTTGCACACCAGGGTGACTAGGAACATGAAATTGTCCAGCCATTACTTCTTGTTTTACAAGAGTTTAAATATGGGGAAACACATCCATTACAATGAGTAAAACCAAAGAATATAGTTCTGATGTGCATCAAAAGATTGTTGAGCATCACAAAATAGAAAGTGGCTGTAAGAAAATAGCTAAAGCATTGAAAATCCCCATTTTGACCATCAGGGCAATAATTAAGCACTTCCAATCAACTAAATATGTTACAAATCTGCCAGGAAGTGGACGTGTGTCTATATTGGCCAAAGACTCTTCAAGGATCACAGATGGAGAATTGCAGAGATTAGTTGAGTCTTGGGTTCAGAAAGCCTATTTAAAAAAAAATTAAACAACCCCTACATCACCACATGTTGTTTGGGAGGTTTTCAAGAAAAATCCTCCTTGCTCATCCAAAAACAAACCCCAGCAAATTCAGTTGTCAGACATGACTGGACCTTCAAACAGCACAGGGTTCTGTGGTCAGATGAAACTAAAAAATAGCTTTTTGGCAGCAAACATGCAAGTTGGGTTTGGTGCACACAAGGATAAAAAGTACCCCATGTGTACAATTTAATATACCATCTTTAATGTTGTGGTCATATTTTTCTGCTGGAGGTCCTGGACTTCTTGTTCAGATACATGCATGGCATCGTGGATTCTATCAAATACCAACAGATAAAAAATCTAAACCTGACAGCCTCTGCTAGAAATCTTATAATGGGCCGTGGTTGGATCTTCCAGCAGGACAACGATCCAAAACAAACATCAAAATCAACACAAAAATGTGTTAAGTAGCACAAAATGAAGCTTTTGCCATGACCGTCCCAGACCTGATTAGTGGAGTGAACTGAAGAGAAGAAGCACCAACATGGATCTGGGAATCTGAAGGATCTGGAGAGATTCTGTAAGAATGGTCTCTGATCTCTTGTCAGGTGTTCTCCGAACTCATCAGGCATCATAGGATAAAACTCAGAGCTGTTATCTTGGCAAAAGGAGATTGCAAAAAGTATTTAATAAAAGGGTACCTATAATTGTGGCCAACGTGTTTTGGAGATAAACATTTATTTCATAATGTGATTTCCCCCCCACTTTCTATTCTTTTACTTCAATGAAAGTTTAGATTTTTGCCAATATTTTGAATGAAAGATCAAAAGGATAAATGATGCAGATTTATTTTTTCCAGCCATTTTTTATCATATTTACCAGGGGTACCATTAATTCTGAGCACGACTGTATATATAAATATGTGTATATACATATATATGTATATACAAACATATGCATTTTTTGGGAAAACAGATGACCATAGACTGGCGAAGAACCATATATGGTAATTTCATTGACCTAGATTTGCTAAATATATATTTTTTTAAGTCACAAACGCTCAGAAGTCTTGTAATACCCTCCAATAACACTCCAGGGTTGAAGTTATAAATTTCCATTTATTTCAATGAGTGAAAAATGAATTTAATTTCTGGGTAAAACACGAAAAAGTTATGCAATTGTATTACACAAACTGCTATATGTTATAATGATAACACTGTCAATTCATGAAAGATTCATGAATATTCATAAAAAACACTTCTTTAAAAACAACTTTTAGGAAGTACAATCAGTGAACACGTAAGAATTAGAAGAGTAAACGGTAACCAGGGTTGTGGACTCGAGTCGCATGACTTGGACTTGACTTGGACTCGAGTCCCAAATTTGATGACTTGCGACTCGACTTGACATATTCAAAGATGACTTGCGACTCGACTTTGACTTTGACAACAATGACTCGCGACTTGACTCGGACTTGAACCCTGTGACTTGGAAAGACTTGACCTATCTTCTAAAACCACAGATCAGAGTTGTAATACGCAACTTTTGCACGTTTGGCACGGAGCCAGAGCGCGTGATAGAGTGTGTTCAGCAGCGCGTGTCAGTTGTCATTTATTATCACACGTTCAGACAGTTTTCAACCAAATAATGTTTTCTTTTTTCTTTTTCAGGCATTTAAATACACAAGTACTAGCGAACCATTTATAATTTGAGAAAAAAAAACACTGATATCTAAGTAAGCGGAAATAATAAACCTTTCAAATGTAATTTTGAGACATGTTATTTCCCCCCCACAACCAACGCAAATTTTAGCCTATAGGCAACTATAAATTCTTCTCCCTGTTCACCAGCCACTCACTTTCATGTCTTTCGGGAGAAATGGATGGATTTACGTTACGTTTTGTAAAAGACAGGCACGTAGCCCCAAAAAGTGTCACTTGACGCTTGATACGTCGCCATGGAAATAGGAAGGTTCTAGTAGCCTACAATTACTGTCGCGTTAACAAAAAATATTTTAACCAGGGACTCAATATTTTAAACTTAATGTGTAGCAAATCACGATTAATTTTCCCAATAAACAGTTCATTTTATTTTTTATTTTTAAATCTGCATTGCCACAATAAATATGATAATATTATATATTATTATATTATATCACATTTTAAAAGCCTTCCTGATGTAAATTAGTATACATTTCATTTACTATAGTAATTAACACTGAGACAGTAATTTGTGCAAAAAGCACTAATGACTTGTTTAAGACTTGAAGCTAAAACTCGAGGACTTGCAACTTGACTTGGACTTGTCTGTCTTGACTCGGGACTTGACTTGGGACTTGAATGCAAAGACTCGAGACTTACTTGTGACTTGCAAAGCAATGACTTGGTCTCACCTCTGACGGTAACACTTTACAATAAGATGTCATTTGTTAACATTAAATACATAAGTTAACATGAACTAAGAATGAACAGCTGTATTTTTATTAACTAACATTAACAAAGATTAATAAAGAGTGTAATTTTATTATAAAGAACATTATTATAAAGTGTTACCGTTCATTCTTAGTTCATGTTAACTTATGTATCTAATGTTAAAAAATTTCATCTTATTGTTAAGTGTTACCGAGTAAATGAGTGGAATCAGTTAAAAGTTAATCATTTTGCGCTTCAGGGTTACCCCCTCTGTTACGGACAAAATCTCTGATGTTTTGTAATGTTCTATTTTGTAGAACTGGCTCACACTTCTTGCACAGCTCACACTCTCTTAAAGACACCAGATGACCTTTGGCAATGTGTGGTTTGAAATGCTTTAATACTGCATTGACCTCTGCATTCGACCACTGTCGCCTTGCACCTTTGTCTGGCTTCTGTTTACCACCAACTAAGAACAAACAAGACAATACAAATGTTTGTTAAAATCACTAATTAGTTTTTGGTATTGTGCCTTGCAGGACACCTTTGAATAGAGAGTATCCCAAATTGAATAACAAAGTGTCATGTTTCTTATCAAAAAGCCAATCTGCAGCTTTAGTTCTTTCTGCTTTGTCTTTTAATTATTTAATGAAAAGTCATTAAATCTGATCCATATTAGCACTAGAAATTGAGATTCAATTTTGTAAAATATAGGGGTGTAACGATTCAGGTATCGTGTGTCATACAATTCATGGTAATTTTCCAAATCATAGTGATCATCCCTATCCCCTTGTTAGTGGAGACCTGAGTGAGCAGTAGTGTTGCTTTCGTCAATGAAAATTTTGACTAAATATCATCTTCAACGAACCTTTATAACGTGACGAAAACGAGACGCAGCGTAAATGCTGGTCATCTTACGATAACTATAATTAAATGTATAGTGCAATATTGTTGACGAATAAAAACGAGACTAAATGTGGTTTACAAAATAAAAACTATGCTAAAATGTCTCTTAATTTTCGTTGACCAAGACGAGACGAAATGTTATGCCGTTATTATTATGCAGTATCAGAGCCCGTCATTCTCTGGCAGTACTTCAGTTTCTCGTGGCTCACTTCAGGGGCTGCATCACGCACTGCGCAGACGCAGGCGACATCACTTCCTCAAGCCCCACTCGCGGCATTAGAAAATGCAGCTGCGGTGAGTTAGCGTAACGACAACAAACAAAGTTAAGTCTGACGCCTGTTTCACAAACACTCCGTGTGCGGATGCGGTGCAGGAGCAGCACGCGCTATAGTGCTTTCTTATATGCTGCGTTTGCAGTGCGTAACTAATCCACGGCTGTAGGCTACCAGAAACACATACTCACTATTTTTATTTCAAATCCAGAAGTTATCAGCCACATTTATTTAAAAAAAAGTTTTGTCAGCATTGCGATTCTCTTTGTATACATATACACTCTTTAATAGATGTAATTCACTTTTAAGCACAGTTTAAACAACTTATTATGCTGAAGATTCAAAATTTCATCTTTTAATATTATTTTATTATTAATTATTATGTATCTGTATTATTATTCTTTATTAATATTCATAATCAGTTGTATCATCTTATGAAGTTTCAAAAGCATGAGTTTGAATGCATGAGGGAACTATAGATAGCATGGATCCATGGGAGGATCACATGTCAGACAGGGGGAAGCTATATTTTGCTATGGGGTGTGTACAATGTAAGTGCATCACAGATGTAAACAACAAGGATAGTTCCTAATATGGAAGTGAATTGTGACATGCTAAACATAACGTATACGTATGACATACGTTCTAATTTTAAGAAGCTCAGAGCAACATGTTTTGTTACCTTACAAGGAAGCTGTAAGACTCTCTGTGATGTATAAAAGCTCAATCTTACTGTACTACCTCAGAGAAACACGGAAACGCATAGACCTGGCATGAATACAACATCTTGAAGTTTCTCTCCTGACATATAAGAATAAAATCTTTCTTGGCAAGATAACTGGTGTCTGGTCCCGTAAATCAAATAATAACGGGGAAACAAAAGAGGCTTTAATTCCAAGTCTACAATGCAATGCATTACTTCTATATAGATTTATAAGCAAGTGGTAAAATATTTAGCCGTGTAGTTATATTAAAATCGCAAACATTTTAAATTAAAACTTAAAATTGACAAAAGCAGTCAACTCTCATGCCTTTTCTTTTGCATTTAAATTTTAATACAATACATCTTGGATGTCACAAAGAACTTGTTTTTCAACCTCCACGAATGAGACGAGTGTTACTTTTCTGTTCGCTATTTTTGATATTTTTCCATAGTGGTAGCCTACACTATATTGACTGGGTTAAATAGAATTGCATAACTAAAAAGAGAGTAAAATACAATTTTCATTGACTAAAACTAGACTAAAATGTCACCAGTTTTCGTCGACTAAAACTAGACAAATATAGTCATGGATAATTCTGACTAAAATAAGACTAAAATGCTCAGACTTTTAGTCGACTAAAACTTGACTAGACTAAAAAGAGTATGAACGTGACTAAAACTAATAAAAACTAAAATGACAGCTTGACACAGAGACTAGACTAAAAGTAAAATTAAAACAGGCCGTCAAAAACAACACTAGTGAGCAGAGCAGGTGCGTGTCATTATTTAGTCGTTTGGAATGGACTTGTCAAAGGGAGCGATGTCATTTCCTCATTATCTTCAGCTGGGATGTTTCCGTGACGAAAATGTATGCGTCAGCAGATGTCACTGTTTTAACGTCATAAATGTCTTTTTATTTATGTGACCATGAAACGTACGATACGCAGATCATTACACCCCTAGTAAAATATATTTTATATTAAATACAAATTAAATTCCAACTTGACCATACCAATGCGTCCAGGAATTGGTCTGTCAGCTAAACTGCATGTAGGTTGTTCGGTGTGCATGTCCAAGTTACTGCCTGAAAAATATGTAAAAACAGAACAGATGCAATTTATTGAAATAGTATTTGAGGTATGCCTGTTTCACAGTGTACAGAGAAATAGAAACCTGGTATAACTTTTTTGTCATTTCTTTTTTTAAAATATTCTATTAGCAAATAAAAATCAATCTACATACCATTTTGTCCACATATATTTGTGTCAGTCTCCTCTCTGTCAGATGTGTCCATGTGTTCATCTGACAATCATGTAACAGAAAAGTGTAGGTGAAGCATTTTATTAAATTCAGTGCACCCCACTGATGATGCTGCTACAATTTCATTTTCTGCAGAGTTGTAGTGAAATTCTCTAGGTTATGTACGGTAACCCTCGTTCTCTGATGGAGTGAATGGAGACGCTGTGTCGTACACTAGGGTTGCTTTTGGGAGCCCAAACACCTTTGAGATCTTTGAGAAAAGGCCAATGAAATTGGGGTGTGCAGAATTTGCATAGCTAGCCACACCCCGATATACCCGGGTATAAATAGCCTAGTTTAGCATCTGCTCACTCATTCCATTCTGAGGGTAGCGTGTCACAACCAAATGACCCTCCTTCTTTGCGACCTTCCAACGTCCAAAATTTTAGGCTGCACTCTCCGCCATCGGGAGAGCCTCCATGTAGGCGGAAGCCCATTAGCTGTTGCCTTTTCTCTATACTTACCAATAATTAACTTGGATGTAATGTTGGGAAAGTGCATTGATTCCACCAGGGAGAGAAGACACTAGTATATCGTACCTCTGGCCCGATATGCCATGTGAATCGTGTCCACTATCCAGTGGGAGATTTTGTTTGGAGACGATATGGCATTCCCATATTGCCGTCCTCCATAGCAGACAAAGAGCTGTTCAAAGCATCTGAAACTCTGAGTGCGGTCCAAGTAGATGTGAAGAGCTTGTACTGGACACAGCAAAAGCAGGTAGGGGTTTCTCCTCCTGAGAAGGGATAGCCTGTAATGCCACCACCTAGTCCCTGAAGGGAGTGGTGGGAACCTCAGGCACGTATCCAGGCCGTGGTCTCAGGATAACGTGAGAGTCTGCCGGCCCGAATTCGAGGCATGTTTCGTCAGTGGAGAGAGCTCGAAGGTCCCCAACCCTCTTGATGGAAGTGAGCGCAGTCAGGAGGGCAATCCTTATAGAGAGGGCACTAAGCTGACTGAAAAGGCTCAAATGGATCTGCTTGTAAGGCCTGTAAGACCACAGCAAGATCCCAAGAGAGAATGAGGTGCGGAGATTCAATCTCCTGGCGCCTCTGAGGAACCTATCACCAGATCGTGCTTTACCACTAATCTGCCTTACACGGTGTCGTGGTTAGCTATAATCGCGACCACGTACACCTTAAGTGTGGATGCAGACAGGCGCCTTTCCAGGCCACCTTGTAGGAACGAGAGCACAGATCCGAAGCTACATCTCCGTGGGTCCTTCCTATGGGAAGAGCACCAGTTGACGAAAATGCACCACTTCAGGTCGTACAGTTGTCTCATTGAGGGGGCTCTGGCCTGAGTGATGATATTCACCACTGCTGGTAAAAGCTCTCTTAAATCCTCCTGGTTCAGGAACCAACATGGAGGTTCCAGAGATCCGGGCACGGATGCCAGATCGTGCCTTTCCCTTGAGAAAAAAGATCATTCCTCAAGGTAATCCGCCAGGGAGGAGCTAACACCAGGAGCGTGAATTCTGAGAACCAGGTCCTGTTGGGGCAATTAGGGACCACATGCAGAAGCTGTTCTTTGTCCTCCCTGACTTTGCACAGTGTCTGTGCGATGAGTCTCACTGGGGGAAACGCATATTTGCTAGGGCATCTGTGCCGAGGGGAGCCTTAGTCAGGGAGTACCAAAGCTGACAGTGGGTCGTTTCCAGCGAGGCGAACAGGTTCACCTGTGCCTGGTGGAAGTGACTCCAAATCAGCTGGACCATCAGGGGATGAAGCCTCCACTCTTCTCTGAGCAAAACCTGTCATGAGAGGAGGTCCACTGCACAATTGAGGTCATCTGGGATATGAGTGGCATGCAGAGACTTGAGTCTGTGCTGGCTCCGTAATAGGAGATGGCGGACGAGTTGTGACATGCGAGTGGAGCGGACACCACCTTGGTGGTTGATGTACGCAACCGCCGTTGTGTTGTCCGTCCAGACCAACACATGCTTGCCTTGGATCAAGAGCCGAAACCTCCTCAAGGCTAGAAGCACTGTCAAGGGCTGAAAGTGCAGCGACACATTGGTGTGATGTTCACACGATGTGAGCCTTGGTGCCATGCCCATCTCGGGACCTGGGTACGAAGCCAGTGCTGAAATCTCATATGCATAAATCTCAACGACGTGACCACGGCTGAGGATGCCATATGCTCCAGGAGCCTCTGAAAATATTTGAAATATAGTCATTGTAACTGAGTCCAGATCTACACCAAGAAAAGAGATGCTCTGCACCGCAGAGAGCTTGCTCTTTTCCCAGTTGACCCGAAAACTCAATCGGTCTAGGTGGCCTAGGACCACATCGCGAGGGGACAGGGAGAGCCCGTAGGGGAGGACCTTGTACTGATATATGCCTGACCCTCAAAGGTGAACCGTAGGAACGGTCTGTGCTTTGGCAGGATTAAGACATGGAAATACGCATCCTTCAGCTCTGACACGTCAGTATGTGTTTCAGGGTTAGCATTTTGAACGAAAGCTTGTGAAGGGGCCGGTTTAGAATCCTCAAGTCCAAGATTGGTTAAGATTAGTTTGCCATCTTCTTGGGTATAATGAAGTATGGGGTGAAGAAGCCCTTCTTCATTTTGGCTTGGGGGACAGACTCAACTGCTCCCTTCCTCAGAAGGGTTGCAACCTCCGCCCGCAGAACAGCAGTATTCTCGCCTCCCACCGAGGTAAAGAGACTGCCCCTGAACTTGGGCGGTTGCCTGGAGAACTGAATCACATTGCTGAGCTGAATGGTTCTGAGGAGCCATCGGGAGGAACTGGAGAGGGCTTGACCAAGCATCCAGATACCCAGCCAATGGTGCCAGAGGAACTACAATCAACGTTCCTCGGGTGGGGTTGTGGCTGGGCAGACTGGCAGGCATTGTGGTAGGAAGTGAAATGTCCTGTAACCCAATCCATGCCTTGTCTACGAGGGCTGCTCTCTGCATCAGTGGCGGATGTGGGAGACTGTGCTCGCCAACATGCACTGACTGGGCAGAGAGTGCACCCTCTCTCACCTGAACATGAGGAGCCAAACATGCCTTAAATCCAACAACGAGGTTCAAAGAGGTGGGTGAAACACTGCTTCTCATGAAGAGACGCTGCATTCGGCTCAGAAGAATAGAACGAATGAGCAGATGCTAAGCTAGGCTATTTATACCCGAATTTCCGGGTGTGGCTAGCTATGCAAATTCTGCACACCCCAGTTTGATTGGCCTTATCTCAAATATCTCAGAGGTGTTTGGGCTGCCAAGTGTGACCCCTAGTGTCATACATTCTACAAAACCTTGAAGTAAATGACTGAAAGGGAACATCTTATTTAGCCTTGTCATTTCTACACTATTAATGTTAAAATCAGCATTTACTGTTGTAATAATACATGTATCATCTGCAAATCTTTAATACTGTACTTCTTCATAGCAGAGAGGCAGCACAGAGACTGGAAGATCCTTAATTGAAGATAATTTGGTGGTACATAAAATATTATAGGATGTAGCAACGAAAGATCATCATCACCATGACTCTAAGCATGTGAGATTTATACAGCCTTGTTACTGTCACAGTCCTCGTCTGCACCTGTCTGTCCTTGTCTGCACTTCACTTCCCAGAATCCTCCTTGTCTGCACACCTGAATTCACTCCCTCAATCATCCACCTGTTCTTCGTCTTAATCATCTGTGTCACCTGTCAACACCTCGTTTGTATCTGTATTTAGTTCTCTCTGGTCAGTCTGTCTGTGTCGGTTCTTGTTTAGTCAATGTATATGTACAGTGTGTATATGCATAGGTGTTTGTGTGTATCCTGCCTGTCTTCCTGCCTGTTCCTGGTTTTGTTTTAAGATTAAATCGTTTGTGTTGGAGCTCTTTGCCTCAGCCTGCCGTCCTTACTCACCACACCGTGACAGAAGAACCGACCTCAAAAAATATGGAATGGGCAGCAATGGACATCCTCCTTCTGGCCCAGGAGGACCAGTCCCTCGAGGCCCACACACAGAGGTTTTTGGACTTGGTTCCCCACGTCCATTACGATGACACCAGCCTCTGTGGGTTTTTCGGGGCAGGTCTCAATGATGAGACCAGAGCACGCCTGCCTGGAGATGGGCCTCGAGGGAATTTCGAGGCTTTCGTCGAGTGGGTGCTGTGGCATAACGGTTCTCCGTTTACCATCGGGCACGCCACCAGCCCAGCCGAGCCTTCGCCGCTGGTTCCGTCCAGCCCAGCCGAGCCTTCGCCGCTGGTCCCGTCCAGCCCAGCCGAGCCTTCGCCGCTGGTCCCGTCCAGCACCAAGCCCTCTTCGCCGCTGGTCCCGTCCAGCACCAAGCCCTCTTCGCCGCTGGTCCCGTCCAGCACCAAGCCCTCTTCGCCGCTGGTCCCGTCCAGCACCAAGCCCTCTTCGCCGCTGGTCCCGTCCAGCACCAAGCCCTCTTCGCCGCTGGTCCCGTCCAGCACCAAGCCCTCTTCGCCGCTGGTCCCGTCCAGCACCAAGCCCTCTTCGCCGCTGGTCCCGTCCAGCACCAAGCCCTCTTCGCCGCTGGTCCCGTCCAGCACCAAGCCCTCTTCGCCGCTGGTCCCGTCCAGCACCAAGCCCTCTTCGCCGCTGGTCCCGTCCAGCACCAAGCCCTCTTCGCCGCTGGTCCCGTCCAGCACCAAGCCCTCTTCGCCGCTGGTCCCGTCCAGCACCAAGCCCTCTTCGCCGCTGGTCCCGTCCAGCACCAAGCCCTCTTCGCCGCTGGTCCCGTCCAGCACCAAGCCCTCTTCGCCGCTGGTCCCGTCCAGCACAGGGCCTTCACCGCTGGTCCCGTCCAGCACAGGGCCTTCACCGCTGGTCCCGTCCAGCACAGGGCTTCACGTCAGCCACCCCAAGTCAAGTGAACCGAATCCCGAGTCAAGTGAACCGAATCCCGAGTCAAGTGAACCGAATCCCGAGTCAAGTGAACCGAATCCCGAGTCAAGTGAACCGAATCCCGAGTCAAGTGAACCAAATCCCGAGTCAAGTGAACCCGTGGATTTCCCCAAGTATTTTTTTGGGGGGGGCCATAGGCCTTCGCCTCGTCTGGCTCCGCCGTGGCCGCCCGAGGGGTCCTCACCGCCGTGGCCGCCCGAGGGGTCCTCACCGCCGTGGCCGCCCGAGGGGTCCTCACCGCCGTGGCCGCCCGAGGGGACCTCACCGCCCTGGCCGCCCGAGGGGTCCTCACCGCCGTGGCCGCCCGAGGGGTCCTCACCGCCGTGGCCGCCCGAGGGGTCCTCACCGCCGTGGCCGCCCGAGGGGTCCTCACCGCCCGTGGCCGCCCGAGGGGTCCTCACCGCCGTGGCCGCCCGAGGGGTCCTCACCGCCGTGGCCGCCCGAGGGGTCCTCACCGCCGTGGCCGCCCGAGGGGACCTCACCGCCCTGGCCGCCCGAGGGGTCCTCACCGCCGTGGCCGCCCGAGGGGTCCTCACCGCCGTGGCCGCCCGAGGGGTCCTCACCGCCGTGGCCGCCCGAGGGGTCCTCACCGCCGTGGCCGCCCGAGGGGTCCTCACCGCCGTGGCCGCCCGAGGGGTCCTCACCGCCGTGGCCGCCCGAGGGGACCTCACCGCCCTGGCCGCCCGAGGGGTCCTCACCGCCCTGGCCGCCCGAGGGGTCCTCACCGCCCTGGCCGCCCGAGGGGTCCTCACCGCCCTGGCCGCCCGAGGGGTCCTCACCGCCCTGGCCGCCCGAGGGGTCCTCACCGCCCTGGCCGCCCGAGGGGTCCGCACCGCCGTGGCCGCCCGAGGGTTCGTCTGCTCCGCCCTGGCCGCGCCCACGTCCTGCTCCGCCATGGCCGCGCCCACGTCCTGCTCCGCCATGGCCGCGCCCACGTCCTGCTCCGCCATGGCCGCGCCCACGTCCTGCTCCGCCATGGCCGTCTGTTCCATCCTGGAGTCCGTCCTCCTGCACCTGGTCCGCCTTCCTGTCACGGACTCCAGGATGCCCACCCTCCCACCCCTGTTCTACGGCGTGAGGTCACGCCTACCGGGAGGGGGGAGTAATGTCACAGTCCTCGTCTGCACCTGTCTGTCCTTGTCTGCACTTCACTTCCCAGAATCCTCCTTGTCTGCACACCTGAATTCACTCCCTCAATCATCCACCTGTTCTTCGTCTTAATCATCTGTGTCACCTGTCAACACCTCGTTTGTATCTGTATTTAGTTCTCTCTGGTCAGTCTGTCTGTGTCGGTTCTTGTTTAGTCAATGTATATGTACAGTGTGTATATGCATAGGTGTTTGTGTGTATCCTGCCTGTCTTCCTGCCTGTTCCTGGTTTTGTTTTAAGATTAAATCGTTTGTGTTGGAGCTCTTTGCCTCAGCCTGCCGTCCTTACTCACCACACCGTGACAGTTACATTGTGTCTTATTTTAAATTGTGGAAATAAGCAAAAGATTTTAAAAGTTGATTGTGCCACGTGGTCCCAATGAAACGGATGTGGGCTTACAATGATTACAATGAGTGAAAGTATAGCAGGACACTGACTTTTTAACCACAAATAAAATTAAAATAAAAAACTCATCTAACCATGGGTGTGTGCACTGGTTGTTGATATAGGGAAAGAGAGGTGCTCCCATACCCCACTAAAAAATAGTTTTAAAAAATAATTTAAAAACCCTCACCTATTGCAGGCCATGTTAGTAAGGAAAAGAAATAAGGAAATCTTTACTCTAGTATGCTAAAACCTTTTTGTTAGCATTTAAAATACATACCATTAATTTCATCTGCAGTTTCTGTGTCCAGGGTTCTATCTTCATCACTCTCATCCTCATCTTCAGTCTAAACAAAATTCCAACTTTGGTATACTTCATTGTGGCCGGGTTCTTATGCTTACAAGGTGATATTGGGTAAAACTAAGCTTTACCATACAGTGGGGTAGTTGCAAATAATGTACTTGGCATTTCCTTTCCTTTTGTATTTCCTCCCCCTCACTGTTTTTGATGTGCAAAATAGAGGTTCAAAATATAAACAAAATATAAATAAACAAGGCAGACAGTGCACCCTGTTTGTTTTCTTCATTTTCTAAATGCACAAAATTGTGTTGGTATTATGTGTATACAAATAAAAGTAGACCCTTCACAGATTTGATTGCTGTATTGCTCGTTTATAGGATCGAAACTGAATGTGTAATTTAAGTTCTTATTGGGGTCATCAGGAGAAGACGCTTCAAAATGTGTATTTGTGTTTGCCAACCCCAGGGGGTTAAGTTGTACTCATTAGCGATGTACGGATGAGGAAATTAAGCATAAACAAAATGTTCCGTTGAGCTTTTGCCTCCCTCATTGTCCGGTCAATGATTGTGCTGTTTTATTATTGTAACAATACACAGCAACATCAGACAAGGGTAAAAGTCTAACTGAATGGTTTAACAACATGGGCAGATAAAACACAATGCTAAACAGTAAAGCAGTGGGAGGTAAGTATAATCCAAAGGGAAACGGTCTATACACAGGTAAGTATATCAGGGCCCGAAACAAATTTTGACACATCAGGGGTAAACTGGTCATCTTCATTTATCTATGTCTACAGATTTTAATGTGTGGTGTTTTTTAAAACAGATTAACCAAAGAGAAACTGTTAAGTATATGCACAGGTAAGTATATTCCAAAGGGAAATTGGCAACAGTTAAGTACATGCACAGGTATATTCTAATGGGAAAACGGGTACCAGGTAAGTATGTTCCGAAGTGAAAAGGGTACCAGGTAAGTATATTCCAAAGGAAATGGGTAACAGGTAAGTACATGCACATGTAAGCATGTTCCAAAGGGAAATGGATAACAGGTAAATATATTTCTAAGGGAAACAGGTAACGGGTAAATATATTCCAAAGGTAAAGGGGTACCAGTTAAGTAATTTCCAATTTGAAACAGGTAACAGGTAAGTATATTCCAAAGAGTACCAGGTAAGTATGTTCCAAAGAGAAAAGGGTACCAGGTAAGTATATTCCAAAGGGAATGGGTAACAGGTAAATATATTTCTAAGGGAAACAGGTAACAGGTAAGTATATTCCAAAGAGTACCAGGTAAGTATGTTCCAAAGAGAAAAGGGTACCAGGTAAGTATATTCCAAAGGGAATGGGTAACAGGTAAATATATTTCTAAGGGAAACAGGTACCAGGTTAGTACACTAACCAAAATTATAAAAGCAACATTTTGTTTTTGCCCCCATTTTTCACGAGCTGAACTCAAAAATGTGGAGAGTGGAGTGGCCTTTCATTGTGGCCAGCCTAAGGCACACCTGTGCAATAATCATACTGACTAATCAGCATCTTGATAATCCATTCACCTCACAGATGTGGCATATCTCGGCAAAGGAGAAGTGCTCACTAACAGATTTAGACAGATTTGTGAGCAATATTTGAGACAAATAGGCCTTTTGTGTACATAGAAAAAGTCTTAGATCTTTGAATTCAGCTCATGAAAAATGGGGGCAAAAACAAAAGTGTTGCGTTTATAATTTTGGTCAAAGTATATTACAAAGGGAAGCGGGTAACAGCCAAGTATATTCCAAAGGGAAATGGGTAACAGGTAAGTACATGCACAGGTAAGTATATTCCAAAGGGAAAGGGGCAATGGGTAAGTATATTCCAAAGGCAAACGGGTACCAGGTAAGTATATTCCAAAAGGAAAGGCGCAATAAGTAAGTATATTCCAAGTATATTCAATTGTGTATAAACTTATGTTAAGAGATGGATCCTTACTGTAAAATCTTCATATGCAAAGTTTGTACCTTAGGGCACAAAAATGAACCTGTATTGTACCCCTTTTTCTAACAGTGTAGGGCGGGGTTACGGTATGCAAATTCCGCAGACCCATGGCATTTCCTTGCCATTGGCTCGTTTTGTAATACTTAAAGGTAATAGGCTTTCTAAGCAAAACCCCATTCGTCAGTCACTGATGTAACATCTCCGTTCCCCCCTCAGGGAACGAGGGTTACATACGTAACCGAGACGGTTTCTTATGCTACAGAGATACTAACTATTTTGTGAACAGCCAGCATTGTTATACTACAGAAACATAGCTAAATTAATAGCATCATGACTTGTCTGGCTGGATTATAACATTTGGTTTTCCATTGTGAATCACATGCAGATGAAATTAACCCATGGGTCATAAATTGGGTTCCCGCGTTGTTGGTTTCCTAATTGGGTTTTAATCCTTTAAATTGTCAAATATAAAGGATTATCCCTGAAATTAAGCATAGAAGACTAATGTGACATGGCAATCAAGATGATCCACATTTATCAGTGTGACCACCAGTGAATCATAACCATAAATACATGAATGTTCACATATGTTTGGCTGAACGCTATTAGAAAAAAGAGCTTGTCTGAGGGCAAAACATGCTTCCTCATTTAATAATGAATTGGAGCTCATGGAATGAAGACAGAGAGAGACAGACTGAGTTCTCTTGCAATAAACCAATTTAAAAATAAGAGCTCACGATTGCACAGCTATTCATCAAGCCTCATATCACCATGACAACAACACCCAGCTCCAGCAGCTCATTGGTGTTCCACAGAGATGAGGAAAAGATATATATTCTGTATATTAGAGTCAAATCAGAAATGCAACACGTTTGACAGCTTGGCGAATCTACCTGTGAGGTGTCATGAATGGAATATACAAATTACATGCAGGAGAGCAAAACACTCCAAAAATTAGCTGCAAAGTGAAATTGCTCCTCGGAGATAACAGCAGAATTCGCCACACATATCAGGACACTGTGAAATCTATTTCTGGATTTGTAAACTGCAGGCAAGCATCCTTTTTTTAGGCTTTGGTTGCATTGATGCTCTGCGTGATCGCCTGTGGCTCGCATCAGTGTGTGTTTCTGTGGCAACAGATTTCCTCAAACCGTGACAAGTGTTTGTGTGTTCACCGGTATGTTATGAGAGAGTGTGTGTGTGTGTGTGTGTGTGTGTGTGTGTGTGTGTGTGTGTGTGTGTGTGTGTGTGTGTGTGTGTGTGTGTGTGTGAATATTCTCTAAGCGGGTAGTTGAAATCCCACACAGAAGAGGAGGAGGCGACCATCGATCTATTCTTCCAGAGATGAGCTGGGAGGTGCGGTGGGGAGATCTCAGCATAGCAAACATCCCATCAGGTGACTCCCATACGCTTGTCAGGATTTGAATAGCATATCAGCTCTCTAACAAGTCTAGAGAGAATAGAATGTTATAGTTCTGCTCTACTGGAGAGTCACTAAGGCTGCTCTATAAAGAAGTGGAGTGCATTACGTACACATAATCTTTTATGCACTGCAATGGTATTACATTATACAAAGTATTCTAGTCAAAAGATTTTGACATTTTCTGTCCTATAGGTTGTACCATAAACCCATTTATTATTGGAGAGATGAGATCTCAAGATTTCAATATGAACCTTTCTTTTCCCAAGTATGTCTCGGTCTAGTTCTGTTTTGGTTTCGTTTTTTGTTCATTGCCATATTCCGGTTCCGAGTTCTGTCTGCTAGTTTGTTTCCATAGTTACTCATGAGTTCTGCACCAGTTTCAGTTTCTCCTGATTACCTCACTCTGTGTATTTAAGCCCTCAGTTACTCTCAGTTCTTTGTTCGGTCTCGTGTATGTTGAAGTGGTTGTGGTATTCCATTTTCAAGTAATCTCCAGTGAGGTATGTTTTAGGATTTATTCATAATTTTTTTTTGTTTGTTTATTTCTCCTTCGGCATTGTGCGATTATTACAGCCACACCAGCTCACTGTTACACAATCTAAGTTATATCCACATGATATTGGTTCCATACTTTTGTCTTTTTTTTTCACCCTCCTGTAGAATTTTAGTAGAAATATCGGTAACACTATTTTGTTGTCTAACTTTAGACATCTTACTAACTATAAGTAACTTTGCAACTACGTGAACTGGCAGTCATTAGATTATACACAAATCCGCCGCGAACTCTATGGGCGCCGCCATCTTGCCTGCCGCCATTACTGCGGGCCTGCGAAGTGTGACGGGGACGGCCCTCTAATGATATTTCAATGAAAGCGGATCCTGCTCATGAAATAAAATGTCTGGTTTACATTGGGTAGATGATGTCAGGCAGTGGCCAAAACTTACAGATAAAAGTAATTTATGGACAACATAATGTATTAATATAAAAATGCATCAGCCAAATGTAATGTAATGTAATTAAGACGTGTATTAATTGATGACAACAATAAAACCGAACGCTGTCATTACTAGCTGTATTGCTAATATGTTCACAAGCTTCACAAGTAGGGTTGCCAACTGTCCCGAGTTAGTCGGGACATCCCATGTTTTGGGCCTAATTTATTTGTCCCGATTAAATAGACTGCTACGCTGATCTAATCACTGACTACACCAGCAACACGACACTTGAGAATGATCACGACACCGGTCATAATCCATCACAGCCCACACTCACGCGCATCAGACCATCCAAACTCAACTTCCAGCAACGCAAGAAAACATGAAATATGCCCGAGGGAATAATATGCTGATGTGATTTGCTGCCTAAGAAACATTTCTGATTATTATTAATTTTTTCTTTTTAAAAAGTCAGGATTCTTTGATGAATAGAAGATTCAAAGTAGATTTATCCGAAATCAAAAAAACTTTTGTAACATTATAAATGTCTGCGGTCACTTTTTGATTACTTTAATACGTCCTTGCTGAATAAAAGTAGGCTATTTCTTTAATTTCTTTCAAATGTAGTGTATAATGTTACAAAAGCTTTCTATTTTACATAAATGCTATTATTTTGAAGTATGGTTTGTGTAATGTGACTTTTTTGTGATCTTAAAATTCAATTTACAATTAAATTGTACATAAATAGGTCAAGCAAAACAAATGTTTAAACTTTTGTTTAAAAAAAAAAGAATTTTTAACGCATAAGAACTTGAAATGACATGTACTGTGTGATACAGTACAAATATTTTGAGTGTCCCTTATTTTCCTGTAAAGAACAAAAATTTTCCCACATTTTTCTTCTCTGAAGTTGGCAACCCTATTCACAAGTTGCAAATAACTATTAGCCACGACCAGTTGTAGCAATAAAATACATGTTCTTACAGGTATTCAAGATTATTTTATTAATCATCTAGCATGCGATGAGCTTCAGAACCTAAACTACAGGGCATTGATTGAAGGTCAGAATTACATGAGCTGCGGATGGATTGGCCAGATACTGCATACCATTGCTGATGAGCTCATCACATTAAAAGGTGTCGTGAGGTTTTCACAGGCAGTGAACTCGTACCATAATGTGTCAGCAACAATACAGAGAGAAAATTGCAAAGTTCTCGAGGTAGTGTGTGACTGCACGGCCGGCCGAGGGAAGTGATGTAGCCATACAGCAGGGCTACTGTACAAAATTAAAGATGTGACAACAAGAGGGTTCACAGGCTTGGCCTGCATAGACACAGCATGTGCCTGGAACAGCTCCACTTGTGACAATGTAGTGCCAGAGACAGTGGAAAATATGCAAACGCAACGCAGTGGCCCCAGAAAATCCATGAGTGTAATTTCTACTGCATTTCTGACAGATGAAAACGTTATTGCACATTTTTCAGCACCAGACATGGTTGGCTTATCTATGGTTCCTGGAACTATCTTGCATCATGTGTTGACTGCTCAACCACACACTGCACACACTGAAACAGGTCCACCCAAAGAGCATACAATGTGTGCAGAACAAAAATGCACACTTTGCAACACAATATTTAAAAATTACATACAGTGTGGGGAACAGGACAGGCAGAGATTAGAAACGGAGATCAAGGGCCAGAATAGTCAGCTGTGGCTGGACCAGAGAGAAATTAGAATAACCAGTAGTGAGGCATCTGAGGTACCAAAAAAGACAGACCCAACAAACTGGGTAGAAAGAAAACTTAACACAAGGTTTTCTGGAAATGAGGCTACTAGGTACGGTCAACAATCTGAGCCTTTGGCTAGACAATGTTTCGAGCAGACAACAGGGCTTGTAGTGGAGACTACAGGCCTGGTTGTGCATAATCAAGAAAATTGGCTTGGTGCCAGCCTCGATGGAATTATTGACACAGATACTATTCTTTTTTTTTTTGTAATTCATCTTTTTTTTTATTGTTCAACAGTCAAAACATCAGAGTACATCACCACATTATTCAGTAATCACCTTTGCAATTACACACTCAGCCACTAGTCCCATCAGTGGAATACAACCAAAACAAAAGCACATGAAAATTAAACAATTATTAAGCAGTCCTATTTACACCATTTTTATATGCTGCCAAAAATGATCCCATGGTTTTTTTTTTTTTTCATTTCTCCCTCATTATGCAGTCTCCCCAACATGCTCTCATATGAAGCAATTTCAATCATCCCATCAACCCGTCTTTTAGGTCTGGGGTTTTGGGACATTTCCAATTTTGCAAAATCATCCTGGCAGCTGAAATACAGCCACTCTTAATAAGGCTAATTTATTTATTTTTTTTGCTATGTTGGGTATCACTGATTTATCTCCATGAAGGCATAATCGTGGTTCCACAGGTAAATTAGACCCCATCCACTCTTCAAGTACTGCCAGAATTTTACACCAGAATGGGTGAACTAAAGAACATTCCCAAATGATATGTAAATAAGTATGTAAATAAGTACCCTCTTCTTCATTACATTTCCAGCAGATTATTTCCAGCTATCCCCATCCTGTAAAGCCTAGATGGTGTATAATAATATCTATGTATTACTTTGTATTGAATGAATTTCCCCCAGCTTCCAGTATGTTCTTACCCACATTAGATAGTATGTACCGCCAGTCATTATCATTGATATTTATCCCCAAATCCTTCTGCCATATTGTTTTCAGGTTGTTACAGGTATCTGCAGTTACACTGAGCATTGATTTGTAACACATAGAAGCAGTCTGAGCTTCACGTGGCAACTTAAGATAGGGTTATTACTTGCATTAAATTTGTTCTTGACACAATGTCTTTTCTGCAGATATTTCCAAAAGTTTCCTTGACCTCCAATATTGTATTTTTTCACCAGTTCAGAGTATAACATAAAAAGTCCGTTCACATACAGATCACAACAATCACCCCTTTAAGCAGCCATTGTTTCCAAAACACCCCCGCTTTACCTATACAAATTTCAGGGTTATTCCACAATGATGCATATGACTGTTTATAATGTGATGTCCTGCACACTTTATGAATTTTGCCCCGAACATGTCTTGAATGTATTGTCACTGGATTTGAGTCCGATTTAGCTCCACAGCATTGTGAAAGAATGCTAATGGGGTGAAATTGTGGGGCCAGTTTCTGTTCTATATTGATCCAGTCCAACTCAGAATCTGTCTCGTCCCAATATTTAGCCAGATTGGCCATTTCAAAAGCGATATTATACATCCTTACATCAGGCAGTCCAAGGCCCCCTTTGTCTCTTGGGGAGGTCAACTTGCTCATCTTAATCCTCGGTCTTTTTCCTTCCCATAAAAAGTCATTTTAAAGATAGGGTCTGGAATGTTCACAGGTATCATCATAGATATATAATTGAACTGCGGGGCAATAACCATTTTAACAATATTAACTTTACCCCACAAAGAGAGTTTCAGCTGTTCCCATTTGTCCACATTATTTTTTTATCTTTGACCGCAGTGGTTCATAATTCAACAACATTATATCCTCCACATTCTGTGTTAATTTAACCCCAAGGTATTTCATACCTTTTGGAATCCATTTAAAGCCAAATTGGGTCACTGTATGGGAATGACAAGTTCTAGATATTGGCATAGCTTCCGACTTATCCCAAATTATTTTGTATCCTGACACACTTGAATATAATTGGATAATGCTCATTAATGGAGGTAAAGATTTGAGAGGATCACGAGATAACAACAAAATATCATCTGCATACAGCATTAACTTATGTTCTATCCTCTACCTCCCTTACTCCCATAATGTTTGAGTCTGCCCTGATCATAATGGCTAGGGGCTCTAAGACTATTGTGAATAATAACGGGGACAATGGGCATCCTTGATGAGTACCTCTGTAAAAAAAACTGTAAAAACTGTAAAAAAAGAGGAAGTCATGCCATTTGTCATCACTGCCGCTCTAGGATTTTTATATAATAAACTAACCCAGGACCTAAAACTATTACCAAATCCAAAATTCGTCAGGGCTGCGGCCAAAAAGCCCCACTCCACCCTGTCGAAAACCTTTTCGGCATCTAAGGATATAGTTGCGATCGGGGTATTTTCTTTAGAATTTAGCCACATCAGATGAATTAGCCGCCTCATATTATCGACTGATGATCTTCCTTTAATGAAGCCCACTTGGTCCTTATAAATTATACTTGGTAGAACCTTTTCTAACCGTGAAGCTAACATTTTTGCCAACACCTTACAGTCCACATTATTAAGACTTACTGGCCTAAAATTAGCCGGATCTGCTAAATCCCTATCTTTTTTTAGGTATCAGTGTTATCAATGCTTCCATGAAAATACTAGGCTTCCAATTCCTCTATATAGACTTCTGTTAGAATTGGGGCCACTATGTCAGCATACTTTCTGTAATATTCAGCTGGAAACCCATCCACCCCTGGTGATTTGCCAGATTTCAAAGAAGTTATTGCAGCTTTAACCTCCTCTTGTGTAATGGGAAGGTCTAGAGACTCGGATTGCAATACATATAATTTAGGTAACTCCATGTTAGAAAAAAATTGTTTTAGTTTTTCTCCATCCAGACTACCTGAAGATGTATATAGATGCTTATAGAACTTCTGAAAAACCTCGTTTATATCTTTTGTCAATGATGCAATAGAATCTCCTTTCTTAATTGCCGGAATAATGTTAGCAGCATTTTGCTGTTTTAATTGTCTGGACAGGAGCTTGCCCGCTTTTCACCTCCTTCATAAAACATTGTCCGCAGTCTAAAGAGAGCATATTCTGCTTTTTTTATTATATATCTCATGTAATTGGAATTTGTATTTACAAATATCCTGATATAAATCATTAGAGTAATGTCTAGCCAACGCCTTCTCCAGTGCACAAATAGTTGCAAAGCAATTATCATTTGGGAATTACCCGTCTTTCGAACATCTGGGTATTGTGTTAAAAGGTGCTCCACGCATTTTACTTATCATTGTTTACAGGCCTCCTAAATACTCTCCAGCCTTTGCTGAAGACTTTACAGAACTGTTATCAACAATTTCCTCAGAGTTTGACCGTTTTGCTATTGCTGGAGATTTTAACATTCACATAGATAATGCAGATAACCAATATGGCAAAAGAAATCAAAACTGTTTTAAAAACTTTTGATCTGACTCAGCATGTACATGGACCCACACATAATCGTGGACACACTCTAGATTTACTTATCAGTAAGGGTCTAAACATTTCATCGATTGTTATTAAGGACTTAGCACTGTCTGATCATTTTTGTGTTTTCTTTGATATATTGATCTCTCCTGCCATTGAAGCTAGATCTGTGTCTGTCAAGAAGAGATGCTTAAATGAGAACACTAGTGTACTATTTATGAAGGCTATATCTTTAACACCAAGCATATCTGCTGACTCTGATTTTCTCCTTGATTCTTTTAACTCAAAAGTTAAGAGTGTAATTGATGATATTGCTCCTGTGAATGTCAGGAGAAAGAATGGCAGACAGAAAGCACCTTGGAGAAACTCAACAGCAGTGCAAAATATGAAAAGACAATGCAGAAAAGCAGAGCGCATGTGGCGGAAGACAAAACCTGTAGTCCATTATAACATCTACAAAGACAGCATCCATGCTTTCAATAAGGAACTAGACAAAGCTAGACAGACTTTCTTCTCAAATATTATAAACAGCAATATAAACAACACACACACTCTTTTTGCTACTGTAGAGAGACTGACAAACCCCCCAAGCCCAGATTCCCAGTGAAATGCTCTCAGAGAGCAAGTGCAGTGAGTTTGCTTCTTTCTTCTCTGAGAAAATCAATAATATCAGAAAGGTGATCAGCACATCCTTGAGCCGCACTGGGGTCAGACAGATCAGACAAAAGCCTGAGAAAGTGTTCACTATGTCTGATTTCAAAGAAATTGATGGCAAAATTTTGGAAAAAATCGTACCTTAAAACATCAACCTGCGCCCTTGACGCACTTCCCACATCTTTCTTCAAAACTGTGTTACACAGCTTAAAAGCAGATCTCCTAGAAAAGGTAAATGCCTCACTTCTCTCTGGGAGTTTTCCGAACTCCCTGAAAACTGCAGTTGTCAAGCTCCTCCTGAAAAAGAGCAATCTGGATAAGACCATATTAAACAACTATAGACCGATCTCAAATCTTCCTTTCATAGGCAAGATCATTGAAAAAGTTGTCTTCAATCAGCTGAACAAATTCTTAAGCTCGAATGGATACTTTGACTACTTTCAATCAGGTTTCCGACCGCATCACAGCACAGAGACAGCGCTCATAAAGATAATAAACGATATTCGCTTAAATACTGACACAAGCAAATTATCAGTTCTAGTACTACTCGACCTCAGTGCTGCATTTGACACTGTCGATCACAACATACTTCTTGACAGGCTGGAAAACTGGGTCGGGCTTTCTGGGATAGTCCTAAAATGGTTCAGGTCATACTTAGAAGGGAGAGGTTATTATGTGACTATAGGAGAGCATAAGTCTGAGTGGACATCTATGACATGCGGAGTCCCTCAAGGCTCAATTCTTGCGCCACTCCTATTCAACCTGTACATGCTCCCAATGAGCCAAATAATGAGAAAGAACCAAATCTCTTATCACAGCTATGCAGACGACACACAGCTCTACTTAGCCCTATCGCCTAAAGATTACAGCCCCATTGACTCCCTTTGCCAATGCATTGATGATGTAAACAATTGGATGTGCCAAAACTTTCTTCAGTTAAACAAAGACAAAACTGAAGTCATTGCGTTTGGAAACAAAGATGAAGTTCTCAAGGTGAACGCTTACCTTCAGTCTAGGGGTCAAACAACTAAAAATCAAGTCAGGAATCTGGGTGTGTCTCTAGAGTCAGACCTTAGTTTCAGTAGTCATGTCAAAGCAATAACTAAATCAGCATACTATCATCTGAAAAATATTGCAAGAATTAGATGCTTTGTCTCCAGTCAAGACTTAGAGAAACTTGTGCATGCTTTCATCACCAGCAGGGTGGATTATTGTAATGGACTCCTCACTGGCCTTCCTAAAAAGAGCATTAGACAGTAGCTCATACAGAACGCTGCTGCCAGGATTCTGAGCAGAACCAGAAAATATGAACACATCACACCAGTCCTCAGTTCTTTACATTGGCTGCCAGTTACATATAGAATTGATTTTAAAGAATTATTACTGGTATATAAATCATTCAATGGCCTAGGACCTCAATACATTGCAGATATGCTCACTGAATATAAACCCAACAGATCACTCAGATCATTAGGATCACATCAGCTAGAAATACCAAGGGTTCAATCTAAGCAAGGTGAGTGTGCTTTTAGCTACTATGCCAGCCGTAGCTGGAACCAGCTTCCAGAAGAGATTAGATGTGCTCCTACAGTAGTCACATTCAAATCCAGACTCAAAACACATCTGTTTACCTGTGCATTTACTGAATGAGCACTGTGCCACTGCTCGTCCGACTGTTTGTACTGTATTTTATTTATTGTTTTAATTATTCTGATTTTATTTCATTATTTCTGTATTTTATCTTTTATTCTAAACTGTTTTAATTTTTCTGATTTCTTTTGTTTTAATTTCTTCTATGTAAAGCACTTTGAATTACCATTGTGTATGAAATATGCTATATAAATAAACTTGCCTTGCCTTGCCTTGCTTCCAAGTTCTTAACCAAGTCTCTTCCTTTTTCTTTCTTCCAACTAGCCTCTCCCTATGGAGGATCCCTTTCCCACTCTACAGATAAAACATTGTGATTCCGGTTCGCGTACCCACCCCGAAGTGATAAAATAAAACAAAATTCTGTATCAAATTACAGTTACTATAAATCCGGCCTCTAGTTCATAAACGCCAGAGGAGAACTGGCCCCCGACTGAGCCTGGATTCTCCCAAGGTTTTTTTTTCTCCAGTAGGTCACCTGATGGAGTTTTAGGACACCAGTAGGTCACTTGATGGAGTTTTTCGGTTCCTTGCCACTGTTGCCTTTGGCTTGCTCAGTTGGGGATATTCAAAATAATTAACCAAGCATTAATACCATTGATCAGCCCTACCAAACGTGGATGTTTTTTCACTAAGAAACAAACATTATGTTATTTGATTGATATTGTGAAGCTGCTTTGATGCAATTTATATTGTGAGAAGCGCTATATAAATACACTTGACTTGACTTGACTTCTGGCTGCCTGTGCAATAAATTTCCCTCTAATGTATGATTTTGAGGCCTCCCATACAGACGCCAACTTATCAGTGCTTCCTATGTTCAATTCAAAGAAGGAAGTCAGATCATCAGCCAATAATGTGCTAAACTCCTCATCTTGTAATAATGCAGTATTTAAACGCCATCTTCCCTTTCTAGCAGCTTCTGTATTTAGAGCTATACCCAATTCCACAGTTGCATGGTCTGATAATACTATTGCTCCAATTTTAGTCTACTACCTGATCAGTGATAGTTTGAAAGCAGGAAAAAATCGATCCTAGAGTGAGATTTATGGTAATGAGAAAAAAAAGTATATTCTCTTTCTGTTGGATTTACCAAGCGCCATATGTCAGTCAATCCAATATCCTCTGTTAGCAAATTAAGGGCAGCCCTATCCCTTGGTATTGAGGGTCCCTGATATTTACTCTTATCCAGAACCCCATCCATAACCTGATTAAAGTCCCCAGCCAAAATGATTTGCCCCTCTTTGTCACCAAGAATCTTGTTTACCTTATTAATAAACCCCGGATCTGTCTTATTCGGGGTGTATACATTGCATAATATCACTTTAACTCCATTAATGAGGCTTTCTATACATATGATCCTCCCAACATCGTCTTTAGTTTCCTTTAACATTACAAAGTTCAGTTTCTTATTTATTAGGATCATAACCCCATTTTGTTTGCTTGTAAATGATGAATAAAATACATGTCCCACCCAGTCTCTTTTGAATTTGAGCTCTTCATTATCTGTTACATGACTTTCCTGCACAAAAGCAACATCCACTTGTTAATGTTTGAGATATGCCAGGACCTTTTTTCTTTTAATAGGACTTCCACATCCATTAATATTCCATGTTATAAACCTGATGTGACTACCTATGTATAATACATATAAATTGCACATTATCGTGCGCGTAACCAGATGCGTTGAGCGACTGCCCCCTATTGGGGAATGGCATACAAAACCGTGATGCACATTTATTCAAATTTAACAAACTGCAGTTGAACATTTCAAACACAAACTATTTTCTGAAAAAACCCTACACCCAACTTAATATCAGAAAAAATCAGAACAAAAAACAACACAAAGAACGGTCATACCAAACATTGAGGACCGTCTTCGATTCAAACACCTCGAGATTGCGGTCCGTGGAGTGCCGAATCAGCTATCCAGCCCTTCTTTAGCTGTCAAAACTGTTACGAGACAGCACAGTTATCCTACTCATCTGCCCACCTGCCGCACCTGACCCTTATGCTCCACTTTGGCGATCTTGCAAAGAATATTTGGTCCCGTCACTCTTTTGCCCCGCAACGTACTTTGATGAACTGCTCCGCATCCGTACTCCCTAAACACCCTATTCTTCGCTTGCATTGTGAAACGGAGTGAGGCTGGTTATGCCAGCGTATATTTCACGTTGACTCTTCGCAGCATCCTCCGCGAAGCGGTGAAATCCCTCCGTTTTCTGGCCAACTCTCTTGACATGGGAAAAATAAAATCCTGCATCCCTCCCATTCCGTCATTCCTTTTTCTTTGGCCACTTGTAATACTTTCTCCCTGGCTGACGAACGCAAAAACGTAATCAAAATTATTCTTGGTGGTTGATCAGCACTGGGCCTGGAAGCGAAAGCGAGATTGAGAGATTGAGACCTCCATCCGGATCAATGCCCAGTCCCTCAGATAAGATTTTACACACGTATTGATCAATCCACCTGCTTCCAGCCCTTCTTTCAGACCAATCATCCTTACGTTGTTGTGGCGGCTCCTGTTTTCTAAATCCTCGATATGATTCCACATAACTTCCAGGCTTTTATCATGTCGTTCGCCGTCACCAACGAGCTTCGAGGTGACGTCTTCCATATTGGACACACACACACACACACACATGTCAGGTGTTTCTTAATCTCATCAACACTTTGCAACTTACCAGACATAACATTACACAACATCTTGAAACCCTTCAGCTTTCGAATTGCCCGCTCAATGTGAATTCTGACATTAGCTAGGCGACGTGTGGATGTCACCTCGTGTTCAGACAGCTCCTTACATCCACGTATGAATGCAGGAAGAGCTAGACTCACTCCTGGAGGCAATATATCCATGATGGTGAATCCGCGATCTGCTAAAATTTCATCACCAGGGATAAGGTGATGAACAAAACCACTGTTCTTTGTGATGAAATTATCCCTGGCCCTTCCACCAAAAAGCTTTGATACAAACATGGCATAGCCATTGGGGGCTATACAGTATAGCAGTTTGTATGTGTTATGATGTTTGTAATTGCTGTAAGTTTGTGATCTTTTTCTTATGTTCTTTGGCCTTTGTACAAAGACCTCTGTACAGTCAATGATGCATGTGGCTTTAGGATAGTTTTTGTGAAATGTCTTGGGCCTGATTCTGTTCAGTCTATCCCTGGGCAACCAAGCAATCACCGTTTCCCTCATGAATCTTTTAAGTATTGGTCTCCAAAATGTAAATATTTCAAATGCCGTGCTTCTACTGACCCCAAATCGTTTACCCAAGTCAATAAACAATAGCCCCAAACGGAGTCTCATTAAAACAAGCAAAAATTGTTCATGGAGGGCCAATTTGGTATTAAGTGGTTGTGAGAAAAGTCGACAAGATTTGCAAAAGTTGCCAGAAACTGTCAGCACATAAACCTGTATAAAATATAAAGTCTTTGTTATTTAAATGATGTGCTGATACTGACGGTGTTGGATCGGTTTGAGTCCCACAGTCCTTCATCGGCTTGTTACCGCAGTTGAAACTGTAGTTGTGCTCTATGTGATCTGGCCACTGGGTTCCGACATCACATGTCTCCAGAGGCATATTCTCCAAATTTCCGACATCCACATCTGTTTCCATAGCTTCAGGTTCAGTGGTTGAGTTCTGGTGTAATGGCTGAAGACATCTTCTTTTGTGGGGAGGTCTAGCTGGTGTTACCTAAATGGAAAAAAAGAAGAGAGGTGCATTAGTTAAACATGACAATCAAGCATACTTGAATGAACGAAATGTGATGCAATAATATGGCTATCCAAGTAATATGTGCAACATATATTTTGTTACGTCCTGGAGACGTATGATATAAAAAGTGTTTTTGATGTGTATTTTACTTTTGTTAACTTGTGTTTGTTATGCTCTGTCAGTCTCTCCCTCACTCTGATTGCCTTACAGCTAATTAACCACACCTGAGGCTCGTAAGGAGAGTTGCAGAGCTGCACTATAAGAGATCAGAGTGAACACTGCTTGAGAGGGTTCACTTCTCCCCTGCACCAGACTTGTGTGTTGCTGCAACTATAAGAGTGAAACTGGTGTGTTGTCCCTGTGTGGTACAGTTGAGCTTGTTTTTGGTGTGCTTTGTGTGATAAATAGTGATGGGCAGATCGAGGCTTCGTGAAGCAACGAAACAGTCGAAGCAAATGTGCCATTTTGTTTCGAGGCTTCGAATCAATCCGAAACCCGTCTCCACGGTGACACCTAGTGGTCACTTGCAGGTGTTGATCTGAAACAACCTTTACAAAGAGCTAATAAAAAAATGTGTTTTTTTTATTTTTTATTATTGTATTTTTGTAATATATGAAGCTTGTAACCTGTAGTCTCTTCACATTGCATAATGTGATTTTGGTCATGAAAAATGAATATTAATAAAAATAAATCAAGCCACAATGTCTCCCTTTCTTATAGATTTTTATTCAAAAATATTAATTTCTCTGCTGTTGAAGGACTCAGCCTACTTCTTTTTTTTACAGTAAATTTCTCCAGCCTTTGAAAAAATTCTCTCACAAGGGACACTTGTTGCTGGCATACAAAGATAATTTTTAGCTAGGACATACAAATGAGGAAAGATTACTGCTCTCTCTTTCCAGTAAGTTAGAGGATCATGAGTTCTGGGCAAAAACGCATCGCTGAGGTATTTTTTCACTTCCACTGTGGCATCAGCTGTAGGATTGTGTATCATCTGGGTCTCACGGATACGATTGTCAAAATGTTCCCATAAACTGTCTTGTGTTTCAACTGGTGTTGATGATGATGGGCCTGATGTTGACATTTGTGGTTCTGAATTAAAAGAAAACGGCAATTAGTAACAAATCATAAACTGACAACACATATGAAGTATAAATTTCATGAATCACATTACATAAGATAACATAGACTGAAACTCACCATGAGTTGTGTTTGAACGCATCAGTGAAGCACACTCCAGTGTGATGTGCTTTTCAGCATCCAGGGCTTTGGCAGGATTTCCAAAAGCCACATTTTTAAACCTTGGGTCCAGCAGTGTAGCCAGTGCCAAGGCTCTAAAAGTCTCGTACCCTCCACATCTGGAGTGCAGACCTTCTTGTAGATGTGAGCCTATGAGCCAACACAAGAGAAAACCATATTAATTAAAATAATGACAACAATATGAGTTATGGCCAATTACACGTATGGTCATAGTGTCCTACCTAATTGTACAGTTGATTCCTGCGTTGCATTTCCTTTTTTCTGTGCAAGCTTGTGCTGCAACATCCTGTACAATGGTATGAGCTTTGAAGCAGACACTCTCTGTTCCTCTGACATCTCTGTTGTTGCTAGTTTGAATGGTTGAAGAAGTGTCAATGACTGTTGAATAATGTCATACTCAAGACTTGTCAGGGGAGCAGTATCACTGTTTAAATTGGCAAGTGCAGCACCCACTGGCTCACGTTGCTCATACAAGCGTTGTAGCATGTCGAATGTGCTGTTCCATCTCGTTCCAACCTCCTGTATCATTTTCAGACTTGGTCTGCCCATCAAGCTCTGCATCTCCACAAGCTTGTCCTTTGCTTTGCAGCTGGATCTGAACAACCCCACTATCTTTCTGGCTTTCTGGCGAATTTCATTGATGACTGGGGTTTGATCCAGGGCCTTTTTCACTATCAAATTCAAATTATGAGCAAAACATGGGACATGGCGAAGGTTGAGTAGCTGGGCACTTAGGATCATGTTGGATGCATTGTCAGTCACCATGCAGTGAACTTTGGAGGTTATTCCCCACTCAGCCATTAGCAAGGCTTTAGCCTCCATGAGATGCTGGGCTGTGTGGGTTTGGTAAAACCTCCTTACACCCAGTAAAACAGTTGCCATTGTTGCCTCTGGTGTTATGCAATGGCATGTTACACCAAGATATCCATCCATATTAATGGAAGACCATATGTCAGCCGTAAGGCTAACAAATTCCGCCTTTTGTAGGTCCTCCATTGTCTTCTCCTTGGTTGTGTTGTACCTTTCGCTGACCATTGTTTTAAGCACCTTCCGGGATGGGAGGACATAGCTTGGATCAAGCTTGTTCACAAAGGCCCTGAAACCCTCATCCTCCACGATGGTGAAGGGCTGCAGATCCTTCACCACCATGTTCAGAAGAGCCTCATCCAATTCCCTCTGTCTGCCTTTTAAAAGAGAAGATAAAACATACTTTCAGACAAATATATTGGAAAAATAGTAGCCTACCGTGAAAGTAGTCTACTGGTTCATTTGGAAACCTTCCTAAACAAAGTTATGTTATGAATATTTATGCTCAGTGTTGTAGCAATAATCAGATGATCAGCGCAATCATGTGGTTTTAATCAACTAAGTCTCTAATTAAGTAAACACTCCTGTTTCTTTCACAATCTGAAGAATGGAGATGTCATGAGACTTTTTAAGTTACTGATTCACACACAAGCAAATGGCGATGGGACTTAATTAAATGACCGATGCCAGAAGTGCTCCCGCGGCGTTTTTCGCTGATAAGTAATCACAGGGTCCTCTGTCTTACCACATGTGACCCAACAGGAGCGCCTCTCTGGCCGGAGATCCCGTGGTGTCCCCTCTTCAGGACACCTCACAAACACAGACAACCTTGTGTGATGAACCACACTGGTCATTGTAACCAGACTTAAAACTCATCAATTCAAAGAATACGCACACACATATCATTGCCCGGGAGGGGGGTGAGCAACTATGTTTTATCATCTCTGGAGTAAAATTGAACGCATTTTTACATCATGGTCATGAAACATGCAAAGTCGATCTCGAGGGAACAAAGGAACACTTATCCGCACACTTTCCTCCCAGCTGATTGGTGCATTCACGCCAGAGGAGGCGTAAACAGAAGTGTCTTTAAAGAAGACCACCAAGCACCTCATCTTTAGTTGTTTGGGGATCTTTGAGGAGTAGTGAGAAGTAAGGAGGGGGGGAGAAAGAACTGCATCTTTGGGGGAACTCCCTTCTTCGAGGGAACTTCGACTTCGGTCTGGACTCTTCCCTCTCCTTCGATCCGATGTAACCATCATACTCGTGATCCCCGCCCTGGGGGATCTTTCCTCTTCTTTTCTTTTGTTTAAGTTTGTTTTTCCTTTGTTCATTTCACCAGAAATGAACTTAGTCTGAATTATTTATTTGGTAATTTACGTCAAAGACCTTTAAGCCTTCTTTGAAACTGCGCGCTCCAGACCGCAGCAAACCACGTGACGCTCCAACGGAACATACAAAGACCAGCCGCTCACACACGCCGCAGGGCTCAGACACCTGAGAACTATATGCAAGTATATTTGAGTTACCAAGATTTTAGAGCATTAAGACTGTTTTTCCGTGTTGTCTCTTAAAGGTTTAAATGTCCAGGTGAATTTTGCCAAACTGTGATCCTACGGATCTCTCTCTCTCTCTCTCTCTCTCTCTCTCTCTCTCTCTCTCTCTCTTCCCAACTCTCTCTCCCTCTCATTTTTATCTTCCTCTCTCATCCTATTTTAATTCGTGTTTGTAATGTTTTTCGTTTTGTTTGTTTCGGGTGTATATACATATATTCTGTGTGAATTGTAGTTCGATGTATTATTAGTCCAACTATTAAAACCATTATATTCTTGATTGCCTTTTGTCTAAAATGCTCATTTTACAGAGTCAATGAAATCTCGATCATAGCTACAAAGCTTTCATTATTGACTACGTTGCGTAGTCTAATTTTATAAACACAGGAAAATTAATGTTCACGGCCAGAAAATTGATATTTCTTGGAGTTTATAAGAAGGGATAACTTTGTTGAGAAGTTGATAAGTTAATCTTACGGCCGTTTGCTGGACAAACAGTTTGATAGCTAAATTAACTCCATTAAAGGTTATCTCATATAATCGATCTGAAAATGGACCATTGACATATGAATGAGGAATTATAATTTGTTGTGATTGATCATTCGTGTGTACAATCAATCTATTTTCAACTTCGATAATTTAACTGTAATATGCAATATATTAATCATATTCATGATTAATTATTAAAATTCCCTATATATAATTTGAGCTAATTTAATGTAAAACTAAATGTTGTTACAGTTTTGGTGGAGGACGCTGGCAATTTCAAACTTTGTTTTATGAGCAATCCAGTTTCAATCTGTGTATATGGTTATTAATTTTTTTTTGTGCGCGCTATGAAATTATGAAATTGTGAGATAAGTCGCAACGCGAACTCACTCCTAACCGACCGAGGCAAAAAGCCGAAGTCAGTAACGTTACATTTTTAACAAGTTGCTAAAAATATGCCTAGACAATTGTTAGCACTGTTAAATGCTAAGACTGCAGTACTTTAATATTACAAATGTCCTGTTAAGAGATGAATAAATACCTCTGCAGTTGATACATTTCTAATATTTGTTTTAAATCGCTGTGAATGAAGAATTCTCATGTGCGTATTACCGGTTTGAATAAATATGTTTTTAAGCGAGATTCCTTTTAAACATAGGCCTTGCATGCAAATATCGTTATTGAATTCGAGGTTAACCCAGTGATATTCAACAAAAACGATAAACTCCTGGTCAAAAAAATTGGCGTAGCTACCCAATTGAAGATCTAATACATTTAAATCATAAGTGCTATTGTGAAAAATGTTTATTGGAGTTCGAACCAACAGACGAAAATTCCTGTTGTCCACATTTGTGTATGTGCGGCGAAGAAATCCCGCCATATACTCTTGTGCAGTATAGCACCAAAAAGATCCGCAGAGATCTTAACTGTACACTTGTGATTTATTCCAGAAAATCAGTGCGTGACGCGAGCTGAAAGCTCTTAGCTTTTGAATCACATTAAAAAGTGGTTGTAATTCCGCTTACTAAACACTAGAGGGAGTTTAGAAGTCTCAAATTACGCCCCGCCTTCTAACTTCGGCATGCATGAGTGCTATTACGCGAGGGCCGTTTCAGATAATGCTCTCTTACTGCTAAAAGTCCACCACCTAGTGGCCACCTTCTAAGTCGGCTCACTCAACTCTCCTTTTCTCTCTTTTCAAATTCTATTTTGAATTGCCTATCTCTACTTTTCTCTTTTGATTGTTTTATAGTTATTGATGATACTTTGCTGTTATCGTTAATTATTATAAAATATTATCCTGATTTTTCAATTCCCTTACACGCTTAATTAAATTTGGTTTTAAACCAGTTTGAATTTAAATTTATATCGTGTTTGCCTGTCAGTCACTGATACCCACTTAGAGGGACACGCACCCTTGTGGCATCCCCTGCTAAGACGGTGTATCACTTTTTCCTCCTTTCATTCTGTTTTGAAGTGGTATATTTCCAGTTTTTCATTGGCTTGATTTTTATTTATCACTGATACCTTACAGTAATCGTGATCATCATCAGATATAATTTTGATCTTTACTTTTCTTACACTTATTCAAATTTGGATTGAAACAAACAAATTTTGAATTTAAATTCGAATTAAGTTTCTCAGTTCAATTTTTTTTTTTTTTTTTTTTTATTCTTCGTATTGATACTTCATCACAACTGTATCCTTACTAGATTAGATGTTACTTAACATCTCTTTATACACTTATTTAAATTGAGTTTAAACCAGTTTGAATTGCAATTTAAATTAAGCTGCCTTTTTAACCAGGTTGACCACTGAGAGGAAGTACGCCCCCTTGTGGCACAAACCCGCTACTACAGCTTGCCTCCTCCTGTGACATCCTGCTTTACTTGTTGATATCTCTTCTTTTTGGGGATTAGGTGATTCTGATAATTAACATTGTCATAATTCCCTTTTGTTTTTACCATTATTTAGTAAAGCCTTTGCTTTTTATTTTCTACATAAGTACTCAATTTGGTTTAGACAAAGAAAGCCTTAATTCACTTTAAGTTTCACTTGTTCTTCATCCTGTTTTGTATTCATAGGTAGAACACTCTCTTATGCTGTGGTGATTTGACAGTCATCCCTGGTTGGTTTCCAGCGAGCGGGGTCGTCTTGCCGGCGTTACCGACGCCTGCCGTGCGTGAGTCTCGGACCTATTCTGTTTCTTTCCATTGGTGCGGCACGCAATAAGACTCAGCAATTTGGCACTCCAAAGGGAAGTCAACCACACTAGTCGACACACAAGGCAATTTTGGAATAATTACTCAAACCAAGGCCCGAAGAGGGGCCACTCTTTTTGAGGGTTCTGGGGAAAATCCACTTTGCTGTGCCGTCTGGCAGGTTGACACCTTGGCATTGCCGGTTGTGTTTAAAGTCAAGTTGTTTGAGAGGGCGCACCTTGGTACAGATGAACGGAGGGGCCCGGGGACACTGCGGTCGAGTGTTTAGGGATGACGGAAAGATTGACCGCGACGCTGGCTCCGACCAGAGAGGACCTCAAATCACCCCAGGCAAGCTGACATAAGGTAAAACCCATCCACTTAGTATAGGCCACAGAATATTAGATATTCCCCCGGTCATTTAAGTGTTTGGCCCATCCCCTTTTCTCCAAGCCACACATAGCAGGCTCAGGCCTCCTTATCCCCTGTAACACTTCCTGTGTTATTATTCACTCCGTTTCATTACAGACCTATTCACTTTTATTGTTTCATTTTACTTCAATCTTTCCCATCTTGCTATTTTTCTGTTCTGTTGTGATCTGTTCCTTTCAGTTCACCTAGAGACTGAACCTACGAGAGACACCAAGGAAAGCTAAATAACAGGTTGACAACCAAGCCGTTAGCATCAACAGATGACCCACTAGGCTACCGCCCTGTCAAAATCTTTATTTAGGCCCCACGCTGACCTACGCAAATTGTCCCCACATAACTCTAACTGCCTGCATCAGTTAGCCGAAACTCTTGTAGACGGCATCGCCCGTATTAGTATTATAGCTCGTAAAAGAACTTGCATTGGTCTCTTTGTGTGTGCTGTGTTCCTCTCGCCCACAGTGAGCCAGTATGTTCCGGTCTTCCAGCCCCGCAGTCCGCTGGGACAACCTCGAGACATGGCTGAAAGCCATGATGACTACCTTCCTGCCCAAGGTCGCCAGTGACTCAGAGCCCCCGAGCCAAAAGCAGCTGGACGCCGACTTGGACAAGCTGACGGTTCACGAACCGAGTCAAAGCTACAACGACAAAGACTGGGCCCGACACGTCGGAAACCTCGCTCACAAGCTCATTGCACAAGCACGCCTCCACGAAAGGAGCCGCATCGCCCTGGAGCATGAAGTAGCAACGCTAAAGATGCAAGCGGAGGAGGCCCAGATCCACAGTCGTCTAGAACAACTACTCCTCGAAACCAAGGAAGAGGATGACACCGACCCCGAGCTACAGAAGGAAGTGGAAAGACTTCAAACTGCCCTGTCTGATCTTCGTATACACACAGACCGAAAAGAGCAGTCAGAGAAAGGAACCAGAGAGGAACTCAAAAAGAAACTCCGAAAAGGTGAAGCTCTCCTTGCAAGAGCAGAGACTGAACTAAAAGAAAGAGACACTAAAGCCAAGGCCTGTGAAAAACACTTGCAAGCGGCCCAAGCTAAAATCCACGAGCTTGTTCAGCAGAGACATGATCTCAAAGACGAACTTGACATTGTTCACAGAGAGCTGAAACACTCATATAGACTGCAGAGTGACCGGGAAGGGGAAACACACACCACAAAGTTTCCCCTGACCAACCGGTCCGCACCTTTCAGCCAACAACCCAGAGCTGAAAAGAAGGGCGAAAGCCCGCTGTTCAAAACACCACCAGCCAGCCCACAAGAATCCCCGTCAGCAGCGAGGGGGGGAGAGCCTTTCCAAAGAACCCCTGCCACTAACCACGGCATGGCTCTCAAAGAACTTGACAAGCTGGCCAGAAACATCCCGACGTTCACTCTGAACCCTGCAGGAGGCCACAATGTGCACGCATACCTGCAAGACATTGACTTTCACTTACAAACTGTTACTAACGCGACCGCATGGAACAGATTGTACCTGCTAAGAATTACTTCCAGTCGTGAGGTGCACAGCTTCCTTGACCGTCAACCAGAGACTATCAAAACGGACTACCAGCAGCTGCAACAAGCTTTGATCCGTGAATTCTCTGATCCAGAATCAGACCAAGGGTTATTCACCGCCATGGACCTCAAGCAGGCCCGACTTGAAACCCCACAGACCTACTACAGCCGACTCCGACAAGCCTACTTCGGAGAACGGAACCAGCCAGGTATGGAAGAGGATGTCAATTTTAGAACTCTGTTCCTTCGAAATCTGTGAGTCCTCCCACAGTGAGTCATTACTTAGGCATCCTGGCCTGTCCCCGTAGCATGTCTACCCAACAGCTACGAGACTTGGCCCACAAAGCTCACATTAAGCAAAAGACTGTGTATGAAAAGACTTTTAAAGACCCCACAATCTACTCTGTCTCTGAACACTACTCAGAGCTGCCTCTAGAGGGCGCCCCACAACACCAAAGCCCTTTTTACGGAGAGTCAAGACTGTTCCAGGCCAGCAGAAGGCAGCACAGCTGTGACGGTGCTCATCCAAGGCACCAGAGCGAGCGCTCTGAAAGATTCTGGGAAGCCAGCCGGCGACCCAGAAATAGCCAACCCCCATCACCAAGAGACTCAAACCCAGACATCCTACGTCTAAGCGTAAGGCCTGAAACAGGCACCCAGAACACTGCTCATGAGCATCAGACCACAGAGCTAACTGTCACACCACAAAGTGACAGCATCACCCAGCCACCACAGCTGACAGCTGCACAGCCTAAGCATGACAGCACAGTTTCCCACGACTGGGTCCAACATCACAAAGACCCAGGAAATGCTGCTTTGTCTACCTGCCTCCACAGCGAACAACACAAGACCGGCCCTAACCGCCCATCGATCACCACACCAACCCGGACGCCAAAGCTCCTGGGGAACCTGATTTTAAAGGGGGTGGCCCGGAAACCCTACCTAGCCATCACTTTGGAAAATGACGTGAGACTTGAAGCACTGGTAGACACCGGCGCAGACCTTACTTTGATATCAGCTGAACGTTTTGGAAAACTCAGAGCTACAGCTATGAGACAAAATCGAACTCTTACATCCGAATCGTGTGAGCTGAATGTGCAGTCGTACAGCCAGAACGACATCCGGCTCGAACAGGTAGCTCCCATTCACCTGACAATTGGTTCTATGAGTCTGATCCACCCGGTCTACATCTCACAAATGGACACGTACCCCTTTCTGATTGGCAAAGACCTGCTAGACTGCTCTGAGCTTTTATTAGACTTATAAACACCTGACCGTCTGGGCCCAAGTTCAAGAACCCCGCCCCCTCCGGTCACAGAGGTCACGAGAACTACAACAAAGCCAGACTCCAAAATCACAGAGTTCACAGGAACTCCCGCAGCCAGCCATGAAGACACAGCCTCAGCACCAAGTCAAGGTTCAAGTCCGCTACCCTGCACCTTCCAGCTCGCCAAAGACCACGCAATGCCCACTCAACGATGCGTGACCTAATGCAGAAGGCCTCTTCTGAAAGAAGTCCTAAAACCCCACTGATTTTGAACTGCAAAACCAAAAGACACTGCAAGAACACAGTGCAAGACTCTGCTAAAAGGGTCCCTGATCAGCATAGGACATAGAACTTTTAAAAGTAGATGAAAATGTGTGCTCAAAGAGTTGCAAGACTCTGCATTCGTAAAATTAGAATTTTACTGAGTTAAAAGAATCTTAAATGGACGCGTAAATCTCAACGGCCAACAGACTATGCACGACTCTTTTGAAACAAACAGTTTCTAGATGCTGGTTGAATTGGCACTGCTAAACATTAGGTTTTCTGACAATGAAGGGTTACAAGAAACACTAACTCCAAATAGGGCATACGTCACCTTACCGCCAGAGTGTAGGAAAACCACCTCAGCCTTAAACTACTATTAACCTACAGGCGTGCATTGGAGCTTTGCGATCCAACTAGAATACAACGTGCAATAAGCATTTTTGATCGCTGGCTTGTCTAAATGCAGATAAAACGATAGCTGGAATTGACATCTCTACTTTAAGTGAAAGAGTCTTAGATTTCCAACTAATATCAGTAAGTTCAGCCGTAAAGCGTAAGTCTGTGTGACAAAGGAATCTCATTTCAGCAGCCTCTAATCTGTACCGATATCTATTCTGCTTTGGTTAAAAAGAAATCCAAATTGCAGTATGACTAAACCTGTGTCTGACAAAGAAAGCTCAGGACAGAATTGTATATATGTAGACCTGGGTGATGCTCCCCTTTCTACAATGTAAAGGCCTTACAAATTATTGTTAGATTGATGTAATTCACCTAAATTTTAGCTGCATCTACAAGCAGAGAGCTACCTAGCGATCAAAACTGTTTACTCGCTGAAAAGTCAGCATTTATGCATGAGAGGGACGTAACTATAGATGCTTAGACAACCTTTGACTTACAGCAAATCTATTTCCTTACTCGGTAAACAAATAGAATAAGTTGTGTAAAGTAAAGAGAAGAGTAACATGAGTAAAATCAGCAAATGCCAAAACACAGTCGCATTTTACTTAATGTAACATCAAGTTCTCGAAAGACCTCAAGTATAGGCGCCCCCTTTTCACCCGTTAAAAGGTGCAGACACTTTTCAGGGACTGTTGAATTGTTCTGACATACTCTAGTTCCCATGACAACAACTTGTCACAGGAAGTGCTAACTTGTGACGTCACTTTGTAAACAAACCAGCCTAGGTGGCTAAGCTACCCCAACCTAGTATCCATCTACCTTACGCTAAGCTAACTTAACCTAGCATCCTTCCAGCCTTAAGCTAAGTTAGCCTAACCTAGCATCCATCCAACTTAGGCTAAGCTAACCTAACATAGCATCCATCCAGCATAGGCTAAGCTAAATAATAACTTCCACAGTTAGAAGTTAGCATCATTTACTTGAACCCTTAATCACCGTTGTGTTTTCACAGTGCAAAGTATTCTAGAATACTTTCCTTAACATCAGTTAGGATTTCTAAGTCACTTTCCGTGTTTGCAACTCTTCTTAGCTAAAGTTCACCTTCACTAGCGAAGGCTAACTTTGCAGATGCCCTGTTAATTAAACTTAAGTTCGACTACATGTAAACTGTGTAGCTAGAGAAGAATTCATATAGCAATAGGAATTTTCATCACTAATGCCACTGATTATTCTCGCCTTCAGATCATTCCCGTTGTTTTGATCATTTTATTCCCTTTTGCTTTTAATTTTAATTTGTTTTTGTTCTTTGTTAACTCTTTCATTTCTTTGACTTTGATAATAATAGCAGTCAGCTATTCCCTTGGCTATTCAGTCATCTATATGATTTAATTTCATTTCCTCTCTTTTTCAAATGTGGTTCCATTCCCCATAGAGCCCAGAAAGGAAACAGAGACACCCTTATTTGTTATTTTGGCGTAGTTTCAACCAGTGTACTCATTTTGTGACCCTGCAACACAAGTAATTTCAACAATTTACTAGGGCACAACTATGGTCCAGAGGATTGATAATAAGCATAATTCAAATAGGAAAGCTGTCCTTTTCCCCCTATCATTCACTTCGTCAAGCCGTAGTGAACCACTAGTCCAGTCCAGAGAAATAATTTAGTCATAAGAATCATCTTAAGTAATTTATTTAATCTCGGCTATGCCCCTTCCAGGAAATACTCTCGGAACCACATACATCTTAGCCTCCTAAGATCCACAGCTAAGATAAGATACAAGACACATTTCACTAGCTAGCTACACGTGAAACACCTAGCTTTATGCTACAGACCTAGCGAACCAGTTAAACCGTGGTTCTGAACTTTTAGGGTCATGCATGCGTCTCTCACCACAAGTATGACAAAATGTCACAGAGCCCCTGCTTCACCTGACCTTAACCTTCCAGCTAACCAAAGACTATGACAAAACAATGGACAATATGAGAAACCACCTCTCAGACCCCTCCAACCACCCAAGCACGCCGTCTGCAACAACCGATAACCGGCGCCCCAGACAACTGCAGGTCACCTAACACATGATGCGTGCACAGGACAACATTCTACGTTATGCACCTGATGCCATCACAGCGCCAAGGCTTGTGGTGCCACAATGCAGAAGGGGGGTCATGCCAATGTATGCCCATGACGCATCACGTGCTGCACACCGCAGCACCAGAACCACTTACAAGACACCGAAGCAAGTGACACACCGTTGTCCTTGAAGCGAAAAGACTGTCCTAGCCAAAGAAGGACGACACTCGCTGAAATGTTTCCTACCTTTCTCTCTCTTCTTTTTGCCTTTACCAGGATGCTGCCGTGGTTTGCCATTCTGAGCCTTCAGCCAACCAGAGGGCAGCCGCAAACGGACAGCATCTCACCGGGTCCGGCATCAGGCATCGTCCTAAAAGAACAAATGGGATTCCTGATAACCAACTGCCGCACACACACCCAGAAAGTGTATGTTCAAGTGGACCCCCGCAACGTGTACCTAAAACCCTACCCCAGCACAGTAGCCCAATTCAGCTGGGCCAGTGCCCGATGGACAGAGGACTCCCTCGCTCACGCTGAGGCCAATGTTGAGCACATGCTCAACCAACTTGATAAAATGACTGTCACACAAGCGGACTTAAGTGGACACAACCGCCATGCCAAACGGATCCTGGGAGCTTTGCTCAGAGCCGCAGCTGCTGTCGGAACTCTGTTTAACGTTGACATATCCAGTGTCAACGCAGTGAACCTAGCCACCGTGAGACGGCATGTGACTGAAATTCAAACTGAGATCCCACTGCTAAAAGAGCAACTTACGACACCGAGTGCCTCCCTGCAATCACCCACAAGACATTTAAGGGAACAGTGGTAATTCTCAACACTCACAGCTGAACCAGACAGTGAACTCCATGAAACAGCTATTTACTGTCTCCCAGAATGACTTTGCTCAAACTCAGCTGGTCACAGCCCGGATGACAGACCCGCTGCGGGAGGTGAGCTCCTCCATTGACAGCCTAGCCATGGGTAGAATTCCACCGTACCTGATACCCTTAAGCCTGGTGCAAACCATGCTGGCTCCTGCCATCACCACGCCAACTGACCCTCTACAAGCACACCTTACCTACTCTCTGGGTAGCGCCATCCCACTCCGCGTCGACTCCGAGCAGAGGAAAGTGGGTTTTCTCCTGAACCTACCCATCATAGAGTCAAGCCGACTCTACCAAGTAAAAGACATTGTCAAGGTCGGATTTTTGAAAAGTGACACTCACATCAAGATTCGCACTCCAGACGTGGTGGCCTACCACGACAGCAACCCACAGCTGTACCTGGCCCCGAACCTGCACATTTGCACATTGACCAAAGACATTCACTATCTCTGCCTTAACAGACCCTTCCTCAGAGACAACACTGACGGAATCTGCAGGCTGCAGATCAGCGACACCCGCTGCCCTGCCGAAGCAAAGCCTCACACTCAAGGCATCGAGACCCAAGCAGAGATTGTAGGTGACAGGTGGCTCGCTAACACTCCTGTGCGCACAGCTGCACTCACTGCACCATCCTTCACCTGGACGACCTAGCCCTGTACCACCTTCCGAGTGAAGAATACCAATCCGAACTGGAAAAATGGATTGAGGAAGGGGGGGGGGTCACAGATCATCGACATCGCTGCCCTTGACACAGCCCTCCAAGCATTGTCCAGATTGCCCATCCTGAACATTTCACCTGTTGTTCAAGCATGGACCGCCGCTGACACGGCACTTTGCATTTCGACAATCATCAGCCACACCCTAACCCTGGGTTTGGCCTACGTCCTGTACCGACGACTCAACGAGATGAGTCCCTCGTAGGGGCCCTCGGAAAGAAGACTCCCCGCTAGAGAACGCGGAAAACCTCATAGAGCTGAGCCCTCAGCCCTAACCATCATCTGCAGGATCCAACCTCCATGATTTACCTGCCACCTGACCAATGCGGTCGTGATGGTTCAACGAGGCCCACCCACACGGGTCCTGCCGAACCATCAAGGGGGGAATGTAGCAATAATCAGATGATCAGCGCAATCATGTGGTTTTAATCAACTAAGTCTCTAATTAAGTAAACACTCCTGTTTCTTTCACAATCTGAAGAATGGAGATGTCATGAGACTTTTTAAGTTACTGATTCACACACAAGCAAATGGCGATGGGACTTAATTAAATGACCGATGCCAGAAGTGCCCCCGCGGCGTTTTTCGCTGATAAGTAATCACAGGGTCCTCTGTCTTACCACATGTGACCCAACAGGAGCGCCTCTCTGGCCGGAGATCCCGTGGTGTCCCCTCTTCAGGACACCTCACAAACACAGACAACCTTGTGTGATGAACCACACTGGTCATTGTAACCAGACTTAAAACTCATCAATTCAAAGAATACGCACACACATATCATTGCCCGGGAGGGGGGTGAGCAAAAGTTCACCACATCTTCACCAACGAATGACCCAGCCACGTTCACAGTACACACACACACACACACAAGGACTTTTTCTCCAATCTCCTCAATTGAGAGACTTGTACTATGATATATTCGATATGTTTTTATGTTTGCCCATGTTCCATTGGGGTTAGATGTGATCGTATTATAATTCTAAATGAACAGAGGTGCTTTTAGATGCATTTTTAATGTAACTGTGTTTTCCTATAATGTTTGTATGTCGTTCTTCACACCTTTAGAATCCTCTTGATCTGACCAAACCATATATATATAGGTGCAAACCGTAAAATGTATGTTACTATGTTTTATCATCTCTGGAGTAAAATTGAACGCATTTTTACATCATGGTCATGAAACATGCAAAGTCGATCTCGAGGGAACAAAGGAACACTTATCCGCACACTTTCCTCCCAGCTGATTGGTGCATTCACGCCAGAGGAGGCGTAAACAGAAGTGTCTTTAAAGAAGACCACCAAGCACCTCATCTTTAGTTGTTTGGGGATCTTTGAGGAGTAGTGAGAAGTAAGGAGGGGGGAGAAAGAACTGAATCTTTGGGGGAACTCCCTTCTTCGAGGGAACTTCGACTTCGGTCTGGACTCTTCCCTCTCCTTCGATCCGATGTAACCATCATACTCGTGATCCCCGCCCTGGGGGATCTTTCCTCTTCTTTTCTTTTGTTTAAGTTTGTTTTTCCTTGTTCATTTCACCAGAAATGAACTTAGTCTGAATTATTTATTTGGTAATTTACGTCAAAGACCTTTAAGCCTTCTTTGAAACTGCGCGCTCCAGACCGCAGCAAACCACGTGACGCTCCAACGGAACATACAAAGACCAGCCGCTCACACACGCCGCAGGGCTCAGACACCTGAGAACTATATGCAAGTATGTTTGAGTTACCAAGATTTTAGAGCATTAAGACTGTTTTTCCGTGTTGTCTCTTAAAGGTTTAAATGTCCAGGTGAATTTTGCCAAACTGTGATCCTACGGATCTCTCTCTCTCTCTCTCTCTCTCTCTCTCTCTCTCTCTCTCTCTCTCTCTCTCTCTCTCTCTCTTCCCAACTCTCTCTCCCTCTCATTTTTATCTTCCTCTCTCATCCTATTTTAATTCGTGTTTGTAATGTTTTTCGTTTTGTTTGTTTCGGGTGTATATACATATATTCTGTGTGAATTGTAGTTCGATGTATTATTAGTCCAACTATTAAAACCATTATATTCTTGATTGCCTTCTGTCTAAAATGCTCATTTTAAAGAGTCAATGAAATCTCGATCATAGCTACAAAGCTTTCATTATTGACTACGTTGCGTAGTCTAATTTTATAAACACAGGAAAATTAATGTTCACGGCCAGAAAATTGATATTTCTTGGAGTTTATAAGAAGGGATAACTTTGTTGAGAAGTTGATAAGTTAATCTTACGGCCGTTTGCTGGACAAACAGTTTGATAGCTAAATTAACTCCATTAAAGGTTATCTCATATAATCGATCTGAAAATGGACCATTGACATATGAATGAGGAATTATAATTCGTTGTGATTGATCATTCGTGTGTACAATCAATCTATTTTCAACTTCGATAATTTAACTGTAATATGCAATATATTAATCATATTCATGATTAATTATTAAAATTCCCTATATATAATTTGAGCTAATTTAATGTAAAACTAAATGTTGTTACAGTGTGCAGAGAAAGATAAAGTGCATTATAGAAATACAACAATTACAAAAAAACAAAATGATGTCTTGGCTGTAGATTGGGTCCTCATGTAGACATATAAAATGTATATTCACAAAGTATAATATTATATTGACAACATTTGTTTTTAAAGTGATTGGCAGTTGTGATTGGGATGTTAGGCATTTCTTAGTCCATGGCCTTTCTAAACAATGGCCCAACACTTAGTTATTATATTTCACTTATAATTAGCCTATATTTCAAACAATGCATACCTTGCTTAGATGGCCCAGCAGTGTCAGTAGCAGGCCTTGGTACAGGGGGAACACTACCATCCTCTGCACCCTGCAGAATGGCAGGATGAATGCTCCTCAAATGGCGCATCATGGATGATGTATTGTTGCAGTAGGCTAGCTGCCGATCACAATACACACATCTCACTTTATTTGGGGTTTCCAAATGGAAATTAGATCTATCTATCTATCTATTTTATATGTTGCCTATCTATCTAATAATCTATATGTATCTGTAATATATGTATCTATCTATTAATCTATATATATATATATATATATATATATATATATATATATATATATATATATTTCTATCAATGCATCTATTAATGTGTCACTATATGTACTCTGTGTGTCTCTAAGTCAATGTGTAAATGTAAATTAAATCCTAAATATAACTAAACAAATCGCACTATAAATGTCACTATATCACCAAAAATCCGCTATCTCAAAACCAAACTCCTCTCACAAAAACCCACGATATGAAAATGCGTTGACAAAACTTTTATATTGTGTGATTGTGTGATTTGTTCCAGAACCGACCAATCAATGAAACCCTGATTCGGCGGAGCACTCCACCTGATGAAACACTTAGACGCTTCATTTAGCCGTTGTCACGTGACGTGGGTGTTTTGAATCACGCTTCGGATCAGTGTTTCGAATCATCTTTGCTTCGGGATCTCGCAAAGCTTCGGAACGTCTGTTTCGCGCCAGCCATCCTTAGTGATAAAGCAATCTCTTTTTTTTCTCTTCTTTATAACTTTGTTTGGTAACTAAAAGGTATTGTATAGCAATGTTTTGTTTGTTGGTTTTGGAAGGCAGTAGGGAGATTGAGTCACCACCTTTTTCTTTTTATATATTAATCCTTGTTTTTGGTTAGTCAGGGAGTGGAGGGAAGCATATGTTGTTTAGGTCATTTAGTTTTCCTTCCAATAGTAAGCTTCCTCTTTTGTTTGTTGTTTTGGTCTGACCTTCTCCTGAAGATCTAAAGCTTCCATTTTCTTTGTTTGAATACAATAAATCATTTTACTTTTGCATCAAGTGTTGGCTCACATTTCTGGGGCAGAGGACTGAAGGGAACCCTCCACACTTACGTTTGCGTTCTTTTTTTGTTTTTCTAAATTTAAGTTTGTTACCCTCTCCCAACCCTAGACGGGGAGTAGGTCGTAACAAGTGGGGGCTCATCCGGGATAGGTAATTGGTAAGTACTCTCTTCTCTCAACATTTGACTGTTTTTGACTGTGGGTGCGGAAGAAAGTGTAGTGGCCATTTGGATAATGGAGTTTGATTTTACTGAGTTTACTCTTTCTCCTACTGTTGAAGCGTTTAATCGCTGTAAGAAAAAGGATCTAGTGTTGATAGCAGATTTCTTTAATATTTCTGTAAAAAAAGACGTCACTAAACAAGTACTTAAGGACAACTTGTATGAGAAATTAGTTGTAACAACATTTAGTTTTACATTAAATTAGCTCAAATTATATATAGGGAATTTTAATAATTAATCATGAATATGATTAATATATTGCATATTACAGTTAAATTATCGAAGTTGAAAATAGATTGATTGTACACACGAATGATCAATCACAACGAATAATAATTCCTCATTCATATGTCAATGGTCCATTTTCAGATCGATTATATGAGATAACCTTTAATGGAGTTAATTTAGCTATCGAACTGTTTGTCCAGCAAACGGCCGTAAGATTAACTTATCACTTCTCAACAAGGTTATCCCTTCTTATAAACTCCAAGAAATATCAACTTTCTGGCCGTGAACATTAATTTTCCTGTGTTTATAAAATTAGACTACGCAACGTAGTCAATAATGAAAGCTTTGTAGCTATGATCGAAATTTCATTGACTCTGTAAAATGAGCATTTTAGACAGAAGGCAATCTAGAATATAATGGTTTTAATAGTTGGACTAATAATACATCGAACTACAATTCACACAGAATATATGTATATACACCCGAAACAAACAAAACGAAAAACATTACAAACACGAATTAAAATAGGATGAGAGAGGAAGATAAAAATGAGAGGGAGAGAGAGTTGGGAAGAGAGAGAGAGATCCGTAGGATCACAGCTTGGCAAAATTCACCTGGACATTTAAACCTTTAAGAGACAACACGGAAAAACAGTCTTAATGCTCTAAAATCTTGGTAACTCAAATATACTTGCATATAGTTCTCATGTGTCTGAGCCCTGCGGCGTGTGTGAGCAGCTGGTCTTTGTGTGTTCCGTTGGAGCGTCACGTGGTTTGCTGCGGTCTGGAGCGCGCAGTTTCAAAGAAGGCTTAAAGGTCTTTGACGTAAATTACCAAATAAATAATTCAGACTAAGTTCATTTCTGGTGAAATGAACAAAGGAAAAACAAACTTAAACAAAAGAAAAGAAGAGGAAAGATCCCCCAGGGCGGGGATCACGAGTATGATGGTTACATCGGATCGAAGGAGAGGGAAGAGTCCAGACCAAAGTCGAAGTTCCCTCGAAGAAGGGAGTTCCCCCAAAGATGCAGTTCTTTCTCCCCCCTCCTTACTCTTCCAAAACTAAAACCAAAAACCCAAAGATGAGGTGCTTGGTGGTCTTCTTTAAAGACACTTCTGTTTACGCCTCCTCTGGCGTGAATGCACGAATCAGCTGGGAGGAAAGTGTGCGGATAAGTGTTCCTTTGTTCCCTCGAGATCGACTTTGCATGTTTCATGACCGTGATGTAAAAATGCGTTCAATTTTACTCCAGAGATGATAAAACATAGTAACATACATTTTACGGTTTGCACCCATATATATATGGTTTGGTCAGATCAAGAGGATTCTAAAGGTGTGAAGAACGACATACAAACATTATAGGAAAACACAGTTACATAAAAAATGCATCTAAAGCACCTCTGTTCATTTAGAATTATAATACGATCACATCTAACCCCAATGGAACATGGGCAAACATAAAAACATATCGAATATATCATAGTACAAGTCTCTCAATTGAGGAGATTGGAGAAAAAGTCATTGTGTGTGTGTGTGTGTGTGTACTGTGAACGTGGCTGGGTCATTCGTTGGTGAAGATGTGGTGAACTTTTGCTCACCCCCCTCCCGGGCAATGATATGTGTGTGCGTATTCTTTGAATTGATGAGTTTTAAGTCTGGTTACAATGACCAGTGTGGTTCATCACACAAGGTTGTCTGTGTTTGTGAGGTGTCCTGAAGAGGGGACACCACGGGATCTCCGGCCAGAGAGGCGCTCCTGTTGGGTCACATGTGGTAAGACAGAGGACCCTGTGATTACTTATCAGCGAAAAACGCCGTGGGGGCACTTCTGGCATCAGTCATTTAATTAAGTCCCATCGCCATTTGCTTGTGTGTGAATCAGTAACTTAAAAAGTCTCATGACATCTCCATTCTTCAGATTGTGAAAGAAACAGGAGTGTTTACTTAATTGGAGACTTAGTTGATTAAAACCACATGATTGCGCTGATCATCTGATTATTGCTACAGTCCCCCCTTGATGGTTCGGCAGGACCCGTGTGGGTGGGCCTCGTTGAACCATCACGACCGCATTGGTCAGGTGGCAGGTAAATCATGGAGGTTGGATGCTGCAGATGATGGTTAGGGCTGAGGGCTCAGCTCTATGAGGTTTTCCGCGTTCTCTAGCGGGGAGTCTTCTTTCCGAGGGCCCCTACGGAACCCTCCGGACATGGCTTGGGTGAGCCTGGCTGTTGAGGCTCTCATCTCGTTGAGTCGTCGGTACAGGACGTAGGCCAAACCCAGGGTTAGGGTGTGGCTGATGATTGTCGAAATGCAAAGTGCCGTGTCAGCGGCGGTCCATGCTTGAACAACAGGTGAAATGTTCAGGATGGGCAATCTGGACAATGCTTGGAGGGCTGTGTCAAGGGCAGCGATGTCGATGATCTGTGACCCCCCCCCCCCCCCTTCCTCAATCCATTTTTCCAGTTCGGATTGGTATTCTTCACTCGGAAGGTGGTACAGGGCTAGGTCGTCCAGGTGAAGGATGGTGCAGTGAGTGCAGCTGTGCGCACAGGAGTGTTAGCGAGCCACCTGTCACCTACAATCTCTGCTTGGGTCTCGATGCCTTGAGTGCGAGGCTTTGCTTCGGCAGGGCAGCGGGTGTCGCTGATCTGCAGCCTGCAGATTCCGTCAGTGTTGTCTCTGAGGAAGGGTCCGTTAAGGCAGAGATAGTGAATGTCTTTGGTCAATGTGCACATGTGCAGGTTCGGGGCCAGGTACAGCTGTGGGTTGCTGTCGTGGTAGGCCACCACGTCTGGAGTGCGAATCTTGATGTGAGTGTCACTTTTCAAAAATCCGACCTTGACAATGTCTTTTACTTGGTAGAGTCGGCTTGACTCTATGATGGGTAGGTTCAGGAGAAAACCCACTTTCCTCTGCTCGGAGTCGACGCGGAGTGGGATGGCGCTACCCAGAGAGTAGGTAAGGTGGTCTTGTAGAGGGTCAGTTGGCGTGGTGATGGCAGGAGCCAGCATGGTTTGCACCAGGCTTAAGGGTATCAGGTACGGTGGAATTCTACCCATGGCTAGGCTGTCAATGGAGGAGCTCACCTCCCGCAGCAGGTCTGTCATCCGGGCTGTGACCAGCTGAGTTTGAGCAAAGTCATTCTGGGAGACAGTAAATAGCTGTTTCATGGAGTTCACTGTCTGGTTCAGCAGAACGCTGTGAGTGTTGAGAATTACCACTGTTCCCTTAAATGTCTTGTGGGTGATTGCAGGGAGGCACTCTGTGTCGTAAGTTGCTCTTTTAGCAGTGGGATCTCAGTTTGAATTTCAGTCACATGCCGTCTCACGGTGGCTAGGTTCACTGCATTGACACTGGATATGTCAACGTTAAACAGAGTTCCGACAGCAGCGGCGGCTCTGAGCAAAGCTCCTAGGATCCGTTTGGCACGGCGGTTGTGTCCACTTAAGTCCGCTTGTGTGACAGTCGTTTTATCAAGTTGGTTGAGTATGTGCTCAACATTGGCCTCAGCGTGAGCGAGGGAGTCCTCTGTCCATCGGGCACTGGCCCAGCTGAATTGGGCTACTATGCTGGGGTAGGGTTTTAGGTACACGTTGCGGGGGTCCACTTGAACATACACTTTCTGGGTGTGTGTGCGGCAGTTGGTTATCAGGAATCCCATTTGTTCTTTTAGGACGATGCCTGATGCCGGACCCGGTGAGATGCTGTCCGTTTGCGGCTGCCCTCTGGTTGGCTGAAGGCTCAGAATGGCAAACCACGGCAGCATCCTGGTAAAGGCAAAAAGAAGAGAGAGAAAGGTAGGAAACATTTCAGCGAGTGTCGTCCTTGGTTGGCTAGGACAGTCTTTTCGTTTCGAGGACAACGGTGTGTCACTTGCTTCGGTGTCTCGTAAGTGGCTCTGGTGCTGCGGTGTGCAGCACGTGATGCGTCATGGGCATACATTGGCATGACCCCCCTTCTGCATTGTGGCACCACAAGCCTTGGCGCTGTGATGGCATCAGGTGCATAACGTAGAATGTTGTCCTGTGCACGCATCATGTGTTCGGTGACCTGCAGTTGTCTGGGGCACCGGTTATCGGTGGTAGCAGACGGCGTGCTTGGGTGGTTGGAGGGGTCTGAGAGGTGGTTTCTCATATTGTCCATTGTTTTGTCATAGTCTTTGGTAAGCTGGAAGGTTAAGGTCAGGTGAAGCAGGGGCTCTGTGACATTTTGTCATACTTGTGGTGAGAGACACATGCATGACCCTAAAAGTTCAGAACCACGGTTTAACTGGTTCGCTAGGTCTGTAGCATAAAGCTAGGTGTTTCACGTGTAGCTAGCTAGTGAAATGTGTCTTGTATCTTATCTTAGCTGTGGATGTTAGGAGGCTAAGATGTATGTGGTTCCGAGAGTATTTCATGGAAGGAGCATAGCCGAGATGAAATAAATGACTTAAGATGGTTCTTTTGACTAAATTATTTCTCTGGACTGAACTAGTGGTTCACTACTAGGGGGAAAAGGACAGCTTTCCTATTTGAATTATGCTTATTATCAATCCTCTGGACCATAGTTGTGCCCTAGTAAATTGTTGAAATTACTTGTGTTGCAGGGTCACAAAATGAGTACACTGGTTGAAACTACGCCAAAATAACAAATAAGGGTGTCTCTGTTTCCTTTCTGGGCCCTATGGGGAATGGAACCACATTTGAACAAGAGAGGAAATGAAATTAAATCATATAGATGACTGAATAGCCAAGGGAATAGCTGACTGCTATTATTATCAAAGTCAAAGAAATGAAAGAGTTAACAAAGAACAAAAACAAAGTAAAATTAAAAGCAAAAGGGAATAAAATGATCAAAACAACGGGAATGATCTGAAGGCGAGAATAATCAGTGGCATTAGTGATGAAAATTCCTATTGCTATATGAATTCTTCTCTAGCTACACAGTTTACATGTAGTCAAACTTAAGTTTAATTAACAGGGCATCTGCAAAGTTAGCCTTCGACGGTTAGCAAGGACTATGCCTAAACTAGTGAAGGTGAACTTTAGCTAAGAAGAGTTGCAAACACGGAAAGTGAATTAGAAATCCTAACTGGTGTGAAGTAAAGTATTCTAGAATACTTTGCACTGTGAAAACACAACGGTGATTAAGGGTTCAAGTAAATGATGCTAAATTCCAACTGTGGAAGTTATTATTTAGCTTAGCCTACGCTGGATGGATGCTAAGTTAGGTTAGCTTAGCATAAGTTGGATGGATGCTAGGTTAGGCTAACTTAGCTTAAGGCTGGAAGGATGCTAGGTTAAGTTAGCTTAGCCTAAGGTAGATGGATACTAGGTTAGGGTAGCTTAGCCACCTAGGCTGGTTTGTTTACAAAGTGACGTCACAAGTTAGCACTTCCTGTTACAAGTTGTTGTCATGGGAACTAGAGTATGTCAGAACAATTCAACAGTCCCTGAAAAGTGTCTGCACCTTTTGCGCCTATACTTTAAGTCTTTCGAGAACTTGATGTTACATTAAGTGAAATGCGACTGTTTTGGCATTTGCTAATTTTACTCATGGAACTCTTCTCTTTACTTTACACAACTTATTCTATTTGTTTACCGAGTAAGGAAATAGATTTGCTGTAAGTCAAAGGTTGTCTAAGCATCTATAGTTACGTTCCTCTCATGCATAAATGCTGACTTTTCAGCGAGTAAACCGTTTTGATCGCTAGGTAGCTCTCTGCTTGTAGATGCAGCTAAAATTTAGGTGAATTACATCAATCTAACAATAATTTGTAAGGCCTTTACATTGTAGAAAGGGGAGCATCACCCAGGTCTACATATATACAACTCTGTTCTGAGCTTTCTTTTTCAGACACAGGTTTAGTCATACTGCAATTTGGATTTCTTTTTGACCAAAGCAGAATAGATATCGGTACAGATTAGAGGCTGCTGAAATGAGATTCCTTTGTCACACAGACTTACGCTTTACGGTTGAACTTACTGATATTAGTTGGAAATCTAAGAATCTTTCACTTAAAGTAGAGATGTCAATTCCAGCTATCGTTTTATCTGCATTTAGACAAGCCAGCGATCAAAAATGCGTATTGCACGTTGTGTTCTAGTTGGATCGCAAAGATCCAATGCACGCCTGTAGGTTAACAGTAGTTTAAGGCTGAGGTGGTTTTCCTACACCCTGGCGGTAAGGTGACGTATGCCCTATTTGGAGCTAGTGTTTCTTGTAACCCTTCATTGTCAGGAAACCTAATGTTTAGCAGTGCCAATTCAACCAGCATCTAGAAACTGTTTGTTTCAAAAGAGTCGTGCATAGTCTGTTGGCCGTTGAGATTTACACGTCCATTTAAGATTCTTTTAACTCAGTAAAATTCTAATTTTACGAATGCAGAGTCTTGCAACTCTTTGAGCACACATTTTCATCTACTTTTAAAAGTTCTATGTCCTATGCTGATCAGGGACTCTTTTAGCAGAGTCTTGCACTGTGTTCGTGCAGTGTCTTTTGGTTTTGCAGTTCAAATCAGTGGGGTTTTAGGACTTCTTTCAGAAGAGGCCTTCTGCATTAGGTCACGCATCGTTGAGTGGGCATTGCGTGGTCTTTGGCGAGCTGGAAGGTGCAGGGTAGCGGACTTTAACCTTGACTTGGTGCTGAGGCTGTGTCTTCATGGCTGGCTGCGGGAGTTCCTGTGAACTCTGTGACCTGACAGTCTGGCTCTTGTGGCCTGTGTGACTGGAGGGGGAGGGGTTCTTGAACTTGGGCCCAGACGATCAGGTGTTTATAAGTCTAATAAAAGCTCAGAGCAGTCTAGCAGGTCTTTGCCAATCAGAAAGGGGTACGTGTCCATTTGTGAGATGTACACCGGGTGGATCAGACTCATAGAACCAATTGTCAGGTGAATGGGAGCTACCTGTTCGAGCCGGATGTCGTTCTGGCTGTACGACTGCACATTCAGCTCACACGATTGGGATGTAAGAGTTCGATCTTGTCTCATAGCTTTAGCTCTGAGTTTTCCAAAAAGTTCAGCTGATATCAAAGTAAGGTCTGCGCCGGTGTCTACCAGTGCTTCAAGTCTCACGTCATTTTCCAAAGTGATGGCTAGGTAGGGTTTCCGGGCCACCCCCTTTTCGATCAGGTTCCCCAGGAGCTTTGGCGTCCGGGTTGGTGTGGTGATCGATGGGCGGTTAGGGCCGGTCTCGTGTTGTTCGCTGTGGAGGCAGGTAGACAAAGCAGCATTTCCTGGGTCTTTGTGATGTTGGACCCAGTCGTGGGAAACTGTGCTGTCATGCTTAGGGTGTGCAGCTGTCAGCTGTGGTGGCTGGGTGATGCTGTCACTTTGTGGTGTGACAGTAAGCTCTGTGGTCTGATGCTCATGAGCAGTGTTCTGGGTGCCTGTTTCAGGCCTTACGCTTAGACGTAGGATGTCTGGGTTTGAGTCTCTTGGTGATGGGGGTTGGCTATTTCTGGGTCGCCGGCTGGCTTCCCAGAATCTTTCAGAGCGCTCGCTCTGGTGCCTTGGATGAGCACCGTCACGGCTGTGCTGCCTTCTGCTGGCCTGGAACGGTCTTGACTCTCTGTAAAAAGGGCTGTGGTGTTGTGGGGCGCCCTCTAGAGGCAGCTCTGAGTAGTGTTCAGAGACAGAGTAGATTGTGGGGTCTTTAAAAGTCTTTTCGTACACAGTCTTTTGCTTAATGTGAGCTTTGTGGGCCAAGTCTCGTATCTGTTGGGTAGACATGCTACGGGGACAGGCCAGGATGCCTAAGTAATGACTCACTGTGGGATGCAGATTTCGAAGGAACAGAGTTCTGAAATTGACATCCTCTTCCATACCTGGCTGGTTCCGTGCTCCGAAGTAGGCTTGTCGGAGTCGGCTGTAGTAGGTCTGTGGGGTTTCAAGTCGGGCCTGCTTGAGGTCCATGGCGGTGAATAACCCTTGGTCTGATTCTGGATCAGAGAATTCACGGATCAAAGCTTGTTGCAGCTGCTGGTAGTCCGTTTTGATAGTCTCTGGTTGACGGTCAAGGAAGCTGTGCACCTCACGACTGGAAGTAATTCTTAGCAGGTACAATCTGTTCCATGCGGTCGCGTTAGTGACAGTTTGTAAGTGAAAGTCAATGTCTTGCAGGTATGCGTGCACATTGTGGCCTCCTGCAGGGTTCAGAGTGAACGTCGGGATGTTTCTGGCCAGCTTGTCAAGTTCTTTGGGAGCCATGCCGTGGTTAGTGGCAGGGGTTCTTTGGAAAGGCTCTCCCCCCCTCGCTGCTGACGGGGATTCTTGTCGGCTGGCTGGTGGTGTTTTGAACAGCGGGCTTTCGCCCTTCTTTTCAGCTCTGGGTTGTTGGCTGAAAGGTGCGGACCGGTTGGTCAGGAGAAACTTTGTGGTGTGTGTTTCCCCTTCCCGGTCACTCTGCAGTCTATATGAGTGTTTCAGCTCTCTGTGAACAATGTCAAGTTCGTCTTTGAGATCGTGTCTCTGCTGAACACGCTCGTGGATTTTAGCTTGGGCCGCTTGCAAGTGTTTTTCGCAGGCCTTGGCTTTATTGTCTCTTTCTTTTAGTTCAGTCTCTGCTCTTGCAAGGAGAGCTTCACCTTCTCGGAGTTTCTTGTTGAGTTCCTCTCTGGTTCCTTTCTCTGACTGCTCTTTTCGGTCTGTGTGTATACGAAGATCAGACAGGGCAGTTTGAAGTCTTTCCACTTCCTTCTGTAGCTCGGGGTCGGTGTCATCCTTTTCCTTGGTTTCGAGGAGTAGTTGTTCTAGACGACTGTGGATCTGGGCCTCCTCGGCTTGCATCTTTAGCGTTGCTACTTCATGCTCCAGGGCGATGCGGCTCCTTTCGTGGAGGCGTGCTTGTGCAATGAGCTTGTGAGCGAGGTTTCCGACGTGTCGGGCCCAGTCTTTGTCGTTGTAGCTTTGACTCGGTTCGTGAGCCGTCAGCTTGTCCAAGTCGGCGTCCAGCTGCTTTTGGCTCGGGGGCTCTGAGTCACTGGCGACCTTGGGCAGGAAGGTAGTCGTCATGGCTTTCAGCCATGTCTCGAGGTTGTCCCAGTGGACTGCGGGGCTGGAAGATCGGAACATACTGGCTCACTGTGGGCGAGAGGAACACAGCACACACAAAGAGACCAATGCAAGTTCGTTTACAAGCTATAATACTAATACGGGCGATGCCGTCTACAAGAATTTCGGCTAACTGATGCAGGCAGTTAGAGTTATGTGGGGACAATTTGCGTAGGTCAGCGTGGGACCTAAATAAAGATTTTGACAGGGCGGTAGCCTAGTGGGTCATCTGTTGATGCTAACAGCTTGGTTGTCAACCTGTTATTTAGCTTTCCTTGGTGTCTCTCGTAGGTTCAGTCTCTAGGTGAACTGAAAGGAACAGATCACAACAGAACAGAAAAATAGCAAGATGGGAAAGATTGAAGTAAAATGAAACAATAAAAGTGAATAGGTCTGTAATGAAATGGAGTGAATAATAACACAGGAAGTGTTACAGGGGATAAGGAGGCCTGAGCCTGCTATGTGTGGCTTGGAGAAAAGGGGATGGGCCAAACACTTAAATGACCGGGGGAATATCTAATATTCTGTGGCCTATACTAAGTGGATGGGTTTTACCTTATGTTAGCTTGCCTGGGGTGAATTGAGGTCCTCCCTGGTCGGAGCCAGCGTCGCGGTCAATCTTTCCGTCGTCCCTTAACACTCAACCGCAGTGTCCCCGGGCCCTTCCGTTCATCTGTACCAAGGTGCGCCCTCTCAAACAACTTGACTTTAAACACAACCGGCAATACCAAGGTGTCAACTTGCCAGACGGCACAGCAAAGTGGATTTTCCCCAGAACCCTCAAAAAGAGTGGCCCCTCTTCGGGCCTTGGTTTGAGTAATTATTCCAAAATTGCCTTGTGTGTCGACTAGTGTGGTTGACTTCCCTTTGGAGTGCCAAATTGCTGAGTCTTATTGCGTGCCGGACCAATGGAAAGAAACAGAATGGGTCCGAGACTCACGCACGGCAGGCGTCGGTAACGCCGGTCAGACGACCCCGCTCGCTGGAAACCAACCAGGGATGACTGTCAAATCACCACAGCATAAGAGAGTGTTCTACCTATGAATACAAAACAGGATGAAGAACAAGTGAAACTTAAAGTGAATTAAGGCTTTCTTTGTCTAAACCAAATTGAGTACTTGCGTAGAAAATAAAAAGCAAAGGCTTTACTAAATAATGGTAAAAACAAAAGGGAATTATGACAATGTTAATTATCAGAATCACCTAATCCCTAAAAGAAGAGATATCAATAAGTAACGCAGGATGACACAGGAGGAGGCAAGCTGTAGTAGCGGGTTTGTGCCACAAGGGGGCGTACCTCCTCTCAGTGGTCAACCTGGTTGAAAAGACAGCTTAATTTAAATTGCAATTCAAACCGGTTTAAACTCAATTTAAATAAGTGTATAAAGAGATGTTAAGTAACATCTAATCTAGTAAGGATACAGTTGTGATGAAGTATCAATACGAAGAATAAATTTAAAAAAAAATTGAACTGAGAAACATAATTCAAATTTAAATTCGAAATTTGTTTGTTTCAAACCAAAATTTGAATAAGTGTAAGAAAAGTAAAGATCAAAATTATATCTGATGATGATCACGATTACTGTAAGGTATCAGTGATAAATAAAATAAAGCCAATGAAAAACTGGAAATATACCACTTCAAAACAGAATGAAAGGAGGAAAAGTGATGCACCGTCTTAGCAGGGGATGCCACAAGGGTGCGTGTCCCTCTAAGTGGGTATCAGTGACTGACAGGCAAACACGATGTAAATTTAAATTCAAACTGGTTTAAAACCAAATTTAATTAAGCGTGTAAGGGAATTGAAAAATCAGGATAATATTTTATAATAATTAACGATAACAGCAAAGTATCATCAATAACTATAAAACAATCAAAAGAGAAAAGTAGAGATAGGCAATTCAAAACAGAATTTGAAAAGAGAGAAAAGGAGAGTTGAGTGAGCCGACTTAGAAGGTGGCCACTAGGTGGTGGACTTTTAGCAGTAAGAGAGCATTATCTGAAACGGCCCTCGCGTAATAGCACTCATGCATGCCGAAGTTAGAAGGCGGGGCGTAATTTGAGACTTCTAAACTCCCTCTAGTGTTTAGTCAGCGGAATTACAACCACTTTTTAATGTGATTCAAAAGCTAAGAGCTTTCAGCTCGCGTCACGCACTGATTTTCTGGAATAAATCACAAGTATACAATTAAGATCTCTGCGGATCTTTTTGGTGCTATACTGCACAAGAGTATATGGCGGGATTTCTTCGCCGCACATACACAAATGTGGACAACAGGAATTTTCGTCTGTTGGTTCGAACTCCAATAAACATTTTTCACAATAGCACTTATGATTTAAATGTATTAGATCTTCAATTGGGTAGCTACGCCAATTTTTTGACCAGGAGTTTATCGTTTTTGTTGAATATCATTGGGTTAACCCCGAATTCAATAACGATATTTGCATGCAAGGCCTATGTTTAAAAGGAATCTCGCTTAAAAACATATTTATTCAAACCGGTAATACGCACGTGAGAATTCTTCATTCACAGCGATTTAAAACAAATATTAGAAATGTATCTGTAGCAATGTTCAGGGAAGAAGGAGGCGGGAACCGGCGAACAATCAAAATATAATTTATTTAAAATAAAACAAACAAACAAAAATACCGCCAGCAGCCCCTCGCGGACGACTGCTGGCTACCGAAAATAAATATAACTAAAATACAGGCCTGTTCCTCTCTCGATCATCAACGTCGTCGCTCCTCCTTTATGCTTCCGCTCCTCCGTGAGAGATGCGAGACCGGTGTGCTTCACAGGTGCTGCTCATTAGCAATCGCACCACCGGCCTCGCGCCGTTCTCTCACGTCCCTCGGCCGTCCTGTTCGCCACATACCCCCATCGCCCCTCACAGGCCGGGGGGTACTCACGAGCCTGTGCCTACTCCCCCCCCGGCGGCGGCGATCCCTGGGGGGTATGGACAGACAAACCGAGGGAAACGGAGACGGAAGCATGAGGAGCGACAGATCGAGAGAGGGGAGAGAGGAAAAAAAAATTGGTCCGGTTCCCACAACGCGCTGCCATCTGGTCCCCCACCAGCTAGGCGATCTCCTCCGCGGTGCCTGGCGGCGACGCTGGGTAGCCCTCGGTGGACGGCTCGACGCTCCTCCGCCGCCCGGTGGACGGCGACGGCTCCTCGGGTGCCTTGGGCAGACGGTAGGAGTCCCCCGCTCCCTGCTCCTCCCCTTCACTGGTGGACGGCAGCAGGCTCCGGCCCACGGCGAGCGGCGGCGACTCCTCCTCTCCCTCCCGGATGGCAGCCGCCCCTCCAATACCCAGGCGGCCGGCAGCGAGCTCGACCGTCCCACCGGCAACTCACTCCAGCGCCCCGCCTCGAGCGTCCGTGGCCGCGAGTCCCCCGCTCCCTGCTCCTCCGCTCGCTCGGCGGATGGCAGCAGGCTCCGGCCCACGGCGAGCGGCGGCGACTCGCGCACCATGCTCGATGGCACCGCGGATTCCCCACACCGGCGAGGACTCTCTGACAGCGCGTTCCTCCCTCTTCCCGGGTTTCGGCACCAGTGTAGCAATGTTCAGGGAAGAAGGAGGCGGGAACCGGCGAACAATCAAAATATAATTTATTTAAAATAAAACAAACAAACAAAAATACCGCCAGCAGCCCCTCGCGGACGACTGCTGGCTACCGAAAATAAATATAACTAAAATACAGGCCTGTTCCTCTCTCGATCATCAACGTCGTCGCTCCTCCTTTATGCTTCCGCTCCTCCGTGAGAGATGCGAGACCGGTGTGCTTCACAGGTGCTGCTCATTAGCAATCGCACCACCGGCCTCGCGCCGTTCTCTCACGTCCCTCGGCCGTCCTGTTCGCCACAGTATCAACTGCAGAGGTATTTCTTCATCTCTTAACAGGACATTTGTAATATTAAAGTACTGCAGTCTTAGCATTTAACAGTGCTAACAATTGTCTAGGCATATTTTTAGCAACTTGTTAAAAATGTAACGTTACTGACTTCGGCTTTTTGCCTCGGTCGTTTAGGAGTGAGTTCGCGTTGCGACTTATCTCACAATTTCATAATTTCATAGCGCGCAAAAAAAATTAATAACCATATACACAGATTGAAACTGGATTGCTCATAAAACAAAGTTTGAAATTGCCCGCATTCTCCACCAAACTGTAACAACATTTAGTTTTACATTAAATTAGCTCAAATTATATATAGGGAATTTTAATAATTAATCATGAATATGATTAATATATTGCATATTACAGTTAAATTATCGAAGTTGAAAATAGATTGATTGTACACACGAATGATCAATCACAACGAATAATAATTCCTCATTCATATGTCAATGGTCCATTTTCAGATCGATTATATGAGATAACCTTTAATGGAGTTAATTTAGCTATCGAACTGTTTGTCCAGCAAACGGCCGTAAGATTAACTTATCACTTCTCAACAAGGTTATCCCTTCTTATAAACTCCAAGAAATATCAACTTTCTGGCCGTGAACATTAATTTTCCTGTGTTTATAAAATTAGACTACGCAACGTAGTCAATAATGAAAGCTTTGTAGCTATGATCGAAATTTCATTGACTCTGTAAAATGAGCATTTTAGACAGAAGGCAATCTAGAATATAATGGTTTTAATAGTTGGACTAATAATACATCGAACTACAATTCACACAGAATATATGTATATACACCCGAAACAAACAAAACGAAAAACATTACAAACACGAATTAAAATAGGATGAGAGAGGAAGATAAAAATGAGAGGGAGAGAGAGTTGGGAAGAGAGAGAGAGATCCGTAGGATCACAGCTTGGCAAAATTCACCTGGACATTTAAACCTTTAAGAGACAACACGGAAAAACAGTCTTAATGCTCTAAAATCTTGGTAACTCAAATATACTTGCATATAGTTCTCATGTGTCTGAGCCCTGCGGCGTGTGTGAGCAGCTGGTCTTTGTGTGTTCCGTTGGAGCGTCACGTGGTTTGCTGCGGTCTGGAGCGCGCAGTTTCAAAGAAGGCTTAAAGGTCTTTGACGTAAATTACCAAATAAATAATTCAGACTAAGTTCATTTCTGGTGAAATGAACAAAGGAAAAACAAACTTAAACAAAAGAAAAGAAGAGGAAAGATCCCCCAGGGCGGGGATCACGAGTATGATGGTTACATCGGATCGAAGGAGAGGGAAGAGTCCAGACCAAAGTCGAAGTTCCCTCGAAGAAGGGAGTTCCCCCAAAGATGCAGTTCTTTCTCCCCCCTCCTTACTCTTCCAAAACTAAAACCAAAAACCCAAAGATGAGGTGCTTGGTGGTCTTCTTTAAAGACACTTCTGTTTACGCCTCCTCTGGCGTGAATGCACGAATCAGCTGGGAGGAAAGTGTGCGGATAAGTGTTCCTTTGTTCCCTCGAGATCGACTTTGCATGTTTCATGACCGTGATGTAAAAATGCGTTCAATTTTACTCCAGAGATGATAAAACATAGTAACATACATTTTACGGTTTGCACCCATATATATATGGTTTGGTCAGATCAAGAGGATTCTAAAGGTGTGAAGAACGACATACAAACATTATAGGAAAACACAGTTACATAAAAAATGCATCTAAAGCACCTCTGTTCATTTAGAATTATAATACGATCACATCTAACCCCAATGGAACATGGGCAAACATAAAAACATATCGAATATATCATAGTACAAGTCTCTCAATTGAGGAGATTGGAGAAAAAGTCATTGTGTGTGTGTGTGTGTGTGTACTGTGAACGTGGCTGGGTCATTCGTTGGTGAAGATGTGGTGAACTTTTGCTCACCCCCCTCCCGGGCAATGATATGTGTGTGCGTATTCTTTGAATTGATGAGTTTTAAGTCTGGTTACAATGACCAGTGTGGTTCATCACACAAGGTTGTCTGTGTTTGTGAGGTGTCCTGAAGAGGGGACACCACGGGATCTCCGGCCAGAGAGGCGCTCCTGTTGGGTCACATGTGGTAAGACAGAGGACCCTGTGATTACTTATCAGCGAAAAACGCCGTGGGGGCACTTCTGGCATCAGTCATTTAATTAAGTCCCATCGCCATTTGCTTGTGTGTGAATCAGTAACTTAAAAAGTCTCATGACATCTCCATTCTTCAGATTGTGAAAGAAACAGGAGTGTTTACTTAATTGGAGACTTAGTTGATTAAAACCACATGATTGCGCTGATCATCTGATTATTGCTACATAGTAGAGGATGGTATTTTGCCAAGAGAGAGTGATGAGAGCACTGAGGTTAGATGATTGGAAGCGGAGAGGGAGAATCTCAACTATGAGTCTGCTATGTCTCAGGATCCAAACATTGTTTTGAAGTTAAAGGAGTTGGAACTTGCAATTAAAAAACAGGAATGTGAGGCAGAAGTTATAAAGCTTCGTGTAGTGGAGAGGCAGGCTGACCGAGATATCCAAATCCGTAGATTGGATCTAGAATCAGAGCGCCTGGCTAGAAACCCAATACCACTTCCACGTACTAGGCCCCCATCAGTCGTGGTAGTACCGTCACAGAGGATTTTTCTCATCCACCCCCTAGCGACTATTTCGATGTCAGTAAGTATATGAGACTTGTACCTCCATTTAGAGAGACCGAAGTCGATTCGTACTTTGTAGCATTTGAGTGCGTCGCTAGTAAATTGAGGTGGCCAAAAGATATGTGGGCTTTATTACTCCAGTGTAGTCTAACCGGAAAAGCTCAAGAAGTTTGTTCGGCTCTACCAATTGAAAGCTCTCTGGACTATGATATTGTTAAGGCTGCAGTACTGCGAGCGTACGAACTGGTCCCTGAGGCCTACCGACAGAAGTTTCGTGCTCCTTCAAAAACAGTCAAACAAACGTATGTTGAGTTTGTAAGTTGTTGTAAAGTTGTAAAACTGTAACAATTTTGCGTGACACCGGTGCAGCTCAATCCTTTATATCCGAGAGTATATTGCCTTTCTCTGCTGACTCTTTTACGGGTAATGATGTGCTGATTCGTGGAATTTAAATGCACTGTGTGAATGTGCCACTTCATACTGTGTATCTAAGGTCAAGTATTGTCAGTGGTGTGGTCAGTTTAGCAGTGCGTCCACAGTTGCCTGTTGAGGGTGTTGATGTGATTCTAGGGAATGACCTTGCGGGTGGCACAGTCTTTCCTAGACCAGTTGTGTCATATAAACCGAGTGCAATACAGAAATCTGATCTGGCCGAGGATTTCCCGTCTGTTTTTCCTGCGCAGTTACCCTTGCCCAGTCCAAGAAATTTGAGGAGGTGGTGGATATCTCAGACTCATTTTTGATTAATGAGGCTGGCTCTGTAGAGTGTGTCTTGTCTGTTACTCCAGACCCTGATTGTAACGTAGCAATCCATAGAAAATTTAACTCTGAGACCCCTCCAAATACAGGAAGAGAATACTTAGCTACGGCACAAAAAGCAGACCCCTCCCTAGTCAAGTATATAGCGGCTGCAGATGGTACTTCACATGTGCCTAATTCGGGTGTAGCTTTCTTTTGGGCACGTGGATTGTTAATGCGTAGGTGGAAACCCCAGCAAGAAGACTTAGGCTGGCAGGAAGTGCTGCAGATTGTCGGGCCTGTTGATTATCGGCAACAAGTCTTAAAACTTGCCCATGAAAATGCTTTGTCTGGACATGTCGGTGTTACGAAAACCTATCATCGAATTACTAGGTTTTTCTTTTGGCCTGGTCTTAAGTCAGCAGTGTCCAGATTTTTTTAAGTCGTGTCATACTTGTCAGCTCGCGGGAAAACCCAACCAGAAGATCCCTCCTGCACCTCTCTATCCTATTCCAGTTGTAAGTGACCCATTTGATCGCTTAATTGTTGACTGTGTGGGACCGTTGCCCAAAGCTAAGTCAGGACATCAATACATTCTGACCATTATGTGTGCTGCGACTCGCTTTCCAGAGGCTGTTCCTTTACGCATGTTAAAAGCTAAGGTAGTGATAAAAGAACTACTCAAGTTTTGTACTACTTTTGGATTACCAAAAGTAATTCAAAGTGACCAAGGGTCAAACTTCACTTCCAAGGTTTTTAAACAAGCATTAGAAACCCTTGGTATATGCCATCAAACTTCTACGGCATATCACCCTGAGTCCCAAGGTGCACTATAGCGCTTCCACCAAACCCTTAAAACAATGCTACGACGATATTGTGTGGAAACCGGGAAAGACTGGGTTGAGGGTCTTCCTTTTCTGATGTTGGCAGTAAGAGAGTCTGTGCAGGAGTCCCTTGGTTTTAGCCCTGCTGAGCTGGTGTTTGGCCACACAGTGCGTGGCCCTCTGAAACTGTTAAGTGAACAGCTGCTGAATCCAAGTTCCATAGCTTTGCCTGTTGATGACTATGTCACTTCTATTCGTGAGAAACTCCACAAGGCCCAAACTCTTGCAAAACTTCATCTGTCTACAGCACAGTCTAAGATGAAGGCTTATTTTGACAAAAAGTCAGTGAAAAGAGATTTTAGTCCTGGTGATCGTGTCATGGTTCTACTTCCCACACCTGGTTCTATTTTACATGCAAAGTTCTCTGGTCCATACCTGGTTGAACGGAAGTTAAATGAGTCAAACTTTCTGATTGCGACCCCGGACCACAAATGTAAAAGCCGTGTTTGTCATGTAAACAGGCTTAAACCCCATGTAAAAGGGCTAATTGTGAATTGACAGTAGAGCAAACTGCGGTTCAACCAGTGGTGTCATCTGTTGCCACAGTAGGTGTAATGGCGAATTACTCATTAGAGGAAGATGGTTTAATGTGTAGAGATGTGCCAATTTCCTCTACCAGGTTAAATAATTCTGCTATAATGAATGATCTTCCACACTTTCTTTCTCATCTGACTAATGAACAATTTTGTGGTATAATTGAATTACTGGGTGCCTTCCCTACCTTATTCAGTGACGTGCCGTGTAGAACTACTGTGTGTGTTCATGACATTGATGTTGGTGATTCTGTCCCAATAAAACAACATCCTTACAGAGTAAATCCTAGAAAACGTGAGATCATGCAGACAGAGGTTGAGTATATGCTGCGCTATGGGCTGGCCGTCCCCAGCCAGAGCCCTTGGAGCTCCCCCTGTTTACTTGTCCCGAAACCTGACAATACCTTTCGCTTCTGCACTGATTATCGGAAGGTCAACAAAGTAACAAAACCTGACTCTTTCCCTCTTCCAAGGATGGAAGATTGTATAGATAGAGTTGGATTAGCAAACTTTGTCACAAAACTAGATCTGTTAAAAGGTTATTGGCAAGTGCCCCTCAGCCAACGTGCTTCTGAGATTTCAGCGTTTGTCACGCCTGATCGCTTCCTACAATACCAGGTTCTAGCTTTTGGAATGCGAAACGCTCCCGCTACGTTCCAGCGTATGATGTGTCAAGTACTCTCAGATGTGACTAACTGTGAGATATATCTGGATGATATTGTGGTATATTCAGATAACTGGACAGATCATGTGAAAACACTCGAGTGTTCAAACACCTAACTGCTGCTTCCTTGACTCTAAATCTTGCCAAATGTGAGTTTGCGAAAGGAGTTGTTACCTACTTGGGTAAACAAGTAGGTCAAGGAATGGTTAAACCTGTTGATGCTAAAATTGCAGCCATTCTTGAATTCACTGTACCCTGTAATAGACGAGAGTTGAGACGCTTCCTCGGAATGAGTGGGCATTATCGAGGTTTCTGTCGAAAATGTTCTGCCCTAGCCTCTCCTCTTACAGACCTCCTTAGTACAAACCGAAGATTCTTATGGAGCAATGACTGTCAACTTGCCTTTGATGCTGCCAAAGATCTCCTCTGTCATGCTCCTGTTCTGTCAGCCCCAAACTTCAAAATGCCTTTCAGTCTGCAGGTGGATGCAAGTGCTAAAGGAGCTGGTGCAGTTTTGCTACAAGAGGATGAGTGCCATATTGAACATCCTGTCTCTTACTTTTCTAAAAAGTTCTCCAAGACGCAGCAAAACTATAGTGTAATCGAAAAGGAAGCTCTATCCTTGTTGTTGGCTCTTCAACATTTTGATGTATACTTGGGGAGTAGCTCTAAGCCTGTTGTTGTGTACACTGATCATAACCCTTTGGTTTTCCTTTCCCGTATGTCAGGTTCCAACCAGCGACTATTACGGTGGTCTCTCACTGTCCAAGAATATGATCTGGACATCCGACACAAGAAAGGGACTGAAAATGTTATGGCCGATGCTCTCTCTAGAGTTTAAAGGGATTCAGTTTTCTTTGCACCTTGTACCTTTCTTAAATAAGAAGATGGTAAGGGTATATATATTTGATTACAAACTCTAGTTTGTATTCTTGGTGGTGGAGGTGTTACGTCCTGGAGACGTATGATATAAAAAGTGTTTTTGATTTGTATTTTACTTTTGTTAACTTGTTGTGTTTGTCATGCTCTGTCAGTCTCTCCCTCAATCTGATTGCCTTACAGCTAATTAACCACACCTGAGGCTCGTAAGGAGAGTTGCAGAGCTCTCTTTGACCTAGCATACACATAATATATTATAGACTTCTATAATTCAATGTTAGGCTGCATAGATTAGGTCAGCCGGAACTGGGAACACTTCCCTTAAATCCTGATGTACTCGTTACATCATCATAAGAAGAATGGCATCTACGCTAATTTTAGTGTCTTTGTTTATCCCGAGGTTTTCCCGCAGCCGACCGGATCCAGGCCGTATCCAGATCTGACTAGGAGCTTTGCCTGGACCCGATGACAACGCAGTGCTGAAGTGCCAACTAGCCTCTCCCTATGGAGGATCCCTTTCCCACTCTACAGATAAAATGTTGTGATTCCGGTTCGCGTACCCACCCCGAAGTGATAAAATAAAACAAAATTCTGTATCAAATTACAGTTACTGTAAATCCGGCCTCTAGTTCATAAACGCCAGAGGAGAACTGGCCCCCGACTGAGCCTGGGTTCTCCCAAGGTTTTTTTTTCTCCATTAGGTCACCTGATGGAGTTTTAGGACACCAGTAGGTCACTTGATGGAGTTTTTCGGTTCCTTGCCACTGTTGCCTTTGGCTTGTTCAGTTGGGGATATTCAAAATAATTAGCCAAGCATTAATACCATTGATCAGCCCTACCAAACGTGGATGTTTTTTCACTAAGAAACAAACATTATGTCATTTGATTGATATTGTGAAGCTGCTTTGATGCAATTTATATTGTGAAAAGCGCTATATAAATACACTTGACTTGACTTGACTTGAGAGCTGAACTATAAGAGATCAGAGTGAACACTGCTTGAGAGGGTTCACTTCTCCCCTGCACCAGACTTGTGTGTTCCTTCAACTATGAGAGTGAAACTGGTGTGTTGTCCCTGTGTTGTACAGTTGAGTTTGTTTTTGGTGTGCTTTGTGTGATAAAGCAATCTCTTTTTTTTCTCTTCTTTATAACTTTGTTTGGTAACTAAAAGGTATTGTATAGCAACGTTTTGTTTGTTGGTTTTGGAAGGCAGTAGGGAGATTGGGTCACCACCTTTTTCTTTTACATATTAATCCTTGTTTTTGGTTAGTCAGGGAGTGGAGGGAAGCATATGTTGTTTATTTATTTTCTTTTACCTGTGTAGGTTATTTAGTTTTCCTTCCAATAGTAAGCTTCCTCTTTTGTTTGTTGTTTTGGTCTGAACTTCTCCTGAAGATCTAAAGCTTCCATTTTCTTTGTTTAAATACAATAAATCATTTCACTTTTGCATCAAGTGTTGGCTCACATTTCTGGGGCAGAGGACTGAAGGGAACCCTCCACACTTACGTTTGCGTTCTTTTTTTTGTTTTTCTAAATTTAAGTTCGTTACCTTCTCCCAACCCTAGACGGGGAGTAGGTCGTAACAATTTTTATATAATATATACATAATATACATTTATATATATTTATAATATATACATATTATATGTATAAATATATACAAAATATTAATATAGTAAAATGATTACTACTTACATGACATTCAAAACCCATGAACAACACAGGATAGGGGTTTTCTCTTGTAGGTTGTCCGTCAGGAAAATGGATCCCACACACCTTAGAGTGGTAACGAAGATGAATAGATTATGAGCGATGCATTGGTGGTAAAAGTACTTCTCAAATAAGTGTAAACAACACAGCACTAGCACTCTGCATTTTCTCTTAGTTAACGTCAAACATGCACAATTGCACTTTACCATCCTATTTATGATGCGTGAAAGGCGTTGTATATGATTGTTCTTCTTTTTGTGGGGTGAGGGCCAAAACTGTTGTTTATCCTGTCATGTCCATCTTATTTGTTTTGTCTAGTCTTTTGTGAAAAGTCTCCTGTTGTATCAGATGTACTATATGGCACATTTTATGTTTCTGCAAGGACGAACATCTATCTATTTATAGTTCACATAGTACTTTATCTTTTTATCCAAAGCAAGCAACGAGGACTAACATTTAAGCCGATGCAAAAAGAGTTCCAGTTACACAGCAACAAGATATTGCTAGGAAACTTAGCTAGCGCTGTTTCACTGTATGTTACACCCACTGCATGCAATCTGTGGCATTAACAAATTGAACAGTCAGAGCCAAACTTACCAAAGTATTCTTGTTTGTCGTGAAGCCATCTCGGTTTATGTGTTTCATCCACTTTTGACGCACATCTTGGTCCTCCGCTCGACCAGGAACTCTGTGCAACCCGTATGGCCGTAAACATGGGCAGTCAATGTGCAACAAAGGTACGGGAATTTTACAAACGGTTTTACCCCAGGCCTGTAGTTTTATGCTGTTGTTAAAACACCCAACCACACAACACGCTCTTCCCGGCATCACTGGACAGCATACGTACAAAAAAAAACGAAATAAAAATAACATTTTGTACATTACAGCTAACAGCTATAGCTACAGCCGCCTACAAAAACAACACTCTACTTTCGCAGCAGCAAGGCCCGCAGTAATGGCGGCGCTGATTTACTTCCGTGTTTCGCCGGATTTATGTATAAGTAGACTGTCTGCTTAATATCTGCCAACACTCCAAAAAAGCATTCTACTGACTACAATTAAAGGGATTGTTCACCCAAAAATGAAAATGGTTGTTCCAAACCTATATCAATTCCTTTCTTCTTTTGAACACAAAAGAATATATTTTGAATAATGTTGGTAACCAGACAGTTGATGGTAGCCATTGACTTCCACAGTAGGAAACAAAAATACTATGGAAGTTAATGGATAAGGTCAACTGTCTGTCACCAACATTCTTCAAAATATCTTCTTTTGTGTTCAACAGACATACGAAATTACTTATTTTCTTGCACTTCTACGCATGCGCAAAGCAGTGGAGCAGAAGAGAGTGCTATGCTAGCGACATCCGCTGGTCAAAGCCGTGTAAATGCATCACAGCAAACATGGCACGCCGCAGTGAATAACATTAATAATAAATTAGCAGTATATGAGATGGGCTTCCATACTAGATAGTATTTTATTTATTTGTATCATTCATTTGTATTTTTGTGTATGAACAAGCAGCAACATAGAAGGGTGATCCATGGATTTCAAATAGGTGGAGGAATGACAGCACACCTTTCCAAATCTGTTGAAGAACGCTTCATCTGGAAATCTGTGTCCAAACATATTTTCAAGCAGATTTGATTTTGCATAAGGGTCCGTGTTCATGGGTGCTTCTGCAACTACGGACACTTTTGACTCTCCCAAATTTAAAAAAATAAAACCCCATGTATTTCAATCGTAACCATCAGTTCACTTTTTTAAAGGTTTTTTTTTTTGCCCCCAATCTCTGACCCCTTGAAGGTTGCTGTGTAATTTACACCCGAAACAAATCACGTTAATCGAATCGCATACATTTTTTTTTGTTAAATCATCTCGAATCGAATTAATTTGCAAAACAACATTCTTGAACCTTTTAATTGTGAATCGAATCAATTTGCTGTCTACCCAGGATCTAGATATTTTTAGTATTTGTGTCCATATTATTGCAGATTTCTATGAGTTCCTGGAGGTTTAAATCATTCAGCAAATAATGTTACACAAAATGTTCAACAGCATTCTTTAGAACAGGGCTGAGAAACTCTGGTCCTCGAGATCCACTTCCCTGCAGAGTTTAGCTCAAACCCTCTTTCCTGTAGCTTTCTAGTAAGACCTGAAGACCTTGATTAGCTTTTTCAGGTGTGATTTTAGCGTTGGAGCCAAGCTCTACAGAAAAGTGGATCTCAAGGGTTAGATATGGAGTGAAAACAGACTCCACAAAACCTTCCACAAATGCACACAAGAGATCCACATGCGCACGCACCCATCCACAAATGCACGCGAGAGATCCGCATGCACGCGCACCCATCCACAAATGCACGCGAGAGATCCACACACGCAAATCAATCCACAAATGCACACCATGAGATCCACACACGCAAACCAATACACAGATGCACGCGAGAGATCCACACTCGCAAATCAATCCACAAATGCACGTGACAGATCCACACACACACACACACACACAAAGCAATCCACAGGTGCACGGGAGAGATCCACACACGCAAATCAATCCACAAATGCACACCATGAGATCCACACACGCAAACCAATACACAGATGCACGCGAGAGATTCACACTCTCAAATCAATCCACAAATGCACGCGACAGATCCACACACACACACAAAGCAATCCACAGATGCACGCGAGAGATCCACACACGCAAATCAATCCACAAATGCACACCATGAGATCCACACACGCAAACCAATACACAGATGCAAGGGAGAGATCCACGCACGCAAATCAATCCACAAATGCACGCGACAGATCCACACACACACAGCAATCCACAGATGTACGCAAGAGATCTCCACACACACACACACACACACACACACACACACACACACACACACACACACACAGAGCGATCCACGAATGCACGCGAGAGATCCACACACACAGCAATCATGCATAATTGTCTTTACTCACATTGCTTTGCTCACAATCCCCAAATGCTTTATCTGTACCTGTAATTTCATGCACAGCGAATCACGTGACTTTTGAGACTGTTGTTCCGCGGGCTTGATTCACAAATGCACACAAGCCTATCTGTCCACAAGCCTATCTGTCCACATTACCTGCAAGGATGCGATATGGTGTCTTCCTCCAGAGGGCGCTAACCGGCCTTTGAGCTGAGTCTTTCAAAGGGCTGGATTCATTTCGTTTTCTGATTTGCGAGACAACTGAAGTCTAAACATTTTTCACTAAATATCATATTCATAAATGCAAATATAGAGTAAAACCAAACCTCTTTTTATTCTTCACCCAAAAAGAATGTATGTGTGCACGCGCATGCGGATCTCTCTCGTGCATTTGTGGATGGGTGCATGCGCATGTGGATCTCTCGTGTGCATTTGTGGAAGGTTTTGAGTCTGTTTTCACTCCATAGTTAGAGTTGCTCAGCCCTGATTTACAGACTAGATTTTCGAAGCTGAGAATAGGAGAATGCGTTTAGCAACTAAGGTTTTCTTTAACTCTTTCCACGAATTTATGACACAATGCTTGTGTCATAAGCATTTGTAAGACGTGTTTTGTGTCACAAACCCTGTATGCGAGGAGACGTGAATGATCATGAATATAAGCGTTTCCATTACCCTTCAAATTGCGCAAATTGAAATTGCGAATGAAAAAATACGCCCAATTCGAAAAATAAATATTTTGCAAAACTGTAAACCGTTTTTGCGCATTCACAGGTCACCTGTCGTAGATGACGCGGTGTGTTTGGACAGAATACGAGACAGAGTTCTTTATTAAATTCAGAAAAGACAAAAGTATTGCAGGAATTCTGGATTCTAAACCTCAAAGAAATGCCACAATCAAGACCTCGAAGCAGAAATGAGGGAGAAACATCAGAAACACCTCATATTTGCCGCTCACAGTATAAGGGTCTTTCCTTGCCATTAATGCGATAACACACACACGTCTCCTTCGATTATTAATAATGGCCAGCGCAGTGGCTGGGATATACAAACCTACCAACATCCATCACCATGATTTTTGGAATGACTTATTGCGAGAGGAAAAAATGGCGTTTAGTCGCATAACGTCAATGAAAACGCCATCATTTAGCAATAATTTTTTGTTGACATTTTAAAAAAATCGCAAAAGTTTTGCGGAAATCTGTAATAGAAACGCGCCTATTGATGTGTTTCACACCTGGGAAGACAAAGACCCCTCCACTAATGGCCCTACCAGCTGAATAGGACTAGAAGAAAGAATAAGGAGTTTCATTCTTTTTTTAAACTTTTATTTACAACACAACATAATCGAAATATACATAACGAAGTACAAAAAGGCAAATTTTTGTGCACACTGATCTAAACACAGAGACTTGGACAGTCACATACCTTTGTTCCATTCCTGAAACAGTTCATTGTTGATTTGTTACAATGTTACTGTGTCATCTTAAACCGTAAAGGTCAATGCATTACTGGAAAAAAGGTAGGTGTATTTGTGGTCTACCACACATCCAGTGGTTCTTACTGGTCATCCGGAGATTAAATAATCATGAGATGAAATGGAGGGGAGTTTTACTGTCCTTTATCCGTAATTCCATTCAATTTTTGTGCAGGCAGTGTACTTAAGCTCCCCAGGGATGAAGCAGTCAAACAGAGGAACGCTCAGTGCGGAAATGATCCATTTACCCAAGTTAATCACTGCCTTCTGCTGTTCAAGGCCACCTAATGGGTTTACTAGTGCTCACTCTGCAAAATGCACACACACAAACGTTGCATCTCTCAAGCTTGTTCACTTATGCAGTCGACAAAGGAAAGTACAGTACAGCATACAATTATATATATTGTCACTTTGTATGTTTACATACTCAAGTCTAAAGACAAGGTTGCAAAAATGTAATATATTGTTATTGTGGTTTGTTGCCATAATGACACACTATTCTGCATGAATTAATTATTAAGCAGAAATGGATGGTCACTACTATGAAAGTGTAATGAGACCCAGAGAGTGTTGTCCGGACAGTGAATCCATCATTTTACATCCTCTTCCTCAGAGCATCTGGGACCTATATGTCCTAAGGGATAGCTGTATGTATAACTCACTACATTCAACAAAAAAATAATGCTTAGTATAACAGCACAGACAGGATGTTGAGTATCTCTATTGCCTTTTATATCCTCATAATACAATTTATACCTTTGTATTTATATCTTAAACTTTATCATTTAGAAGCACGTGCATCCTTTCATATCTGAAATGCAGCCAATCAAATGGCTATAATAATTTCAGTTTTTACCCAATGATTTGTTTTTGGTAACACTTTATTTTACAGTGTCCTTGTTACAAATTACAAGTAGTTTATATAGTAATTATTATAAATTATGCATAATTACATGCAACTAACCCTAAACCAATCCTAATTCTATAGTAAGTACATTTAGTTAACTAATAATACTCTTACACTGTAACAAGGACACAAGGATATAATCTGTTTTTGTTTTGTTCTCCATCATAATTGTCATTGCTCTGACTTTATATTAGGTGTCCTTTATGCACTTGCATTAAAAAAAAATAAGTACAATGTACTTATGTGTTCATATTGTATTACAAAACACTTTTGCTGCTATTAAAGGGGTAAGGTTAGGGACAGGTTTGGTGGATGGATAGCTTTAAGGGTGGGTTAAGGTGGAAGGAAAGGCACAACAATGTAATTATAATGTATTTACAGAAATTAATTACATGCAGGTATTTAAAAAAAAAATATATATAAGTTCAATGCAAAAAAACTGTACACATTAAGCGCATTGTCTGTCACCGTCCCACCAGACCTTTGCCATTATATATTTACAACAATAATACCTTAGTCTAAACCTAAAGTAATAATGACAAACTATATATCATTTTGAAAACTAGTTTTCATATTTGGTGTCTAATGTTCAATAAAAATGACAGAGGAACAGTAACTTTTTAATTTGTAACAAGTATTTTCAGACTCATAAGGTGTGTTCAGACCTTTATTTTGAAATATTGATGAACATGAAATATCATGAAAGAATACTATAGAAAAAAAGCTTGAAAAGGTTTTATATATAAAGAAAAATCTGTTCTATTCTGCATTTGTGATACGGCGGGGAGCTATAACGCACATCTGTGTCCTTTCCACATGTCTTTTAAGTTATTGTTAGAGGTTGAATTCAAACCAAATACTGTAAAACTGCCCATACTACTTCTGAATAGGATTTAAACATAATAAATTGTATGAAAATCATGGAAATATATGCTTTGGATCACTGAAACCATATTTATAAATGGAAGAGTCACCGATGGAACCTGGATATCATCTAGTGAATAAGTTTGGTACTCCACCCAAACAAAATACTGAAAGCTCATATTTTGAGGCATCAACCTAAAATTTGGAACACAACTGTTCAGATTTTTGTTTTGGATTTTCGTGTTGTTTTAGAGTTGAACATGTTTTGTGAAATATATATTTGATATAAAACATAAAAAAAGTTATATTTTCACACTTTCATAAACTTAAACTCCTATAACTTTTATTTCACTTTCATATTTTGTTCACTTGTCAACACTAGGACAAGCCAAGATTGTAGAGATGTGTCCATACAAAGACCGTTTGCAAAGGTTGCATGTGATGTCCACTAAGTGATTTCCATTTGTGATCATGTGATCTTGGGTTATGAGCTCTTGTGTTGCATTTTGAAACAAAGGGATTTCATGCAAATATGTGTACAACAATTGATAACACTTTATTTTAAGGTGACAGTTACATGTTACATGTACCTACTATAGTAATAACAGCACATTATGCAGAATTACATGTAACTAACCCTAAACCAAGCCCTAACCTTAAACCTAACCGTATAGCAAGTACATGTAGTTAATTAACCCTTTATCGGGCGAGGAACCATATTTGGTAACTTAATCGCGCATTCAAACTGACTCCCCCCTGCCTGTTTGCGTTGTCGTATGAGCGCATATATTTCTCCTAGCCAATCAGCGAAGATCGGGCTACGTCACTGATAGTCACAACATGGCATCTGACCAATCAGGAGTTGCGCGGAGCATTTCTAACTTCAGTGTCGTTCCGGATATTGGAAAGTGAGGTTATGCGCTACTACCTACTCCCACATCAGTGCTAATAACTTCAAAACAAAAAATGGTAAGTTGATGAAACTCACACATTCTATGGTTGAATAGTTGTGCAACATGTTGAGATAGGTGTTGTTTGCATACATTTCTTGAAAGTAGTGACATTTGTGGCATGAAAAATGGTGAGACCATATTTGATCATACGCCCTGTTCACGTAAGATTAGCGCAAGTGATAGGAAGACCATATTTAGACATACGCCCTATACGTATAGAAAAGCCGTACTAGGGTATTTTTTCTATAAATAATGCATTATAACCACGGTCTATGATTATAATGTAGGATAATAGTATTTACTAGTGCATTGGATGTTATCACAGGTTTGAATAACATTATAAAGTGATCCAGTGGGAAACATAACACATTTATAGACATTTTCAAGCCATATTTGATATTGAAATATGTGTGGTTTTGGTCAGTTTTATGACCTTTATAACAGTTTTTAATAATTATAATGCTATTTTGCACTTCTTATTATATATTTACATTATGACAGACTAGTTTTCTTATTATTTATATTTCAGTAGATCTGCACTTCACTTTTACTCAACAAATAACTCAAACTGGGCTTGATATTGACTCAAAAATGTACTTTCTGTTCTTTGCAGCTATCTACGCGAATCTTTTACAGCAAGAGGGAGACCGTTGTGCCAGCCCACCCCAGCATCAGTGATGATGAGGGCTCTGAGGAGGAAGATGATGATGTGGCAGACCCTGACTTCCTCCCACCCACCCACAACCTAGACACTCCAGGCCAGAGTGATATAGGCCCCTCTGCCAAGAGGTGTAATTTAATTTAAAATGTTCCTAATAATAATTTAAAATGTTCCTAAATAAATATTTTTATGTTTGTAACAAGTTTGTGTTTTTATTATATTTTTATATATACACTTTTTAAGGGGAAAAAAATTACCCTAGACTGGCGAGGAACCATATATGGTAACTTCCTTGCCCTTGATTTCCAACCTAAAAAAATATATTTTTTAAAAAACTCACAAATGTTTAGAAGTCTTATAATATCCTCCAATAACACTCTATGGTTGAAATTTTGAATTTCCAAGTATTTCAATGAGTGCCCTATAAAGGGCTAATATTACTCAGTACTTTGTGTAATTACACTGTAACAATGTCACCTTAAAAGAAAGGGTAACCCAATAATTTAAGTTTAGTTTTGTTTCAATATAATTTCATACATTAGAATAAACCAAGGTCATGTTTCAGCAGTAGCCCAACCCCTTTTGGTGGACATTAACTACTAACCTAACTACCAAAAGATTAGCCAAATATTTCAAAACACAGCAGAATACCAGATGCACAGGAATCTGATAGATATGTGTCATGAAACAGAAAGATTCACAGAGTTAAAATAATCAACAGGTTTATTTGCAGAAGTATGTGATCGCAACGATGGAAGCAGGTGAGTAACTGATGAATATAGGGTTCAGGATGGATATCCGGATGAGTAATGGTCTTATCTGTTGCAGGTTCTAAAATGGAGATCGAGGCAGATGACTGTAGATGGATGAAGGAAGTAGATCACTGAAGACAAATAGTTCTGGTTGGTATTGTCCAGGTAAGAAATCAGGTAAGTATTCTTTGAGGGGAACGATGAGACCAGACATTGGTGAACTGCAGTGGTAAGAGTTATATAGTGCTGGATGATGATCAGTGAAGATTGGTGACAGGTGACAGCGATCTCTGTGATTGGGAAGTGCATGCAGGTGAGGGCCAGGGAGCATGATGGGAAATGTAGTGAGGTGGTGACTAGCTGGTGACCATGACAATACTCCCCCCTCCTTGTAGGCGTGTCCTCACGCCATAGATGGTGCAACCAGGGAGGAGGGGACGGGCCTCCTGGAGTCTTCATCTGAGGGTGACCAGGGTATACAGACTCCAGGGGGGGTGCTGACAGCTCGGGAGACCAGGGCGAAGACTAGGGCTCAGGCGTGGCGCAGTATTAATTTTAATGAAAACTATGACGAAAAATGTATTTTGACCACCTTTTTTTCCCTGACTAAGACAAGACGATGAGAGATGACACCCACGTCATTAAACGATAACTGAGACTATATCAACACATCCAATATCGTTAACGAAAAAAGACGAGACTGAAATGTTTTAAAAAAATTAAAAAAACTTGTTTTTGTCAGATAAAAGAGACAACACACTGTTTTTACGTGCTTTCATGCCTACGGTTGCCAGATTTCAATAATTTAAACCCCCATTCAGAGCTCTTTTTCTGTTAAAAGAACATGTTTTCTACCATGTATCTGTTCTCTACACTGCTGAAGAAGCGCGGATGATCTGAAAATACAGACAAGTAAGCTGGAGTTCAGCTGGAGTTCAGCGTTCTTCATTTGAAATTTTCTACTTAAATTAAAGTGTCATTCAGTCGGTCTGTGTTCTGTCACGAGCCGCTTGCGCTGTTTGTGCGACTAAATCTGCGATCAAAATGCAGGCTAATATCCAGCAGTGTTTTTAATGTTGATCATATTATACAAGCAAGAATGCAATGTTTCCCGAATATCCAAACGATTTCAAATGTGACATTGATTTTATACAACTGTTCAACAAACAAAAGGGTAACTTTTGTTAAGTGATGTTTAATTAAGTGATGTACTACATTTAAAACAGTATTGTCAGTAGGCTATTGCTCTATTTTGCAACGAAAGCCATAGCAGAACTGCAGCAGTCTCTGTGATTTGTGAACGAATCGGTGGCTTTGAATGAATCGTGAGATTCAATGACCCGTTCATAAATACAGCCACTTGCTTCGTTACTGAATGAATGACTCGATGACTCACTCATAAAAACAGTGACTTAACGTCACCTACTGGCGATTTTAATTTAATATTTATGTGTATTTTAATAAAAATGTTTTTACCATCATTGGATATTTATTGAACATTGTTTTATTTAAACCATTATTTATTTTATAAAGGTAATGAACTGGAAAAATTGATTAAAGGGGGCTAATATTGTTTTCTTTACACAGGTAAAGTAATCAACAGGTTTGCAGAAGTATGTGATCGCAACAATGGAAGTAACTGATGAATATAGGGTTCAGGATGGATATCTGGATGAGTATATAATCTCTGTATATGGTATATATGTCTTATCTGTTGCATGTTCTAAAATGGAGATTGAGGCAGATAACTGAAGACGGCTGAAGGAGGCAGATACCTGAAGGAGGCAGATACCTGAAGGAGGCAGATGGCTGAAGGAGGCAGATAGCTGAAACTGAAGACGGCTGAAGGAGGCAGATAACTGAAGACGGCTGAAGGAGGCAGATAACTGAAGACGGCTGAAGGAGGCAGATAACTGAAGACGGCTGAAGGAGGCAGATAACTGAAGACGGCTGAAGGAGGCAGATAACTGAAGACGGCTGAAGGAGGCAGATAGCTGAAGGAGGCAGATTGCTGAAGGAGGCAGATAGCTGAAGGAGGCAGATAGCTGAAACTGAAGACGGCTGAAGGAGGCAGATAGCTGAAACTGAAGACGGCTGAAGGAGGCAGATAGCTGAAACTGAAGACGGCTGAAGGAGGCAGATAACTGAAGACGGCTGAAGGTGGCAGATAGCTGAAGACGGCTGAAGGAGGCAGATAGCTGAAGACGGCTGAAGGAGGCATATAGCTGAAGGAGGCAGATAGCTGAAACTGAAGACGGCTGAAGGAGGCAGATAGCTGAAACTGAAGACGGCTGAAGGAGGCAGATAGCTGAATCTGAAGACGGCTGAAGGAGGCAGATAGCTGAAACTGAAGACGGCTGAAGGAGGCAGATAGCTGAAGACGGCTGAAGGAGGCAGATAGCTGAAGACGGCTGAAGGAGGCAGATAGCTAAAGGAGGCAGATAGCTGAAGGAAGCAGATAGATGAAGGAGGCAGATAGCTGAAACTGAAGACGGCTGAAGGAGGCAGATAGCTGAAACTGAAGATGGCTGAAGGAGGCAGATAGCTGAATCTGAAGACGGCTGAAGGAGGCAGATAGCTGAAACTGAAGACGGCTGAAGGAGGCAGATAGCTGAAACTGAAGACGGCTAAAGGAGGCAGATAGCTGAAACTGAAGACGGCTGAAGGAGGCAGATAGCTGAAACTAAAGACGGCTGAAGGAGGCAGATAGCTGAAACTGAAGACGGCTGAAGGAGGCAGATAGCTGAAACTGAAGACGGCTGAAGGAGGCAGATAACTGAAGACGGCTGAAGGAGGCAGATAACTGAAGACGGCTGAAGGAGGCAGATAACTGAAGACGGCTGAAGGAGGCAGATAACTGAAGACGGCTGAAGGAGGCAGATAACTGAAGACGGCTGAAGGAGGCAGATAGCTGAAGGAGGCAGATTGCTGAAGGAGGCAGATAGCTGAAGGAGGCAGATAGCTGAAACTGAAGACGGCTGAAGGAGGCAGATTGCTGAAACTGAAGACGGCTGAAGGAGGCAGATAGCTGAAACTGAAGACGGCTGAAGGAGGCAGATAGCTGAAGGAGGCAGATAGCTGAAGACGGCTGAAGGAGGTAGATAGCTGAAGGAGGCAGATAGCTGAAACTGAAGACGGCTGAAGGAGGCAGATAACTGAAGACGGCTGAAGGAGGCAGATAGCTGAAGGAGGCAGATAACTGACGACGGCTGAAGGAGGCAGATAACTGCAGACGGCTGAAGGAGGCAGACGGCTGAAGGAGGCAGATGGCTGAAGGAGGCAGATAACTGAAGACGGCTGAAGGAGGCAGATAACTGAAGACGGCTGAAGGAGGCAGATAACTGAAGACAGCTGAAGGAGGCAGATAGCTGAAGACGGCTGAAGGAGGCAGATAGCTGAAGGAGGCAGATAGCTGAAACTGAAGACGGCTGAAGGAGGCAGATAGCTGAAACTGAAGACGGCTGAAGGAGGCAGATAGCTGAAACTGAAGACGGCTGAAGGAGGCAGATAGCTGAAACTGAAGACGGCTGAAGGAGGCAGATAGCTGAAACCGAAGATGGCTGAAGGAGGCAGATAGCTGAAACTGAAGATGGCTGAAGGAGGCAGATAGCTGAAACTGAAGACGGCTGAAGGAGGCAGATAACTGAAGACGGCTGAAGGTGGCAGATAACTGAAGACGGCTGAAGGTGGCAGATAACTGAAGACGGCTGAAGGAGGCAGATAACTGAAGACGGCTGAAGGAGGCAGATAACTGAAGGAGGCAGATAGCTGAAGGAGGCAGATAGCTGAAGGAGGCAGATAGCTGAAACTGAAGACGGCTGAAGGAGGCAGATAACTGAAGACGGCTGAAGGTGGCAGATGGCTGAAGGAGGCAGATAGCCGAAGGAGGCAGATAGCTGAAACTGAAGACGGCTGAAGGAGGCAGATAGCTGAAGGAGGCAGATAGCTGAAGGAGGCAGATAGCTGAACAAGGCAGATAGCTGAAACTGAAGACGGCTGAAGGAGGCAGATAGCTGAAACTGAAGACGGCTGAAGGAGGCAGATAGCTGAAGGAGGCAGATAGCTGAAACTGAAGACGGCTGAAGGAGGCAGATAGCCGAAACTGAAGACGGCTGAAGGAGGCAGATAACTGAAGACGGCTGCAGGAGGCAGATAACTGAAGACGGCTGAAGGAGGCAGATAGCTGAAGACGGCTGAAGGAGGTAGATAGCTGAAGGAGGCAGATAGCTGAAACTGAAGACGGCTGAAGGAGGCAGATAACTGAAGACGGCTGAAGGAGGTAGATAGCTGAAGGAGGCAGATAGCTGAAACTGAAGACAGCTGAAGGAGGCAGATAACTGCAGACGGCTGAAGGAGGCAGACGGCTGAAGGAGGCAGACGGCTGAAGGAGGCAGATAGCTGAAGGAGGCAGATAGCTGAAGGAGGCAGATAGCTGAAGGAGGCAGATAGCTGAAACTGAAGGAGGCAGATAACTGAAGACGGCTGAAGGAGGCAGATAACTGAAGACGGCTGAAGGAGGCAGATAACTGAAGACAGCTGAAGGAGGCAGATAGCTGAAGACGGCTGAAGGAGGTAGATAGCTGAAGGAGGCAGATAGCTGAAACTGAAGACGGCTGAAGGAGGCAGATAACAGAAGACGGCTGAAGGAGGCAGATAGCTGAAACTGAAGACGGCTGAAGGAGGCAGATAGCTGAAACTGAAGACGGCTGAAGGAGGCAGATAACTGAAGACGGCTGAAGGTGGCAGATAACTGAAGACGGCTGAAGGAGGCAGATAACTGAAGGAGGCAGATAACTGAAGGAGGCAGATAGCTGAAGGAGGCAGATAGCTGAAGGAGGCAGATAGCTGAAGGAGGCAGATAGCTGAAACTGAAGACGGCTGAGGGAGGCAGATAACTGAAGACGGCTGAAGGTGGCAGATGGCTGAAGGAGGCAGATAGCTGAAGGAGGCAGATAGCTGAAACTGAAGACGGCTGAAGGAGGCAGATAGCTGAAGGAGGCAGATAGCTGAAGGAGGCAGATAGCTGAAACTGAAGACGGCTGAAGGAGCCAGATAGCTGAAACTGAAGACGGCTGAAGGAGGTAGATAGCTGAAGGAGGCAGATAGCTGAAACTGAAGACGGCTGAAGGAGGCAGATAGCTGAAACTGAAGACGGCTGAAGGAGGCAGATAGCTGAAACTGAAGACGGCTGAAGGAGGCAGATAACTGAAGACGGCTGCAGGAGGTAGATAACTGAAGACGGCTGAAGGAGGCAGATAGCTGAAGGAGGCAGATAGCTGAAGACGGCTGAAGGAGGTAGATAGCTGAAGGAGGCAGATAGCTGAAACTGAAGACGGCTGAAGGAGGCAGATAACTGAAGACGGCGGAAGGAGGCAGATAGCTGAAGGAGGCAGATAACTGACGACGGCTGAAGGAGGCAGATAACTGCAGACGGCTGAAGGAGGCAGACGGCTGAAGGAGGCAGACGGCTGAAGGAGGCAGATGGCTGAAGGAGGCAGATAACTGAAGACGGCTGAAGGAGGCAGATAACTGAAGACAGCTGAAGGAGGCAGATAGCTGAAGACGGCTGAAGGAGGTAGATAGCTGAAGGAGGCAGATAGCTGAAACTGAAGACGGCTGAAGGAGGCAGATAGCTGAAACTGAAGACGGCTGAAGGAGGCAGATAGCTGAAACTGAAGACGGCTGAAGGAGGCAGATAGCTGAAACTGAAGACGGCTGAAGGAGGCAGATAACTGAAGACGGCTGGATGTGGCAGATAACTGAAGACGGCTGACGGAGGCAGATAACTGAAGGAGGCAGATAACTGAAGGAGGCAGATAGCTGAAGGAGGCAGATAGCTGAAGGAGGCAGATAGCTGAAACCGAAGACGGCTGAAGGAGGCAGATAGCTGAAACTGAAGACGGCTGAAGGAGGCAGATAGCTGAAGGAGGCAGATAGCTGAAACTGAAGACGGCTGAAGGAGGCAGATAGCTGAAACTGAAGACGGCTGAAGGAGGCAGATAGCTGAAACTGAAGACGGCTGAAGGAGGCAGATAACTGAAGACGGCTGCAGGAGGTAGATAACTGAAGACGGCTGAAGGAGGCAGATAGCTGAAGGAGGCAGATAGCTGAAGACGGCTGAAGGAGGTAGATAGCTGAAGGAGGCAGATAGCTGAAACTGAAGACGGCTGAAGGAGGCAGATAAATGAAGACGGCTGAAGGAGGCAGATAGCTGAAGGAGGCAGATAACTGACGAAGGCTGAAGGAGGCAGATAACTGCAGACGGCTGAAGGAGGCAGACGGCTGAAGGAGGGAGACGGCTGAAGGAGGCAGACGGCTGAAGGAGGCAGATAGCTGAAGGAGGCAGATAGCTGAAGGAGGCAGATAGCTGAAACTGAAGACGGCTGAAGGAGGCAGATAACTGAAGACGGCTGAAGGAGGCAGATAACTGAAGAAGGCTGAAGGAGGCAGATAACTGAAGACAGCTGAAGGAGGCAGATAACTGAAGACGGCTGAAGGAGGCAGATAACTGAAGACAGCTGAAGGAGGCAGATAGCTGAAGACGGCTGAAGGAGGTAGATAGCTGAAGGAGGCAGATAGCTGAAACTGAAGACGGCTGAAGGAGGCAGATAACTGAAGACGGCTGAAGGAGGCAGATAGCTGAAACTGAAGAAGGCTGAAGGTGGCAGATAACTGAAGACGGCTGAAGGAGGCAGATAACTGAAGACGGCTGAAGGAGGCAGATAACTGAAGACAGCTGAAGGAGGCAGATAGCTGAAGACGGCTGAAGGAGGCAGATAGCTGAAGGAGGCAGATAGCTGAAACTGAAGACGGCTGAAGGAGGCAGATAGCTGAAACTGAAGACGGCTGAAGGAGGCAGATAGCTGAAACTGAAGACGGCTGAAGGAGGCAGATAGCTGAAACTGAAGACGGCTGAAGGAGGCAGATAGCTGAAACCGAAGATGGCTGAAGGAGGCAGATAGCTGAAACTGAAGATGGCTGAAGGAGGCAGATAGCTGAAACTGAAGACGGCTGAAGGAGGCAGATAACTGAAGACGGCTGAAGGTGGCAGATAACTGAAGACGGCTGAAGGTGGCAGATAACTGAAGACGGCTGAAGGAGGCAGATAACTGAAGACGGCTGAAGGAGGCAGATAACTGAAGGAGGCAGATAGCTGAAGGAGGCAGATAGCTGAAGGAGGCAGATAGCTGAAACTGAAGACGGCTGAAGGAGGCAGATAACTGAAGACGGCTGAAGGTGGCAGATGGCTGAAGGAGGCAGATAGCCGAAGGAGGCAGATAGCTGAAACTGAAGACGGCTGAAGGAGGCAGATAGCTGAAGGAGGCAGATAGCTGAAGGAGGCAGATAGCTGAACAAGGCAGATAGCTGAAACTGAAGACGGCTGAAGGAGGCAGATAGCTGAAACTGAAGACGGCTGAAGGAGGCAGATAGCTGAAGGAGGCAGATAGCTGAAACTGAAGACGGCTGAAGGAGGCAGATAGCCGAAACTGAAGACGGCTGAAGGAGGCAGATAACTGAAGACGGCTGCAGGAGGCAGATAACTGAAGACGGCTGAAGGAGGCAGATAGCTGAAGACGGCTGAAGGAGGTAGATAGCTGAAGGAGGCAGATAGCTGAAACTGAAGACGGCTGAAGGAGGCAGATAACTGAAGACGGCTGAAGGAGGTAGATAGCTGAAGGAGGCAGATAGCTGAAACTGAAGACAGCTGAAGGAGGCAGATAACTGCAGACGGCTGAAGGAGGCAGACGGCTGAAGGAGGCAGACGGCTGAAGGAGGCAGATAGCTGAAGGAGGCAGATAGCTGAAGGAGGCAGATAGCTGAAGGAGGCAGATAGCTGAAACTGAAGGAGGCAGATAACTGAAGACGGCTGAAGGAGGCAGATAACTGAAGACAGCTGAAGGAGGCAGATAGCTGAAGACGGCTGAAGGAGGTAGATAGCTGAAGGAGGCAGATAGCTGAAACTGAAGACGGCTGAAGGAGGCAGATAACAGAAGACGGCTGAAGGAGGCAGATAGCTGAAACTGAAGACGGCTGAAGGAGGCAGATAGCTGAAACTGAAGACGGCTGAAGGAGGCAGATAACTGAAGACGGCTGAAGGTGGCAGATAACTGAAGACGGCTGAAGGAGGCAGATAACTGAAGGAGGCAGATAACTGAAGGAGGCAGATAGCTGAAGGAGGCAGATAGCTGAAGGAGGCAGATAGCTGAAACTGAAGACGGCTGAGGGAGGCAGATAACTGAAGACGGCTGAAGGTGGCAGATGGCTGAAGGAGGCAGATAGCTGAAGGAGGCAGATAGCTGAAACTGAAGACGGCTGAAGGAGGCAGATAGCTGAAGGAGGCAGATAGCTGAAGGAGGCAGATAGCTGAAACTGAAGACGGCTGAAGGAGCCAGATAGCTGAAACTGAAGACGGCTGAAGGAGGTAGATAGCTGAAGGAGGCAGATAGCTGAAACTGAAGACGGCTGAAGGAGGCAGATAGCTGAAACTGAAGACGGCTGAAGGAGGCAGATAGCTGAAACTGAAGACGGCTGAAGGAGGCAGATAACTGAAGACGGCTGCAGGAGGTAGATAACTGAAGACGGCTGAAGGAGGCAGATAGCTGAAGGAGGCAGATAGCTGAAGACGGCTGAAGGAGGTAGATAGCTGAAGGAGGCAGATAGCTGAAACTGAAGACGGCTGAAGGAGGCAGATAACTGAAGACGGCGGAAGGAGGCAGATAGCTGAAGGAGGCAGATAACTGATGACGGCTGAAGGAGGCAGATAACTGCAGACGGCTGAAGGAGGCAGACGGCTGAAGGAGGCAGACGGCTGAAGGAGGCAGATGGCTGAAGGAGGCAGATAACTGAAGACGGCTGAAGGAGGCAGATAACTGAAGACAGCTGAAGGAGGCAGATAGCTGAAGACGGCTGAAGGAGGTAGATAGCTGAAGGAGGCAGATAGCTGAAACTGAAGACGGCTGAAGGAGGCAGATAGCTGAAACTGAAGACGGCTGAAGGAGGCAGATAGCTGAAACTGAAGACGGCTGAAGGAGGCAGATAGCTGAAACTGAAGACGGCTGAAGGAGGCAGATAACTGAAGACGGCTGGATGTGGCAGATAACTGAAGACGGCTGACGGAGGCAGATAACTGAAGGAGGCAGATAACTGAAGGAGGCAGATAGCTGAAGGAGGCAGATAGCTGAAGGAGGCAGATAGCTGAAACCGAAGACGGCTGAAGGAGGCAGATAGCTGAAACTGAAGACGGCTGAAGGAGGCAGATAGCTGAAGGAGGCAGATAGCTGAAACTGAAGACGGCTGAAGGAGGCAGATAGCTGAAACTGAAGACGGCTGAAGGAGGCAGATAGCTGAAACTGAAGACGGCTGAAGGAGGCAGATAACTGAAGACGGCTGCAGGAGGTAGATAACTGAAGACGGCTGAAGGAGGCAGATAGCTGAAGGAGGCAGATAGCTGAAGACGGCTGAAGGAGGTAGATAGCTGAAGGAGGCAGATAGCTGAAACTGAAGACGGCTGAAGGAGGCAGATAAATGAAGACGGCTGAAGGAGGCAGATAGCTGAAGGAGGCAGATAACTGACGACGGCTGAAGGAGGCAGATAACTGCAGACGGCTGAAGGAGGCAGACGGCTGAAGGAGGGAGACGGCTGAAGGAGGCAGACGGCTGAAGGAGGCAGATAGCTGAAGGAGGCAGATAGCTGAAGGAGGCAGATAGCTGAAACTGAAGACGGCTGAAGGAGGCAGATAACTGAAGACGGCTGAAGGAGGCAGATAACTGAAGACGGCTGAAGGAGGCAGATAACTGAAGACAGCTGAAGGAGGCAGATAACTGAAGACGGCTGAAGGAGGCAGATAACTGAAGACGGCTGAAGGAGGCAGATAACTGAAGACAGCTGAAGGAGGCAGATAGCTGAAGACGGCTGAAGGAGGTAGATAGCTGAAGGAGGCAGATAGCTGAAACTGAAGATGGCTGAAGGAGGCAGATAACAGAAGACGGCTGAAGGAGGCAGATAGCTGAAACTGAAGACGGCTGAAGGAGGCAGATAGCTGAAACTGAAGACGGCTGAAGGAGGCAGATAACTGAAGACGGCTGAAGGTGGCAGATAACTGAAGACGGCTGAAGGAGGCAGATAACTGAAGGAGGCAGATAACTGAAGGAGGCAGATAGCTGAAGGAGGCAGATAGCTGAAGGAGGCAGATAGCTGAAGGAGGCAGATAGCTGAAACTGAAGACGGCTGAGGGAGGCAGATAACTGAAGACGGCTGAAGGTGGCAGATGGCTGAAGGAGGCAGATAGCTGAAGGAGGCAGATAGCTGAAACTGAAGACGGCTGAAGGAGGCAGATAGCTGAAGGAGGCAGATAGCTGAAGGAGGCAGATAGCTGAAACTGAAGACGGCTGAAGGAGCCAGATAGCTGAAACTGAAGACGGCTGAAGGAGGCAGATAGCTGAAGGAGGCAGATAGCTGAAACTGAAGACGGCTGAAGGAGGCAGATAGCTGAAACTGAAGACGGCTGAAGGAGGCAGATAGCTGAAACTGAAGACGGCTGAAGGAGGCAGATAACTGAAGACGGCTGCAGGAGGTAGATAACTGAAGACGGCTGAAGGAGGCAGATAGCTGAAGGAGGCAGATAGCTGAAGACGGCTGAAGGAGGTAGATAGCTGAAGGAGGCAGATAGCTGAAACTGAAGACGGCTGAAGGAGGCAGATAACTGAAGACGGCTGAAGGAGGCAGATAGCTGAAGGAGGCAGATAACTGACGACGGCTGAAGGAGGCAGATAACTGCAGACGGCTGAAGGAGGCAGACGGCTGAAGGAGGCAGACGGCTGAAGGAGGCAGATGGCTGAAGGAGGCAGATAACTGAAGACGGCTGAAGGAGGCAGATAACTGAAGACGGCTGAAGGAGGCAGATAACTGAAGACAGCTGAAGGAGGCAGATAGCTGAAGACGGCTGAAGGAGGTAGATAGCTGAAGGAGGCAGATAGCTGAAACTGAAGACGGCTGAAGGAGGCAGATAGCTGAAACTGAAGACGGCTGAAGGAGGCAGATAGCTGAAACTGAAGACGGCTGAAGGAGGCAGATAGCTGAAACTGAAGACGGCTGAAGGAGGCAGATAGCTGAAACTGAAGACGGCTGAAGGAGGCAGATAACTGAAGACGGCTGGAGGTGGCAGATAACTGAAGACGGCTGACGGAGGCAGATAACTGAAGGAGGCAGATAACTGAAGGAGGCAGATAGCTGAAGGAGGCAGATAGCTGAAGGAGGCAGATAGCTGAAACTGAAGACGGCTGAAGGAGGCAGATAGCTGAAACTGAAGACGGCTGAAGGAGGCAGATAGCTGAAGGAGGCAGATAGCTGAAACTGAAAGCGGCTGAAGGAGGCAGATAGCTGAAACTGAAGACGGCTGAAGGAGGCAGATAGCTGAAACTGAAGACGGCTGAAGGAGGCAGATAACTGAAGACGGCTGCAGGAGGTAGATAACTGAAGACGGCTGAAGGAGGCAGATAGCTGAAGGAGGCAGATAGCTGAAGACGGCTGAAGGAGGTAGATAGCTGAAGGAGGCAGATAGCTGAAACTGAAGACGGCTGAAGGAGGCAGATAAATGAAGACGGCTGAAGGAGGCAGATAGCTGAAGGAGGCAGATAACTGACGACGGCTGAAGGAGGCAGATAACTGCAGACGGCTGAAGGAGGCAGACGGCTGAAGGAGGGAGACGGCTGAAGGAGGCAGACGGCTGAAGGAGGCAGATAGCTGAAGGAGGCAGATAGCTGAAGGAGGCAGATAGCTGAAACTGAAGACGGCTGAAGGAGGCAGATAACTGAAGACGGCTGAAGGAGGCAGATAACTGAAGACGGCTGAAGGAGGCAGATAACTGAAGACAGCTGAAGGAGGCAGATAACTGAAGACGGCTGAAGGAGGCAGATAACTGAAGACAGCTGAAGGAGGCAGATAGCTGAAGACGGCTGAAGGAGGTAGATAGCTGAAGGAGGCAGATAGCTGAAACTGAAGACGGCTGAAGGAGGCAGATAACTGAAGACGGCTGAAGGAGGCAGATAGCTGAAACTGAAGACGGCTGAAGGTGGCAGATAGCTGAAGACGGCTGAAGGAGGCAGATAGCTGAAGGAGGCAGATAGCTGAAGGAGGCAGATAGCTGAAACTGAAGACGGCTGAAGGAGGCAGATAGCTGAAGGAGGCAGATAGCTGAAACTGAAGACGGCTGAAGGAGGCAGATAGCTGAAACTGAAGACGGCTGAAGGAGGTAGATAACTGAAGACGGCTGAAGGTGGCATATAACTGAAGACGGCTGAAGGAGGCAGATAACTGAAGACGGCTGAAGGAGGCAGATAACTGAAGGAAGCAGATAGCTGAAGGAGGCAGATAGCTGAAGGAGGCAGATAGCTGAAGGAGGCAGATAGCTGAAACTGAAGACGGCTGAAGGAGGCAGATAGCTGAAACTGAAGACGGCTGAAGGAGGCAGATAGCTGAAACTGAAGACGGCTGAAGGAGGCAGATAGCTGAAACTGAAGACGGCTGAAGGAGGCAGATAGCTGAAGACGGCTGAAGGTGGCAGATAGCTGAAGACGGCTGAAGGAGTCAGATAGCTGAAGACGGCTGAAGGAGGCAGATAGCTGAAGGAGGACAGATAGCTGAAGGAGGCAGATAGCTGAAGGAGGCAGATAGCTGAAACTGAAGACGGCTGAAGGAGGCAGATAGCTGAAACTGAAGACGGCTGAAGGAGGCAGATAGCTGAAACTGAAGACGGCTGAAGGAGGCAGATAGCTGAAGACGGCTGAAGGAGGCAGATAGCTGAAGGAGGCAGATAGCTGAAGGAGGCAGATAGCTGAAACTGAAGACGGCTGAAGGAGGCAGATAGCTGAAGGAGGCAGATAGCTGAAACTGAAGACGGCTGAAGGAGGCAGATAGCTGAAACTGAAGACGGCTGAAGGAGGTAGATAACTGAAGACGGCTGAAGGTGGCATATAACTGAAGACGGCTGAAGGAGGCAGATAACTGAAGACGGCTGAAGGAGGCAGATAACTGAAGGAGGCAGATAGCTGAAGGAGGCAGATAGCTGAAGGAGGCAGATAGCTGAAGGAGGCAGATAGCTGAAACTGAAGACGGCTGAAGGAGGCAGATAGCTGAAACTGAAGACGGCTGAAGGAGGCAGATAGCTGAAACTGAAGACGGCTGAAGGAGGCAGATAGCTGAAACTGAAGACGGCTGAAGGAGGCAGATAGCTGAAGACGGCTGAAGGTGGCAGATAGCTGAAGACGGCTGAAGGAGTCAGATAGCTGAAGACGGCTGAAGGAGGCAGATAGCTGAAGGAGACAGATAGCTGAAGGAGGCAGATAGCTGAAGGAGGCAGATAGCTGAAACTGAAGACGGCTGAAGGAGGCAGATAGCTGAAACTGAAGACGGCTGAAGGAGGCAGATAGCTGAAACTGAAGACGGCTGAAGGAGGCAGATAGCTGAAACTGAAGACGGGTGAAGGAGGCAGATAGCTGAAGGAGGCAGATAGCTGAAGGAGACAGATAGCTGAAACTGGAGACGGCTGAAGGAGGCAGATAGCTGAAACTGAAGATGGCTGAAGGAGGCAGATAGCTGAAACTGAAGATGGCTGAAGGAGGCAGATAGCTGAAACTGAAGATGGCTGAAGGAGGCAGATAGCTGAAACTGAAGACGGCTGAAGGAGGCAGATAACTGAAGACGGCTGAAGGAAGCAGATAGCTGAAACTGAAGACGGCTGAAGGTGGCAGATAGCTGAAGACGGCTGAAGGAGGCAGATAGCTGAAGGAGGCAGATAGCTGAAACTGAAGACGGCTGAAGGAGGCAGATAGCTGAAGGAGGCAGATAGCTGAAGGAGGCAGATAGCTGAAACTGAAGACGGCTGAAGGAGGCAGATAGATGAAACTGTAGACGGCTGAAGGAGGTAGATAACTGAAGACGGCTAAAGGTGGCAGATAGCTGAAGGAGGCAGATAGCTGAAGGAGGCAGATAGCTGAAACTGAAGACGGCTGAAGGAGGCAGATAACTGAAGACGGCTGAAGGAGGCAGATAACTGAAGGAGGCAGATAACTGAAGGAGGCAGATAGCTGAAGGAGGCAGATAGCTGAAGGAGGAAGATAGCTGAAACTGAAGACGGCTGAAGGAGGCAGATAGCTGAAACTGAAGACGGCTGAAGGAGGCAGATAGCTGAAACTGAAGAGGGCTGAAGGAGGCAGATAACTGAAGACCGCTGAAGGAGGCAGATAACTGAAGACGGCTGAAGGAGGCAGATAACTGAAGACAGCTGAAGGAGGCAGATAGCTGAAGACGGCTGAAGGAGGTAGATAGCTGAAGGAGGCAGATAGCTGAAACTGAAGACGGCTGAAGGAGGCAGATAACTGAAGACGGCTGAAGGAGGCAGATAGCTGAAACTGAAGACGGCTGAAGGAGGCAGATAGCTGAAACTGAAGACGGCTGAAGGAGGCAGATAACTGTAGACGGCTGAAGGTGGCAGATAACTGAAGGAGGCAGATAACTGAAGGAGGCAGATAGCTGAAGGAGGCAGACGGCTGAAGGTGGCAGATGGCTGAAGGAGGCAGATAGCTGAAGGAGGCAGATAGCTGAAACTGAAGACGGCTGAAGGAGGCAGATAGCTGAAGGAGGCAGATAGCTGAAGGAGGCAGATAGCTGAAACTGAAGACGGCTGAAGGAGGCAGATAGCTGAAACTGAAGACTGCTGAAGGAGGCAGATAGCTGAAGGAGGCAGATAGCTGAAACTGAAGACGGCTGAAGAAGGCAGATAGCTGAAACTGAAGACGGCTGAAGGAGGCAGATAGCTGAAACTGAAGACGGCTGAAGGAGGCAGATAACTGAAGACGGCTGCAGGAGGTAGATAACTGAAGACGGCTGAAGGAGGCAGATAGCTGAAGGAGGCAGATAGCTGAAGACGGCTGAAGGAGGTAGATAGCTGAAGGAGGCAGATAGCTGAAACTGAAGACGGCTGAAGGAGGCAGATAACTGAAGACGGCTGAAGTAGGCAGATAGCTGAAGGAGGCAGATAGCTGAAACTGACGACGGCTGAAGGAGGCAGATAACTGCAGATGGCTGAAGGAGGCAGACGGCTGAAGGAGGCAGACCGCTGAAGGAGGCAGATGGCTGAAGGAGGCAGATAGCTGAAGGAGGCAGATAACTGAAGACAGCTGAAGGAGGCAGATAGCTGAAGACGGCTGAAGGAGGTAGATAGCTGAAGGAGGCAGATAGCTGAAACTGAAGACGGCTGAAGGAGGCAGATAGCTGAAACTGAAGACGGCTGAAGGAGGCAGATAGCTGAAACTGAAGATGGCTGAAGGAGGCAGATAGCTGAAACTGAAGATGGCTGAAGGAGGCAGATAGCTGAAACTGAAGACGGCTGAAGGAGGCAGATAGCTGAAACTGAAGACGGCTGAAGGAGGCAGATAACTGAAGACGGCTGAAGGTGGCAGATAACTGAAGACGGCTGAAGGTGGCAGATAACTGAAGACGGCTGAAGGAGGCAGATAACTGAAGACGGCTGAAGGAGGCAGATAACTGAAGGAGGCAGATAGCTGAAGGAGGCAGATAGCTGAAGGAGGCAGATAGCTGAAACTGAAGACGGCTGAAGGAGGCAGATAACTGAAGACGGCTGAAGGTGGCAGATGGCTGAAGGAGGCAGATAGCCGAAGGAGGCAGATAGCTGAAACTGAAGACGGCTGAAGGAGGCAGATAGCTGAAGGAGGCAGATAGCTGAAGGAGGCAGATAGCTGAACAAGGCAGATAGCTGAAACTGAAGACGGCTGAAGGAGGCAGATAGCTGAAGGAGGCAGATAGCTGAAACTGAAGACGGCTGAAGGAGGCAGATAGCCGAAACTGAAGACGGCTGAAGGAGGCAGATAACTGAAGACGGCTGCAGGAGGCAGATAACTGAAGACGGCTGAAGGAGGCAGATAGCTGAAGACGGCTGAAGGAGGTAGATAGCTGAAGGAGGCAGATAGCTGAAACTGAAGACGGCTGAAGGAGGCAGATAACTGAAGACGGCTGAAGGAGGTAGATAGCTGAAGGAGGCAGATAGCTGAAACTGAAGACAGCTGAAGGAGGCAGATAACTGCAGACGGCTGAAGGAGGCAGACGGCTGAAGGAGGCAGACGGCTGAAGGAGGCAGATAGCTGAAGGAGGCAGATAGCTGAAGGAGGCAGATAGCTGAAACTGAAGGAGGCAGATAACTGAAGACGGCTGAAGGAGGCAGATAACTGAAGACGGCTGAAGGAGGCAGATAACTGAAGACAGCTGAAGGAGGCAGATAGCTGAAGACGGCTGAAGGAGGTAGATAGCTGAAGGAGGCAGATAGCTGAAACTGAAGATGGCTGAAGGAGGCAGATAACAGAAGACGGCTGAAGGAGGCAGATAGCTGAAACTGAAGACGGCTGAAGGAGGCAGATAGCTGAAACTGAAGACGGCTGAAGGAGGCAGATAACTGAAGACGGCTGAAGGTGGCAGATAACTGAAGACGGCTGAAGGAGGCAGATAACTGAAGGAGGCAGATAACTGAAGGAGGCAGATAGCTGAAGGAGGCAGATAGCTGAAGGAGGCAGATAGCTGAAGGAGGCAGATAGCTGAAACTGAAGACGGCTGAGGGAGGCAGATAACTGAAGACGGCTGAAGGTGGCAGATGGCTGAAGGAGGCAGATAGCTGAAGGAGGCAGATAGCTGAAACTGAAGACGGCTGAAGGAGGCAGATAGCTGAAGGAGGCAGATAGCTGAAGGAGGCAGATAGCTGAAACTGAAGACGGCTGAAGGAGCCAGATAGCTGAAACTGAAGACGGCTGAAGGAGGCAGATAGCTGAAGGAGGCAGATAGCTGAAACTGAAGACGGCTGAAGGAGGCAGATAGCTGAAACTGAAGACGGCTGAAGGAGGCAGATAGCTGAAACTGAAGACGGCTGAAGGAGGCAGATAACTGAAGACGGCTGCAGGAGGTAGATAACTGAAGACGGCTGAAGGAGGCAGATAGCTGAAGGAGGCAGATAGCTGAAGACGGCTGAAGGAGGTAGATAGCTGAAGGAGGCAGATAGCTGAAACTGAAGACGGCTGAAGGAGGCAGATAACTGAAGACGGCTGAAGGAGGCAGATAGCTGAAGGAGGCAGATAACTGACGACGGCTGAAGGAGGCAGATAACTGCAGACGGCTGAAGGAGGCAGACGGCTGAAGGAGGCAGACGGCTGAAGGAGGCAGATAACTGAAGACGGCTGAAGGAGGCAGATAACTGAAGACGGCTGAAGGAGGCAGATAACTGAAGACAGCTGAAGGAGGCAGATAGCTGAAGACGGCTGAAGGAGGTAGATAGCTGAAGGAGGCAGATAGCTGAAACTGAAGACGGCTGAAGGAGGCAGATAGCTGAAACTGAAGACGGCTGAAGGAGGCAGATAGCTGAAACTGAAGACGGCTGAAGGAGGCAGATAGCTGAAACTGAAGACGGCTGAAGGAGGCAGATAGCTGAAACTGAAGACGGCTGAAGGAGGCAGATAACTGAAGACGGCTGGAGGTGGCAGATAACTGAAGACGGCTGACGGAGGCAGATAACTGAAGGAGGCAGATAACTGAAGGAGGCAGATAGCTGAAGGAGGCAGATAGCTGAAGGAGGCAGATAGCTGAAACTGAAGACGGCTGAAGGAGGCAGATAGCTGAAACTGAAGACGGCTGAAGGAGGCAGATAGCTGAAGGAGGCAGATAGCTGAAACTGAAGACGGCTGAAGGAGGCAGATAGCTGAAACTGAAGACGGCTGAAGGAGGCAGATAGCTGAAACTGAAGACGGCTGAAGGAGGCAGATAACTGAAGACGGCTGCAGGAGGTAGATAACTGAAGACGGCTGAAGGAGGTAGATAGCTGAAGGAGGCAGATAGCTGAAGGAGGCAGATAGCTGAAGGAGGCAGATAGCTGAAACTGAAGGAGGCAGATAACTGAAGACGGCTGAAGGAGGCAGATAACTGAAGACGGCTGAAGGAGGCAGATAACTGAAGACAGCTGAAGGAGGCAGATAGCTGAAGACGGCTGAAGGAGGTAGATAGCTGAAGGAGGCAGATAGCTGAAACTGAAGACGGCTGAAGGAGGCAGATAACAGAAGACGGCTGAAGGAGGCAGATAGCTGAAACTGAAGACGGCTGAAGGAGGCAGATAGCTGAAACTGAAGACGGCTGAAGGAGGCAGATAACTGAAGACGGCTGAAGGTGGCAGATAACTGAAGACGGCTGAAGGAGGCAGATAACTGAAGGAGGCAGATAACTGAAGGAGGCAGATAGCTGAAGGAGGCAGATAGCTGAAGGAGGCAGATAGCTGAAGGAGGCAGATAGCTGAAACTGAAGACGGCTGAGGGAGGCAGATAACTGAAGACGGCTGAAGGTGGCAGATGGCTGAAGGAGGCAGATAGCTGAAGGAGGCAGATAGCTGAAACTGAAGACGGCTGAAGGAGGCAGATAGCTGAAGGAGGCAGATAGCTGAAGGAGGCAGATAGCTGAAACTGAAGACGGCTGAAGGAGGCAGATAACTGAAGACGGCTGAAGGAGGCAGATAACTGAAGACAGCTGAAGGAGGCAGATAGCTGAAGACGGCTGAAGGAGGTAGATAGCTGAAGGAGGCAGATAGCTGAAACTGAAGACGGCTGAGGGAGGCAGATAACTGAAGACGGCTGAAGGTGGCAGATGGCTGAAGGAGGCAGATAGCTGAAGGAGGCAGATAGCTGAAACTGAAGACGGCTGAAGGAGGCAGATAAATGAAGACGGCTGAAGGAGGCAGATAGCTGAAGGAGGCAGATAACTGACGACGGCTGAAGGAGGCAGATAACTGCAGACGGCTGAAGGAGGCAGACGGCTGAAGGAGGGAGACGGCTGAAGGAGGCAGACGGCTGAAGGAGGCAGATAGCTGAAGGAGGCAGATAGCTGAAGGAGGCAGATAGCTGAAACTGAAGACGGCTGAAAGAGGCAGATAACTGAAGACGGCTGAAGGAGGCAGATAACTGAAGACGGCTGAAGGAGGCAGATAACTGAAGACAGCTGAAGGAGGCAGATAACTGAAGACGGCTGAAGGAGGCAGATAACTGAAGACAGCTGAAGGAGGCAGATAGCTGAAGACGGCTGAAGGAGGTAGATAGCTGAAGGAGGCAGATAGCTGAAACTGAAGACGGCTGAAGGAGGCAGATAAATGAAGACGGCTGAAGGAGGCAGATAGCTGAAGGAGGCAGATAACTGACGACGGCTGAAGGAGGCAGATAGCTGAAGGAGGCAGATAGCTGAAGGAGGCAGATAGCTGAAACTGAAGACGGCTGAAGGAGGCAGATAACTGAAGACGGCTGAAGGAGGCAGATAACTGAAGACGGCTGAAGGAGGCAGATAACTGAAGACAGCTGAAGGAGGCAGATAACTGAAGACGGCTGAAGGAGGCAGATAACTGAAGACAGCTGAAGGAGGCAGATAGCTGAAGACGGCTGAAGGAGGTAGATAGCTGAAGGAGGCAGATAGCTGAAACTGAAGACGGCTGAAGGAGGCAGATAAATGAAGACGGCTGAAGGAGGCAGATAGCTGAAGGAGGCAGATAACTGACGACGGCTGAAGGAGGCAGATAACTGCAGACGGCTGAAGGAGGCAGACGGCTGAAGGAGGGAGACGGCTGAAGGAGGCAGACGGCTGAAGGAGGCAGATAGCTGAAGGAGGCAGATAGCTGAAGGAGGCAGATAGCTGAAACTGAAGACGGCTGAAGGAGGCAGATAACTGAAGACGGCTGAAGGAGGCAGATAACTGAAAACGGCTGAAGGAGGCAGATAACTGAAGACAGCTGAAGGAGGCAGATAACTGAAGACGGCTGAAGGAGGCAGATAACTGAAGACAGCTGAAGGAGGCAGATAGCTGAAGACGGCTGAAGGAGGTAGATAGCTGAAGGAGGCAGATAGCTGAAACTGAAGACGGCTGAAGGAGGCAGATAACTGAAGACGGCTGAAGGAGGCAGATAGCTGAAACTGAAGACGGCTGAAGGTGGCAGATAGCTGAAGACGGCTGAAGGAGGCAGATAGCTGAAGGAGGCAGATAGCTGAAGGAGGCAGATAGCTGAAACTGAAGACGGCTGAAGGAGGCAGATAGCTGAAGGAGGCAGATAGCTGAAACTGAAGACGGCTGAAGGAGGCAGATAGCTGAAACTGAAGACGGCTGAAGGAGGTAGATAACTGAAGACGGCTGAAGGTGGCATATAAATGAAGACGGCTGAAGGAGGCAGATAACTGATGACGGCTGAAGGAGGCAGATAACTGAAGGAGGCAGATAGCTGAAGGAGGCAGATAGCTGAAGGAGGCAGATAGCTGAAGGAGGCAGATAGCTGAAACTGAAGACGGCTGAAGGAGGCAGATAGCTGAAACTGAAGACGGCTGAAGGAGGCAGATAGCTGAAACTGAAGACGGCTGAAGGAGGCAGATAGCTGAAACTGAAGACGGCTGAAGGAGGCAGATAGCTGAAGACGGCTGAAGGTGGCAGATAGCTGAAGACGGCTGAAGGAGTCAGATAGCTGAAGACGGCTGAAGGAGGCAGATAGCTGAAGGAGACAGATAGCTGAAGGAGAAAGATAGCTGAAGGAGGCAGATAGCTGAAACTGAAGACGGCTGAAGGAGGCAGATAGCTGAAACTGAAGACGGCTGAAGGAGGCAGATAGCTGAAACTGAAGACGGCTGAAGGAGGCAGATAACTGAAGACGGCTGAAGGAGGCAGATAGCTGAAGGAGGCAGATAGCTGAAGGAGGCAGATAGCTGAAACTGAAGACGGCTGAAGGAGGCAGATAGCTGAAGGAGGCAGATAGCTGAAACTGAAGACGGCTGAAGGAGGCAGATAGCTGAAACTGAAGACGGCTGAAGGAGGTAGATAACTGAAGACGGCTGAAGGTGGCATATAACTGAAGACGGCTGAAGGAGGCAGATAACTGAAGACGGCTGAAGGAGGCAGATAACTGAAGGAGGCAGATAGCTGAAGGAGGCAGATAGCTGAAGGAGGCAGATAGCTGAAGGAGGCAGATAGCTGAAACTGAAGACGGCTGAAGGAGGCAGATAGCTGAAACTGAAGACGGCTGAAGGAGGCAGATAGCTGAAACTGAAGACGGCTGAAGGAGGCAGATAGCTGAAACTGAAGACGGCTGAAGGAGGCAGATAGCTGAAGACGGCTGAAGGTGGCAGATAGCTGAAGACGGCTGAAGGAGTCAGATAGCTGAAGACGGCTGAAGGAGGCAGATAGCTGAAGGAGACAGATAGCTGAAGGAGGCAGATAGCTGAAGGAGGCAGATAGCTGAAACTGAAGACGGCTGAAGGAGGCAGATAGCTGAAACTGAAGACGGCTGAAGGAGGCAGATAGCTGAAACTGAAGACGGCTGAAGGAGGCAGATAGCTGAAACTGAAGACGGGTGAAGGAGGCAGATAGCTGAAGGAGGCAGATAGCTGAAGGAGACAGATAGCTGAAACTGGAGACGGCTGAAGGAGGCAGATAGCTGAAACTGAAGATGGCTGAAGGAGGCAGATAGCTGAAACTGAAGATGGCTGAAGGAGGCAGATAGCTGAAACTGAAGATGGCTGAAGGAGGCAGATAGCTGAAACTGAAGACGGCTGAAGGAGGCAGATAACTGAAGACGGCTGCAGGAAGCAGATAGCTGAAACTCTAGACGGCTGAAGGTGGCAGATAGCTGAAGACGGCTGAAGGAGGCAGATAGCTGAAGGAGGCAGATAGCTGAAACTGAAGACGGCTGAAGGAGGCAGATAGCTGAAGGAGGCAGATAGCTGAAGGAGGCAGATAGCTGAAACTGAAGACGGCTGAAGGAGGCAGATAGATGAAACTGTAGACGGCTGAAGGAGGTAGATAACTGAAGACGGCTGAAGGTGGCAGATAGCTGAAGGAGGCAGATAGCTGAAGGAGGCAGATAGCTGAAACTGAAGACGGCTGAAGGAGGCAGATAACTGAAGACGGCTGAAGGAGGCAGATAACTGAAGGAGGCAGATAACTGAAGGAGGCAGATAGCTGAAGGAGGCAGATAGCTGAAGGAGGAAGATAGCTGAAACTGAAGACGGCTGAAGGAGGCAGATAGCTGAAACTGAAGACGGCTGAAGGAGGCAGATAGCTGAAACTGAAGACGGCTGAAGGAGGCAGATAACTGAAGACCGCTGAAGGAGGCAGATAACTGAAGACGGCTGAAGGAGGCAGATAACTGAAGACAGCTGAAGGAGGCAGATAGCTGAAGACGGCTGAAGGAGGTAGATAGCTGAAGGAGGCAGATAGCTGAAACTGAAGACGGCTGAAGGAGGCAGATAACTGAAGACGGCTGAAGGAGGCAGATAGCTGAAACTGAAGACGGCTGAAGGAGGCAGATAGCTGAAACTGAAGACGGCTGAAGGAGGCAGATAACTGTAGACGGCTGAAGGTGGCAGATAACTGAAGGAGGCAGATAACTGAAGGAGGCAGATAGCTGAAGGAGGCAGATAGCTGAAGGAGGCAGATAGCTGAAGGAGGCAGATAGCTGAAGGAGGCAGATAGCTGAAACTGAAGACGGCTGAGGGAGGCAGATAACTGAAGACGGCTGAAGGTGGCAGATGGCTGAAGGAGGCAGATAGCTGAAGGAGGCAGATAGCTGAAACTGAAGACGGCTGAAGGAGGCAGATAGCTGAAGGAGGCAGATAGCTGAAGGAGGCAGATAGCTGAAACTGAAGACGGCTGAAGGAGGCAGATAGCTGAAACTGAAGACTGCTGAAGGAGGCAGATAGCTGAAGGAGGCAGATAGCTGAAACTGAAGACGGCTGAAGAAGGCAGATAGCTGAAACTGAAGACGGCTGAAGGAGGCAGATAGCTGAAACTGAAGACGGCTGAAGGAGGCAGATAACTGAAGACGGCTGCAGGAGGTAGATAACTGAAGACGGCTGAAGGAGGCAGATAGCTGAAGGAGGCAGATAGCTGAAGACAGCTGAAGGAGGTAGATAGCTGAAGGAGGCAGATAGCTGAAACTGAAGACGGCTGAAGGAGGCAGATAACTGAAGACGGCTGAAGGAGGCAGATAGCTGAAGGAGGCAGATAGCTGAAACTGACGACGGCTGAAGGAGGCAGATAACTGCAGATGGCTGAAGGAGGCAGACGGCTGAAGGAGGCAGACAGCTGAAGGAGGCAGATGGCTGAAGGAGGCAGATAGCTGAAGGAGGCAGATAGCTGAAGGAGGCAGATAGCTGAAGGAGGCAGATAGCTGAAACTGAAGACGGCTGAAGGAGGCAGATAACTGAAGACGGCTGAAGGAGGCAGATAACTGAAGACGGCTGAAGGAGGCAGATAACTGAAGACAGCTGAAGGAGGCAGATAGCTGAAGACGGCTGAAGGAGGCAGATAGCTGAAGACGGCTGAAGGAGGTAGATAGCTGAAGGAGGCAGATAACTGAAGACGGCTGAAGGAGCCAGATAGCTGAAACTGAAGACGACTGAAGGAGGCAGATAACTGAAGACGGCTGAAGGAGGCAGATAGCTGAAGGAGGCAGATAGCTGAAACTGACGACGGCTGAAGGAGGCAGATAACTGCAGACGGCTGAAGGAGGCAGACGGCTGAAGGAGGCAGACAGCTGAAGGAGGCAGATAGCTGAAGGAGGCAGATAGCTGAAGGAGGCAGATAGCTGAAACTGAAGACGGCTGAAGGAGGCAGATGACTGAAGGCGGCTGAAGGAGGCAGATAACTGAAGATGGCTGAAGGAGGCAGATAACTGAAGACAGCTGAAGGAGGCAGATAGCTGAAGACGGCTGAAGCAGGTAGATAGCTGAAGGAGGCAGATAGCTGAAACTGAAGACGGCTGAAGGAGGCAGATAGCTGAAACTGAAGACGGCTGAAGGAGGCAGATAACTGAAGACGGCTGAAGGTGGCAGATAACTGAAGGAGGCAGACGGCTGAAGGAGGCAGATAGCTGAAACTGAAGACGGCTGAAGGAGGCAGATAGCTGAAACTGAAGACGGCTGAAGGATGCAGATAGCTGAAGGAGGCAGATAGCTGAAGGAGGCAGATAGCTGAAACTGAAGACGGCTGAAGGAGGCAGATAACTGAAGACGGCTGAAGGTGGCAGATAGCTGAAACTGAAGACGGCTGAAGGAGGCATATAACTGAAGACGGCTGAAGGAGGCAGATAACTGAAGACGGCTGAAGGAGGCAGATTACTGAAGACGGTTGAAGGAGGAAGATGACTGAAGGAGGCAGATAACTGAAGGAGGCAGATAGCTGAAGGAGGCCGATAGCCGAAGACGGCTGAAGGAGGCAGATAAGTGAAGACGGCTGAAGGAGGCAGATAAGTGAAGACGGCTGAAGGAGGCAGATAAGTGAAGACGGCTGAAGGAGGCAGATAAGTGAAGACGTCTGAAGGAGGCAGATAACTGAAGACAGCTGAAGGAGGCAGATAACTGAAGACAGCTGAAGGAGGAAGATGACTGAAGGAGGCAGATAACTGAAGGAGGCAGATAGCCGAAGACGGCTGAATGAGGCAGATAGCCGAAGACGGCTGAAGGAGGCAGATAAGTGAAGACGGCTGAAGGAGGCAGATAACTGAAGACGGCTGAAGGAGGCAGATAAGTGAAGACGTCTGAAGGAGGCGGATAACTGAAGACAAATCTGTCACGATCCACAACGGGAAACAGGGAGATCCAATTGCAGTAAGAATTTATTAGGGATAATCCAAAATCGTAAACCAGTCCAAAGCAAGGGTCAAAATCCAACATGAATAGGAACAAAACAAGAAGGCAGTACTCCGAAGTGGGGTGATGAAAAACGAGGACTCCGTAACAAACACTAAACAGACAGGGTATTTATACACACAAAACAAACAATCATGATGGGGAACAGCTGGGTGCAATGAACAGTGATGAGTGCAGACAAGGATTGTGGGGAATGTAGTTCCGATGTAAAAGACACCGTGGGGAAGAGGACCACTAGTGGACACCCAGGGAAACATAAACCAGACACTGTGACACAACCCCCCCTCTACGGAGCGGCTACCAGACGCTCCAAGACAACTAACACAGAACACAAGAGTTCAGGAGGGAGGTGGAATGGCGGAGGATCAGGGGGAGGTATGGTGGGCCAGGTCCATGCAGGGGAACAAAAACGGGAAATAACGACTTAGCCGGCGATCAGGGCGAACCAGACAGTCCATCGGGCGGCCAGGGCGAAGCAGACGACCCATTGGGCGGCCAGGGCGAAGCAGACGACCCATCGGGCGGCCAGGGCGAAGCAGACGACCCATCGGGCGGCCAGGGCGAAGCAGACGACCCATCGGGGGGCCAGGGCGAAGCACACGACCCATCGGGCGGCCAGGGCGAAGCAGACGACCCATCGGGCGGCCAGGGCGAAGCAGGAGACCCATCGGCCGGCCAGGGCGAAGTAGAGGACCCCTCGGGCGGACAGGGAGGTGAGGACCCCTCGGGCGGACAGCCCGGTGAGGACCCCTCGGGCGGACAGGGAGGTGAGGACCCCTCGGGCGGACAGCCCGGTGAGGACCCCTCGGGCGGACAGGGCGGTGAGGACCCCTCGGGCGGCCAGGGCGGAGGCAGCCACGGCTCAGGAACAGACACCGGCTCAGGAACAGACACCGGCTCAGGAACAGACACCAGAACAACAAGGAACGGCCACTAGGACAGACACAAACACAGAAACAAACACTGGCTCCGGCTCAGGAACAGCGGACACTGGCTCCGGCTCAGGAACAGCGGACACTGGCTCCGGCTCAGGAACAGCGGACACTGGCTCCGGCTCAGGAACAGCGCACACTGGCTCCGGCTCAGGAACAGCGCACACTGGCTCCGGCTCAGGAACAGCGCACACTGGCTCCGGCTCAGGAACAGCGGACACTGGCTCCGGCTCAGGAACCGCGGACACAGGCTCCGGCTCAGGAACCGCGGACACTGGCTCCGGCTCAGGAACCGCGGACACTGGCTCCGGCTCAGGAACCGCGGACACTGGCTCCGGCTCAGGAACCGCGGACACTGGCTCCGGCTCAGGAACCGCGGACACTGGCTCCGGCTCAGGAACCGCGGACACTGGCTCCGGCTCAGGAACAGCGGACACTGGCTCCGGCTCTCGGGCGGCCATGAGAATGGGCATCTCCCGATCTGTCTCCGACTGGGCAGACATGGCGTGAGCCGTCTCTGTCTGGGCAGATGTGACCTGAATAGTCTGTGACTGGGCAGATGGAACGTGAACAGTCTCTGACTGGGCAGACAGAGCGTGAACAGTCTCTGACTGGGTAAACGGAGCGTTAGTGGTCTCTGGATCGGCAGATGGACTGTGTCTCTTCCTCCTCCTCCGTCCATGAGAGCGAGAAGGCGCTGGGCTGGACGGCGCCAGCGGTGAGGGCTCTGGGCTGGATGGAACCAGCGGTGGATGGAACTCTGGGTTGGACATCGCCAGCCCAGGGTCGAGGAAGGACCGAAGCGGAGAGTGGTGCCGGCGCTCACCTCTAGCACCTCCTCTCCTGCGACCACCACGGGTTCCAGAAAACCTAGCCAGACGGGTTCCCTCAAACGATTGTTCAATCCTGATGGAAGGAGACTCGGGGGATTTGGCCGCCATGATCTCCTCCGTTTGACGGGCCCATAGCGCAAAACATTGAAAAATGTTCATGTTCACCTCTTCGGTCTTAGAATTCCCCCTCTTGATGGCTGGGGAAGAGCCACGAAAATTCTTACCGCTGGATCTAGACATGACGAAGTCCTTCTGTCACGATCCACACACGGGAAACAGGGAGATCCAATTGCAGTAAGAATTTATTAGGGATAATCCAAAATCGAAAACCAGTCCAAAGCAAGGGTCAAAATCCAAAAGGCAATCCAACATGAATAGGAACAAAACAAGAAGGCAGTACTCCGAAGTGGGGTGATGAAAAACAAGGACTCCGTAACAAACACTAAACAGACAGGGTATTTATACACACAAAACAAACATTCATGATGGGGAACAGCTGGGTGCAATGAACAGTGATGAGTGCAGACAAGGATTGTGGGGAAGAGGACCACTAGTGGACACCCAGGGAAACATAAACCAGACACTGTGACAAAATCGTTCTGGTAGGTATCATGCAGGTAAGTGTTCTTTGAGGGAACGACGAGACCAGACATTGGTGAACTGCAGCGGGAAGAGTTATATAGTGCTGTATGATGTTCAGTGAAGATTGGTGACAGGTGACCGCGATCTCTGTGATTGGGAAGTGCATGCAGGCGAGGGCCAGGGAGGATGATGGGAAATGTAGTGAGGAAGTGGTGACTAGGTGGTGACTGTGACAATATGATACCACATTAATAGCCCTAATGAGACAGTGTGGCGAGGGGGGCGTGGTTCCGCGAAGTCTGTAGCGGGAGAGAAGTCAGCGAGCCGCGCGGTGAGTAAGTGGGTCAAGTGCAGATAACGAACACCTGTGTCTGATTGCAGTAATTGGCGTGGAGACTGCATATAAGCTGCCGGCGGTGAGAGTGAAGGAGAGAGAGACCTGGGACTCGCGCTACAATTGTGGACGTGTTGAGCAGTAATCGTGGACTGAGTGTTTGTTCTTTGACTGTTTGCTTTCTGTTTGCCGTGAATGTGTCACGGCGGCCGCGCACGAGCGCACCCTTTGAATTTCCTCTTTGCTGAAGGATTTAATAAAGTGCGAGTCCCAAACTTTGCCGACCTCGTCTTCTTCTTCCTCCAACTACACTGAATTCACTACACTGGTGCCGAAGCCCGGGAAGAAGAAGACTGCCGCCGCCATGCAGACCCCGCCGGGAACGCCATTTGCGGAGCTCATCCAGACGCTCGCGGGTCTTCACCGGGAGCAACACCACGCCCTGCTGCCCGTAAAGGAGGAGCAGGATCAGCGGTTCCAGATGCTCCTCCAAGGCCAGCAAGAAGACCGCGAGCTGTTCCGGAGCTGGCTCGACCGGGAGGTTCGGGCCGTCCCCGCTACAGCTACGGCCTCGGCCCCGCCCCTGCCTCTCAACAAAATGGGTCCCCAGGACGATCCGGAGGCGTTCCTGGACCTCTTTGAGAGGTCGGCCGAGGCCCGGGGATGGCCCCAAGCGGACTGGCCCATGCGACTCATCCCACTGTTGTCGGGTGAGTCCCAGATCGCCGCCAACCAGCTGCCAGTCCAGAACCTCCTGGTCTACGAAGACCTGAGGCGCGCCATTCTGCAGCGGGTCGGCCGGACCCCCGAACAACATCGCCAGCGGTTCCGGTCCCTGAGCCTGGGGGAGTCTGGCCGGCCCTTCGTGCTGGCGCAACAGCTCCGGGACTCCTGCCGCAGATGGCTGATGGCCGACGGAGGCGACATCGAGGATGTCATCAACAAGGTGGTACTGGAGCAGTTCGTCACCACGCTACCGAGGAAAACTGCTCAGTGGGTCCAGTGCCACCGCCCGACGTCGCTGGACCAGGCCATCCACCTGGCGGAAGACCACATGGTGGCGTGCTCAGGGGGCGGCGAGCCCCTTCCATCGGCTTCTCTCTCTCCATCTCTCTCTCACTCTCTCTCTACCCCTTCTCTCCCCAAACCTGTGCCCCTTCCCAGGTCTCGCGGGGGGCTGGTGCCCCAGCCGGCGCCAAGGTGGAGGACAGGGACACCGGCGGAGCCCGTCCCTGCGTCCCGGACCCCACCCAGGGGGCCCGCTTCAACCGACTACCCCGTCCCGAGTCCGGCAGCCCTGCACTCTCCACGGCAATTCCTTGACCCGCTTCCCGCCACTGGAGCGGCGGGGAGGCCTGGGCCGGCCTGTTGGCGCTGCGGGGACCCGGGTCACTTTGTAGATCGGTGTCCGGTTATGGAGGTGGGGACGCTGATCCGAGTCCCCGACGCGCCGCAGGCTGCCCCCGATCAAACTGGCCTGTACCAGATACCAGTGAGTATCAAGGGGGGTACTTATCAGGCTTTGGTGGATTCAGGCTGTAACCAAACCTCTATACATCAAAGTCTGATACAACCGGGGGCATTGGATAGCAGCCGCATGGTTAAGGTGCGGTGTGTGCACGGGGTGGTGGTGAGATACCCGTTAATGTCGGTCGTAGTTCAATTCAGGGGGCAAAAGCATAGTGTGGAGGTGGCCGTTAACCCGCACCTCCGGCATCCGCTCATTCTGGGAACGAATTGGCTGGCCTTTAACGAATTATTGGGGGTATTATCAGCGGGTGCCTCTTGGAAAAAACAAAGCAGGGGAAAGACAGCGGTTGTTCAGCTGGGGGATGCTGAGCCGGGACCAACGGGTCCTGCTGCAGGGGAACAGAGGGCTCTGGAGAGAACGGTTCTCTCCGAGCGCGATGATTTTCCCCTGGAGCAGTCCCAGGATGAGACTCTAAAGAACGCCTTCAATCAGGTCAGCTCCATCGACGGTCAGCTCCTCCACCCAGACCAACCGCTCTCTTATCCCTATTTTGCTCTTTTAAAAGATAGGTTGTATCGGGTGACCCAAGACGCCCAGACAAAAGAAGATACAACACAATTGTTGGTTCCTAAAAGCCGCCGGGAAATGCTTTTTCAGGCGGCTCACTCTAACCCAATGCCCGGGCATTTAGGGCAGGCGGCGACACTAAACCGTCTCATGGCCCGGTTCTTCTGGCCGGGCATTCACGAGAACGTGCGCAGGTGGTGCGCGTCTTGTCGTGAATGTCAGTTGGTGAATCCACCGGCCAATCCAAAAGCACCTTTGTGCCCCCTTCCGTTAATGCAGGTCCCCTTCGAGAGAATTGGTATGGACCTCATCGGGCCATTAGAGCGGTCGGCACGAGGGCATCGCTTTGCGTTGGTTATGGTAGACTACGCAACGCGATACCCAGAAGCAGTTCCGCTTCGCAACATTTCGGCTAAAAGTGTTGCGAGCGCACTCTTCTCGCTAATCTCCCGAGTGGGAATCCCCAAGGAGATTCTCACTGATCAGGGCACGGCGTTCATGTCACGAACGATTCGCGAACTCTACGAATTGTTGGGCATTAAATCGATTCGCACTAGCGTCTACCACCCACAGACAGACGGCTTAGTGGAAAGATTTAATCGCACTTTGAAGGCCATGATTCGTAAGTTCGTTCACGAGGACGCCAAAAATTGGGATAAATGGCTAGAACCCCTCTTGTTCGCTGTACGCGAGGTCCCACAAGCCTCCACGGGGTTTTCCCCCTTCGAGCTCCTCTACGGACGGCAACCCCGCGGGGTGCTTGACGTTCTTAGAGAGACTTGGGAGGACGGACCGACCGCTGCTAAGAACGAAATTCAGTATGTCCTGGACCTGCGAACAAAACTCCACACTTTGGGGCGGCTATCAATGGAGAATTTGTTACAGGCCCAGGGCAGACAGAGTCAGCTTTACAACAGGGGAACTAGACTCCGCCAATTTGCACCGGGAGATAAGGTACTTGTATTACTCCCTACGTCCAGCTCTAAATTACTCGCAAAGTGGCAAGGGCCCTTTGAGGTCACACGGCGAGTTAATGATCTTAACTATGAGGTAGCCCGTACAGACAGAGGTGGAGCACTTCAAATCTATCACCTCAACCTCCTCAAAAAGTGGGTTGAGGCAGAGTCAGTGATGCTGGCGACGGTGGTGAGTGGAGAGGAGGATCTCGGGCCTGAGGCGAGCTCAAAATCGCAATCTCTCGCGCTGGCTCTTGGTGGAGATCACCTCTCGCCCTCCCAGCTCACTGACGTGAAAAATATTCAAGCCGAGTTTGCGGATGTGTTTTCTCCTCTGCCTGGTCGGACGAACCTCATTCAGCACCACGTTGAGACGGAACCTGGGGTAGTGGTACGTTGCCGCCCGTATCGTTTGCCTGAACACAAGAAAAAGGTAGTTCAGACTGAATTAGAATCTATGTTGGAGATGGGGGTAATAGAAGAGTCGAGCAGTGACTGGGCGAGCCCGATAGTCTTAGTTCCTAAAACGGACGGCTCGATCCGCTTCTGTGTCGACTATAGAAAGGTGAACGCGGTGTCCAAATTTGATGCTTATCCAATGCCGAGGGTTGACGAATTGCTTGATCGGCTGGGCACGGCTCGTTTTTATTCGACATTGGACTTAACAAAGGGTTATTGGCAGATCCCCTTGTCTCCAATGTCCAAAGAGAAAACAGCTTTCACGACGCCGTTTGGATTACACCAATTTGTTACCCTTCCTTTCGGGTTGTTCGGGGCTCCAGCGACCTTCCAGCGTCTGATGGACAAGATTCTCCGGCCGCATGCTGCATATGCCGCTGCCTACTTGGATGATATTATCATCTATAGTATCGATTGGCAGCGTCATATGCAGCATTTGCGGGCTGTCCTGAAGACGCTGAGAAGGGCGGGCCTCACGGCCAACCCGAAGAAGTGTGCAGTTGGGCGCGTGGAAGTAAGGTATCTGGGTTTCCACTTGGGTCACGGACAGGTGCGTCCCCAAATTGATAAGACGGCAGCAGTTGCGACCTGCCCGAGACCTAAGACCAAGAAGGAAGTTAGACAGTTCCTGGGGCTAGCGGGATATTACAGGAGGTTTGTGCCTAATTATTCGGACCTCGCTAGCCCGCTGACTGATCTAACTAAAAAGGAAGCGCCAGATACGGTCCAGTGGACGGAGCACTGCCAGCAGGCCTTTACCCAGATAAAGGCTGCTCTGTGTGGCGGCCCGCTTTTGCATGCTCCTGACTTCTCTCTTCCTTTTATCCTGCAGACTGACGCATCGGACAGGGGGCTGGGCGCGGTCCTGTCCCAGGAGGTGGAGGGTGTAGAGCGGCCGGTGCTGTACATCAGTCGCAAGCTCTCTAAGAGAGAGACGATGTACAGCACCATTGAAAAAGAGTGCCTGGCCATCAGGTGGGCCGTTCTCACCCTCCGCTACTACCTCCTGGGGCGGGAGTTCACCCTCTGTTCGGACCACGCTCCCATTGCAGTGGCTCCACCGCATGAAGGATACCAACGCGCGGATCACTCGTTGGTATCTTGCTTTACAGCCTTTTAAGTTCCAGGTGATCCACAGGCCGGGTGCACAAATGGTTGTGGCTGACTTCCTCTCCAGGAGGGGGGGGGGGGGGGAGGCTGCAGGCCGGACGGCTCCCCGGCCTGAGACGGGCGGTGGGGGTATGTGGCGAGGGGGGCGTGGTTCCGCGAAGTCTGTAGCGGGAGAGAAGTCAGCGAGCCGCGCGGTGAGTAAGTGGGTCAAGTGCAGATAACGAACACCTGTGTCTGATTGCAGTAATTGGCGTGGAGACTGCATATAAGCTGCCGGCGGTGAGAGTGAAGGAGAGAGAGACCTGGGACTCGCGCTACAATTGTGGACGTGTTGAGCAGTAATCGTGGACTGAGTGTTTGTTCTTTGACTGTTTGCTTTCTGTTTGCCGTGAATGTGTCACGGCGGCTGCGCACGAGCGCACCCTTTGAATTTCTTCTTTGCTGAAGGATTTAATAAAGTGCGAGTCCCAAACTTCGCCGACCTCGTCTTCTTCTTCCTCCAACTACACTGAATTCACTACAGACAGATTGGTCTTTAATCAAATTTTTTTATTAACATTTTTTATCCTAACTGTAACAATATGACACCACATTAATAGCCATAATGAGACATCATGTACCATGCAAACTTTGACTGTGAAAGAGGACATGAGGGAAAGAGGACAATTTAATTTAACTTCATGAAAATTAGGGAAATATACGTTTTAACCCAAGAATAAATATTTTAGGTACTACAATTAAAATGGTGTAAATGCATACAATCATTTAATATCACATAATAACACGATTTCAACTTAAATCTTAATTATTTCATGACAGTATATTTATTTGGCAAGTAGTCATGCAAAACGGGACATAGTGTTCAAACAAGATTGCCATTGTAGCAAATATCAATCAATCAATCAATCAATCAATCAATAAAAAAAATGTGATTAAAGACCAATCTGCTTTAATTTCCTTTACACTACTACAATAGTATGGGTAATTAATTACTGTTATAAACGTCAAGTTCATTTCATTCGAGAAAAATAATATTAATAATAATACAAATAGATCCAATTTTTTTCAAGGCTTTAATCCATTGTAATTTATAGCACAATGTCTTCAAATCTAGCAATGATGTCTGAAGAATGTTATTCTGAAGTTCCAAATAATTCATAAAAGGTGATGTCAGTGTTGGTTGATGGTTATTTGCAGACAGTAAACAGCGATGTGGAACTCATGTGGAAAGCAGATATGACAGCTGTTACATTTCGCCAGGGAAGACACAAACTGCTTGACAATAGCTTTAATAATTCAGAAAGCTTGCCTGAAACAATGGAACCTGAACATCGCAACCCTGTTACAGGAACAAATGATGCACAGAGCAAACAATGGGGGCCATTTCCATATTTGGAAATTGGGAAATGTTTTAGTTAATGTCCCTTACTTCACATTACAGACTAGAATAAACAATGCATTTTGCAATGAGTAACATGCACCAATGCTACATTTTTCTATATATCGTAAACATCTGTTAACAACATGTACTCTTTACCTAAATGAGCTCATTGTTTCTGCCCTACATTTATACACTGTTAAATTAATAATGATATATATATATTTATATATATATATATATATATATATATATATATATACATCTCTGAAATACATGACTTAGACAATGTCACCTCTGATAACAGATCACTCTAAATTGTAATGTAGACATGCATTTTCTGTAAAGCTGCTCTGAAACGATATGTATTGTGAAAAACACTATAAAATAAATGTGAATTGAATTGAATTAAATCATTTAGTGGTAAACCTTGATCTAATCGTCTGCCAGAAATAACTACTGGCAGTGTTATGAACATAGGTTGCATGCTCTTGAACATATTTATCTATAAACTGTATATATTCATATGGAAATGTAAAGTGTAAAGACCACAAGGCCAAAAGTGCTCATAGAAACACTCTTATAGGTAATGTGTTAAAGCAATTTACGTAACACCGACATTACGAAGAATTTACACAGAAAGTCGTCATGCTTGTGTTTTATCAATGAGCCTAAAGTATGACAAAAGACATTCATAAATTCATGTGGTTGAAAAATGACAAAAATATGGTTGATCTTGATTCAAAAGAAGAATTTTTGTTACCGTGCATCATGGAGAAAATAAGAAAAAATGTCAGCAGTCAGCACCTAGACTGACTCAATTAAAGGGGTCATGAATTGATAAATCAAAATTTCCTTGAAAATATATAAAACATCCTGTAAGTTTCAGAACTCAAAACCTCCTCATTAGTCCAAAAACAGCTTTTATTGAAACAAGGCTCTGAAAACAACTTGTTTCAGATTTTGTGACATTATGATGGAGAGGAGAGATACAGGACGACTGGACTAGAGATAACATCACCTTCCAAAGGATCCTAATCTATGTGGATGTTTCATTGAAGCATTGTTTGTTTGTTCGGTACATTTCACTGTGGAATATATATAAAACAGTTCTTTCTTGCTCCTGAATCTGATTGACTGAGAGCCTTTTCCAGCCGTACGATATTCCCACAGTAACAGCACTTGAACCATTTCACCGTTTGTATCACTCCACTTGCGGCAACTGTCATGGCGGTCAAGCAAATCCACTATATTTTTTATAGTGTTCTACTGGTTTCTACTGTTGTTGTGTCACAAAATGTAGTTTTAAGAGTCTTTTTAGACGAGAATGTAGTTATTCGATCTAAAATATTTGACTCGCATATAAACAGCACCTGTTTTAGTCTAAACACTTTCGCAGATGTGAGTTCCAGGCCATCAGCGGCCTTTTGGCCCTCATGAACCCGTAGAGAAGAGGTTCATCTCAGCCAGTCCTTCGAGAATTTGCCGCTGGCTCTTATGTAGATAGTGTTTAAACATGAGGTATAATTAATTTGGTGTATATATCAAATGGGCAATTTTTGTTCTTATTAATCTGTCTTTTTCCAGAGCAAATTGATAATTGCATAACATTATATTTAAATTAATATTTAATGCTGTATTTAAAACCAGAGGACTGATTTTTAACATTTGACTGAATTGTGTGCTTGTTTATTTCCTATTGACTTTAATAATGGCTATTGTCATTCATTTAATGTTACTCCGTACTTAAACACATAATTACACTGTAACAATGACACCTTAAAATAAAGTGTAACTGAATGTTTTTTTGTTGATTAACCCTTTTACTCATATAGATGAGTTATTTCATGTGAGAGCTAAGTGAAGTACTGGACAATCCCATGATGAAAAAATTAGGCCCCATTTGGAAGGCACATCCATGTGACAAATTAATGAATAATTCATAAATGGTTCATCACTTATTTAAAACTCTTGTTGTACTCACTGTTGTATAAAGGATTATGGCAGGATGAAAGGTTTCTCTTCCATTCTTCCGAGGTAAACTTTTTTTTAAAATGGCTAAACGCTCTAAAACTATTTTTTTATTGCCAAACTGAATATATATGAGCAATATCACACTTGTAGCAGTGTGATATGGCTAGATATCAACACGACTGTTATTCGGTAATCTCAGCGGGCTGATATACAGCCAAATCACAAGTGTGATATTGCATTTATACAACAGCAAATGAGTAAATGAAAAAGAAACATCAATAGATTGTCTTTAAAAACACTCTTTTGTGCAGAACTACTTCCTTCCGCCACAGATTCAAATCTCAAGTTGACTGTTTAAGTAGCTACATGTACTTACTATAGGGTTAAGGTAGGATTAGGGTTTGGTTGAGGGTTAGTTAAATGTAATTATGCATAATATACTGTTAATACTATGTTAAGTACATGTAACATATGTAACAAGGCCACTGTAAATTAAAGTGTTACCAAACATTCTGTCATCATACTCATACATATGCTGTTATAAACCTTTATGATTGTCTGTCTTAAATAGAAATTTGACAAAGCTGCTCTTTCCTATACATCAAAAAATGAATAAGGGTTATAGCTGTCACTTTCAAAGCATCCACACACACACACACACACACACACACACACACACACACACACACACACACACACACACACACACTGGGGAGCAGATGAGATGAGGAGCACAGAGGGGATCAACAGGAGAAGATATGGGGACAAGGAGATGACTTTCATGGAGTTGATTTCGAAGATACAGCACTGGAGACCAGGTAAATATCCAGTTAAGTCAATCTGTTGCTCTAGACGAGGACAGAAAAGACTGTGTGCATGCACATGTGCGCATGATCAGGTGCTAGGGTGGAGGACAAAGGAGGGAACCCTGAGGAGCCGACGGGACCAAGTGTAACTGGAGGCCCTAAATCCATTGCACAACCAGGGTGACCTTTGACCAAAGCGGAGCCGGAAGGGACAAGTGAGCCCGCGAAGCCTGAGGGATGACAGACTGCAGTGGAGCCAAGGGAGTATGGAGCCAAGTCGGAGCCAAAAGTTCGACAGGCTGAGGTGGAGTCATGGGCTCGGAGGCCTGAGGTGGAGCCAGGGGATCTGCGCACCTAGGCAGAGCTGGTATCCAGAAACACAGAGGCGGAGCTTGGTGGAGCAAAGGAGGGAGTGTGAGGCTGGGCGGGACAAGCAGCAATGAAGCAATCAGCGGAACCAGGGGAGTGGACGAAGGAGCTTGGTAGCCAGGCAGGACTGACTGGGTAGATGGAGAGGAGAATGACAAAGAATGTTGCTACTGCAGAGACTGTAAACATGCAACAGTAAATACATATTAATTGTTTATATAAATAACTGTAACAGATCCAACCTTACATTTAATGTACATGTACGGCTACAATTTTAATGCACAACGTGGAGCCAAAGAACCCCCGGCGCGAAGCGAAGTTCAGGTAAAATTTTGCCTCAACCAACAATTTTGCAAAACGTATCTAAGCTATTATTTGACTTCAGAATACAGAACTGTGACAATACAATAATGTCATACACTATGCCTGGAGAAGTGCCAGAGTGTCACGTTTCCATGTGTTTAAGTTCAGTTTTGAGATCTTGTTTCCCCCCCGTCTTTGGTAATTTTGGTTCAGTCCTGTTAGTTTTCCCGCCCTGTCTAATTAGCTATTCCCTTCACCTGTGTTCAGTTAATCTTCCCATTAGGCCCTGTTCATTTAAGCCCTGTGTGTACCCTCAGTGTTTGTCGGTCGTCGTCTATGTATGGTTGTGTTTTTCCTGAGTTCCTGCATTTCCCTGTATCCTGAGTTTGGTATTAAACTAGCTGCATTGAAATTATGTTTCCTCGTCTTCAGTTACCTGCACAACCCTGACACAGAGGGCAAACTTGTCTCATTTTTCCAATACGTCACTATGCCACAAATCTTTGCAAGGTCCTTTGAGGGCTTTTACCAGGTCAATGACTTGATATTTTTTCTTTTCTTTACCATTGTCCGAGAAGCAGACACACTCTGTCAGTTCAAAGCTAGACTAAAAACACATCTCTTTGACCTAGCATACACATAATATATTATAGTCTTCTATAATTCAATGTTAGGCTGCATAGATTAGGTCAGCCGGAACTGGGAACACTTCCCTTAAATCCTGATGTACTCGTTACATCATCATAAGAAGAATGGCATCTACGCTAATTTTAGTGTCTTTGTTTATCCCGAGGTTTTCCCGCAGCCTACCGGATCCAGGCCGTATCCAGATCTGACTAGGAGCTTTGCCTGGACCCGATGACAACGCAGTGCTGAAGCGCCAACTAGCCTCTCCCTACGGAGGATCCCTTTCCCACTCGAACAGATAGAACGTTGTGATTCCGGTTCGCGTATCCACCCCGAAGTGATAAAATAAAACAAAATTCTGTATCAAATTAGTTACTGTAAATCCGGCCTCTAGTTCATAAACGCCAGAGGAGAACTGGCCCCCGACTGAGCCTGGGTTCTCCCAGGTTTTTTTTTTCTCCAGTAGGTCACCTGATGGAGTTTTAGGACACCAGTAGGTCAGTTTTTCGGTTCCTTGCCACTGTTGCCTTTGGCTTGCTGAGTTGGGGATATTCAAAATAATTAACCAAGCATTAATACCATTGATCAGCCCTACCAAACGTGGATGTTTTTTCACTAAGAAACAAACATTATGTTATTTGATTGATATTGGGAAGCTGCTTTGATGCAATTTATATTGTGAAAAGCGCTATATAAATACACTTGACTTGACTTGACTTTATCTGATTCAATAAATATATTTACTAAGACACCTACACGGATATAGTCAATACATTTTATCAATGGCCAATATAGAGCTATATAATTCAAATTAAATATTTTTTAAGTGATTCAATAAAGGCTGAGAACTCTTCCCTGTTTTTCTTTAGATGCCAAGATAGTCATGCTTTGCTGAAAAGCTGTAGACAGATCATCCTGTGACTTTTGAGCATAAACGTCTTTGTGAGTAGGAAGACAAACTGCAGTTTAGTTAAAGTAATAATGTGGCATTTTGCAACACTCAAGTGCTGCTCGTGTCTTTAAAGGCAGCCTTGCACAAACATATTTTGTGTAGTGAGATATATCTCAAGGCTAGGGATATCTGTATGAAATAAAGCCTTTGCAAGTGTAGCAACCACGAGAAATAGACAAAGGGAAAAAGAGATAGATTGTACTCTGAAGGGGAAAAAAGAACACTACTTATGATTTGATCTTCGACTATGCCACCCTGGGAATTTCACCCAGAGAATATTATCCGCGCCCAGGTTCCCCACTAAAGACAGGAAGAAATGGAGACACAGTATATGAAAAATTACAAAAGTTTATAAAAAACCTAAGGCACAAAAAGGAGACAAGCCCCAAACATTCAAATACAAATACAATGTAAAAAAAAATAAAGGAAACTGCTAAGAAGCACCCTCGCAAAAGAAACCTACGTTCCCCTCACACACACACACACACACACACACACACACACACACACACACACACACACACACACACACACACACACTGCACGCTCACACTCAAAGCAAAAGGGCCCAAGTGAAGTGATCAGTAGGGAGGGGAACAGTCAATTTCCATTGCCAAAGAGGCCACAGCTCCTACAAAGAAACTACACTCTCCACACCACACACACACACACACTCCACAAAGAAGACAAATTAGTTAATGATTATATAAGTTGACAGGTGGATGGCAACTGTTCATCCATCAACAAGCCTTGATATCAAACCTTAGTAGGCCCAGTCCAATAAAGATGTAAATCATAAACAACCCAGTCCAATAAAGATGTAAATCATAAACAACCAAATTCAGTAGTATTTAACCAGTCAAACAAACAAAAAGAAAATATACATATATGTTATACATATACACAAATCAAAACAATTACATTCAAATGAATTAACAATATACAGAAATAAATCAAGATTTACATCAATAAAATATTTGCCAAAGAAACAGTTAAAAACAAACAAATTTATACAAAAGAAGAAGACACACAAAAAAGGGGAAAAAAAACAAATTGATCCTACTGCAAACAAAAGCTCAGATTAATGACGTCACATAATTTACTATAACAAGGACAAATGGGATTCTAGCTTAGCATGCCACACAAGCATTCATCAAGGCTGCAGTGATTGTTGACAGATCTTGGGGAGGGTTCGCTGCAGTGCGCTGAAGAGAATGCAGGCTAAAAATCCAAGTTAATTTGCCTAAAATTTATATATATTTTTTCACAATACTGATCTGCTTTAGGCTGGGATGGTCCTCAGACACAAGGCCAGTCCATTGCAGGCTATCGATCCTATGTGTATGATAAATTTGGTTTGACTGCAATTCATGAATATCTTTCTTTTTATTTATCTTCTCTGGTTTATTACACCACACTTAATGAATGAGCCTACAATCCTTTCTCAGGGAAATGTGTTCTTGTAATCTTGCTATCATTGTGCAGTCTCGGTTTTTATTAAACAATATCTTACAAGGTTCAGAGTGAAACTGGAAGAGATAGCATTACCATGCCAATTATGAATTAATTAAAGTATATACATATTCATGAGCTGCAGAGAAACCTGGCATTTATCTGGGCGTGAAATTTTGTAAAGCAATATTAAAATACCATCAGATATTTATTTATAGCTCACAGGCATTAAATGTCAGCCAATAATGTATCAGTGTATAGGACATTGCATAGATATTTAACTTCAGCATTTATGGAGATATTAGTGTGATAGAAGATCATTTTCCTCAGATTCAAGATTAAATCATTTTTTAATACAAATACCTTTTATCATCCTCTAATCATAATCTGCACAAGTTACCCCTGAACACGCATCAGTATAGTGTAATTTAGGCCCTTTGACAGGACCATTGCCCCTAAGGCAAGGGAGCTAAAATTGCTAGTAGCCTACCTCAGAAAAGAGTATGAGAGTGATTTAATTTATAATAAGTAACTTATACATTATCAGTGGCACTATTTTTTTTAGCTAAAATAGCCGCCATTAGATATTTAAACATAACTATTGATTGACTACTAGTAAAATGGCGAGAGTGAGCGTCATGGACGGATGACGTCACGACCAGGAAAGGATAAAAGAACATCCGGTCTGACCGGCATTAGCTTCTGTGCCTCAGCAAGCGCTCTCAAAACTGTCTGTCTATTTACTGCTGTCTGTTCACAAGCATTCTTAAGTGTATTATGGCGAAAGAGATGTTTAAATTGTATGCTTCTCCCTGCCTGCGCTATTTAACAGGTGGGGATACACACGATTTATGTGTCTTATGTTTGGGAGCGGAGCATGCTATATCAGACTTCGAGGTGGCTGACTGTCAACCTTGTGAGAGGCTTCGGCTTCGCACGCTCCACTCTCGCCTGTCACTTTTTGAGGAAAGTGGCCAGGCTCGCGATCCTCAGGGATCCGGACCCGCTGCTGCTGGGGCAGCATGGAGAAGGCATTCCTGGGGATCGCAAATTGATCTCTCGGCAGGGTTAGAGCCTTTTCTCAGCCTTTTCTCTCCCTTTACTCGAGGGATCCAGCGCTCTCTTGCCGGTGTCGGAAGCCTGCCCAGTGGCTTCTTCCGCCCGGCAAGAGAGCCCAATGCTTCAGTGTCAGGAAGCAGACAGACTGGCTAAACCGACAGTCTGCTAGTGGCCTCGCGTCACCAATGTCAGATAATTCCCATCACATAGAGCCTCTCTCACCTAGATATCATCATATAGAGACTGTGTCTGTTCCCCGAATTTGGAAATTCAAAAAACGTCCAAACCCATCTAAGGTTAAAAATGTAATTGATGTTCAACAAATAAAAAAACAGATATAATACAGATGAGCAAATGATAAAGCTTGGGTTGCTGAATATACAATCCCTTACTTCAAAATCGCTCATAGTTAATGGTATGATTTCAGATTATAACCTAGATGTGCTGTGTCTGACAGAAACCAGGCTAAGTCAACAACACAAGATTACTGTTATAAACATGAACCTCGTCCGAAACGCAAAGGGGGAGGTGTTTCTGTAATTTATAGTAATATTTTCAAAACCACTAAGAAATGTAGTTTTAAATATACTTCTTTTGAAGTGTTGGTGCTTAATGTAAAAATATATAGTGTAAACGATAAATTTTGAGAATTGCAGAAAAATTGACAATTCTGCTGGCTACTGTATACAGGCCACCAGGGCACCATAAAGATTTAATCAAAGAATTTGCGGACTTTCTATCAGAATTAGTATTGGCTGCAGATAAAGTAATAATTGTTGGTGATTTTAACATACACATAGATAATGAAAAAGATGCATTGGGATTGGCTTTTAAAGACATTGTAAACTCAATTGGAGTTAGCCAACACGTGTCAGGACCTACTCATTGTCGTAATCATACTCTAGATCTAATATTATCACATGGAATAGATGTTGATGTCGTTGAAATTCTGCAGCAGAGCTATGACATCTCTGATCATTATCTAGTCTCATGTAAATTACATTTAGCCAAGGCTGCAAAGCCGACTCTGTGTTATAAATGTGTAAGACCTATAACTTCTGCCACTAAAGATTGCTTTATCAATAATCTTCCTAATCAGTTTCATCATCTCAGCATCCCGGATAGCTTAGAAGAACTTGATTTTGCAACAGAAACTTTTAACTCGCTCTTTTCCAGCACTTTAGACACAGTTGCTCCACTGCGCTTAAAGAAGATTAAAGAAAATAGTCCAACGCCTTGGTACAACGAGGACACTCAGCCCCTTAAGAGAGCAGCCAGAAAAATGGAGCGCAACTGGAAGAAAACAAAACTAGAGGTATTTCGGATTTCATGTAAGGACAGCTTGATTGCTTACAGAGAACTTTAAAAGCTGATAGATCTTATTTTTCAACCCTATTAGAAGAAAATAAACATAATCCTAGGTATTTTTTTGAAACAGTGGCTAAACTAATGAAAAAGAAAGCTTCAAGCACAGAAGTTTCCAAGCAACACAGCATTAAAGACTTTATGAACTTCTTCACTTATAAGATCGATAATATCAGGGAGAAAATTATAACTAAGCAACTGTCTACTACAGCATCGCATCAGGGAGTGCACTGTAGTCTACCTGAGGAAAAAATTGATTCATTTGTTGCTTTAGGAGAGGAAGAAATGAAAAAAAGAAAAAAAAACTTGATCCTACAGAATTAGTAAATTACAGGCCAATCTCAAATCTGCCTTTTCTGTCGAAGATATTAGAAAAAGCAGTGAGGAAGAAATTATATCTGCGAGGATTTTCAGTCACGTTTTAGACCGTACCAATAATACTGAGACAGCCCTCGTTAGAGTTACAAATGATTTGCTCTTATCATCCGATCGTGGTTGTATATCTATTAGTGTTACTTGATCTTAGTGCTGCATTTGACACCATTGACCACAACATTCTTTTAAATAGACTAGAAAACTATGTAGGCATTGGTGGATTGCACTAGCATGTTTAAATCATACTTATCAGACCGTTATCAGTTTGTAGCAGTAAATGAAGAGATGTCTTATCGATCACAAGTTCAGTATGGCGTACCACAGGGCTCAGTACTAGGACTGCAGCTGTTCACAATGTACATGCTACCATTAGGAGATATCATTAGGAAACATGGAATTAGCTTTCACTGTTATGCCGATAATACTCAGCTGTATATTTCTTCACGCCCTGACGAAACTTTCCAATTCACAAAATTAACGGAATGCATAGCTGATATAAAAAATAGGATGACTAGTAATTTCCTTCTACTTAATTCTGAAAAAAACAGAGATTATAATTACTGGACAAAAAACTTCCTCACGTAATAACCTAGAATACTGTCTAACACTTGATGGCTGCTCTGTCAAGTCTTCGTCGTCAGTCAGGAACCTGGGTGTGCTCTTTGATACCAGTCTTTCATTTGAAAGTCATGTGTCTAGTATCTGTAAAACTGCAATTTTCCATCTTAAAAATATATCTTTAATTACGTCAAGTCAAGTTAAGTCATCTTCATTTATAAAGCGCTTTTAACAATGTAGATTGTTTCAATGCAGCTTTACAGAGATAAACATGTAATTTAAACATTATGCTTTATAGCGTAAGAATTAGCCTACTATATATTACCGTATGTCTAAAGGGGTCGCACACCGGACGAGAAGCACAGCACCGTGTCTATACCTTGAGTTGTCATAGATCTAGCAGCTTTTAAGGCCTCTCTGTAAGCAATCAAGCTCTCCTTCCATTAAATCCGAAATACCTCTAGTTTTGTTTTCTTCCAGTTGTGGTCCATTTTTCTGGCTGCTCTCTTAAGGGCCTGAGTGTGCTCGTTGTACAACAGCGTTGGACTATTTTCTTTAATCTTCTTTAAGCGCAACAGAGCAACTGTCTAAAGTGCTGGAAAAGAGCGAGTTAAAAGTATCTGTTGCAATATCAAGTTCTTCTAAGCTATCTGGGATGCTGAGATGATGAAACTGATTAGGAAGATGATTGATAAAGCAATCTTTAGTGGCAGAAGTTATAGGTCTAACATATTTATAACACGGAGTCGGCTTTGCAGCCTTGGCTAAATGTAATTTACATGAGACTAGATAATGGTCTGAGAGGTCATTGCTCTGCTGCAGAATTTCAACGGCATCAACATCTATTCCATATGATAGTATTAGATCTAGAGTATGATTACGACAATGAGCAGGTCCTGACACGTGTGGTCTAACTCCAATTGAGTTTACAATGTCTTTAAATGCCAATCCCAATGCATCTTTTTCATTATCTATGTGTATATTAAAATCACCAACAATTAGGACTTTATCTGCAGCCAATACTAATTCTGATAGAAAGTCGGCAAATTCCTTGATAAAATCTTTATGGTGGCCTGTATACAGTAGCCAGCAGAATTCTCAAACGTGATTTACCGTTTACACTATATATTTTTAAATTAAGCACCAACATTTCAAAAGAAGTATATTTAAAACTACATTTCTTAGTGGTTTTGAAAATATTACTATAAATTACAGCAACACCTCCCCCTTTGCATTTCAGACGAGGTTCATGTTTATAACTGTAATCTTGTGGGGTTCACTCATTTAAAGTAATATAATCGTTTGGTTTTAGCCAGGTTTCTGTCAAACACAGCAAATCTAGGTTATAATCTGAAATCATATCATTAAAATAAGTGCTTTTAAAGTAAGGGATCGGATATTCAGGAACCCAAGCTTTAACATTTGCTCATCTGTATTATATCTGTTTTTTATCTATTGAACATCAATTAAATTTTTAACTTTAAATGGGTTTAGATGTTTTTTTTGGATTTCCAAATTCGGGGAACAGACACAGTCTCTATAATGATATCTAGGTGAAAGAGGCTCTGTGTGATGGGATTTATCTGACCTTGGTGACGCGAGGCCACTAGCAGATGGTCGGTTTAGCCAGTCTGTCTGCTTCCTGACCTGAGCCCCAGATTGTCATGTTTTAGCTCTAAGACTATGTGCCATATTACTAGAGAGAAGAGCAGTACCATCCCAGGAGGGATGAATACCATCTCTTTTCAACAGGTCAGGTTTTCCCCAAAAACTTTTCCAATTGTCTATGAATTGTATATTATTTTGCAGACACCACTTAGACAACCAACCATTGATTGATTGATTGATTGATTGATTGATTAATACTTTATTCATCCCGAGGGAAATTTAGGTATCCAGTAGCATACAAAGACAAAAACATACATAGAAATATACATACATTAAAACCTATAAAATAGAATTAAAATACAATATAATATAATATAATTACCTTATAACACTGTAGCCACAGTAAGCAGTGCAAAAACTGTAAATAGTGCTAATGGAGTGGAGATGTAGGTAAACCATACAGAGACAGATGGAAGTACCAGAAGTACAGCTGGAGGTAGAAAAATTGTCCAATTATCTATTATCCTCCCTGTTGTACAGTCTGATGGCCAGTGGGACAAAAGAGTTTTTAAGTCTGTTGGTGGAGCTGGGCTGAGACAGCAGTCTGCCACTGGACACACTCCTCTGCCTGGCAAAGGTGTTGTACATAGGGTGGTTGGGATTTTCCAGTATGGACAGTAGTTTGTCCAGGGTCCCAGTCGACTGACGTCTCTCTTCTTGCTGTTTCCTCCCCAACAAACTACAGCATAACAAAGGACGCTGGGCACCACAGACTGGTAGAACATCAGCAGGAGTTTTTTGCAGATGTTAAAAGACCTCAGCCTTCTCAAGAAGTACAGATTGCTCTGCCCTTTCCTGAGCAGAGTGTCCATATTTGCTGTCCAGTCCAGCTTGTCATCCATTTGCAGCCCCAGATATTTGTAGGTCCTGACCACCTCCACATCAACCCCATCGATGGACACAGGCCGTAGATGTGGTTTCTTCCTTCTGAAGTCCACCACTATCTCCTTTGTTTTGGAGGGGTTCAGCTGTAGATGGTTGATCCTTCACCACCTCATGAAGTCCTCAACCAGGCTCCTGTACTCCCCCTCCTGTCCATCCTTAATACAGCCAACTATCGCAGTGTCATATGAGTATTTCTGTACGTGGCAGAGCCCGGAGTTGTAATGAAAGTCAGATGTGTACAAAGTGAAGAGGACAGGAGAGAGCACGGTCCCCTGTGGCACTCCAGTACTACTGACCACAGTGTCTGATGTCCAGCCCTTCAGTCTGACATACTGTGGTCTGTCTGTGAGGTAGTCTGTAATCCATGTCACCAGGAGTGGATCCACCCTCATCTCTATCAGCTTGTCACTCAACAGGAGCAGCCGTGTGGTATCAAAGGCGCTGGAGAAATCAAAAAACGATATTCTCACAGTTCCCCGCTCGTCTTCCACTCCCATCTTCTCCTGGTATCCAAACTGCAGTGGATCTTGTGCGTGGTGAACCTGGGGTCTGAGGACACGAAGCAGCAGCCGTTCGAAGGTCTTCATGAGGTGTGATGTCAGTGCTACTGGTCTATGGTCGCCCGGCTCCCTGGGTGTTTTTCTTGGGAACCGGGATGAGACAAGAAGTCTTCCAGAGCACTGGGACCCTCCCCAGCTGCAGGCTCAGGTTGAAGACATGCTGAAGTGGCTCCCCAAGTTCAGCAGAGCAGGCTTTAAGCATCCTTGGACACACTCCCTCCGGGCCCGCTGCTTTTCTTGGTCGTACCCTCCTCAGCTCTCTGCTCACCTGATCTTTGGTGATGGTGATGGGGAGGGGTGTTGAGCTGTCCCTGTGTGTGGAGGATGGTGGTGGTCTGCAGTCTGAGGTGGTAATGTACATGGTGATGGCATTGGGGGAAGTGATGGACATGGGAGCATGAAGTAGGCTGTCGCTGGTTATGGGACGTGGTGTATCAAACCTATTAAAAAACTGGTTCAGCTGGTTTGCTCTCCAAGCCTCCCCCTCTCCTGTGACACTGCCCTTCTTCTTACAGCCTGTGATGGTTTTCATGCCATCCCATACATCCTTCATGTTATTGTGCTGCGACTTCTGTTATATCTTCCTTCTGTAATCCTCCTTCGCTTCTCTCAAGTGGACCTTGAGTTCCCCCTGTACACGCTTCAGCTCCTCTCTGTTACCATCCTTGAATGCCCTCTTCTTCCTGTTTAGTATGTCTTTGACATTACTGGTGATCCAGGGCTTGTTATTGGGGAAGCAGCGTACCGTTCTAGTGGGGACCACAACGTCCATGCAGAAGTTCAGGTAGTCAGTAGTGCAGTGTGTGACCCCCTTAATGTCCTCAGCAAGTACTTCCTGCAAGACGCTCCAATCAGTACATTCAAAGCAGTCTCTCAGAGCCTCCGTTGCCTCAGGAGACCATTTCCTAAAGGAGCATTTGGTCGTGGGCTGTCTCTGGATATATGGTTTGTACTGTGGCGTAAGAAGGACCAGATTATGATCAGACTTTCCCAGTGGAGGCAGAGGAGTGGCGATGTAAGCTTCCCTCACGTTGGCATACAGGAGATCTAATGTCCTGTTTTTCCTTGTGGGGCAGTTTCGATTGGTGAAAGTCTAACAGTGTGGAGTCCAGTGTCACGTGGTTAAAGTCCCCGGAAATGGCGATGAATGCATCCGGATGTTGTGTTTGCAGTCTTGCAATGGTGGAGTGGATTACGTCACATGCGTTCTCTGCGTGCGCACGCGGAGGAACGTAAACAACAACAGCAATGGCGTGGGATAACTCCCTAGGCATGTAATACGGTCTGAGACCTACCGCCAGCAACTCAATATCTCTGTTGCAAACAATCCCCTTCACCGTAACGTGCCCCTGGTTGCACCATCTGTTGTTAATAAACAGTGCGAGTCCCCCTCCTTTACTTTTGCCGCTGTGTCCACAGTCCCGGTCTGCTCTCACTGTAGTGAAACCAAATAGATCCACATTAGCATCCGGAGTGTTCTGGGTTAGCCAGGTTTCAGAGAGGCAAAGTAAACTGCACTCTCTGAATGTCTTGTTCGTCCTTACAAGGGCAGCGAGCTCATCCGTTTTGTTGGTCAGACAGTTCACATTCCCCATTACTATCGATGGAACTGCGGGCTTGTACTTCCACCACTTAGCCGCTTGTCTAGCCTTCACCTTCACTCCGGCTCTGCATCCTCGGTGCCTCTTCCTCAGCTCCTCAGGTATGTGGTGAAAATACCGGCTCGTCGCATTGTTTGGAGTGAAAGCAGCTTCTCCCTTGAATAAACAAGTTGTCCACCGCTGTATTGTCCGTAAAAAGTCATTGTATCCATAGGATATATAAGGTTTTACACAGCAAGTTTTATATAAAGAGTTAAGTGTTTTAAACCACTTAAAGTATTGAAAATAACACAACACGTACGGAGCTACTCGATCTGCGTCCTGCTCGCGCAGGCGCTAATGTGATAGATTGAGTAAACACAATCTACAAACTATCTCATCACTCCTGCGAACAGGAAGGGGGCTAGAGCAAATAACAGTGCTTGACATCATACTTACAAGTTCACACACCTCTTTGATATTAATTTTGGTGATCTCCGACTGGCGGAGTCTAACATCATTAGTGCCGACATGAATAATGATCTTAGAGAATTTACGATTAGTATTAGCCACTACTTTTAAATTTGCTTTGATGTCAGGCGCTCTGGCTCCTGCCAAACATGTGACTATGGTGGCTGGTGTCTCTATTTTCACGCTCCATGTGATCGAATCACCAATTACCAGAGCACAATCAACAGAATTGTCAGTGGGTGTGTCACTGAGAGGGGCAAATCGTTTTGTTATGGTAATCGGAACCAGAAGAGATTTTTTTGATCCGCGACTAGAGCGATCCCTCACTGTCACCCATCTGCCCTGCTGCACAGGCAATAATTCAGCAGAACCGAATCATGTAAAGAGTTCACTATTCACTATGCTGGCTGCATCCAAAATAGTATCTAAAGCTCTAGCACTCTTACGATCCTCAATTAAAGTTTGGATGCGTGTCTCTAGTTCTGAAATCTTCTCCGCCAGCCTGACTGTCTCCTTGCATTTATCACATATAAATCCTATATTGCAGACAGAGAAGGCTATGCTAAACATGTGACATGAAGTGCAGGTGACAATAACAGGACAAGACATTACTCACCATGTTTGTTGACTGATTCTTACTCACCTGGGCTTTTTATGAACTCATGGGGCGCGTGGGAGAAAAATAAACGAATAAATAACTGAGCGGACGGGTGGCGCGTTAACAGGCTAGCGAGTTACTAACATGTGTTAACAATAACTAGCTAAATAACTAGCGATGTCAGGTTAATCTGAGATGTTGGGTGAGATGTATTTAGTAGTATAAACAACTAGAAATTATAGTAAATGATGGTTCAAAACAAAGAAATACGAAGCTAATACGAGGCTTAGACGGAGCTTACAGCCTCACAGCAGTGAGTCATACGTCATATGCTCTCAATGCAAAATTCAGAACAATTAGTTAATGCGTTCATGACATCAAGGCTAAATTATTGTAATGCTATTATGGGTGGTTGCCCTGCACGCTTAATAAACAAACTACAGCTGGTCCAAAACGCAGCAGCTAGAGTTTTTACTAGAACCAGGAAGTATGACCATATTAGCCCGGTTCTATCAACACTGCATTGGCTCCCTATTAAACATCATATAAATTTAAAGATTTAGCTCCGCAGTACTTGAGCGAGCTCTTAACGCATTATAGTCCTTCACGTCTATTACGATCTCAAAATTCCGGCCAGTTGATAATACCTAGAATATCAAAAACGACTGCTGGTGGTAGATCATTTTCTTATTTAGCACCTAAACTTTGGAACAGTCTTCCTATCATTGTCCAGGAAGCAGACACACTCTGTCAGTTTATCTCTTCAACCTGGCATACACATATAACACTATACATTCCTATTATTCAAATTAGGTAAATGATTATTAGGCTGCATAAATTAGGTCAGCCGGAACCGGGAAAACTTCCAATAACACCTGATGTACTCTCTACATAATAAAAAGAATGGCATCTACGCTAATTTTAGTCTTTCTGTTTATTCCAAGGTTAACTGTAATCAGCCGGATCCGGGCCTTATCCAGATCAGATGATGGACCTACGCCTAGACATGAATACAACGCATGATGTAGTCAGCTGGATCCGGGCCATATCCAGATCAGATGGTGGACTTCCGCCTGGACACGACCACAACGCATCCCTGAAGTGTCAGCAGAGATTGGGTCAACTAGACTCTCCCCTGTGAAGGCCTCATCGACACGACAGCCATCGGCACTGATCCTCAACAAACTCATCTCCATACCCGCGTGATGAATTTGGTCTTCAAACAGATGAACTGCATAATATAATGTTCCAATCCAATCTGACCTCTGACCTGTAATGCTGCCTGCATCATAATCATACACTGTTCGTTCGCTGTGGATTGATCACTGTGACAGGCGTTTGAATGGGACCCAGCATAACCCTTGTGCTTTAAGAGGTTGGGTGATACACTGAAAGAGTCAAAGATAAATTGACACAACCTTACATTCAAATCAGGCTCTCGGAGCGCAATACAGTTAGTTTTTCTTGCCATATATAGAGTCAGCAGTCTAAAAAATATATCAACACCACGAATAGTTTTAACAGTATGTAGTTAATCAAATATCGACATTTATTCATTCAAAATCACCAACGAACACCAATTATAGCTGCATACTCTAGAATGCTTTGACTAGCTACCACAGCGCATGATCCCAAAGGGAACAGCTGCCAATTCCTCCAAGATGTTAAAACGTATCATTTGTATTAATTAAAATTACTTTTAACATTCAAAAACAGTTATATTCAAAATCCAAAGGTTGGTTGTATTGGTAGTAGACTTAATACAGGTGACATTTCCAATACCTCCCTTCATGTATTTACAGTAAACAATAATTTTTCAGGAAATGTCTCTAAAAGTTTTTTTTTCTTTTATCATGTTTCAAAGGTTGTAGTTCCTAATAACCAGACTGACTTACAACAGGTGAAATTGTGCCAATAGCTCAAATTTCACCCTTGTAAGCACAGTAGACATTTTTTTTAATAAAAACATTAGGCCTACTGTGATTCACTTAAAGTGTTTTTTTTTCATGTCCTAAAGCTTGTGGTAATACTTATTACAGGTGAAATTGTGCCAATACTTTCCTGTAATTCTGCAATTCACCAAATGGTTTTTATTTTTATTTATCAAATTATATTATAATAAATTATACGTTTTAACCACTTGGTGGATTTGCCAGACGTTCCCTTAAGAATCATGTGCTGTGGTAGCGCGTCAAAGCATTCTCGAGTATAAATACGAAGCTATAATTCATGTAGGTGATTTTGAAGGAATATTTTATGTTGATATACAATAGTTACATACTGTTAAAACTAATCGTGGTGTTGATATATTGAGACTGCTGACTCTGTAGAACAGTGGCATGGAAAACGTCTCGGTTACGTATGTAACCCTCGTTCCCTAAGTAGGGAACGGAGACGTTACGTCGGATGACGACAAATGGGGTTTCGCTTAGAACACCTATCGACTTCGAGTTTACAAAACGAGCCAATGGCAAAGAAATGCCATGGGTCTGCGGAATTTGCATGACGTAACTCCGCCCCACCTCGTGGGTATAAAAGGAGGACGCCGGCAACATGTTATGTTTCTTCGCTGAGGAGCCATTAGAAAATACACACATGACCCGAAGGATGGATGAACACTGGGGTGTCCAGCCGCAGGTGGAATATTTCAACCCCAGGGGTGGCAAGGTGGCTTTCCAAGGGAAAGACACATGCTCAGAGAGGCTTACAGTGGAAATACACATGTGGGGGTAACTCCGGAGAGGGACCATGCACACGGGAGGCACCTAGCGGACGCACAGGCAATAGACACTGGCGCCAGCGTCAGGAGTGCTGGAGGAACTCAGGGCTTGCGGAGAAGCTCACCTGAGGAAAAATCACACGTATCCAGTCCGTGGAGTGGAATGGCGAGCAAGCGAAGACATCTGAGCGGGTCCAATACTAGCTGGTTGAAGCAAGTACAAGAGAGGACACTGGCTCCACTCGGAGATAGTAGAATCTGGTGAATGTGTTAGGTGTCGCCCAGCCTGCAGCTCTGGGGGGTAGTGGGCAGTCACACCAAGGGGGCACGGTCGACCTTGCTGCTGGTATGCCAAAGTAATGGTGTCTACTATCCAGTGGGACAACCTCTGCTTGGAGAGAGCCTTTCCCTTCAGCTTCCCACCATAACAGACAAAGAGCTGGTCTGAGGTCCTGAAACACTGCGTCCTGTCTACATAAGCGCGGAGAGCACGTACTGGACAGAGCAGTGCCAAGGCTGGGTCTGCCTCCTCCGAGGGCAGCGCTTGCAGGTTCACCACCTGGTCCCGGAAGGGAGTGGTGGGAACCTTGGGCACATATCCAGGCCGGGGTCTCAGGATCACGTGAGAGTAAGCCGGCCCGAATTCCAGGCACGCTTCGTCAACGGAGAATGCTTGCAGGTCCCCTACCCTCTTGACAGAGGCCAGTGCAACTAGGAGCGCTGTCTTCATTGACAGGTTTTTAACTTAAGCTCCACTGATTGCAAAGGCTCAAAGGGAGCACTCTGCAGGGCAGTTAGAAACACCGCGAGGTCCCAAGAGGGAACGAGAGGAGTGCGAGGAGGATTCAGTCTCCTCGCTCCTCTCAAGAACCTGACGATCGTGCTTCCCTAAGGACTTCTACCAAGACATGGTGTGCGGCGATAGCGGCAACATAAACTTTGAGGGTGGAGGGAGACAGCCTTCGCTTCAAGCCATCTTGAAGGAAGGAAAGCACGACACCAACCGAACACCTCCGGGGGTCTTCTCGGCGAGAAGAGCACTAACTGACGAAGAGGTTCCACTTCAACGCATAGGCGTGTCTCGTGGACAATGCTCTAGCGGAAGTGATGGTAGCCACCACCGCTGGTGGTAGGGTACTCAAACCTGCCTCGTCCCGTCCAAGAGCCACACGTGGAGGTTCCAAAGATCGGGACAAGGGTGCCACAGGGTGCCCCGTCCCTGAGAAAGGAGGTCCTTCCTCAGAGGGATTGGCCAAGGAGATGCTGTCGGGTGCAGGTCCGGGTGGGTCAGTACGGCGCAACCAGAAGGACCTGCTCCTCGTCCTCCTTGACCTTGCGCAAGACCTGTGCTAGAAGGCTCACTGGGGGAAATGCATACTTGCGGCCCCGCGGCCAGCTGTGCGCCAGTGCATCCGTGCCAAACGTGCCCTCAGTCAGGGAAAAATACAGGTCGCAGTGGGTCGAGTCGTGAGAGGCAAAGAGGTCTGTCTGCGTCCCCGAACTAGTCCCAAATCAGCTGAACCGACTGGGGATGGAGTCGCCATTCTCCAGGGAGGGGCTGAAGCCGTGAGAGCTCGTCGGCTGCACAGTTTAGGACTCCGGGAATAAAAATGGCTCGAAGCGACCTCAGATGCTTCTGACTCCATGAGAGGAGGTGGCGGGCGAGTTGCGACATACGGCGGGAGCATAGACCACCTTGATGGTTGATGTACGCTACAGTGGCAGTATTGTCTGACCGGACTAGTGCGTGTTGACCCCTGAGCAACGCCCGAAAGCGGTGCAGGGCAAGGCGTACTGCCAACAACTCGAGGCAATTGACATGCCATAGGCGCTGGGTCCCTGTCCAGGAGCACGCGGCAGCATGTCCATTGCACATGGCGCCCCAGCCCATGGTGGAGGCATCTGTTACAACACCATGCTGGGAAGCTCGTTCCAGGGGGACACCCGCCCTGAGAAAACTGAGGTTCGACCACGGGGTGAAGGTCTGACGGCAGGTCAGAGTAACTGGTATTCGGAGCGTGCCTTGTTGCCATGCCCATCTCGGGACTCGGTCGCCAAGCCAAAGCTGAAGTGGTCTCATATGAAGCAATCTGAGTGGCGTTGCCGCGGCTGCAGATGCCACATGCCCCAGGAGCCTCTGAAATTGTTTCAGTGGAACCGCACTCTTGCCCTGGAATTGTCTCAGACAAGTCAGCAGTGACTGCGCGCGCTCGCTCATAAGCTGCGCGGACATGGCGACCGAGTCGATGTCCATGCCGAGAAAAGAGATCCTCTGCACAGAGCAAAGTTTGCTCTTCTCCCAGTTGACCCGAAGGCCCAAGCGAGCTAGGGGCCGGAGCACAAGGTCCCTGTGTTCGCAAACCTGGTCTCGAGAGTGAGCTAGGACAGTCAGTCGCCGAGATAGTTCAGGATGCGAACCCCGTGTTCCCATGGAGGAACAAGGGCTGCCTCGACAACCTTTGAGAAGCCGCGAGGAGACAGGGCTAGCCCGAATTGGAGAACAGCGTACTGATATGCGCGCGCCCTGACAGCAAACCGTAGGTATGGTCTAAGTTGAAGGAAAACGGAGACATAAAAGTAGGCATCCTTCAGGTCGATCGCTGCAAACCAATCCTGTGGCCGCACACATCCGGAATGCGTTTGGCCAGGAGCATCTTGAACGGCAGCCTGTGAAGGGGCAATTCAGATGTGTAGGTCCAGGATTGGCCATAACCCACCAGATTCTCCGGGACAATGAGGTAGGGGCTGAAAACCCGGACCTCATCTGGCTGGAGGGACAGTCTCAATCGTACCCTTCGCCAGTAGGGTAGCAACCTCCACTCTCATGATAGGGGTGTAGCCACCGACCATAGTGGAGCGGACTCCCCTGAAGCGGGGAGGAGACCGCGCGAACTGAATCGCATAGCCGAGCCGATGGTTCGCACGACCCAGCGGAACAGATAGGGAAGCTCTAGGCAGGCTCCCAAGAACTGTGCCAGCGGAGTCAACGAACCACAGACGTCCCCTCGGTGGTGCAGCGAAGCGGAATGACCGGCCCAGACGTGGACGGCATAGCGGCCCGGAGTGGGGGAACGGTCATAACCGCACCCTGACAGGGGAGGCCAGGGAAGGACCAGCGGGGGCCTGCTCAGCCAGGGGTCTGGCGACAGAGGGGGATGAGAGCGGTACGGTCCAGGGACGGCACACACTGTCATCCGGCTCTGAGACAGAGGGGGACGAGGGGTGCACGGCTCGGGGGTGGCGCACCGTGTTGTCCGTGAACTCTGTATGCTCAGAGACGAGAGAGTCAGTTCCTTCTGAATAAGGATTCTTCCGCAGCCCTCCAACGGGGAAAGGAGTGGCCCTGCTACCAACTCCTGGAAAGAACTGACTCCCATCTCTGAGCGGGGGCGGGACTGGAGAGGGCTGAGCACGGTCTTTCAAAGCCAGCCCGGGTGAACGGGCGGGGTTGGAACCATGGGAGGGTGCCTTCGGCGGTTGGCAGACTGAGGGATCTGAGCGGACGGCGGGGCCATAGGGCAGAATAACCTCGATCTGCTCATAGGCGGTTGAGAACTGTTGGGCGGAAGCACTCAACCGCACCGCCGAAGAGGCCGACCTGGGATATGGGGGTGTCGAGCAGGCGAGTCCGCCCGACATCCTGCACATCAGACCGGTCAGCCCCAGAATGGTGAACATCACCTGACTCCGAGAGCGCATGGCCACCTTCGTCGCTCGGAGAGCAAGGTCAGTGGCGGCGCGCAGCTCATTGAAGAGCCTCGAGTCAGTCGCGCCCTCATGCATATCCGTGAGCATCTGGGTCAGGTAGACCAGCAGAACGGTCATTGGATGCAGTGAGGCGGCTGCCTGTCCTGTGGCACTATGGGATTTCGCCACAGATTAGTGTAGACGAATAGAACTACAGGCTTCGGACGGGTGCTTAGGATTGCGCCGGGAAGCACTCTGAGGACACAGTAGCATCGCAACAGAGCGTTCAACCGGGGGGACCCCAGTGTACCCATGGGCAGCGGCCCGGTTGAGGGGAGGGAAGGCGGATGAGACCAACGAGCGGTCCTGAGAAGACAAGGGGGTCTTCCCGGACGTCGAGATCTCATCATGCACGTCCGGGAAGAAAGATATTGGGGTTTGCCATGGACTCGGGTCGGCGGCCTTACCCAAAAAACAATCGTCCCAGGAAAGCATGGCCGTCATCTCCGGATCAGACTCAGGCACAGCCAAATGCACACCGGAAGGTGGCAGCTGTGATGAGTCGTCACTTCCAGAAGAATCAAGCCCACTTAGTGATGCTGCTACAGACATAGCACCATCCTCTGTAGCTTCAAATGAAAACACACGGGCCACCCGAGGGTAGACTCGTGGAATCACCTGATTGCTAGCGGGCACCGTCATTGAAGAGGGGGGCTGGGGTCGCGGACACAGAGTCGGCGCCTTGTTCCAGACCATCACCCTCAGGTCACCCTGGTCACCAGTCGAAGATCGGGGGGTGGATGAGGGGACTCTCACTCTTGCGAGTTCATCGAGTCTCGACCTAAATGACGCGATGATCCACGAGCGCTGTTCAAGCATGATCAATGCCCAAACACACTAGACAGCGCTTGTGCCCATCAGAATCCGATACCAATCTGCCGCAACCAGAAATGCACGGGCAAGCCGTCTTTAAAAAGACGTGCCGCGTGCGAGCTCTTTTGTGAGAGGAGAAAAAACTCACTCACTGGCAGATCACTGCACAGATCAGCAGGCAATGTGAATTCGCTGCAGATCGCCGTCACACCAATACCAGAGAGAATTGCCCGTCTCGTAGAGCGAAGTCAGAAATGGTGGTGAGTGAAGAGATACTCTTGGCTCCGAAGCGAAAACATAACTGCATGTTGCCGGCGTCCTCCTTTTATACCCACGAGGTGGGCGGAGTTATGTCATGCAAATTCCGCAGACCCATGGCATTTCTTTGCCATTGGCTCGTTTTGTATACTTGAAGTCGATAGGTGTTCTGAGCGAAACCCCATTCGTCGTCATCCGACGTAACTTGGAGTGACTACAAAAGGGAACTAACTTTACCGCGCTCCGAGAGCCCTCTAGTGGTCGGAAGCATTTCCGTTGTGTTGCGGCTTTATTTCGTTGTGTTGTGCATTTTCTGTTGTGTTGTGCATTTTCTGTTGTGTTGTGGCTTACTTCCGTTGTGTTGTACATTTTCCGTTGTGTTGTGGCTCTTTTCTATTGTGTTGTGGATTCATTTTGTTGTGTTGTGGCTTAATTTCGTTGTGTTGTGAACTTATGTTTGCTTTTTAAATTCCTTTGTGTTGTGCACTACTGGGCCACCGTACTCACGGAGGAGCGGAAGCATAAAAGGAGGAGCGACAACAGTGAATATCCAGAGAGGACCAGGCCAGACTATTTTATTTGATGTTTTGTTGTATTATGTGTGGCGGCAGTCGATCGTGAGGGGCTGCCATCTTTACTTTCGTTTTTGTATTTGTTTATTTATTTTATTAAAGGCTAACTAAACACGAAAACAACTTTTTTAGTTAATGATCTGTGAGACTGGGGCTTTATTAATGCTGTTCATTGATTTGAGTAAATTATTTTACATTTGGGTATAAAGTGTTTTAATTCTACAATATATGGTGTAAAAACGTCTGAGTGCTGCCCTCTTCAGGTTGAGAGTGGCTACTGCAGTTGTATTTTCCTATTGGATGTTGTGATACTGCGTGATGTAAGCAGGTACCTGGGCTCTGCCCACTTTTCAGCATTCAAATATTGCCATTGGATGGAGTCAGGCTCTGGTCAGGGATTGAGTTACCCTTTAAAAGTTTTTGAATGTTCACCGGTTCCTGCCTCCTTCTTCCCACAACAACGAACTGGGTTACAATATATATATATATATATATATATATATATATATATATGTGTGTATATATGTGTGTATATATGTGTGTATATATATATATATATATATATATATGAATTCTAAAATGAGTGTGAGATTGAAGGATGAGGCAGCTATCACTGACTGACAAACTCTTAAAATATATTCCTCACAAAAAATATAATGTGACCTAGGATTACAATTTACGACTCTGAATATAGTGCATGAGTCATATGGACCACTGCTATGATACTTTTATTGTTTAATTTTTGTAGCCACAGTGTGGACATTTTACAAACAAACAGAAAAAAGTAAATAACGTAATGTAATAATGTAAAGTTATCATTTCAACATTTTAAGGTTTAAACTTTGGGTAAGAACGACACTAGAATGAAAAAGGACCAGAATAATGTTTTAAAACTGAACAGAACAGAAGAGTGAAGTTTTTATTTTGCTGTTTGGATGAAGTTTGGTGTAAAGTAGTTTTGTATTTTCCCCTTTTAGACTGGCTGGCCACAGAGGTTGCCTAATGACTTATGAATCAAGTTTACTATAGCACATGCCAGGGCAAAAAGTTTCTCACTTATGTTAGGTTTCTGATTAGGGTGAACATTATGCGGACAGTGGAATCAACAACATTCACTATTTAGTTTGTCCTTATTGGTTTTTTATTCCACATTTTTTCACTTTATTCACTTTTGTCTATTAAGATGCCCTCAGTATCAAAAATGGTGCATTCTCCTCTGAAGGAGCATGGGATTAATGATCAGGCAGTGGTCTTTCAAGGTGCATGCATCTTCATTATTTTGGTGCTCGACAAGGTCTGTGCACTTCTGTTCACATTGGGCATATACCTCGCTGTCACTGAGACAGTCTCGAGTCGTTGACTGTGATGAAAAAATGAGGAAGTTTGACTATGGTGCAGTATTAATAATGTCTCAAATATTATATAGACTGAGAATTGCATGTGTGGTTTTATTTGATCAATTTAATTCTGCAAATTAAAAAAAGTTAAACAAATAAATAAAAGAAAAACAAACACACACACACATACTAATTGTTACCTAACGTGTTTAAAGATTTAAACAAGATTTAAATTACAGCTTTCAGAGATTAACAAATTGGTTAATCATTTTTGCTTCTCATGATCTGCTTTATTATAGATTACCTTACATTGCTTAATAAGGTTCTAACAAACACTGATTAACTGACCACTGACCATAAATGACCATCTGTGTATCTGTTTCAGTTATCTGCAATATTCATTCCTTTAAATAAGTCATGTATTTGATATTTGTTCCACCTCTTTATGGCTTAGCTAATTATGCCCTTATGAAAATCCACCATGGTTTTATTATAGCTACTATGAGTGTAGTGACCATAGTTTTCTTTGGCAGATTGAAAGACTACCATTTGTATAACCACATTTTTACAACAAATACCATGGTTAAACTATGGTTAGTGAAGCAAAACCATGGTTAATTTGTAGTTACCATGGTTTAACTATAATAAACATGGTTTTAACCATGGTTAATTTTCGTAAGGGTGGTATTGAACAAATTCCCACCAGGCAATCAACCAGGTCAGTTTCTTAGTCAATTTTTGCAAAACACTACCAAGATGGAACATATGCCAGGCTTTTCATTGACTAAGATGTTCCTAAAATCGTATCATGGCAAGTTGATCTAGTTAGTGTTACTCCTGTAAAATCAAGGTTGCTGTATGAAAATTGTACTTAATGGTTTTGTTCTAGAACCTGATTCTTACCCAGCTTCAGCTGTAAAACGACTGTTTAAAGGACCAAGAAACACATTACGTTTCGATCTGGCTGTGAGCATGCGCACTGCACTGTCTTCAGCACCACTGCGAGCGTGGACATTGAGCCTCAGACTTCAGTTCGCGTATGTGTGAAGACTCAACCGGTGGCTTTTGTTTTCTGACTCCATTTGCGTCGCGACAGGGCTTAACGTCAAGAAAGAACTTCACCGTGTCGAGTGAATTCTGAAAGGAAATATTAATAATAATTTAAAAAAAACACTTTCCACGTTAAAAAGAGCTCGGTTTGTCCGCGAGAGTGGGATGCCGTCCGTGAGATGATGTTTGTCTGTGAGGGGATTGCGCTTTAGAAGATCCACAATCCAGAAGGATGCTGGTGGGAAATGCTTGTCGACAGAGAGGACGAGATTTGTCAAAAAGCACTAGAACTCTTATCGGATCTTTGTTCTAAAGGGGAGGTTCAGAACGAAAACTGTTTGGATTTCATTTATTATTTTCGAGACCTTGCCAGGCCGAGGTATTCGGACTCAGGTAGGTGACACTTCTGTACAAAACGGTTCCATGTGATTTTTCCCCTCAGCATCACGAACAAGGTTAATACACTAAAGTACCATCTGAACTTCATATCCAGGCTATTTTCTTTTTTCAGTTGATTCAGTATTGACTTGTTGCTCAACAACTTATTACAAATCAACATCCAGGTGTGATCACGTTTAAGGAATGTCTACCACATTCATGTTATATCTTACTTGACGTTATGTGTCGGTGTCTGTTGAGTTTGGTGTAGCCTATAGACTCAGAACTTGTCAGACTTGTCAGAAATTCTAAAGAAATGCTAATGGAATTTCTCTCATGATTTGGAACGAATTATAACAATAATTAAATAGCCTACGATATCTATTAAATAAATCGTTTATAAATTATTTATTTATTTGCAGTTAATGCAGCAGGACCTTATATAATTCTTACCTGATCGTTATAGGAATTCATAGCAACCCCCCCCCCCCCCCCCCCCCCTCCATCCCTCCTTTTTTTTTTTACCCGTAAGCTATATGTCATCATTAATCTGGGGAAAAAGCTGCTCCTTATGTGAATCACTGGGTGCCAAAAGGTTGTAGGTTTGATCCATGAACTATCACAAGAGTCCTTAATCGAAACACTTAGATTAAGCCACACCACGCTTTATCCAGGAACCTTCAGGGTTGTCCATTTAATATCATTAATTAAATAATTTAATAATAATAATAATAAGAGCTTCAGAGCTTCACACCAATCCTGTCCTTATTAAAATCCATTCTCTTAATGCCATGTCTCTTGGGATATATATATTATTGTTATTATTCTTTATATACTACATTAGCTGAAGCCACATTGTCCAAGATGATAATTGTTGGATTTGATTCAAATGTGGCATCTGTTACTTCACATAATATATTGTGTATAAACTAAGATTAAGACAATGCACAACCTATTCCAACAGCAAAGGCTGTGACTAAACATTTATTGGCTAAACTAAGGTCTTCTCTTTCCAAAAAAAAAAAAAAAAAAAAAAAACGAGAATGTTCTCTTAAAGAGACAGTGGCAAGGAAATGAACCAAGCGGCAACCTTCCGGTCTCTCTTGAATCCAACACGGAAGTGACTTAAACTGCAATTCATTGACTGGCCGCTAGAGACAGGCTCCAAAAGAGAGTCAATCCCATTGACCCCCCATATTAATATGCCAAACTTTACAGCAGAAAAAAAATGTTTACAGCCTGGGACAAAAAGTGGTTTTTGTCTATATAGCTAATTTTACCCTTCATGACAACTGTGAGAGGGGTGTATTTTATTATAACTCATCTGTTTAAATTATATTAAGGCTTAAAGTTCTACGTGATTAGGGGCTTGAGTGTCAGGTGGATTGCCGCTGCTGTCACTACTAGCCGTTTGTTTGCTGCAAAAGTGTTTTTCTCCAAGGGAGTTCAGGACATTTAGACCAAGTGGCTGTGTAAACTATAATTAAATAATCAGCAGCATGCAGCCAGAGTGAAAAGAAAGAGGCAAAACAATAACTATCTAGCATCTCACTGTGCCGGAATGGTCGCCTCTTCTTTGAATGCCATGTTAACATTGTTATTACATTTGAAGGATATAGATTTGTCAGCCTGTATGCCACTTGGAGTCCCTGTATGCTCATCCATATGGTCTGTCTTTGAGCCTGTCTCCCTTGACTCTATAAATGAGATTGTTACAATTTTAAAACCTACTAGTTGCTTTCAGGATGTGATTCCCACTATATTTTTAAGCAGGTATTTCATGCTATCGGTCCTGACTTGTTGTCTATTATCAACAAATGTCTTCACACCGGGGTTGTTCCCAACAGCCTGAAACATGCTTCAGTTTTGCCTAAACTTAAGAAGTCCAGTTTGGATTCGACAATTCTGAGTAACTTCCGCCCAATTTCAAATTTACCCTTTATCTCAAAAATTCTTGAAAAAGTGGTTTTGTGTCAACTTCAGTCTTTTTTGAACGAAAATCAGATTTATGAGAAATTTCAGTCTGGTTTTAAATCTCGCCACAGTACGGAATCTGCACTTCTAAGAGTCATGAATGATATATTGCTGACTACAGATACCGGGCAATCCGTGGCTTTGGTCTTGTTAGATCTTAGCTCTGCTTTTGACCTGGTCGATCACAATATTTTAATTTCTCGTTTTGAAGCGTGTATGGGTTTTCGGGGTACAGTGCTACAATGGTTCCGCTCGTCAAGTCAAGTCAAGTCAAGTGTATTTATATAGCGCTTTTCACAATATAAATTGCATCAAAGCAGCTTCACAATATCAATCAAATAACATAATGTTTGTTTCTTAGTGAAAAAACATCCACGTTTGGTAGGGCTGATCAATGGTATTAATGCTTGGTTAATTATTTTGAATATCCCCAACTGAGCAAGCCAAAGGCAAAAGTGGCAAGGAACCGAAAAACTCCATCAAGTGACCTACTGGTGTCCTAAAACTCCATCAGGTGACCTACTGGAGAAAAAAAAAACCTTGGGAGAACCCAGGCTCAGTCGGGGGCCAGTTCTCCTCTGGCGTTTATGAACTAGAGGCCGGATTTATAGTAACTGTAATTTGATACAGAATTTTGTTTTATTTTATCACTTCGGGGTGGGTACGCGAACCGGAATCACAACGTTGTATCTCTAGAGTCGGAAAGGGATCCTCCATAGGGAGAGGCTAGTTGGCACTTCAGCACTGCGTTGTCATCGGGTCCAGGCAAAGCTCCTAGTCAGATCTGGATACGGCCTGGATCCGGTAGGCTGCGGGAAAACCTCAGGATAAACAAAGACACTAAAATTAGCGTAGATGCCATTCTTCTTATGATGATGTAACGAGTACATCAGGATTTAAGGAATGCAGCCTAACATTGAATTATAGAAGTCTATAATATATTATGTGTATGCTAGGTCAAAGAGATGTGTTTTTAGTCTAGCTTTGAACTGACAGAGTGTGTCTGCTTCCCGGACAATGGTAGGAAGACTGTTCCAAAGTTTTGGTGCTAAATAGGAAAAGGATCTACCGCCCGCAGTCGATTTCGATATTCTAGGTATTATCAACTGGCCCGAATTTTGAGATCGCAATAGACGTGAAGGACTATAATGCGTTAAGAGCTTTAAGTACTGCGGAGCTAAACCATTTAGTGCTTTGTAAGTAATCAACAATATTTTAAAATTTATACGATGTTTAATAGGCAGCCAATGCAGTGTTGACAGAACCGGGCTAATATGGTCATATTTCCTGGTTGTAGTAAGAACTCGAGCAGCAGCGTTTTGGACCAGCTGTAGTTTATTTATTAAGCGTGCAGGGCAACCACCCAGTAGAGCATTACAATAATCTTGTCTTAATGTCATGAAAGCATGAACTAATTGTTCCGCATTTGTTAATGAGAGCATATGTCGTAATTTAGATATATTTTTAAGATGGAAAAATGCGGTTTTACAGATACTAGACACGTGACTTTCAAATGAAAGATTGCTATCAAAAAGCACACCCAGGTTCCTAACCGACGACGAAGACTTAACAGAGCAGCCATCAAGTGTTAGACAGTATTCTAGGTTATTACGTGTGGAAGTTTTTTGTCCAATAATTAGAATCTCTGTTTTTTCAGAGTTTAGTAGTAGGAAATTACTAGTCATCCAATTTTTTAAATCAGCTATGCATTCCGTTAATTTTGTGAATTGGTAAGTTTCGTTAGGTTTTGAAGAAATATACAGCTGAGTATCATCGGCATAACAATGAAAGCTAATTCCATGTTTCCTAATGATATGTCCTAATGGTAGCATGTACAGAGTGAACAGCAGCGGCCCTAGTACTGAGCCTTGTGGTACGCCATACTGAACTTGTGATCGATAAGACATCTCTTCATTTACTGCTACAAACTGATAACGGTCAGATAAGTATGATTTAAACCATGCTAGTGCAATTCCACTAATGCCAACATAGTTTTCTAGTCTATTTAAAAGAATGTTGTGGTCAATTGTGTCAAATGCAGCACTAAGATCAAGTAACACTAATAGAGAGATACAACCACGATCGGATGATAAAAGTAAATCATTTGTAACTCTAATGAGAGCTGTCTCAGTACTATGGTGCGGTCTAAATCCTGACTGAAAATCCTCGCAGATATCATTTCTTTCAAGAAAGGAACACAGTTGTGAGGATACTGCTTTTTCTAATATCTTTGACAGAAAAGGCAGATTTGAGATCGGCCTGTAATTGACTAATTCTGAAGGATCAAGTTGCGTTTTTTTAACAAGCGGTTTTATCATAGCCAGCTTAAAGGTTTTTGGTACGTATCCTAGAGACAAAGACGAATTAATGATATTAAGGAGAGGATCTATGATCTCTGGAAGCATCTCTTTCAATAGCTTAGTCGGTAAAGGGTCTAACATACAAGTTGTCGATTTAGATGAATTAACGAGTTTTTAGAATTCTTCCTCTCCTATAGCAACAAATGAATAGAATTTTTCCTCAGGGAGACTACAATGCACTCCCTGATGCGATACTGTAGTAGACGGTTGCATAGTTATAATTTTGTCCCTGATATTATCAATCTTATAAGTGAAGAAGTTCATAAAGTCATTACTGCTGTGTTGCTTGGAAACTTCTGTGCTTGAAGCTTTCTTTTTTGTTAGTTTAGCCACTGTTTCAAATAAATACCTAGGATTATGTTTATTTTCTTCTAATAGGGTTGAAAAATAAGCAGATCTAGCTGCTTTTAAAGCCTCTCTGTAAGCAATCGAGCTCTCTTTCCATGAAATCCGAAATACCTCTAGTTTTGTTTTCTTCCAGTTGCGCTCCATTTTTCTGGCTGCTCTCTTAAGGGCCTGAGTGTGCTCGTTGTACCACGGCGTTGGACTATTTTCTTTAATGTTCTTTAAGCGCAACGGAGCAACTGCGTCTAAAGTGCTGGAAAAGAGAGAGTTAAAAATTTCTGTTGCAATATCAAGTTCTTCTAAGCTATCCGGGATGCTGAGATGATGAAACGCATTAGGAAGATTATTGATAAAGGAATCTTTAGTGGCAGAAGTTATAGGTCTCACATATTTATAACACGGAGTCGGCTTTGCAGCCTTGGCTAAATGTAATTTACATGAGACTAGATAATGGTCTGAGATGTCATCGCTCTGCTGCAGAATTTCAACGGCATCAACATCTATTCCATGTGATAATATTAGATCTAGGGTATGATTACGACAATGAGTGGGTCCTGACACGTGTTGTCTAACTCCAATTGAGTTTACAATGTCTTTAAGTGCCAATCCCAATGCATCTTTTTCATTATCTACATGTATATTAAAATCACCAACAATTAGTACTTTATCGTTAGCCAATACTAATTCTGATAGAAAGTCCGCAAATTCTTTGATAAAATCTTTATGGTGCCCTGGTGGCCTGTATACAGTAGCCAGCAGAAATCTCAAACGTGATTTATCTTTTACACTATATATTTTTACATTAAGCACCAACACTTCAAAAGAAGTATATTTAAAAATAGATTTCTTAGTGGTTTTCAAAATATTACTATAAATTACAGCAACACCTCCCCCTTTGCGTTTTAGACGAGGTTCATGTTTATAACAGTAATCTTGTGGGGTTTACTCATTTAAAGTAATGTAATCGTTTGGTTTTAGCCAGGTTTCTGTCAAACACAGCACATCTAGATTATAATCTGAAATCATATCATTAACTATGAGCGATTTTGAAGTAAGGGATCGAATATTCAGCAACCCAAGCTTTATCATTTGTTCATCTGTATTATATCTGTTTTTTATTTGTTGAACATCAATTAAATTTTTTACCTGACGTTTTTTGGATCTCCAAATTCGGGTAACAGACACAGTCTCTATATGATGATATCTAGGTGAAAGAGGCTCTATGTGATGAGATTTATCTGACCTTGGTGACGCGAGGCTGCTAGCAGACGGTCGGTTTAGCCAGTCTGTCTGCTTCCTGACCTGGGCCCCAGATTGTCATGTTTTAGCTCTAAGACTATGAACACCATCTCTTTTCAACAGGTCAGGCTTGCCCCGAAAACTTTTCCAATTGTCTATGAATTCTATATTATTCAACGGACACCACTTAGACAACCAACCATTGAGTGAGGCCAATCTACTAACTATCTCATCACTCCTGCGAACAGGAAGGGGGCCAGAGAAAATTACAGTGCCTGACATCGTACTTGCGAGTTCACACACCTCTTTAATATTAATTTTGGTGATCTCCGACTGGCGGAGTCGAACATCATTAGTGCCGACATGAATAATGATCTTAGAGAATTTACGATTAGCATTAGCCAGCACTTTTAAATTTGCTTTGATGTCAGGCGCTCTGGCTCCCGGCAAACATGTGACTATGGTGGCTGGTGTCTCTATTTTCACGTTCCGTGTGATCGAATCACCAATTACCAGGGCACAATCAACAGAATTCTCAGTGGGTGTTTCACTGAGTGGGGCAAATCGATTTGTTATGATAATCGGAACGGAAGAGTGTTTTTTTAATCCGCGACTAGAGCGATCTCTCACGGTCACCCATCTGCCCTGCTGCGTGGGCTCTACTTCAGCCGGAACCGAATCATGTACAGAGTTCACTATGCTAGGCGCATCCAAAAAAGTATCTAAAGCTCTAGTACTATCCTTACTATCCTCAATTAAAGTTTGGATGCGTGTCTCTAGCTCTGAAATCTTCTCCGTCATCCTGACTGTCTCCTTGCATTTATCACAAATAAATCCTATATTGCCATCGGAGAAGGCTATACTAAACATATGACATGTGACACAGGTGACAATAACAGGACAAGACATTACTCACCGTTTGTGTTGACTGATTCTTACTTACCTGGGCTTTTATGAACTCAAAGGCGCGGGCGCGCGAGAGAAAATAAATAATAAATAAATGAGTGCGGGTGGCGCGTAAACACTAGCGTGCGGTGCTAACAATAACGGAAGCTAGCGATGTAAGGTTAATCTGAGATGGTGGGTAAACTATATTTAGTAATATAAACAACTAGAAATGGTAGTAAATGATGGTTCAAAACAGAAAGAAATACGAAGCTAATACGAGGCGTAGAGCTTACAGCCTCGACGCAAACAAACTCACAGCAGGCAGGAAGGCAGACAGGAGCAATCGATCAGTCTAAATCACTCTAAAATATCTAATACTTACTTAGTTGATTGTTCTTACTTGTTCTTACTACTCGTTACTTAGTTGATTGTTCTTACTTGTTCTTACTACTCGTACTTATCTAATAGGACTTACTCTGTCCGTATTGGGCAACAGTGTTCTTCAGAAATGAAACTGGGGTCTGGCGTTCCTCAGGGTTCTATTCTTGGCCCGGAACTGTTTAATCTATACATGCTCCCCTTGGGTTCTATTTTATCTAGACATGGGGTCTCTTTCCATCTGTATGCCGATGACACTCAAATGTACTTGCCTTTGAAGCGTGATGATAAGCTTGCTTTAAAGCCAATATTGGACTGTCTGGATGAACTGAAACTTTGGCTTTCTAGTAAGTCTCAATGAGAGCAAAACTGAAATTATCTTGTTTGGCCCCAATGATCGTAGTACTCATGATTTTGATCTACAAACGTTGTTACCATATAGCACCACCTGTGTTCGGAATTTGGGCGTCTGGTTTGATAACAACCTCAAATTTGATAAGCAGATAGGTGCTGTGGTTAAGTCCTGTTTCTTTCACCTCCGTCTTTTAGCCAAGGTTAAGCCCTTCTTGTCTGCTAAGCACTTTGAGATTGCCCTACATGCATTCGTAACATCCAGATTGGACTATTGTAATTCTTTATATATTGGTGCCCCCCAGAAATGCATCACTCGCTTACAATTGGTCCAGAATGCAGCTGCACGCCTTCTCAAAGGGAAGCGTAAATTTGAACACATAACACCAGTGCTGATCTCGCTTCACTGGCTACCGGTTAAATTCAGAATTGATTTTAAAGTTCTCTTATTTGTTTTTAAGTCATTACAAAACCAGTCTCCACAGTACCTATCTGAATTACTTCGCCCAATCACCCAGTCAAGGTCACTCAGATCGGGGGACTCTCACTTACTATCTGTCCCTCGAACCAGACTAACGAACAGGGGTGATCACGCCTTTGCAGCATTCGGACCTAGGTTATGGAATAGCTTACCGGCTCACATCAGATCTGCCCAAACCCTGTCAATTTTTAAATCTACTTTGAAAACTCATTTCTTTTCAATAGCTTTTAATATAGCTTGATGTGTGTGTGTCTTTACATTGTACTTGTATGTTATGTCTCTTGGCCTTGTTAAGCACTTTGGTCAACGTCAGTTGTTTTTAAATGTGCTATACAAATAAAATTGTATTGTATTGTATTTTTTTTCGTAATATAATAGCATTATATTAGGGGTAATATTGAATAGCAAGTGCAGTGTTTTTGTGATTTTGCAATGATTATGTTTAGAGCTCTTTTTCCCCCCTTCTTACGGAAATGTTATAAGCATAACTAACATTTGGTATTCTTCAGCTCGGTTTTTGGTTCAGAGAAAGGGCTGCAGTGTGAAAGACCACAGGCTGGAGTTCCATCGCTTTATTAACCTCTAATTGGAGGACCTCAAAAAAGCTGTCCATGAGCTGAAGCCTACCACCTGTCCTCTAGACGCTATTCCTGCCAGGATTTTGAAAGAGGCTATTGACATCGTAGGTCCTTTTCTCGTCACCTTCATAAACAGCTGTCTAAGTTTGGGGACTGTTCCCACTGCTCTCAAACACGCTATTGTTAGACCGCTGCTCAAAAAACCCAACTTAGATCCCACCATACTGTCCAATTTTCGACCAATATCTCATCTGTCACTTCTGTCTAAGTTGATGGAGAAGCTTATTTTCTCCCAGCTTCAGTCTCACCTACAACTGCACGTCATTAGTGATACATTTCAGTCCGGTTTCAGGTCCAGACATAGCACTGAATCAGTGTTACTGAGGGTCCATGATGACATTCTTGGAGCTCTGGATAGTAAAAGCTCTGTGGTTTTGGTACTACTGGACCTTACCACTGCATTTGACACCATGGATCATTCCATCCTCATCTCCCGTCTTCAACATTTTGTTGGTTTGCAAGGCGCAGTCTTCAATTGGTTCTCTTCATATCTCACTAACAGAACTTTTTCAGTAATGCTCGACGACTTTTCATCCTCATCTGCTCCTCTGTCATCCGGTGTGCCTCAAGGATCCATTCTCGGTCCTGTTCTGTTCTCTCTCTATATGCTGCCACTTGGACAACTCATCTCCAATCATAACGTTCACTTTCATTTCTATGCAGACGACCTCCAGATCTACCTTCCTGTGATTCTGAACAATCGTTCTGCGCTGGACTCCGTCTATTATTTCCTTAGGGACATTAAGCAGTGGCTTTCCCAGAATTTCCTTCATTTGAATGAAGGAAAGACGGAGTACATCCTGTTCAGCCCTGACTCACCCAATAGTTATTTCAGTTTTGGTCCTCTAAATTTGGACAAAAATTTGCAGTAGGACAAACAGATTAGTGCTGTTGCTAAGGCAAGCTTTTACCAGCTAAGGCTTCTCAGTAAGGTCAGACCATTCTTGTCCCGAGCTGACTTTGAAAAAGTCATTCATGCCTTTATCAACTCGAGGATAGACTACTGTAATGCCTTAATCATCTCTTAATCGGCTTCAACTGGTTCAAAACGCGGCAGCACGTCTCCTCACCAACACCTCCAAACGCTCGCACATCACCCCCGTCCTCCGCTCGCTCCACTGGCTCCCGATACGGTTTAGGGTGGAGTATAAAGTCCTGCTGTTCGTGTTCAAGGCCATCAATGGTCTGGCCCCGGTCTACCTCGCCGATTTAGTAACGGTCTATCATCCACCCAGAACTCTGCGCTCATCTGAACACACCTATCTGGTCATTCCCAAATTTAAATATAAAAAGTTTGGAGGCCGGTCATTTGCTGTCCAGGGCCCTAAACTGTGGAATGCTTTACCAACACTCCTACGAAGCATCACCGTGTTGAGTGCTTTTAAATCACAGTTAAAAACTCATCTGTTCAATCTTAGACTCTGGCTGATATCTGTGTTTTGTTTTGTTCTTTCCCTTTTTTCTGTTGTCTATTGATGCTTTTACTGGAAAGCGCCTTGTGCACCTTTTGGCTGTTGTAAGGCGCTATAAAAATAAAATTTGATTGATTGATTGATACCATTTCTTCTCAATCCCACTTTGCAAAAAGCTGTGGAATGGGGTAAGAGGGTCTAACATAACCACTCTGAGCTTTGGCATACAACAAGATAGGACGCCTATCTTGATTGACCGCCTAGTACTTTTAAATGTTGATATTGCACTTTTTTTAGGGGTTTAGGATCATGTGTAATATTCCTGTTTGTGAAGGTGAATACAAAGAAAAATGATATTTCATGTGTTACGTAACTGCAAACAGCATTTTTAGTATTTAAAACCTCACTTCAGATTGAGCAACTTTTGAGCAAAATTGATGAGAATAAAAAATAAAATATTAATAATTCTCATTCTTTACATATTGGTTAGCCAAACTGGTCAATTATTTGAAATTAATAGTATTGTCCGTGTGTTCGCAAAAAACACAAATGCTTTCGTACAGGCAGCTGCAGTGCAGTGGGAATCTCAGCTACAGAGCTCTTTGAAGCTCTTTGTGTGTTGGAATGTTTCTATGGGTTACTAGATATGAGCAATTGTGGAGCTTTCACTTTGAAGTGTAACTGACACACTCAGTTGACTGAAATGAGTTAGGCTGCTTTAGAGGACTCTGCTCAACAGGGACAGCTCAAATCAAATGGAGTTTGGTAGCTGTTGTCTCTGCTGCAATATAAAAGAAGAGGAAGAAAGGGTGGAAACAAAAAAGCATTAATAGTCCAGGTATAGTTCTATCTAGTTTCCATAAAAATGCCATGGTTTCATAATGCAACATTTTAATTGAGCTAAAATAGTTTCAAAATGTATACAGTTTCCTTATTGTTGTTATTATTATTATTATTGTTTTATTCTACATGGGTTCTCTGTGGAATATTATGATGTAATGACGGCATCATTACAAACTATTACCAGGTCCTCATTAGTTACCTCACAGAGTAACTAATAATACATGTTTTACATGTAAATGTTTGCTACATGTTTATTACCTGCTACTAACTTGCTACTCGAATGCTATTATTTAGGTTGCAACAGGCCCGGGGTGGGTAATCGGGAGAATCGGGAGAATTCCCAGTGTCCAGCTTCACTTTTGTGCCAGTCGAGGATTTTTTTTTTATTTTTTACATTTGACACGTTAGTCCATCTTCTCTTAAATTAGGCTACACACCCAGCCTCTGCATGGGTTGTACCATGTGAGGGAGTTCTCCCCTCCCCTCCCCTCCCAAATAGAGTTGGTTGGGTCCATAGCCCGTCTTTTACAAAACGTTTTCTCAGGTAGGCTACCGATAGCTGTGCTGGCCCTACCGTAACGGTACGTGCAGGCAGGGGCGTAGCAACCGGGGGGGGACGGGGGGGACACGTCCCCCGCACTTTTAGAAACAGGTGATTCTGTCCCCCGCATTTTTGTTTTTTCCCAGCGCCAATATTTTCGTCCGTGTTCTCTGATTTGTTACTTAGACTTGAGTGAACTAACATTCAGCCAATCACAGCGCGAATCATCTCTTGAGCGCGTCTGCCATGATCTTCTAATCTCTTGTTGCGAATTTTCGTTCGTTAGTCACAAGTCACTTTGCTGTTTGGCCGTCTGGGATAAAATGCACCCCAGAGAAAAAAAGCAGAGGTCGATTACATCCTTTTTTCAAACACACACTGTAAGTATAATTACAGTGTGTTGCGATGACATGAATCACACGTAAAGTTTCCTTGTAATGATTTAACCAGTTATAACGCAGTAAGAGAACCCGTATGGACCTCGTCGTGCCGGATTGTGCCGAGTGTGTGTTAAATGCTCTACTTGTCGCTTTAGATAAAAGCGTCTGTTAAATCAGACATAATAGATTATTCCCAGCAGGCACACAACGTCATAAGACGTTGATATTTGGTTACTTTTCGGTTGCGACGTCGGGTGACCAAAATTCTATATAAAGTCATCTAATGTCAATGTTTAATTGATGTCCAATATCGACGTCAGCTGACGTTGAGATTTTGTTGTTTTTGCATAACCAAAATCCAACGTTAAGTCAACGTCAAATTCACTTGACTTCGACCTGATTTGCATTGTCAACCAAAATGCAATGTCTGTCCGCCGTCATGTCCAACGTCAACCTAACGTTATAGACGTCTGGTCTGCTGGGTTGGGCTCTGATGTCTTTTGTTGCCTACGTGCTGCTCGCATCCTTTCACAATAAATCAAATTTGGGTAACACTTTAGAATACTGTTTCTTACTTACTGCATAACCAATAAGGAATTACTGAAGAACTAATAGGTAATTCTTTATTAACACTTAAGTCACTACTGTTAACTACTAAGGAAGATGTGTTCACAGTTCAGTATGTAATAGAATTTTATGATTGTGTTAAGTATCAGTTAGTTAATCAATAACTAATTAATTCTGTCATACCTCCGGAAGAACTACTATTAATTATGGTTCAAGAAAAATAATTATGAAGTAACTACTAATGAACAGTCATACACAGTAGTTACTACAATCATCTATTTTATTTTATCAGTGGAGTGGTGGATTAAATACACAAATCAAGTATTTGAGTAAAAGTACAGATACCACAATAAAATATTACTCAAAAATTAATTTTACTCAAAAAGTACAATTATAATTAGGCCTATTCATTTTCAAAATTAACTTAGTAAAAGTACAAAGGTAATTAATTTTTAAAGTACTTGAAAAGTAAATAGCACTGATTTTTTTCTAGTCAGTTTCAGTCATTCTTCAGCCCTAATAAGATACGAGCAGACATTTGCCTATAGGATATATTGATCTGCAAATAACTTTTTATTTCTTTAGCAAAATATGTATCAAATATCATAATGTACATTACATCAATTGTGGGGGGGGTTTTTTACAGTAAGTTTGATTTGAGTCAGAAGTATGTGGTATATTTTTTATAAATTATTAAGGGGTTCCCTATATTTTCACTTTAGAATACTGTTTCAGGTTCTAAGTCATTCCTGAAAAATTATGTAATAATTCTTTATTAATTAACAATTAATTTCCTTATATTTTCACTTTAGAATACTGTTTCAGGTTATCAGTTGCCTAATTCCTGGATAATTGTTTGATAATTCTTTATTAATTACTAATAAGTTCCCTAATAGAATACTGTTCCAGGTTCTAAGTCATTCCTGAAGTATTATCTAATAATTATTTATTAATTACTAATAAGTTCCCTATATTTTCAGTTTCCCTCAGTCGTTGCCTCAAATACATGACTTTACTCAATGGTATGAGTAAATGCTGAGGAAAACAGACACACACAGTACTGTATATAATATAAAACTAATCTGAGGTTAGTTATGGCAAAGCACTTGTGTGGGGTTCCTTTCTGAAGTTGATTTCTTACAGAACATACTGACAAAACCACACAGGCCAACATTTAACTTCAGCATTATATGTATTTGTTAAAATTACTACAACTATTAATAACATTAGTGAATAAGAAAGGTCACAATTCAAAGTAGATTGGATGACTGTTCAGTGGTTACTAATTGTTATTGTTCAAGTGTAATGTAACGGAAAAATTGTAAATATCATAAAATATCTTGATTTCATAAAAATAAAAGTATAGATGTTCAGTGGTCTGAAAGTACTCCCAAGTACAGCAGTATTTTTTATTTATTTTGAGTATTTCACACAAATAAGTTGCTGTAAGCTTTCATGGCATGTTCCCAAAATTGCCACTAGAGTGCTGTAAAATGGCAATTGCTATTCTATCTAGAATTTATTATTATGAACATCACTTTTGGGTCACATCACCATACAGCTTTTGCCCCCCCCCCCCCCCCCCCCCCCCCCACACACACACACACACACACACATTTATAATGGCTGTACTAGACTCTTTTTAGGGGGGCTTCAGCCTGTTCTTCTGAGCCTCATTGGTCTGTCACTGCTCGTCAATGTCAGAATATTTGAGATGACCAATCAAATCAAAGTAGGCGGGCTTTATGTTCACAGACGCTGCTGAGCGCAAATTTTAGCAGAGTGACTCGACAATTCAGTGTACGGTCAAGTGCGAGATAAGATGTAAGTTTCTAAACTTAACATTTCATATTTGATAGTTTTTTTTAGGTCATAAATGTTAAACGAATGACAACAAATTATCTAATATATCTAATAACTAATATAGTTTTGTCTAATTTTGCCATTTTGAACTGAAAATAGACCTATGTAATGTGGCTCATGTAATGTAATAATTAGTTTACTGTCATTGTGAGGGGACAAGAAACATTAACAAAGCCGTTTTCATCATGTTCACAAGATTAATAATAAATGTGTGCATATTGAGAATATAATACAAATTGTAGCCTTTAGTAAATTAAAAAAGCTCAGCTTTAGGAGGGGAAGGAAAAGGGCAATTCGAGGAGACTGATAAAAAAAGAGGATGATGGAGATGAGGAGAGAGCAGGAATTGACAAATCCTTTTTTTGGGGTCTTCAAACTTCTTGAAATGCACATATCAGAGAAATAAAAAAATTAACCCCCTACCCACCTCAAATTTAGGACCTCTTTGATTATAAAGCCCTGCCTAGTGCCCTGTATTAGGCCTAAGATCAATAATGAATGTGTAGCCTACATATTGTGAATGAATTTAATAAACTTAGTTACCTAGCTTTCCTAGTAGCTTTCAGTAAATGAACGCGTCTGAGAAAATGATTCATAGGCTAAATCAACTATCAGTTGACCCTATGTTTACTTTCTTCACTGACAGACAAAAATGAAAAGCCTATATCAGTCAAAGCTCAACTTTAGGAGGGGAAGAGACAGGGTAAGATAAAAACAAAGAGAAAAAGAGTGTGATGCTTATGAGGAGAGAAAAATAATCAGCTGCCCACTGACATGGTTTTAAAGCTGTTGTTATCCAATTTTTTTGGCCTTCAAAACATCTTAAAATGCACATATGTAGATGAGAGAAATCAATTTTTTAGGGGAAACCCCTAACCCCCTATACTTCGTCATACTCATATTCTAGTCAGAATGTGAGTCTGATACTGCTCCATAGGGCTTTGATTATGAGGCGTGTCTTAACCGAACCAGGAAAAAAAAAACTGCACTCACAGCAAACACATCTTTACGATGGACAAATGCCTTGACTGCAGTTCTCTGTTCGTCTTTTAAAATTAAAAGAATCTAAATAGCGGAATCTATACATCTCCAGCTGCGACGATTTCTGAACCGATCATAATTACTCAATGGATCGAGTCAAGACCGAACTTCCCGACCAAAAGAATGTTGTGGGCGGGGTTCGTGCTGGCATCCAGGCTACCTAACCCCCCTAACTAGCCTACCTCACATTCTGGACCACAGTAATTATAAAACCCTGCCACTGCATGGTAATGAAACTAGTTAATAGTGAGCATTAGACCCTAAACTAAAGTGTTACCTTTTTTAATTTATTTTTTATCTTACCCTCATTGGAGGCTCAGCCACCCTAAAATGAAAATCCTAGAATCCTGGATTGCTGACACGCGTAACTAATAACGCGTAACTTGACATATTATTAAACCTATTTTATTCAAGATTATATTTTGGGCACAGCGTTTGACACATTTAATCTTAAAATACACATAAAATTCATCTGTAATGTGCTGATCCAAGGAAGACAAAGACGATGATAAAAAAAAGATTAACAGGCAAACATGCGTGACAGTGTGCTAATGCACAGACAATAACCGACAAAGACCATAACAGAGGCAGGGACTTAAATGCACAGACAATTAATTAAAAGATGAACAGCTGTGATGATTGGTGTCCATGGTGAATTATATAGTGGTGGGAAAACAAAAGAAAAAGAAACAAATGTGATGAATTAAAACAAACTAGAGTCAATGAACAGAACTAAAAAGGACCCTTAACGGGGTAACACTTTAATAACTTTCAATTATAAGTCATTTATACGTGGTTAGTTAATGATGAACTAATCATTTACAAAACATTCATAAATGATTAGCAAGTGATATGCTAACATTTTATGTATGTTTTTTAAATTGTTACAAGTCATTTACAATTGAATAGTTAATTATTAACTAAACATTTACAAAACATGACTATGCATTTCATAAATGTTTAATAAATTATATGTTCAATTTCTTTTGTATGTTTTGCTCACATCAGGTGCAGAGTGGTTAAAGACTCCATTACTCTGCTATTCATCACTTGTAAATGTGTTACACATCATTCATAGATCTTTCTTACCTGTTACAAATGATCTGTAAATGTATTCATTTACAACACTTTCTGCACCCTCTAATGGCTACATACATACAAAAAAGTAATATACTGTATAATATAAAGTATTAAACATTTATGAAACGCATATACATGTATTGTAAATGTTTAGTTAATCATTAACTAATCAATTGTAAATGACTTATAACTGAATCTACAAAATATACATAAAATAATTAACATATCACTTAATAATTTATGAACGCATAGTCATGTTTCGTAAATAATTAGTTAATCATTTAATAAACACTTGTAAATTACTTGTAACAGAATTTACAAAACATATAAAATGTTAGCATATCACTTTCTAATCATTTATGAATGTTTTGTAAATGATTAGTTCATCATTAACTAACTGTCACGGTGTGGGTTTTGTGTTTGTGTATCTTGTTCTTGTCTCTCATGTGTTCCCCTGTCCTTTCATGTTTCAGCTGTTCCCTGTTTTGTTGATTAGTCTGCCCATGTGTTTCTGATTAGCCACGCCCCCTTGTTATCTTGTTTAGCTTGTTTGCCTGTCTTTTTATACCTCTGTGTTTCAGTTGTGGTTTGTCGGTCGTTGTTCTTGCTTTAGTGTTCCTGTGTTCCTTGTTTCTCCTGTTATTTTGATTAAATTATGCTGCACTTGGATTCTCTCTCTGCTTCGTCCTTCCGGCATCATGACAGAACGACCGACCACACTGAATCCAGCAGCATGTTCGCCAGTGTCTCATCTCCAGCCACCGAGCGGAGGAGAGGCCACTCTTTTGAGGGGACCCGGTTGGTCAAGTTTCGTGGGACACGTGGAGGCCTCAGTAGAGGAGGTGGTCGAGAGGAGCCCCGACACCACTCTCCACGCTGGCCATTTTTCGACCCTGGGTTGGTGATGTCCAGCCCAGGGCCCCATTCGCCACTGGTCCCGTCCAGCCCAGAGATTCACGTCAGCCACGTCCAGCCAGAGCTTCACGTCAGCCACGTCCAGCCAGAGCTTCACGTCAACCACGTCCAGCTAGAGCTTCGCGTCCGCCACGTCCAGCCAGAGCTTCACGTCAGCCACGTCCAGCCAGAGCCAGTCTTCGAGCAAAAGCCAGAGCCCTCGCCGCTGACGCCGTCCAGCCCAGAGCCCTCGCCGCTGACGCTGTCCAGCCCAGAGCCCTCGCCGCTTCACGTCACATCTGCCGAGCCAGAGACGCTTCACGTCACATCTGACGAGCCAGAGACGCTTCACGTCACATCTGCTGAGCCAGAGACGCTTCACGTCACATCTGCCGAGCCAGAGACGCTTCACGTCACTTCTGCCGAGCCAGAGACGCTTTACGTCACTTCCTCCGAGCCAGTGTCTACGGACAAGATGGCCGAACCAGAGTCTGTTCACATCACTTCTGCTGATCCTGAGACTGTTCACATCACTTCCTCCGAGCCAGTGTCTACGGACAAGATGGCCGAACCAGAGTCTGTTCACATCACTTCTGCTGATCCAGTGACTGTTCACATCACTTCCTCCGAGCCAGTGTCTACGGACAAGATGGCCGATCCAGAGTCTGTTCACATCACTTCTGCTGATCCAGAGACTGTTCACATCACTTCCTCTGAGCCAGTGTCTACGGACAAGATGGCCGTTTCCGAGCCAGAGTCTGTTCCTGTTCCAGAGCCAGTGTCTGATATTCCTGAGTCAATGTTTGTTTCTGTGTTTGTGTCTGTCCTTGTGGCCGCTACTGTTCTAGTGGCTGCTGAGCCGGTGTCTGTTCCCGTTCCTGAGCCGGTGTCTGCTCCCGAGCCAGTGTGTGTGCTGTCTGCTCCCGAGTCAGTGTGTGAGTTATCTGTTCCCGAGTCAGTTCCTGAGCCAGTTCCCGAGCCAGTGTGTGTGTTGTCTACTCCCGAGCCAGTGTGTGGGTTGTCTGTTCCTGTGCCTGAGCCAGTGTGTGTGCTGTCTGCTCCCGAGCCAGTGTGTGTGCTGTCTGCTCCCGAGCCAGTGAGTGTGCTGTCTGCTCCCGAGCCAGTGTGTGTGCTGTCTGCTCCCGAGTCAGTGTGTGAGTTGTCTGTTCCCGAGCCAGTTCCTGAGCCAGTTCCCGAGCCAGTGTGTGTGTTGTCTGTTCCTGAGCCAGTTCCCGAGCCAGTGTGTGTGTTGTCTGCTCCCGAGCCAGTGTGTGTGCTGTCTGCTCCCGAGCCAGTGTGTGTGCTGTCTGCTCCCGAGCCAGTGTGTGTGCTGTCTGCTCCCGAGCCAGTTCCTGAGCCAGTTCCCGAGCCAGTGTGTGTGTTGTCTGTTCCCGAGCCAGTTCCCGAGCCAGTGTGTGTGTTGTCTGCTCCCGAGCCAGTGTGTGTGCTGTCTGCTCCCGAGCCAGTTCCTGAGCCAGTTCCCGAGCCAGTGTGTGTGTTGTCTGTTCCCGAGCCAGTTCCCGAGCCAGTGTGTGTGTTGTCTGCTCCCGAGCCAGTGTGTGTGCTGTCTGCTCCCGAGCCAGTGTGTGTGCTGTCTGCTCCCGAGCCAGTGTGTGTGCTGTCTGCTCCCGAGTCAGTGTGTGTGCTGTCTGCTCCCGAGCCAGTGTGTGTGCTGTCTGCTTCCGAGCCAGTGTGTGTGCTGTCTGCTCCCGAGCCAGTGTGTGTGCTGTCTGCTCCCGAGCCAGTGTGTGTGCTGTCTGCTCCCGAGCCAGTGTGTGTGCTGTCTGCTCCCGAGCCAGTGTGTGTGCTGTCTGCTCCCGAGCCAGTGTGTGTGCTGTCTGCTCCCGAGCCAGTGTGTGTGCTGTCTGCTCCCGAGCCAGTGTGTGTGCTGTCTGCTCCCGAGCCAGTGTGTGTGTTGTCTGTTCCTGAGCCGGTGTCTGATATTCCTGAGTCAATGTTTGTTTCTGTGTTTGTGTCTGTCCTTGTGGCCGCTACTGTTCTAGTGGCTGCTGAGCCGGTGTCTGTTCCCGTTCCTGAGCCGGTGTCTGTTCCCGAGCCAGGGTGTGTGTTGTCTGCTCCCGAGCCAGTGTGTGTGTTGTCTGCTCCCGAGCCAGTGTGTGTGTTGTCTGCTCCCGAGCCAGTGTGTGTGCTGTCTGCTCCCTAGCCAGTGTGTGTGCTGTCTGCTCCCAAGCCAGTGTGTGTGTTGTCTGCTCCCGAGCCAGTGTGTGGGTTGTCTGTTCCTGAGCCCGAGCCAGTGTGTGTGTTGTCAGCTCCCGAGCCAGTGTGTGAGTTGTCTGTTCCCGAGCCAGTGTGTGTGTTGTCTGTTCCTGAGCCGGTGTCTGCTGTTCCTGAGCCGGTGTCTGTTGTTCCTGAGCCGGTGTCTGCTGTTCCTGAGCCGGTGTCTGCTGTTCCTGAGCCGGTGTCGTCACCGCCCTCGCCTCCCGAGGGGTCGTCGCCGCCCTGGCCTCCCGAGGGGTCTTCGCCGCCCTGGCCTCCCGAGGGGTCGCCTCCGCCCTGGCCTCCCGAGGGGTCGCCTCCGCCCTGGCCGCCCGAGGGGTCGCCTCCGCCCTGGCCGCCCGAGGGGTCGCCTTCGCCCTGGCCGCCCGAGGGGTCGTCTCCGCCCTTGCCGCCGCCTGCGCGTCATGCTCCGCCCACGTTCCATGGCCCATGCCCGCCATTGCAAGGCCCTGGTTCTGTTCCCTGCACGGGCCTGGCCCTCCGTCCCTCCCCGAGGACCGCCTCCACTTCACCACCCTCCTGAACTTTAGTGTTTTGTTTCGAGGGGCGTCCATAGGGGGGGGGGCTATGTCACGGTGTGGGTTTTGTGTTTGTGTATCTTGTTCTTGTCTGTCATGTGTTCCCCTGTCCTTTCATGTTTCAGCTGTTCCCTGTTTTGTTGATTAGTCTCCCCATGTGTTTCTGATTAGCCACGCCCCCTTGTTATCTTGTTTAGCTTGTTTGCCTGTCTTTTTATACCTCTGTGTTTCAGTTGTGGTTTGTCGGTCGTTGTTCTTGCTTTAGTGTTCCTGTGTTCCTTGTTTCTCCTGTTATTTTGATTAAATTATGCTGCACTTGGATTCTCTCTCTGCTTCGTCCTTCCGGCATCATGACACTAACCACTTATAAATGACTTACAACTGAACGTTATTATAAAGTGTTACTATTTGTTACTGTTTGGAAATGTAAACTGATATTTTGTGTGTGTGTGAAAATACGAAAGTGCCCAAGACGTTTGTACAGTACTGTATATACATATATCGCACCTCAAAATATATTTTTTGCTTTTTTCCTTTGTGATTGTGGGACTTAGAGCATTTATTAAAGGGTTCTGTCAGGGCCGTAGGTAACGGGGTGAAAGCTGGGAAAATGTCTAGAGGCACTGGGAGGCCTGCAGCTGGAAACATACAGTATATTGATTATTATTAATCATATCTCTGGAATACTTAATTCTGATTGATCAGTCATGACATTGATCAGTCAAATATTTCTCTGGGTAATGACCAAAAGCAGTGTCCTTGTTCCCATCTCTGGGTGCTTTCCCCCCTGTCCTATGCTCTAATGTGCATTTTTACTTATGACAATTACAAATATCTTTATTTTTTCTTGCTGTTTTTTCTTGCTGTGTAATTACTCTTTTGTCTACTTTCAATAAAATGACAGAATCTTTTTTTCATATTGTGTCAGGGTGTTGTGGCCTAGAGAAAAATATTTGGGGATTTATACACCCCTGAATTTCCGCAACATAATTATTAAGGGGGCTTGACGGTCCAATTGGTGATCCTGTCCAACCCTTGGCTGCACCACTGTGGAGTTCAATTAAACCTGTGTGAGGGTTCCCTTTTTTACTGCTCACTGCTAATTAACTTAAGTTCCTGATTTTAATTAAAGTTCATGGATTTCAGTAGAGTCACACTGGTGGTTAAGGCTAATCATCACAGTGAAAATATCCAATGTTTTAAATGGCAGCCAGTGTCTTAGAATAGGCATTCAGTTAGGTGTCTAGGGAATACAGTGTGCTGAATAGGGCTAGTTTAATGTAGGAAGCTAGGGAGCTTTTTTGTGAAAATCGAAACAAGCAAACTGTACAAATTGAAAGGCACTACATATCAAAATAAAGCAGGTGCCACATGTTTTAAAGAATATTCTACTGTAGTGTCTATATGAAAGGTTTGAGGAAAAGGTAGTAAATTACTGGAGAGATGTAGCCTCTAACTTGAGGTCCATTAATTGATTCTTTGAATTTTGAGCAGCTGCTCAAACATCTTCAGACTCAATGGCTGTGATCAAATGGAACCAATTTGCTGTTTTTTTTAAATGATATACCTCATTTAATATTTGCAATTTCTGTTAGCATTTGCAAAATATATGATCCTGAGATTGTTTTTGTGAATTCAATGTTTCTCCTAAGCTCTACCTATGTTTAAAGCACATTTCCAATGAACCGTAATCTCTGATCTTTTGAAATCAGTGTTACTGGTATCTGCTTTAGACTCCCATTGAAGCATGTTGACCCTATGAGTCATTCAAATAATTCACAGAGATTCATATAGATTAAAAATGCAAAACCAATAGTGTGAAAAGGCTTTGTGATAATATTTACAGTTTTATTTATTGAATATTGAAATGCACCTAGCGTGATATGTATTATATCATTTGATTTCTATTAAATGCCATTTTTGATGAAATTCCACTTGCCACTTACACAATGCAGAACATGATGTCCATTCCTTTGAGTACACATAGACTTTCTTTCAACTCCATTCTACAACCAAATTAATTATTGAAAAATGTGACAAACAAATTTGTATTTAATCTGAACTGCATGTACAGACTTAAAATACTAGTTATTAAAGCAGTCTTGTTTGGACTTGAACAACTTGTGCTCCCACCACCCCTGAAGCCTAAGTATCCTATACATGATGTTCCAGAAAGCATTTGTGTAAAATTAACATATGTCTGTGGCCTATATTTCTGTCTCACCCTCTTTTTGTATGCACTCAATTCTTTCTTCGTAGACATATCCATTAGCCTGCTGTCATTGGTGGTGACCGCTTGTGGCTTGGCCCTGTTTGGCGTCTCTCTCTTTGTTTCATGGAAATTGTGCTGGATTCCATGGCGCGAGCGAGGCCTCTCTCCAAGCACCAAGGAGGGACATCCAGACCCTCCTTATCCTCCTCCCCCACCCCTTCAACCCCAGCGTCCAGCGGTGGACGCCACCCTCGACCGCCGGAATAATGCCCGATGTTCAGTGGTAAAAGAGTCAACAGTGCCGCCCACTCCAGTGTCTCCGGCGGTTCCAGGATCTCCTCCTGCTGTGCCAGTGCCTGAGGCAGCCCTCAAAATAAGCCACACTTCACCTGATATTCCACTGGAGGTGGAGTCTAAGACTCAAGAAAATGGTGTCCATGGCAACACACGCATGCAGAGACAAATCACGGATCCCTCCTCGACCTGTGTCAGGTAAGTCAACCTTCTATAATTACTTTAATGGGTTCTGGTAAAAACATCAGTCTCTCAACAATAGAACCGGCTGAGAGGTCAATTTTGTCTCTGATCAGAGTTTATCACTAAGTGTCTCTACAATCGAGGACACGGACCTTATAAAGATGCAGTTTTCACTTTAAAATTGGACAATTTTAAGGCAGGCCCATCAGCTTGCAGTGTTTTCTTGCACATTTTAAAATTACAGTATAAAATGACAAGAATATTCCTGAATGAGGAAGTATCAAGGCTCTTGAATCAATCATGCTTTTGTTGAGATTTTGTAAGAGAATTAAGCCACACTATGTTTACATGCACCGACATAATTAGTTCGTAATCAGATTGATACCTCAGTCAGGCTGAAAATCCTTCATGTAAACACCTCAATCGATCTGGAGTGGGTTTCCTGAAAGCATCGTTAGCCAACTATGGTCGCAAGTTCCGTCGTTATCAGCATAGTTCAACGAGTCAGTGTTTCCCGAAACCATGGTTCCAACGAACATTCGCAAACAGCATCGTAAAGTTGTGTGGTTTGAACGACAGCTCTTCGTAAAGTTCTTCAGACTTAATAAATCCTTGTCTTGAGCAAAATAAGCAAGCTGACATTAAGTACAACCTGTGTCTTTTATTTAGAATACATACAAATGTCATTTACGTCTTTGAGTTTGTCAAGAGACTTAAAGCTTGGTTGAGGATGGTTGAGGAGATTCCCCCTTCCATGTAAAGCGCTTTGAGGTCCCAGAGAAAGCGCTATATAAATGTAACGAATTATTATTATTATTAATTAAAGCACCGTTTTTGATGCTCTAATAAGTAAGAACGAGCCTTGATTGAGTCAGGAAATAAAGCAAAATAACTGAGAAAAATGAGAAATAGCCCTCAGATGCCATGTCTGTAATTTATATCAAAACATCTAGTGTTATTTCGACCTCAAACAGTTTAGTTAAAAGAAGTTATTACTCCAACACCTGCGTGACATCATTAACCAACGTGGTTGAATGACCAATTTGCAACAATATGGTTTCGGGAAACAGTCGTGACTAGCTAGCTGATTTCTTCAACAATGCATCGTACTATGGTAATTAAGCAGCGAGTTACGTCGTTGTACGGGAAACGCACCCCTGATTAAGCTTAACCGAATTAATTGTAGAAGGTTTGGTGTAGATCTGAAATAATCAATCAATCGAAAAAAAAAAAAAAAAAAAACCTAAGCATCTAAATGCTTAAATATGACTATCTTCTTCGTTTAAATAAATAAAAAAAATTCATTGCTCACTTGCACAGTGTCATGATCAGGGTTTGAAATGAACTTTTTCACTCACCGGCCAATTTGGCTACTACATTTACAAGATACCGGCCATTCAGAACTTCTACTAGCCCAAAAAAACAAAAGAAACAACAAAGAAATAAACCAGATTAACTACGTCACAGCTTATATATATATATATATATATATATATATATATATATATATATATATATATATATATATAGCCTATATAATAAAATTTAGATTTCATACATTCATTTCTTATTCAAACAAAATCCTGTTATCCAGCCATCTCCTCCCTTCCTCTTTCATCCTCATTACTAAAAATGAGAGTGGCGACTCCATCCCCAGGTGGTCCAGCTGATTTGGCATCATTTCGGGGCTGCTCAGGCAGACCTGTATGCCTCTCCAGAAACCACCAACTGCCAGTTGGTTGGGAAGCACAACCTGGTCGTCAGGTTCCTTAGTGGGGCTACAGAGACGTTACGTCCCGTCGCCACACCTGCTGTGCCCCGCTGGGGCAGCCAGGTCACCGGCTCAGCTCCTCAACGAAAACCTGAAGAATGTGCTGCACCTGCTGCTTGTTATATTCACGTGCCACGATACAGCACAGCTGATGCAATTATTCATATATATTATGTAAACGATTTTAAACAAGAATACGGTGTAGGTAAATACTTTTTTTTTATTTGAAGCACAATTACACTGTATATAAAAATACAAATCTTTAAAAAAAATTGCTTAAAGTGCTTCACTGAGCTGCCAAACTAAAACATTTTAAGCAAAATAAAACATTTCAAAATAGAAATAGAAATAGAATGTTCTACTTTTTAAAAGTGCTTCCCTGAAATGATGGCTGAAGTAGCTCCATGTCTGGGCTATTGTCGGAGCATTGACGGGGAGAGTGTTCGGCCTACTTTTCTTAAAGAAAAAACTCTCTATTTTCATTGTTCGTCATCTGTTTTGCGTTTATTTTGCTGATGCTGATTGCCGTTGGCTCGTTTACACTGTAGGTCTTGGTGCCCAATTCTGATTTGTTGCCTATATCCGATTTTTCTGACCGTCCATTTACACGTTCTTTAAATTGTGACACATCATGTGTTTACATTTGACATAGATCTGAAACATCGCGCATGTTTAAAGGGGGTTCTTGCACAGATGGACGAACGCGCAGCGAGAGAGATCTCAGGATTGGTGGGAACATACACGATCTCATGAAAGTGCGTATCTATAGCACAAATTTTATTTCTCGTTTATTTCCAAAATAGTTTTCGCGTGCATATGATACGTACTGTAAATGTGGGTATTGCACGCCATAAAGTGCGTATCATATGCACGCAATATTTTTGGCTTAAATGGCACAGATAAATAAAATTCGTGCTATAGACGCACTTTCATGAGATTAATGAGGAGCAGTGGGTCCGAAATTTTAGGATGAGCAAGTCAACCTTTTATATGTTGTGTCAACGTTTGTCCACATTCCTCTCCTATGACGACACAGCGTTTCGTCATCCGTCCCTTTGCAGATGCGCGTCGGGGTGGCTCTCGTCATTACACTGCGGAGACGTTGCCTAATGCCTCAGAAAATCCGATCTGCCTGTTTATATGACGCATTGGCACAAATCTTATTTATTTCCACATATGAACGAGGCCTGAAACCGATCTCGAAATATCCGAATACATGGGTTTTTTCCTGTTTAGGCTACACGGTCATAGAACACATCCGATCTATGACATATGAGCAAAAAATCGGAATTTGGTCACATTTCACTGACACTGTAAACGGGTGCTCAGGTCGCAATTTCAATCACACAGCACGGAGCAGTGTAGGCCTACAGGAATATCTGGACCACAGCCATTCAGAGGCAAAGACCCGCCCCATCTCTGTCTCTGATTGGTTTAGACCACGATATGATCCAACCATGAGTTTTGGTCGCACTCTAGAGCCCTGGCTACATGCGTAACCGAGACATTCATCCTTTTACCGTAATAAAGTAACACTTATCGTTAAAACAGATTCTGGCCTGTCAATAGATTATTGACTCTCTAACTTGGCATTTAACTTGGCATATTTTTTTGTTAGACTGACTTTTGGTATTGAATTTATTTATGATGATGAATCAAAGTTCTGGCTAAAATGTCTTTCTTTAGGATGAGGCATCCCATTTATTTATTTGGCTAACCAAGTAAACCTCACATCCAGTAAATAGTCTTTAACTCCTACTATTTTTCAACAGGCAAAGTTCAATTCGGCGTCAGATGAACCAGTCTAACCCTGACTTCACAGTAACCCAGTTCCAGAGGCAGGACTCTCTGACCGGAATGAGTCTGGGCCAGCTAAAACCAGAACTCTACAAACAACGATCCCTAGATGGTGAGGACAACCGAAGCAGTCATGTGGGCAGCTGTGGACACCTCCATTTTATTCTTAAATATGACTGTGACCTGGAGCAGCTCATTGTCAAGATCCACAGAGCCCAAGACCTCCCTGCCAAGGACTTCTCCGGAACCTCTGACCCATATGTAAAAATCTACCTTCTCCCAGACCGCAAAACCAAGCACCAGACCAAGGTGCATCGTAAGACTTTAAACCCTGTGTTTGATGAGGTCTTCCTCTTTCCTGTGGCATATGCGGACCTGCCCACAAGGAAGCTGCACTTCAGTGTCTACGATTTTGATCGTTTTTCACGCCACGATATTATTGGCCAGGTGGTGGTTGACAACTTTCTGGATCTAGTGGACTTTCCAAGGGAGACCAAACTCAGCAGGGACATCCAGTATGTGTCTTCGGTGCGTAGATTTTATTCTTCTGTTGAAAGGTATATTCTAAGAGATAATAATACACTTAGAAAAAAGAGAAACTCTAAAACACTTGAGAGTCAGTTGAGATATTCAAGGCAAGGCAAGTTTATTTATATAGAACATTTCATACACAATGGTAATTAAAAGTGCTTTACATAGAAGAAATTAAAATAATCAAAAGAAATAAGAATAGTTAAAGCAGTTTAGAATAAATAAATTAAAAGAATCAAAAGAAATAAGAATAATTAAAACAGTTTAGAATAAAAAAATAAATAAAAATACAGTAAAAACAGTCGGACGAACAGTGGCACAGTGCTCATTCAGTAAATCCATAGGTAAACAGATGTGTTTTGAGTTTGGATTTGAATGTGACTACTGTAGGAGCACATCTGATCTCATCTGGAAGCTGGTTCCAGCTGCGGCTGGCACAATTGCTAAAAGCCGACTCCCCTTGGTTAGAGTTAAACATTGGTATTTCTAGCTGATGTGATCCTAATGATCTGAGTGATCTGTTGGGTTTATATTCAGTGAGCATATCTGCAATGTATTGAGGTCCTAGACCATTCAATGATTTATATACCAGTAATAATACTTTAAAATCAATCCTAAATGTAACTGGGAGCCAATATAAAGACCTGAGGACTGGTGTGATGTGTTCATATTTTCTGGTTCTGCTCAGAATCCTGGCAGCAGCGTTCTGTATGAGCTGCAACTGTCTTATGGTCTTTTTAGGAAGGCCAGTGAGGAGTCCGTTACAATAATCCACCTGCTGGTGATGAAAGCATGCACAAGTTTCTCTAAGTCTTGACTGGAAACAAAGCATCTTATTCTTGCAATATTTTTCAGATGATAATATGCTGATTTAGTTATTTCTTTGATATGACTACTGAAACTAAGATCTGACTCTAGAGACATGCCGATATTTCTGACTTGATTTTTAGTTTGGAAGCTACAAATGGACGCTGGCACACAAGAGAGTTAGCTTTCTGCTCTTCAGTTTTGTCTTTGTTTAACTGAAGAAAGTTTTGGCACATTCAACTGTTTACTTCATCAATGAATTGGAACAGGGAGTAAATGGGGCTATAATCGTTAGGCGATAGGGCTAAGTAGATCTGTGTGTCGTCTGCATAGCTGTGGTAAGATATTTGGTTATTTTTCATTATTTGGCTCATTGGGACCATGTACAGGTTGTCATGGATGTCCACTCAGACTTATGGTCTCCTATACTCACATAATAACCTCTCCCTTCTAAGTATGATCTGAACCATTTTAGGACTAGGCCTATCCCAGAAAGCCCCTCCCAGTTTTCCAGCCTGTCAAGAAGTATGTTGTGATCGACAGTGTCAAATGCTGCACTGAGGTCGAGTAGTACCATCTTTATCAGTATTTAAGTGAATATCGTTTAATATCTTTATGAGCGCTGTCTCTGTGCTGTGACGCGATCTGAAACCAGATTGAAAATTGTCAAAGTATCCATTCGAGCTTAAGAATTTGTTCAACTGATTGAAGACAACTTTTTCAATGATGTTACCTATGAAAGGAAGATTGGAGATCGGTCTATAGTTACTTAATATGGTCTTATCCAGATTGCTCTTTTTCAGGAGGGGCTTGACAACTGCAGTTTTCAGGGAGTTTGGAAAACTCCCAAAGAGAAGTGAGGCATTTACCACTTCTAAGAGATCTTCTTCTAAGCTGTTTAACACACTTTTGAAGAAAAATGTGGGAAGTGCGTCAAGGGCGCAGGTTGATGTTTTAAGGTGCTGTACTGTTTCTTCCACTTTCTCAGGTTGTGGTCTGATCTGTCTGACCCCAGTGTGGCTCAATGATGTGCTGATAACCTTTCTGGTATTATTGATTTTCCCAGAGAAGAAAGAAGCAAACTCCCTGCACTTGCTGTCTGAGAGCAATTCATTGGGAATCTGGCTTGGGGGGGTTTGTCAGTCTCTCTACAGTAGCAAAAAGAGAGCGTGTGTTGTTTAAGTTGATGTTTATAATGTTTGAGAAGAAACTCTGTCTAGCTTTGCCTAGTTCCATATTGAAAGCATAGATGGTGTCTTTGTAGATAGTATAATGGACTACAAGTTTTGTCTTCCGCCACATGCGCTCTGTTTTTCTGCATTGTCTTTTCATATTTTGCACTGCTGTTGAGTTTCTCCAATGTGCTTTTTGTCTACCACTCTTCCTGACTTTCACAGGAGCAATATCATCAATTACACCTTTAACTTTTGAGTTAAAAGAATCAAGGAGAAAATCAACAAAGTCAGCAGATATGCTTGGTGTTAAAGATATAGCCTTCATAAATAGCACACTAGTGTTCTCATTTAAGCATCTCTTCTTGACTGACACAGATCTAGCTTCAATGGAAGGAGAGATCAATATTTCAAAGAAAATACAGAAATGATCAGACAGTGCTACATCCTTAATAACAATCAATGAAATGTTTAGACCCTTACTGATTAGTAAATCTAGAGTGTGTCCACGATTGTGTGTGGGTTCCATGTACATGCTGAGTCAGATCAAAAGTTTTTAAAACAGTTTTGATTTCTTTTGCCATTTTGGTTTCTGCATTATCTATGTGAATGTTAAAATCTCCAGCAATAGCAAAACAGTCAAACTCTGAGGAAATTGTTGATAGCAGTTCTGTTAAGGCTTCAGCAAAGGCTGAAGAGTATTTTAGAGGCCAGTAAACAATGATAAGTAAAATGCGTGGAGCACCTTTTAACACAATACCCAGATATTGGAAAGACGGGTAATTACCAAATGATATTTGCTTACATTGATAGACATCTTTAAAAAGAGCAGCTACTCCCCCACCTCTCCTAACAACTCTGCAGACACTCATAAAAGTAAAGTTAGGAGAGGATGTTTCATTGAGGACTGTTGCACTGCAGCTGTCTTCTAGCCAAGTTTCATTTAGAAACATACAATCCAGGTTGTATGTGGTTATTAAGTTGTTGACCAGAAGTGATTTATTTTTAAGTGAGAGGATGTTTAAAAGTGTTAACTTAACAGTCTTACTTTTTGTTCCCACAGCAATCTTAGTTTGGCGTGTAATAGGCACCAGATTAGATGGGTTTGCTGTACAGCTTTTGAAGGCTTTAGACTTTCTATCATGTAATTGAACAGCAATAGAGAAAGATTCAGGCACACTGGCTTCCCGCTTGTTCTGTAAACATTTGAGAAAGTTACTGTTAATGTTACAGTTACTGTAATTTAGCACTAACAAGTTACCTTTTGGTAACGAGACCTCAGAGCTCTGAAACGAGAATGAAAAATAAATACAGGTTCCCTTTCAAGGGAAATCGCACTGCGTCGGAACGACACTTTGGGGAATGCCCCTCAGCGTAGCGCCTCTGAAGTATAAATGAAACTAAGCCAATCGTGATTGGTGTTGCGTCATGACGTCATGTGTGACGGCATACATGGAAGCTACAAATAGACGCTGGCACACAAGAGAGTTAGCTTTCTGTTCTTCAGCAATTGCTCTCTATTGTCGTATACCATAGCTATCAGTACAAGAGGTGTGTGCATTCCTGCCCCAGATTCATTATGGGTGGGGACACACACCAATTGTGTGTACACAAGCTCCAGCTTGGCCATCTTTAGTGACGATGGTCAGGCTCACTCTCCCTGTGGTTCGGGTCCCCGTGTGTGCAGCTCGCATCATGGGGTTTGCAGATGGCTCTGACAGAGGACCCTAAGACTGCTGAGGCACTTTCTCAGGATTCCTCTGCCAGTTCTGATGTTCTCCCTCCCCGGAAGCCCGCCCAGCGGCTTCTTCTGCACGGTTGGAGTGCCCGATGCTTGAGCTGCTTCCAAGAAAGTGGATGTGCTCAGCACCAAAGGCAGGGATTTTGGAGATGACTCGCCACTGCATGTCCCCGCAAATGAGGAGCTGGTCAAGGTTGTTTCTCGTGCCGTGGACCGATTAAATATCAGCTGGCCACGTGAAAGGAAGCAAGCGCAGGCAAAAAAGCAAGTTGGACTAGCGCTTCCTGCAGCACAGAGCAACCTCACCGCCGGGGTCTGCCATATTTTCCCTATTTACACAACTTGTGTAAATCGTGGAACAAACCACACCTCTCATTTGTCTAACTCCCCAGGATTCAATTAAAGCAACATCGTGGGGGCAAGAGAAAATGGCTATGGGATGATGCCTCGGGTGGAAGAGCCGTTAGCTAGTTATCTTTCCCCAGATGCTGCGTCATCTTTAAAGACCCCGGTGCTGTCCACCAAACTCTGCCACGATGCATTTTCTTTGGTGGGCAGGGCTTATATGACTGTGGGTCGGGCTTCTTAAAGACATTTATGAGGGCGAGGGGCCAACTCCAGAAGATATTTTGGAGTTGCGCAAGGCTGCAGACTTGTCTCTCCGTGTTATCAAAGAAACGGCCCGCGCTATCGACCATTCTATGGTGGTCACGGAAAGACATATCTGGCTAAATCTGTCGGGCATCAAGGAGAAAGACAGGGCTTTCCTTCAAGCAATATCCCCCTCGCCACTCAAAGTCAAAGAAGTCTGCAGCCACCCACAAGCTCCTCATCCTAATGGCAGGCACAAAAAGAGAGTGTCGCACCTAGAGCCCCCCGTCAAGGAGCTTGGGGGCATAGACAGCGCTCTCAACCGAAGCCTTCGCAGAAGGGCCTGTGGGCCGTCCTACAGGCTAAGATGGCTTAGGGAAAGAGGTCCTAGTGACTGTAGGGCCTCTTTGGGCTGTCCTCCCCCCGGGGCGGAGCGATCGAGGTAGCACTCGCGTCTGCACACCGAGAATCGTTTTCGACCAAACCCTGCCGGAGAGCCGCTTCAGGCGGTCGGTAATAATACCTGAAACCAGCCCCAAGAGTGGTTCCCTTTATAGAATATTTCGAAGCATGGAAAAATCTACCAAATATTTCTCCTTGGGTCCTGATGGGTTAAAGGCTGCAGTTTGATTTCTGCCCACCAAAATTCAGCGGGGTGGTATGGACTGCAGTCGACACAGAGCAGGGTCGGGTATTGGAGCAGGAAGTAAACTCCCTGCTGGTAAAGGAGGCCATAGAATGTGTTTGATTATGATGTGGGCACAGTTGTCTCCTGCACGGATAGAGTCCATCCTGGCCACGGTGACCAGGGTAAAGCTTAGCCAGGCCATCACTTTGAAACATTTTAAGAGAGTGTTAGGGCTCATGGCAGCTGCATCCAACGTGATACTTTTGGACCTGCTGCACATGAGGGCCCTGCAGTGGTGGTTAAAAAACAAGGGGTTTTCCCCCGAGGGGGAACCCGTTCCACATGATTAGGGTTACGCGCAGATGCCTTAGTTCCCTATCTATGTGGAAGAAACCTTGGTTCCTGTCCCAAGGTCCCGTGCTGGGAGCGTCATGTCCGCGAAAAACCATTTCGACAGACACATCCCTCACGGGCTGGGGCGTGATCTTGGAGAGGTCTGTGGCAGGACCATCATTCTTCCTGGCACATAAATTGCCTAGAAATGCTGGCGGTCTTCTGAGCTCTAAGGAGTTTCCTGCCAGACCTGAAGGGTCACCACGTTTTTGTTAGAAAAGACATGACAGTGGTATCCTATCTAAAACATCAGGGGGGTCTGAAATCACGCCCTCTATGCAGACTGGTGCATCAGATCTTCCTGTGGTACCAGGGGAGACTGTTGTCTCTCAGAGAAACATACCTCCCAGGGGACCAGAATTGGGAAGCGGACATCCTGTCGAGGCAGGGGCTAAGGCCCGGGGAATGGAGACTCCAACCCGAGGTGGTGGAGTCGATAAGCGAGAGATTCGGCCCAGTGAAAGTGGATCTGTTCAGGTCTCGAGAGACGTCACACTGTCCACTGTTGATTTCTCTCACGCAGGAGTAGTTGAGACCATAATCAGCTCCAGAGCTCCTTGCACAAGGAAAAGGTATGGCCTGAAATGGAATGTGTTCACTACTTGCAGAGAGCGTAGTGTGGACCTACTTAACTGCCCAGTGTCTTCAAGTGCTGTAATTCCTCCAAGATCGCTTTTCTGCTGGTCTTACCCTGTCCACAATCAAGGTGTACGTGGATGCCATTGCGGCTTTCCACACTCATCTGGGTGATGGACTTCTGGGTAGACATCAGCTGGTCTTATGTTTCCTCCGTTGGGCTTGGAGGATGAGAACTGCGACTCAGACCAGAGTTCCCACGTGGGATCTGGTGGTGGTTCTTGAAGGGCTAGTCAAGACCCCCTCGAACCTTTAGAGTCGGCTGAGGCAAAGAACCTTTCTCTCAATTTACCCTTTCTATTAGCCATCACTTCTCTTAAAAGAGTAGGAGATCTTTAGGCCCTCTCATATTTTCAGTTTGCTCCTGCAAATGTTAAGGCTATCTTGCATCCCAGGCCTGGCTATATCCCTAAGGTGTCTTCTAACATGACACGGCCTAAGGTTTTGCAGGCATTCCATCCTCCAGCTCACACTAGGGCGGATGGCGAGATACTTTTTTTTTTATTTTTTATTATGTAATCCAATACATACAAGTAACTGACACAACAAAAAACATAAAGGTCTCATACATAAACATTAACATGTAAACATGAAAATAACATACATAAACGTGTGTGTGTGTGTGTGTGTGTGCATGTATTACTGGGTGTGTTAGTGGAAATAACTTTAACAGAGGGGAGGGGAGGGATGGGAGGGGGGAGGGCTGTCTCTAATCTTCCCTTGGCCAAGACACACTACAATGGGCCACTAGGCGATAAGACGACTTGCACTGGAACCTGGGCCCCAAGGACCCCCCATCACTCACCACCAAGAACACTCCCCACCTCCGGCCGTCACACACATGCCATGCTTACCCTGTTTGTTTGTTGTTGTTGTGTGTTTTTTTCTTTTGCTCGTTATGGATGTATATGCATATCAGCTAGTGTGTTGCATGATTTTTTTTTTCTCATTCCTTGTTTTAAGCAACCAATTAAATGAGTATGTATCTCGAAATGTAATGCAATGAGAAAGGTACGACATGTAGTGTTTAACCTGACAGAAAACCAGAAATGCAGGGCAAAAGAGTATAGGCAGACAGAGTGAAGGTATTATCTCAAGGCCCCAGGCTCAACACTTGCCCAGAACTAATGACAATGGCATAGGGATCAAGAAACAGTATACACATACATAGTATATACTGTTTCAAGAAACAACATACACATATACAAGCCCAACTTGGGTTCAGAAACAGTATACACATACATATATACACAAAAAACAACAAAAAAAAAAAAAACAGATAATAATAAATAAAAGGGATTTAGCTAGTAAATAAGTGGTGTAACTGTATGATAATAGTTATGTAATGTGACTGTAGAATAAAAGAGAGAAAAGAGAGAGAGAGAGACAAAAAAGAAAAGAGAGAACCAGATGATCAGAGGATATTTTGTGTTTTTATATAATAAGAGAAAATCAAAGTTTATAGCAAAGGTTCTATTGGATATGTACGTGGCCCTAGTCCTAGGATAAATTAGAGTTAAGTTAAAGTTTAGAAGGTATCCCAGGTTTCATTAAAAGCGGATATCTTGTTTGTTTAATAAGCGGTTATTTTTTCTAGTGAAATATGATGGCGAGAGACTTAATTTGCTTTGTGCTTTCAGAGATCACAGGATTTATGTTCAGAGGTATTCTCGATGGCGGAAGTCAGACCAGTTGCTGGTGTGTTTTGGGTCACGCAAGAAGGGGCTTCCCGCCTCCAAACAGACCATCAGCAACTGGATAGTTCAGGCTATTTCCTTGGCCTATCAGGTGCGCAGCTTGCCTTCACCTTTGGCCGTAAGGGCTCACTTAACCAGAGACATGGCGTCCTAAAGCTATCCTCTCAGGGGCCAATATCCAAGAAGTGTGTGATGCAGCTGGATGGGCCACCCTTCACACATTTACAAGCTTGTATAATTTGGATATTCCTTCAATGCCAGGTGTATTAGTTCTCTCGTCCTAAGTGTGCCTGTTTCAGCCTCACACTAGGACAGGCGGGATTCGTTGTGGCATAGTGGGTATTCGCTCCCCAAAGTGTTGATGCAGTACGAGTTCCCTCTTGTCCCATGAGAAGGTAACGAGACACTGCCTCCCTTTGCCATGCCTCCCCCTGCCTGGTAGCGACTTGCTTCATCACAGAAGCTAACTCTGTTGTCTGCCGGCGTCCCTTTGTACCGTCTGTGTATGTCGTCACACATTACGTCATGACGCAACATTAATCACGATCAACTTAGCTTCATTCATGCTTCTTTTTGCTTTTCCTGGTCACAATATGTTTTTGTTACATGGAAGACCGTCATTTCCTTTCATGCTCTACAGAATAAAGAAAGTCATAAAGGTTTGGAACGACATGAGGGTCAGTGAAGCATGACAGATTCTGATTGACAGATTTTGGATATTATATAGATTGTTTGGGGTATTAGGATATGTTGGGTAAACTATTTATTTTATTCTATAATATTTATATTTGGTTGAACTATATTCATTTAAAGCTATTTTAATTGATAATGTTGGAAGCTGCCATGGCATATTGATGTTTCAAACTTCAATGATTATGAGGAATTCATTCATCAGAATCATGTTCATTGCAAATCATTTGTTTTTTGCACTTCAGCAATTTCAGCACAAATCTATAAAACCATTACCCTCACAGCACAAATCATATACCTGTGTCAGTTCACATGATCAGACACATTTGAAAAGCCACAACTAAATCATGTGGAATGGCAGCTATGTGAAATTTGAATAGAGCTTAACTGTCTTCTGGTCATAGCAAGCTGGGTGATAGGGCCAGAGGTTGGGCACAAATACATCAAAAACTATTTTGTTTCAAAATACAAATACTGGCTCATGAAATCTAACAAAATAAAATACAAAATACTGATGTGAAAAATGTATTTAAATAAAATACATGTAATTAGTATTTTGAAAATACAAAAATACTCACAATAACACAATAATCTTAAGTCTTTTTTATTACTGAAAGGTCAATAACAGAAATAGTGGCAATACCACAACTATGCTACAAAAGAGAATACCAAACCATAGTCATTTAGGATAGTTGTTTTTAAGTAGCCTACAACCAACTTCTCCAATAATTCAGGAGTTAATCCCCTTCTATGAGGGCGGACGGTAGACCATGCCGTTTTTAAGAGAAGCAGCGCCACTTCTACTCCTGTGTTCAAAACTCATTCACTTCTTGGAGGGAGCCCGGTCTACAGGGTGTCACGTGATTTTCGTGCATCTAACCTGGACATTGCCATTGCCAACATCAGACCGAAAATATGGCAAAATAATTTACTATGGTGATTTTTCGTATTTAAGTATTTGAAATACTCTAAATACACTCCCTCAAAATATTTTGTTACAAACCACATTTTATTTTTTTCCACACCTGCAAAATACAAATGACAAAATACACTAAAGTAATTAAATACGTATTTAAATACATTTAATTGAAATACTGCCCATGTCTTGATATAGCTAAGAAAATAAAAATTGATTATTATTTTTTTTTTTAGCTTTTTGGTGATATTTGAGCCTCTACCCCTTTCATTTTGAAAGCGAAAGTGTCATTTTCAATCGTATTATGCCCCTGCAGATGTCTGTGCATGCCACTGATCTGGAGTCTAGTAAACTTTGCAGATTTTCAAGTGCATAAGCAATGAACTGACTCTGAGGGGCATTTTGAAATAAAACCACTGGTGACTCTTAAATTAATAGCACACATGATGTGTTTTTATGTTCAAAGTCCTGTGCTTTCTTCTGATTCAAAAAGAATAAGTAGAGCTCATTTAAGGCACAACTCAAGCTAATGAGACAAATCTACCATAATCTGTCATAAAAATCCACAAATACACAATTCATAGTGCTAGAGAAAATAAGAGGCTTGTCCCAAATGGCCTCATTCAAGTGTACTGGTGCTTGTAGTGTGTTATAACCAAATTATGATTATAAATTATATCACCCTCAAGGTTTATTTTGCAATAATGACTTTCTGACTGTACCATTTACCAAATAGATAAATAAGAAGAATAAGAATAGATAACACATAGTGTGATACAAGATAAATGCTATGGGAAATCAGTTGACAGGGACAACAATCGTTTATACAGTTTATCACAATAAAAAAAATAAAGACATGTAGGTATAATGTGTTACCATTAGTTTTCATAGGTTTTCTTAAAGTGTACAAGTTGCATATGGACAGACATGACATGACAATGACAACCACTGTTAATGCATGGACAGCTTTTACAGAAATATTTTATATAATAAAGGTGTTTTATATTTAAAGTTTTTGGAATATTCACAACTCATCTGTCCTTTCAAAGAAAGACTTGTTGGAAATTTAGTTGACAAATCCTTTGCTGATGAGTTCAAATCCAGACGAAATCCATAGCATTGCTCTCATTTACAAATAATTGATACTTTGCCTGTAAGTGTCAAATTTTTCCAGATGGAACTTTTAACAATTTTAAACTTAATGTGATCATAAATAAAGTCCTGAAGTGCTCACATATTTATTACACACAGCTCTATTTCACATCGACATCGTTCAGCAGCTTAATGGAGGCTGGCACAAATGATAATTTTAGGCGATTAGCTTCGCATTTTGGTACACGGAGTCTTCTTCCTGATGGCAGGGTTTCGTATTCAGGGAAGAGGGGATGTTGAGGGTCTGATTTAATTTTCATAGCCTGGTTTATAATTGCCTGATCATACAGGCTCTGTATAGCCTCATAGTCTCACCTCCTTATAATTTTCATGGCTGTTTTGTGCATGTTGGCAAGCTTGTTTTTCAGCTTAACTGTTAAATTGCCAAACCATGCACTAATTCCATATCTGATGACTCTCTCCAAGATTGCACGGTAGAAGATTATCATGATCTGACTGCTCACACCATACAACCTTAGACACCTTAAAAAATAAAGCCTCTGCTGCAATTTGTTACACAGGTTGTCAACGTGTATTCCAGCAAAGAAGACTGAGGATACCATTTGTATGAGGACACCTGAGTTACTTCCTGGTTTTTAATGACCACTGGCTCACGGTCTGTAATTTGCCTCGGGTCGAAGACCATCCCCTTTGTTTTTTGAATGTTTAAAATTAGATGGTTGGTGTCACACCATTTAACAAATGTGTCTATTTCATCTTGGTACACAGAGGAGTCCGTATCCTTGTGCAAAAGGCTCAGGATCGCAGTATCATCAGCAAATGTCATTATATAGTTGTTAGAGTGTAAATTCCTACAGTCTTTGGTGTACAATGTGAAGAGTATTGGTGATACAAAACAACCCTGAGGAACTCCTGTGTTAAAGTATTTCATCTCCGATAGCGTCCTATTGACCTTCACTTGCTGTGCCATGCAGATTCCTTCTCCATTCCTTTTACCGGACGTGCCGGAGCGGTCGGCTCGCACCAGCGAGTAGCCACCCAAGTTGAGCAGAGAGTCCGGGACTCCTTGGTGAAGCCACGTCTCGGTGAACACCATAAGGTTAGATTTCCGGTACTCGAAACAGCTCCTTTGGTTGATACGAAGCTCATCCATCTTGGGTGTCAGCGATCGCACATTGCTGAGGATTATTGACGGCAGCGGTGGTTTGTTGGTTCGCCGGCGGAGATGTTCCCTGACGCCTCCTCTTCCTCACTTGCGTTTAAGCCATGTGCCGGCATGTGTTGCTTGGATGGCTGCTGGCAGATTATCCAGTGGTGTTGATTGAAATGGTCAGAGGGACAGCAAAGTTTCTCTGGAGTAACCACGGCTTAGTTCATGTTCCCACAGCACGGTTATCGTAGGACAAGAAATTAAGTGTTCGCTGATAAAAATCAGGACTAGAAGTATAATGTGGTGGCCAGGTGCCATTGTTTGGGGCTTCCGACTACGAATTAAAACAAAACACTACAAACACTTAAAACACTTAAAAGCAACAACAGCACTCGTCCGGGTCGCTACAGAGCAGCGCCACCGGAAGTTCTTTATATAATATCTCAGTCATCCCGAACACCTCCTTTTTTTGGACCTTTTTTTGAGTTTAGACATGATAGGTAAATGCCATAAAAAAAAAAACATAGAATCTGACAGATGCTAGTCTACTGCTTGGATACCCCCAGTTGGAAAATCAAGAGTGAATAGACTGTTACAGTAAATGCTTTTGAGGAAGTATAATTGCTGGATTTGCCATCAATTTGAAACCTACTCAGTTTTCTCAGAGGCACTTGGTAGCAATTAAGCTAAATATCTATATGAGCAGATTCTGACCTAAATTCTGATCACAAAGTATGAATTTACTTTCTGCTTAAATGTTTTCTGAATAACTGCTCATGGTGACTTGCTTTAAAAATATTTTCCTTCTCGATATCAGCCAGTTTTGAATTACCGTGAGACGCCAATCAGCATAACATCTAATGACACTAAATTATCTGTAGGTGTGTGTGTGTGTGTAAGTGTGTGTGTGTGTGTGTGTGTGTGTGTGTGTGTGTGTCCCAAGCCATGTAATGGGGAAGGTTATGGAAAGACCTGGCGACCTACCCAGGAAAAACCATCATCAATAAAATTCATGTAGACAGTCTCTTGTGTATGGAAAGAGATGGCCCATAGAATCACCAAGTGTCAGATACGACTGAAATAGTTAATGAATGAATGAATAGCCAGATGTAGATGAAACTCATCAATGTGGCAGTGAGTTCTCAGTTAAATCCTACTTTTTTCTCCTTTTTATAAACCATCATTGTGAAGTTCAGATGAATAGGTGTTAAAAAAGCTCATCTCACATTCTCGGCTGAGTTATTTCCAGAACAAGTGATAACACGGCTGTTACTTTTTAATGCTGCTGACGTTAGTGTTGTTCTGATATGATGCAAAGTGCTGTGAACGAATTCATGAGATGGAGCCCACTTATTGCCACTGTTTTATAGAGTCTGCAGTCTAATAGTGTGTGCACACCAAAAGCGAAGCGAATATTCGCATCGCATTACTTGCTTTTTACGTCACTCATGCAAATTAAAACATTGCGCGATGATTGAAAACGTTGTCTTCACGCACATCAACAACAACAACATTTCTTTCCGCAATTTTTTCCGTCATCAAGCTATCTCCTTTTTTGTCCAGTCTCTGTATGAATAAGAAGTTTTGTCATAAATTCCGGGGTGCCCGCAGACATCTACAATAATGCTCATTTTCTGATACAACCAGATGTGTCAAAACGGACATGTCTATAAGCTCATCGCTAATTGGCTTGCATGACAACGCGTCTTTCGAGTTTCCAACTTGAGTAAAAAAAAAAGCTTAAATTAGCATTTGGTGTGCACAAACCACTGCAAAAATTCCAATACCATGATTAGTTTTAACAGTATGTTAAAACTATCGACATGAATTATTAATTCAAAATCAAGTCACCTTAATTTATATAACGCGTTTTACAATACAGATTGTTTCAAAGCAGCTTTACAGTGATAAAAGGAAATTAATGCAACAAAGATTGTTTTGGCTGTACAGCAGCTCTAGAAGAAAGTTATTGTCCAGCTTAAGTATTTAATTGATTCATTTCAGTTGAAAAAAACATAAGTTATTAACTTGGAGACAGCTTACATGACACCGTTTTCAACTGAAAACAGAAAACTTTGCCTTCTGGCCGTTCATTTGCACATCAACTGTGTTGAGAATGCAAACTTTGAAATAGGACCAAAGTGACAAGTTTTTGAAAAAGAGTATTAAAAATGATCCAGTTATCATCTCCGTGTAAACGGTGATGGCATGCGCATGCGTATTATGTGTTTAGTCTATCTTTACAAACTGACATTGCCAATTACTTGTCTGGCATGCATAACACAGCGTTTTAGTCATTTCCACGGATCCATGGGAACGGGAATCATTTTGATAACATTTTAATATGTACAGAGGAAAAAAACGTGTCCGTGCCGATGGTACCTTAGCAGGGGATATTCTAGTTGACACGGTCTCTGCTAACATTTCAGGGCCGCTTTGTGGTTGTGTCTAGGCGCAGGTCTTTTATCTGATCTGAATATGGCCTGTGTCGAGCTGACTATGATAAACCTTGGGATAAACAGAGAGACTACTTTTAGTGTTTATGCCATTCTCCTTATGATGTGAGGAGTAGATCAGGTGTAATGGGAAGTATTCCCGGTTCCGGCTGACTTAATTTACGCAGCCTAACAATCATTTTACATGATTTTAATAATATAAATATTTCAAATCAACACTTTACTTGGCTACAATAAAATACATATATAAAACACTTCAAGCATATCACACAGACAATTAGTTTAAACGTTTATTATCACAACCACAGTCAAACGACATTTTTGAAAAGCTGAGGCAGGCTCCTCTGCTGCTCGCAGTTGCATCCAAGCTATACAATCTAGACAAAACAAAAACATTAAATTAAATTAAATTAAAAACAAACATGCAGGTTCTTACCTCAAAAATCAAATCTTCACTACAGAACATGGCCATTCTTATTTCCAATCATTTTCAACAGTTAGATTAATGAAAATAAAGTCCAATCAAACGAGAAACAAGAAGACAGCCCCCTAACATGGCTAATAACTCTTACAGAGCATCGTGGAGAAAAAGCACAGCATCCACAGTGGAATGTTTTAATCCAGTCATACTTTCTTCTATAACTCTTCCAGCTGCGCTAAATACACGCTCGCTACTACTACTACATATTTTATTTTAATTAATGTCTAAAATAGGCTATAAAAAGGAGGATAAGCCTAAAACAGGCCTGAGGCCGGCCCGTGTGTGAACTATGATGTGAAAATTGGCCCGAAGCCCGGCCCTAGGGGCATAAATAATTCGGGGCCCATCGGGCTCGGGCTGAAATGCAGGGCTTTACCAATGACCAAATGCTTACCTACCTAGTGTACTAAGGCAAAACTTAAGGCAGAGCCTGGTTTCAACCTGAGCATAGGTTCGCGACTTATAGTCACTTGACACACACTGGAGTACTTAAGCGCTCATTCATGCTGTCACGGTTTGGGTTTTGTTTCTTTTTCGTGGTTCTTATCTTGTCATGTGATTCCGTTTGTCATGTGATCCTGCCATGTGTCTTGTCATTGGTTAATCGTCTGATTATTGTTCACAGGTGTCCCTTGTCTTGTCATAAGTCGTGTGTATTTAAGCCTTCTTGTTTGCCCTGTTCTAGTATTGAATGTTTCCTGTCATCGTTTTAGTTTCCAGTTTCTAGCCTTTGTTTTATGTCTGATCTTATGTTTATTATTAAAGTTGCATTTGGGTTTTCTACATCTTGCCTCCACTGGAATCAATTTATAACACATGCGTTAAGGGCTTGCAACTAACAGGGCCGTATAACAGCACTGTTTTTCTATCAGAAAAAGCCCTTCACACTAATCCTTTTTTGTGACTAATGCAGGGGATAGCATGTTTATATCCTTCCCTGTTCAGGTGTGATTTTGGGAAAATGCAATACACACAATAAAGAAAAGTGAGACTGAGAACAAAAAAAAAAATTTCGTTATCAACCTCTCAGTGCTCAGCGCTTCCCAGAGTCCTCTAATGCTACTGCAAATAGCAAGTAACTGAGTTCTGTTCATTCTGAAGATGAAAAGCATGATGCAAAAAAGGCATTCAAACAACTAATATTTTGTGAAAACCGAATAGAGGTTATCAAACTGTCAAATGATTTGTGAGTGATTTTGAGCACTCGCTAGTTACGCATGTAACTGTTGTTCTGTGAATTCTGGATGACCGCCAGAGGCAGTGTAAACACTATGGACTATCGCAGCGCCAGCTAGATAGTTCGAGAGAATATACCGACAAAGTCACGTGGCGTGATGTATTGTGAGCCCTGGAGGGTTAAAAGCTACAGTAGCTCAGCACTCTACCTCGGTATGCCTTTCTCACACATTCCGAATGACTGAGAACTCTGGCGGTCATCCAGAATTCACAGAACCACATTTATATGCGTAACTAGCTTTCTGTTTCATTCTTACTGACTGCCAGAGGCAGAGTAAACACTATGGATGACACATACCAACATAGTCATGACGAATGCCACCCACCTGATGAAATTAAGGCTGCTCCAGAAGAACCGCAGAACTAATGGCATGATGAGCAGCAACGTTGACCTTATAAAACCGGGCAAAAGTGGATGGAGGAGCCCAGGCAGCAGCAGTGCAGATATCAACCAGGGAAACTCCTCTAAAAACAGACCATGAAGATGAGATGGCCCTAGTGGAATGGCAAGTTAGTCCCCTGGCCAGTGGTCTCCCTGCTGCCTTGTAAGCCAGCGTAATGGTCTCTACTATCCAGTTCGACAACCTCTGCTTCGACACTGGAGCACCTTTCTTCACACAACCATGGCAGACAAATAACTGGTCTGACTGTCTAAATTGAACAGTAGAGTTCACAGAACACTTTAAGGCCCGAACAGGACACAAAAGTTGTCCACTTGAATCAGACCCTGAAGAAGTCTGAAAAGAGGCCAGTTCAATGTGCTGATTTATGAACAGAGGAAGAAGGACCTTCTGAAGAAAAGAAGGATTGGGTCGTAGAACCACCCCGGAGTCATCCGGTAACCAACGCAAGCGCATTTCACTAACTGTGAATGTGCAACTCAGATTCAGATTCAGATTCAGGCTGGCAGGCTGGGAGTGGGAAGACCTATAATTTTAGAGGAGGTGCTAGTGATTTTAACAACCTTATTCTTATTGGTAAGAGAGAGCATGGTGAAGTAGCTGGTAGCACAGTACAGGAGGATGGGTTCAATGATACTACGGTACAGGAGAAGCAGTAGATGTGGTTTGACTGAGAGAGTCCTGCGTTTACGAATAACATAAAGTCTTTTTTGACAGCGTTTGTGGATGTCCGCGATGTGGTGATCAAAACTTAGTTTATTGTCCATTGTCCGGTGGTGGAAGTGGTGCTTCTCACCTTCACTACCTGTGGTGTGTCGCTCAGAAAATTATGAATCCAGCAAATGAGGAGAGGTTGTACATGGAGGTGTTGGAGTTTAGTTATCATGATGTGACGTTGAATTGTGTTGAAGGCAGAGCTGAAGTCTACAAAGACAATCCAGGCATGATGGCCGGGGGAGTCCAGGTGTTGTAGTAGAGTGTGAAGGAGGCATGCTACAGCGTCCTCTGTTCCTCTTTTGACCTTGTAGGCAAACTGGTAGGCATCCAGCTGTGGGAAAACAGCCGGCAGGATGGTTTTCAGTACCAGTTTCTCAAGACTAGCGATTATGGAGGTGAGTGCTACTGGTCTTTAATGATTCAGTTCAGAGGGGCGGGGTTTCTTTGGGACAGGGATGATGGTGGCTGTTTTCCAGAGGGTGGGGACAGTTGCAGTTATAGGTGATTCTTTGAACAGTGAGTGCAGAGCAGGAGAGAGTTCCAGGGCACAGTCCTTGAGCAGCCTACCGGAGATCCCCTCGGGCCCAGGGGACTTGCCAGTTTTGCACCTCCTGAGCTGCTGGTGGACGTCTTCCACTGTGGGGAAGACAAAGTGTGGCTGCTCGGGGGTGGGTAGACCCCTGAGCAATCTTTCACACTCAGTGGTGAAGTTTATGTTATCAAACCTGGCATAAAAATTGTTTTGGTCTCTGGGAATGAGTTGGGGTCAGTTGGTGCATGAGTGCTAGCTTTTGACGTGGTGCCATGAGTGTTTTAACTTTCTGGAATGCCTTTCTGGTGTTCATGCTGCTGAAATCCTGTTCTAGTTTGTCCTTGTATACTAATTTAGCCTTTTTTATTTCTTTTATCACAGAGCGGTTAATATCTCTGAGTGAGAGCCAGTCTTTGCGTTGAAATGCCTGTTGTTTCTCTTTGAGTTTGAGTTTTATCTGGTGGGTTATCCATGGTCTGGAGTTGGGATATTTTTTTACAGTTTTGACTGGGATGGTGGTTGTCATGCAGAACTTGATGTAATCAGTTATCGCCTCTGTTTTTATATCCAGGTCACCATCAAAAACACTCCAGTCAGTACATGCAAGGGACCCCTGCAGTTGTGCAGTTGTGTCTTCCGACTACTGTGTGATGCTGTAGGTGGCTGGTTTGACCCTCTTCAGCATTTGTTTGTATTGCGGGAGCATGAAGACAATATTGTGATCTGTGGCGCCTATTGGGGGCTGCGCACGAGCAGTATAAGCGTTGTTTATGTTTCCATAACACAAATCCAGCACCTTTTCCCTCCTTGTGGGGATATTCACATATTGTTCAAATGATGGGAGGACAGAATCCAGCCTACAGCAATTAAAATTCCCCGTAATAAGCAATGGAGCGTCGGGGTACTTGCCCAGCATAGCATTGACATTCTGGGCTGCCAGCTCAGCTGCCGTATTGGTGTTCACACCAGGCGGGATATACAGACAGCCGATGACCACCGTGGGAAATTCCCGAGGGAGGTAATAAGGGCGAAGCGAAAGATTCAGCATTTCAATGTCAGGTGTGCAGACCCTATCGTGGATCTTGATGTTATTGCACCACCGGTTGTTAATGTAAATACAGACTCCTCCACCTCTCTCCTTACCGGAATCACTTGTCCGACTCACTGACTCGTTTAGCAGTAGCAATAGCCAGAGATGGGGACTCGAGTTTGAGACTCGGACTCAAGTGCGACTTAAGTCACACACACAGTGACTTCAGACTTGACTTGAGACTCGTCCTCGAAAGACTTGACTCGGACTCAAGCTGCGGGACTCGTGAACAATGTTTATTTTTAGGAAATGTCTGATGAGCTTGCTGTTATTCCCCTCCCTCCGTTACCTATAACCTGCCTACGTAACACATACTACGTATCGGCTGCGTGCGCGACCGACCACACATAAGAGGACAACGAACAAACATGTCAACTGCACCGGCCGCTGCTGTGCCATTCAATGTAAGCTTTGGTTTTCTTCAAACTTCAAACAAGACGGCCCAAACAAAAGAAGCGCTCAATGCTAAATATGCGGTATCAGGATAAAAGATTCTGGCTCAACCACATCTAATTTCATCAGGCATCTAAAAACACACCCTGAGGTCAGTAAACATGTTTAGCTCAGCATTGACCATCTACCGTTAGCTTGCTTCTTGCTTTAGCTACAACCTAACATTACGGGAGGTTAACTCCGACTGTCTTCCTTATGAAATATTAATGAGCGTTTGTTTAATTGCCAAACTTGTGGTGGTCGATTAACGTAATAATTTACGTGCCGCTGGATTTCATTTCGTTAATTATTAACGTTGTCTGCAAACAGGTTACAGGATTATTGTTGTTTCATTTAGTTATAACGTTACACTGGTTTGAGAGTCTGGGATGTGTTGCTGACTTACAGTGGTTTATAAACTATGATTAGTTGCGTCAGCAGTGCACATTAGGCCTACATGGATCTTCAAGTGATTGCGGGGGCGTGGAAATCACGAGCCACACGCGGCTGAGAGATCGCAAAAAAATGTTCACGGCAAAATACAGATATTAACATAAAAGTAAAGCATTCTTGGTGTTTTTGTCTTGTTGCAATAGCCTGTTTACACTGATTATATACCAAAATAAAAGCTGATACTTTATGCAAGCACTAGTGACAAATCCCACACAGGAAAATGAGGATTCCAAACAGGGTTCAGACAACGCGCGCACTTCAGAAAACTGCAGACAAGACTGTGCGAGCCAAGAGAAGAGCCACCAACTGGAACATGATATGCAGAAATTGCAGCAACGTACTCTTTCATTGTGGAAGCGGCTTTTCCTTCCTCCAGTAAACGTTGAAGAAAGCTTAAGATACTTTAGAATGTCGCATGTTGCAGGATATAGCCCCCGTTCCTCACACCATGCAGAAAAAAGCTTCCAATGGGAAGCATAAATCTGTCGTGTGGAAGATAGAAATGGTGTGAATAACAGCAGGGTCACAATGCTCCAGGGAAGCATTTAACCCAATGGCCAGACCCAAAGCTGCAGACGAGCCAGGTCCAGGTGCCAGACAGTGGCCTCAAGCTGGGAGAGGAGGTCCTTCCTGGGGGGAAGCTTCCATGTGTAGTAAACTACGTATAATAATAGTAACAACAATATGTATTTAAGGGGCCAGACAGGTCAATTTAGCTCAAAAGGAATTATCAATTAATTTATAGGGAATCTTAAAATAATCACTTATATGGCCGAGCAAATGTTTCATCCAGCGTTAATTTGAACAGGCCGTAACTATCACCTCAGCAGGGGATATAAATATCCAAACTATAGTGAAACACTTTATTAGCAAGGTAATTTAGATCAGCAGTTTAAGACATTAAATTCGTAAGCACATGACACAAGAACAATTATCTTAAAATATAAACAAGACTTTATTGATTATTCTAACACATAAAACTAACATCTAACACAAACACACGCACACGCACATTCATAGAGTTGCAGAAAGAAAAAGAGTGAGGAAAGAATGAGTTTTAAGAGTGAGATGATGAAATCCCAAGTTTCTATATGCACTTATAAGACATGACCTGAACGAACCATCAATCATTCATTTAACCCTTCTATCATTTCTTTGGCGGGTTATTCAATTTTATATCAATGCACCAGTTCAGTTAAGAGTCTGGAGGCTACTTGCTTGTCTTGAGTTCCTTTGGGGATTCCTTTTGTCGGCATAAAAGGGGGTTTCCCGGGTCCGTTGATTGGGTGGCGGTCTCCTCGTGCCTGGATAGATGTCTTGGGCGGCCAATCACTTGGTGTGTTGGCGGATAGATGGAAAGTCTTTGAAGTCGGAAGTGGGCTTTGCAGTCGAAACGTTTTACAGAAACTTTGCAGTAAAACTTAACTTTGAACCGAGACTCCCAACGGAAAAGAAAAGAGAACTAAGAAAAAGAAAGAAAAGTGAGACGAGTAGTTGAATGGCTTGAATGAATCTGTTTAAACCCATGTTCTTCTGATATTGATTTGGGTTCTTTTGTCTGCTCGTCTACATGGTTACTCGCCCGTCTGTTACTCCATTATGGCTCTAGCTACGGCATAACATAACTCTAAGGCTTTGTTCTAAGATTCTTTGTCCAGCCTCCTGGATGAGTTTTGACCAATTAAGCACTGTCTTTATTTGAGAGGTGGTATTTTCTTCATCTCTCATCGTAAATCATGCGTTATCTGTGATCCCATTACTCTGCAGCTCGAGCAGAGTACAGAGGGTACAGTTTAGACATGATTTCTATTATAAGAACACTTAACATTTTACACAGATTTCAATAAAGCCATCAACTGAATTAAGAACATATGATCGTACTGATAGGAGACAAGACACACTTTCATTCGATCATCTAATAGTTATAACAATTACATGACTTATATGTGATCTAAGAATAATAGACACATACAGAGGTTGTTGACACAATATAGAATTATGTAGTTGAACAATGTTTGATAATAAGTTCATCAAGAATTGTTTTGGGATGATTTAAAGGGATGTATTTTTGTATGTAAAGTCTGGTTTTGAGAGATCTCAACCCTGGGGTCATTCAGAGGTCTTTAAGAATAAGGAGGTCTGTTTTACATCCCTTGTCTTGGGATCAAACAACCTTTGCCGTTATCTTGGTGGGTCCCGAGCCGTGCCATCTCTGAACCAATCAGTCTTTTTCAAACTATCTAACTTTGAAAACGTTCTTCCTTTAGTTGGGCTCATCTCTTTGAACCTTGCAGGGCCATAAAGTGCTTACTTGGGGCTTGCACAGACTGGCTGGAGCCTGGATCTTTATGGTTCTGGATTGGTGATTTGAGGTCTGGAGTTCTGTGTGGAATTATGTTTGAATGAATCACATGGAAGATTCATTTTTGTTTGGTTCGCCCTCCAATCCTACACATGGATTGCCTGTCAGAAGTCTCAGCAACAAAGGAAACTATGGTCTGGCTGGCCATTGTGGTGCCACAAGTGACACTCTGTGCTTGCAGAGGGAGATCCTGTGCAACGTCTCCCATAACAGAGGGATAGATGGAAACGCATATAGAAGGCAGTTCGGCCATTCATGAGACAGCGCATCCTGGCCCAGGGGGCTGGATACTTCTGTCCTTGCGAACCATAAGCGACAGCGGGTGGTCATCTCTGAAGCAAAAAGATCCACCTCTGCTCTTCCAAATCGTAGCCAGATCCCCTGCACTACATCTGGATGAAGCCTCCATTCTCCTGGATGTAGAGTCTGTCTGGTTGCACGCTCCTGGAATATGAGCTGGCCTCAGTGAAGCAAGTCGTAGGTGACACCATGTCAGGATCTCGTGAGTCAGCTGTAGAGACCTGCGGGATCTCATGCCACCCTGGTGGTTCAGATGGAACACTGTTGAGGTATTGTCTGACCGAACGAGAACATGGGGGCCTGCCAGAACTGGCATGAAGTACTTAAAGCCAAGAACACTGCCCTTAGTCCTAGCAGGTTGATATGTTGTGTGGCTGGATCTGTGTCCAGCACCCGCAAATACCCCTCCGATTCCACATTGCCCCCCATCCTGTGAGTGAAGCGTCTGTTGTGACCAACTCCCGACGAGAGGGGACAACACCCAGGGGCACTCCTGCCTTCAGAACCTCTAACTGTCTCCACCGCCTCAGCGCACATTTGCAACAGTGAGAAATTATAACCAGTTGACTGCAATATCTGGTGGGATCTAGCCGCAAACTGTTGTTCCATAACTGGAGTGGTCTGAGGTGGAGTAAACCCAGGGGGATCACCACTGTAGCCGCTGTTAACATCCCTATCAGTCGTAGGACCACCTCATACTGCAAAGACACCCGGGCGAAAGTGAGCCAAAAGTTGCAGAATGTTCGTCACACATTCGTGGGAAAGGGAGGCAGAAATTAGGCAGGAATTCAGGGTCATTCCTATGAACATAGTGGTCTGTGATGGAATCAGACAGCTCTTTTTCTCGTTCACAGAAAACCCCAGCTTCTGCACATGTCTCAAAAGCAGTCTGGAGTCTTGTACAGCCTGCCGCTCTGTGGGGGCACAAAAAAGCCAGTCGTCCAAATAAGGAAGGATACGCATACCTCTCATCCAAAGTGGATATAGAGCTGTGCTCACACACCTTGTGAAGACGCGAGGAGCAAGGGTAGGCCGAAGGGTAGCACTTTGAACTGGTAAGCTTGATTCAGGAAACTGAAACGCAGAAACTTACTGTGATGTACAGCAATTGGGACATGAAAGTATGCATCTTTCAGATCGACACTTACAATCCAGTCGTCTGCTGTCACAGACGAAGAACATCGACTGTGCGCAGCATTCAAAAAGGAAGGATCTTTAGGAACAAATTCAGAAGCCTCAAATTGAGAATTGGGTGGAAACCACTGTCCTTTTTCTGAAAAAGAAAATATGTTGAATAGAACCCGTCTCCCTGACTGATGGGATTAACTTTTTCTATGGCTCCCATCTCTAACAGTGAACAAATTTCCAGAGAGAGAGACACTGCGCGAACCGCGTCTCTGACAATTGTAGGAACAATTCTTGAAAACCTTGGAGGCCGGCGTCGAAACTGTAGAATATATCCCCTGGACAGAGTCGCCAACACCCAGGGGTCTGCTGTGTTGGATTTCCAGTACTCCAGTTGATCTATAGAGAAACAATCGACCGCCGGCCTGACTGTCTCAGGCTTTATGTGTGCGATTTTTAGTGGTTGCGGGGGGACGCTGACGGGGTCCTCCCGGAAACTGTCAGTGAGGTGGGTAAAAAACTCTTGTATCTTCAGGAACACAAGACCTTTGAGGGGGCTGTGACTGAGGTGTAGCGTGCCGGCGGAAACGTTGCTCCGATGTGGCATTGTGATGTCGGGTCTGAACCGCTGGCATCATAAAAGTAGGGTTGTGCTGCACCTGGGTCAGTTGACGAGTGGCTTCAGGCAGCATTACTCTCTTTTCCAACAGTTTCAGAACATTTGGACCAAAAAGATGCCCGGGAACAAATGGAAGATCTTTTAAGCTTTTCTTACAGGCGGTGGGCTGCCAGAAGCGTGGCTGAAAGACTACCCAGCTCGCAGGTCACATGGCCTGTTGCCAACAGAGCAGTTTGCAGAAATTGTGAAATATAGGGATCTGCATTTGCAGGTCCCAGCATACTGGTGGCAGCAAGAAGTAACTGGCAGATTGTGTTTTCTGCTCGAGTAATGTAGGCAACAGAGTCATATGCCTTTTTTTAGCAAGGAATCCGTACAACCGCATTGTACACTGGGACATCACACATTCCCTCGTAGAGCCTCATCAGGAGACACCACCAAAGGCCACCACCACAGGCTTCTCTGTTTCCGGAGCACGACCCACCCCGATATAATCTGCTTCAGCCATAGATGCTAGTGTAATATGCTAGTGTACGAGCAATCCTTGAGCGCCGCTTAGGCGGACCAGAACCAGTGAGAGCATTTGAGAATTCAGCCACAAAATCCTTACATGGTGGCATGGCAAAAGAAGTTGCAGCTGTGGTCTGTCTGAAAAACACGTTCGTTTGGGCAGATTGGACAGGTGACTCATCAAGTCCTAGACAAGCAACTGCCATTCGAAGCACAGACAAAGTATCATCGGAGGAGGACTGGGCTTGTCCAGACGACTGAACTGACCCCCCAATAGACCCCTCCACTGCTGGTTAACCAGTGAAAACAACCTGAGGTGATGGTTGGGCAGCAACATCCATAGTATCCCCATGATTGTGAAAAAATGAATCTGAAGCACATGTAGAAAGCACATCAAACTCTGAACGATGAGAAAAACAAGGGGAATCAAGAGACTCTTCCCCAGCTCCCTGATTCTGAACATTCTCACAGGTGTAGCAGATGTGACAGGCTGAAGCAAGTGAAGCAGGCGTTTCAGCTCTGCCATCTCTAAAGAAAGTATGACACCGTCATAGAAAGTGTATCTTTCTCAACATGTGAATGTTCATCACCTCGCGATTTGGCCTTCATAGCTGGGAGGGGAGCACCAGCTGCCGCCAACGCCCTGCGCACTGGGCGTGTTCCTCTCCCAGACACATGACACACAGCTTGTGCGTGTCCTCTGTGGTTAGAAACCTCTGCATGGTGGCACACATCTCTTGATCACTTTGTCCATAATTTACTGTAACAGGTGCACAGACATCAAGTCTTACTGAAGACAAATAAGCTGATGGTGTATGGTTTGGTTGTCTTTTATTGTGCGCCAGTGATGTTATAGTGATGTTATGCACACAGGCTTCAGACACCGGTCATGCTGAGGGCATTCAAGGGCATCATATGTAAGTAGAAAAAAAGTTTGATGAGACAAACTTTAAGTTGGCTTGAGAAAGCCGAACCAGAGAGTTTAAAGAAGTTTAAAGTAGTTTGAAGTCGGATAGATGGATTAGTTAGAAAAGAAAAGAAAGATTAGTTAGATAGACAGAAAGATTGGTTTCACTAAAAGAAAGATTAGTTAGAAAGAAAGAAAGAAAGATTAGTTAGAAAGAAAGAAAGAAAGATTAGTTAGAAGGAAAGAAAGATTAGTTAGAAAGAAATATAGATTAAAGAAAGAAAGAAAGATAGATTCGTTAGAAAGAAAAAAGATAGATTAGTTAGAAAGAAAGAAAGAAAAAGATAGATTAGTAAGAAAGAAAGAAAAATTGATTAGTTAGAAAGAAAGATTAGTTAGAAAGATAGATTAGTTAGAAGGAAAGAAATATTAGTTAGAAAGAAAGAAAGAAAGAAAGAAAGAAAGATAGATTAGTTAGAAAGAAAGATAGAAAGATTAGTTAGAAGGAAAGAAATATTAGTTAGAAAGAAAGATAGATTAATTAGAACAAAGATAGAAAGATTATTTAGAAGGAAAGAAATATTAGTTAGAAAGAAAGAAAGATAGATTAGTTAGAAAGAAATATAGATTAAAGAAAGAAAGAAAGATAGATTGGAAAGAAATATAGATTAAAGACAGAAAGATAGATTCGTTAGAAAGAAAAAAAGATAGATAGATTAGTTAGAAAGAAAATAGATAGATTTGTTAGAATGAAAGAAAGATTAGTTAGAAAGAAAAAAAGATAGATTAGTTAGAAAGAAAAAAGATATATTAATAAGAAAGAAAGATAGATAGATGGATAGATTAGTTAGAAAGATAGATTATTTAGAAAGAAAGAAAGATTAATTAGAAAGAAAGAAAGAAAGAAAGAAAGAAAGAAAGAAAGAAAGAAAGAAAGAAAGAAAGAAAGAAAGAAAAAAGATCAGGAAGAAAGAAAGAAAGATGGATTAGTTGGATAGAAAGATGGATTAGTTAGAAAGAAAGATGGATTTGTTAGAAAGAAAGAAAGAAAGAAAGAAAGAAAGAAAGAAAGAAATGATCAGTTAGTTAGAAAGAAAGATTAGTTTGAAAGAAAGAAAGATATATTGGTTAGAAAGAAAGAAAGATTGATTAGTTAGAAAGAAAGAAAGAAAGATAGATTAGTTAGAAAGATAGATTAGCTAGAAGGAAAGAAATATTAATTAGAAAGAAAGAAAGAAAGAAAGAAAGAAAGAAAGAAAGAAAGAAAGAAAGAAAGAAAGAAAGATTAGTTAGAAAGAAAGATATAAAGATAAGTTATAAAGAAAGATAGATTAGTTGGAAAGAAATATTAGTTAGAAAGAAAGATAGATTAGTTAGAAAGATAGATAAGTTAGAAGGAAATAAATATTAGTTATAAAGAAAGAAAGAAAGATAGATTAGTTATAAAGAAAGAAAGATAGATTAGTTAGAAAGAATGATAGATTAGTTTAAAAAAAGATAGAAATATTATTTATAAGGCAAGAAAGATTAGTTAGAAAGAAAGAAAGAAAGGAAGATAGATTAGTTAGAAAGAAAGAAAGAATAGTTAGAAAGAAAGATAGATTAGTTAGAAAGATAGATAAGTTAGAAGGAAATAAATATTAGTTATAAAGAAAGAAAGAAAAAAAGATAGATTAGTTAGAAAGAAAAAAGATAGATTCGTTAGAAAGAAAGAAAGATAGATTAGTTAGATAGAAAGAAAGATAGAAAGATTAGTTAGAAGGAAAGAAAGATTAGTTAGAAAGAAAAAAGATAGATTCGTTAGAAAGAAAGAAAGATAGATTAGTTAGATAGAAAGAAAGATAGAAAGATTAGTTAGAAGGAAAGAAAGATTAGGTCGAAAGAAATATAGATTAAAGAAAGAAAGAAAGATAGATTTGTTAGAAAGAAAGAAAGATAGATAGATTTTTTAGAAAGAAAAAAGATAGATTAGTTAGAAAGAAAGAAAGATTAGTTAGAAAGAAAGAAAAAAGATAGATTAGTTAGAAAGAAAGAAAGAAAGAAAGAAAGAAAGAAAGAAAGATTAGTTAGAAAGAAAGAAAGATAGATTAGTTAGAAGGAAAGAAATATTAGTCAGAAAGAAAGAAAGAAACAGATTAGTTAGAAAGAAAGAAAGATACATTAGTTAGAAAAAGATAGAAAGATTATTTAGAAGGAAATAAATATTAGTTAGAAAGAAAGAAAGAAAGAAAGAAAGATAGATTAGTTAGAAAGAAATATAGATTAAAGAAAGAAAGAAAGATTAGTTAGAAAGAAATATAGATTAAAGAAAGAAAGAAAGATAGATTAGTTCGAAAGAAAGATAGATAGATTAGTTAGAAAGAAAATAGATTTGTTAGAATGAAAGAAAGATTAGTTAGAAAGAAAGATAGATAGATGGATAGATTAGTTAGATAGATTATTTAGAAAGAAAGAAAGATTAGTTAGAAAGAAAGATTATTAGTTAGAAAGAAAGGATAGATTCGTTAGAAAGATAGATTAAGTAGAAAGAAAGATAGATAGATAGATAGATAGATAGATAGATAGATAGATAGATAGATTGATTGATAGATAAAGTTCATTAGTACATATAGAATGATCTGACAGAAAGATTGGTTTCACTAAAAGAAAGATTAGTTAGAAAGAAATATAGATTAAAGAAAGAAATATAGATTAGTTAGAAAGAAATATAGATTAAAGAAAGAAAGAGATTTGTTAAAAGAAAGAAAGAAAGATAGATTAGTTAGAAAGAAAAAAGATAGAAAGATTAGTTAGAAAGAAAGAAAGGAAGAAGAAAAGAAAGAAAGAAAGAAAGATTAGTTAGAAAGATAGATTAGTTAGAAGGAAATAAATATTAGTTAGAAAGAAAGAAAGAAAGAAAGAATGAAAGAAAGAAAGAAAGAAAGATTAGTTAGAAATAAAGAAAGATAGATTAGTTAGAAAGAAAGAAAGATAGATTAGTTAGAAAGAAAGATAGAAAGATTAGTTAGAAGGAAAGAAATATTAGTCAGAAAGAAAGAAAGAAAGAAAGATTAGTTAGAAAGAAAGAAAGATAGATTAGTTAGAAAAAAGATAGAAAGATTATTTAGAAGGAAAGAAATATTAGTTAGAAAGAAAGAAAGAAAGATAGATTAGTTAGAAAGAAATATAGATTAAAGAAAGAAAGATAGATTAGTTAGAAAGAAATATAGATTAAAGAAAGAAAGAAAGATTAGTTAGAGAGAAATATAGATTAAAGAAAGAAAGATAGATTAGTTAGAAAGAAATATAGATTAAAGAAAGAAAGAAAGATAGATTCGTTAGAAAGAAAGAAAGATAGATAGATTAGTTAGAAAGAAAATAGATGGATTTATTAGAATGAAAGAAAGATTAGTTAGAAAGAAAGATAGATAGATGGATAGATTAGTTAGAAAGATAGATTATTTAGAAAGAAAGAAAGATTAGTTAGAAAGAAAGATTTAGTTAGAAAGAAAGGATAGATTCATTAGAAATATAGATTAAGTAGAAAGAAAGATAGATAGAAAGATAGATAGATAGATAGATAGATAGATAGATAGATAGATAGATAGATAGATAAAGTTCATTAGTACATATAGAATGATCTGACAGAAAGATTGTTTTCACTAAAAGAAAGATTAGTTTGAAAGAAAGAAAGATTAGTTAGAAAGAAACAGATTAAAGAAAGAAATATAGATTAGTTAGAAAGAAATATAGATTAAAGAAAGAAAGAAAGAGATTTGTTAGAAAGAAAGATAGATAGATTAGTTAAAAAGGAAAGATAGATGGATAGATTCGTTAGAAAGATAGATTAAGTAGAAAGATAGATAGATAGATAGATAGATAGATAGATAGATAGATAGATAGATAGATAGATAGATAGATAGATAGATAGATAGATAAGTTCATTAGTACATATAGATTGATCTGACAGATAGACAGAAAGATTGATTTCACTAAAAGAAAGATTAGTTAGAAAGAAAGATTAGTTAGAAAGAAAGAAAGAAAGAAAGAAAGAAAGAAAGATTAGTTAGAATAAAAGAAAGAAACAAGTTTAAAAAGAGATAAAGAAAGAAAGATTGGTTAGAAAGAACTTTAGAAAGTTTCTCAAGCTAACTTAATAACAAGCTTTCTCAATTTGTCTGGCTTAAAAACACATGAAGATAGAAATATGGATAGATTAGCTACAAAGAAAGAAAGAAAGAAAGAAAGAAAGAAAGAAAGAAAGAAAGAAAGAAAGAAAGAAAGAAAGAAAGATTAGAAAGAGAAAGATTGGTTAGTTACAAAGAAAGAAATTAGTTAGATTAGTTAGAAAGATAGATTAGTTACAAAGAAAGAAAAGATAGATTAGTTAGAAAGATAGATTAGTTAGAAGGAAATAAATATTAGTTAGAAAGAAAGAAAGAAAGAAAGAAAGAAAGAAAGAAAGAAAGAAAGAAAGAAAGAAAGAAAGAAAGAAAGAAAGAGAAAGAAAGAACGATTAGTTAGAAGGAAAGAAATATTAGTTGGAAAGAAAGAAAGAAAGATTATTTAGAAGGAAAGAAATATTAATTAGAAAGAAGGAAAGAAAGAAAGAAAGAAAGAGATTAGTTATAAAGGAAGAAAGATAGATTAGTTAGAAAGAAAGAAAGATAGATTAGTAAGAAAGAAAGATAGATTAGTTAGAAAGAAAGATAGATTAGTTAGAAAGAAAGATAGAAAGATTAGTTAGAAGGAAAGAAATATTAGTTAGAAAGAAATATAGGTTGAAGAAAGAAAGAAAGAGATTAGTTAGAAGGAAAGAAATATTAGTTAGAAAGAAATATAGGTTGAAGAAAGAAAGAAAGAGATTAGTTAGAAAGAAATATAGATTAAAGAAAGAAAGAAAGATAGATAGATTAGTTAGAAAGAAATATAGATTAAAGAAAGAAAGAAAGATCGATTCGTTAGAAAGATAGATAGATTAGTTAGAAAATAGATAGATTTGGTAGAATAAAAGATAGATGGATAGATTAGAAAGATAGATTATTTAGAAAGAAAGAAAGATTATTTAGAAAGAAAGAAAGATTAGTTAGAAAGAAAGATAGATTAGTTAGAAAGAAAAAGAAAGACTAGTTAGAAAGAAAAAAGAAAGATTAGTTAGAAAGAAAAAGATAGATTCGTTAGAAAGAAAAAAGAAAGATTAGTTAGAAAGAAAAAAAGATAGATTAGTTAGAAAGAAAGATAGATAGATGGATAGATTAGTTAGAAAGAAAAAGATAGATTCGTTAGAAAGAAAAAAGAAAGATTAGTTAGAAAGAAAAAAGATAGATTAGTTAGAAAGAAAGATAGATAGATGGATAGATTAGTTAGAAAGAAAGAAAGAAAGAAAGAAAGATTAGTTAGAAAGAAAGGAAGAGAAAGAAAGATGGATTTGTTAGAAATATAGATTAAGTAGATAGATAGACAGATAGATAGATAGATAGATAGATAGATAGATAGATAGATAGATAGATAGATAGATAGATAGATAGATAAGTTCATTAGTACATATAGAATGGTTGTTTAATTGAGTCTAGGGCTTCAGGGAGTTTAGATTTGAGTTTGTGTTGTACACTAGTGGGCCACTTGGCTCAATTTGAACTATTGCAATGAAAGTCAATGGGATTTTTATGATTTTTTAGTATTAATTTTTAAGAAATCTGAAAGTCAAATCAGTCTGAAAAGATATAGCAACTCGAGTCAGAACAGTCTGAAGGTCTGACCCGAGTTTGGAGTTTGTAGAGTTAAAACTCTAGGAGGAGTTAGAGTCAGAAAATTTTGGTTAAGAAAAAGAAGAATAACTAGAATGTACATTTCCTGAAGAAAATGTGAAGTGGTGCTTGCAGTGGCAAAACTCGGCACTCGGTTGCTAGCGTGCGGTTAGCTAGTTTTTAGCGAGATGCTAGCATGATTAGCATTTTGCTAGCATTTTTTTAATTAGATGCTAGCATGATTGGCATGTTATTAGCATCATGCTAGCATGATTAGCATGTTGCTAACATGTTTTTAGGTAGATGCTAGCATGGCTTGCATGTTGTTAACGTCATGGTAGCATGATTAGCATGTTGCTAGCATCATTCTAGCATGATTAGCATGTTACTAACATCCTAGTATGATTAGCATGTTGCTAGCATCATGCTAGCATGTTTTAAGCCAGATGCTAACATAATTAGCATGTTGCTAGCATCATTCTAGCATGATTAGAATGTTGCTAGCATGACTTTAACACAATTTAACATGTTGCTAGCATCATGCTAGCATGTTTTGAACAAGATGCTAACATCATTAGCATGTTATTAGCATTATTAACATGATTAGCATTATTTTAACTAGATGCTAACATGATTAGCATATTTTTAACCAGATGCTAGCATGATTAGCATGTCGCTAGCATGACTTTAACACAATTTAGCATGTTCCTAGCATGGTTACCAAGATGTACCATTTTTACCATCATTTACCATAGTTTACCATGATTTAGTCAAATGAGCCAACCCCCATCTTTATACGATGTTCTGATGCAGAGATATAGGTCTTGCAAAATGGTTGCTAGGGTACTCTGTTTGGTTGCTAGGGAGTGACTTGGCAGCTGCCAATCATGAAACTCCAAAGGCTGCTTGTCATTATGAATGATATAAACCAACTCCCATGTGTAACATTCAGAATGGAAGATATCCCTCTTTGGATTTTGGTTGCTAAGGTGCTTGACAATGGTTGCTAGGGAGGGGCTAGGAAGTGTTGAGATGATTCATGATTGGCTGTTTGCTGCCCCGAGTCAAACGAGACCACCCTCGTGTTTCTATGACATTTCTATCCGGAGATATCCCTTTGATCTCTTTCATTAGAGGTCTATGGGACTTGTTGCTAAGGTGCTCTAAATGGTTGCTAGGGCGTGGCTTGATAGCTTCACAATGATCCTGGGAGACTGATTGGTCGTCTGAGCAAAATGAGCCCGCCCCCTTGTCTCTATGACACTATGATCCAGAGCTATGTTCAATACAAAATCCCTATGCAATTTACCATAGTAGGAAAAACACATGCATTTCATTTCCTTCACCATACTAAGTCAATGGGGCAACTTTGGGCAGCTCCTGCCCCCCAGGGGTGCAACTTTTACCCCATTTTGAGGTATGCTCTTACAGAGCCTGCCAGCCTCTTCAAATGCGGCAAATCTCACGTTTCTGCGAAATCCTCACTCGGAGCTGTGACTCGTCAAAGTTTTTCGCAATGTTAAGTCTATGCGGTTTTTTCTGGCCGCTTTTTCGCCCCTGGGGCAAACACGTACCCCCGATCGCTTAGAAAAGTCATAGCACACCTCTCCTCAATCGGCCGCTCGATTTGACGCCTCACTCAGGGGTCTGTGATGTCAGCATGTATTTATTTACATAATGTATGTAATTTATAACCTATTCTAAAAATCTTTATTAAACAAGTGCATTTAGTACTGCACTCGGCCTGCGGCCTCGTGCCTATTGCCTGTGGTTGCTAGGGTGCTGTAACTGGTTGCTATGGTGTGGCTATGAAGATTTTAGGCCATTGCTTATTGGCTACTGGCTAATATAAATCCTCTGAGGGAGAGAGAGGGGGAGAGACAGCAGGGCTGTCAGACCCTTTGTGTCTGTGTGTGTGAAAATGTCGGTTGGGATTTAAATTTCTGAAAATTCCATAATGTTAAGTCAATGGGACTTTTTTGGCCGCTTTTTCGTCCGCTATGCGAACATCGTACACCCGATCGCTTATAAAAGTCATAGCACACCTCTCCTCAATGAGCCGGTCGATTTGACGCCTCACTCAGGGGTCTGTGATAAACGGTGTGGGACAAGTTACGCGCCAAACTTTGTGTGGAATAATTTTTGCAAGATAACACTAGTGTTGCCTTGCCTTTGGCAAGCACCACTAATAATAATAAGTTTAAATAGGATTTCAGTAAGTTGGCTTTCACAAGCCAACTTAATGACGCAGTATTGAGTTCTCTTGAAAGGGAACTAATCATTGTTCTATTTTTATACATTGTTATACAAAAATGACGGAGTATTTTAAGTCTCTTTTGCTGCTATGTGGAAAATATCGTGCAAAAGGCGCTGGCGCGTTTGCCGACCCCAGCGGGTTAAGCATGAGGTTTCTTTACAAAGATAAATTAATAAATTATGTTTACTTAATTATTCAGTAAAACGATATATTATTGCAAATATTATTGTTACTTGTTTATCATTCTGTCAGTGTTTTATTCGCTGACTTTTTCTAGCTTCTTTGCATGAAGAACAACATAGGGATGAAACGCATTTGTCTGTTTTTAGGGCTACTGTAGAAACATGTCGGCACAAAAGGACTATTTCAATGTAAGGGGACCCACGGTGTGTGTAGATAGAAATGGCTCATTCTAAGGTAATACAAACATAACGGTTAATTATCTAAGGTCTTTATACACCATTCAAAACATAGTTTTGTACATATTGCATTTCTGTCAACAGATCCACCTAAATATTACAAAGTGCACCTTTAAGTGATACAACTTAAAACTGTAATGCTGTGTTCACACCAAACGCGAATTCGCGTCTATCGCGTCGAGTTGGACAATTGAAGATTTTGAATCCATTCGCGTGTATAAAGCGAGCATTTGAAGCGAAATAGACGCGTGTCCGAGGCGGAATTCGCTTCTTGTGGGAGGGGCAAGTGCTAGTCTGTTTGCAAGATGGCTTATGTTGATCGAGCATTCATCGAGAGAGTCACTGTTCTGTATTTGCTCTGGAGAGCAGAACAGCGGCGTAGGGGTCATCATCGCCGTACTTGGGTCCACCAGACCCTCCAGAGGCGTACCCAGTTTGGCGAGTTTCACCATTTGCTCCAGGTGCTGCGCCTGGATGACCTTTCATCAGTATTTCCGCCTGTCCCACGCCCCGTTTTATGACCTGCTGTCCCACATTAGAGCGTGGATCACCCTTCAGGACACCAACTACAGGCGCTCTGCACCTGTCCATCTGTCTTCGGTTAGTAAATGTATATGAAATTTTTAATACAGTTTATTAAATATATGCTAATATACGCTATGCTATCAATGTTTTTCAAACTGTTGTATGGATAACACTGTTGGTGCTCTTTCTAGTGATACTCAGTATACTGCTATAACCTAAACATTTAAATATTATCTTGGCAGATGTGATACTGTCATGTATCTATCTGTAAGCAGTATGTAGTGCTCTTTCTAGTGATACTCAGTTAACTGCTATAACCTATAAAAAAAATTATATTCTCTTGGCAGACGTGATACTGTCATGTCTCTATCTGTAAGCAATATGTAATATTTAATAAACCATATACCCTTTTGTTTTGGAGATTCAAAACTTTGTAGCAAATTGCTAGCAAACAGACAAATATGGTGCATTTAAGTAAAACAGAATGGTTACTGTATATAGTTGAATGTAACTACAAGTTTAATATTTATAATAATATTTATAACAATGTTTTCTAGGTTTCTTGCCACTGGGGACTCATCCAGGACCATAGCGTCCAGCTACAGGGTTGGTGTCTCCACAGTGTGCCAGATCGTCCCCCAGGTAGTGACTGCCATCTGGGACTGCCTTGTGGAGGACTACATGGCTGTGCCCACCACAATGACTGGATGTCCATCACAAAGGGATTCCAAGAACGCTGGAACTTCCCTCTGTGCTGTGGAGCGGTAGATGGGAAGTATGTGGTGATCAAGGCACCCCCCCCAGCTCAGGATCCCAGTTCCACAATTACAAGGGAACCTTCTCCAGCGTTCTCCTTGCAGTTGTGGATGTGAAGTATCGCTTCCAGGTGATCGATGTTGGGGGGTGCAGCAGGACCAGCGACGGTGGGATTCTGGCGAACTCCGCCTTTGGACAGGCCCTTCAGGCTGGCACACCTCATCCAGAGAGGCGTGTTTTTAATTACCGTCTCTCCAGAGCCCGACTGGTGGTCGAGAACGACTTTGGCATCCTCTTCTCACACTGAACGATGTCCCGCCGATGAGGTCCACCCTGAAGTTGCGGAGAAGTGTGTAAGGTGACGTGTGTTCTCCACAACTTTATGAGGTATTCGGAGGGGAGAGAGGCACCTGCTGTAAGGGGCGCAGGACATGCTGGAGAGGAGCCACGGCCAGGTCTGGGTCGGGTTGCGGCAAACAACTCCTCCAGAGAGGCACTCCTGGTGATGGATGCTTTCATGGAACACTTCTCGGCGGAAGGAGCAGTACCATGGCAGCCGACAGTGTACTGTTTGAAGTCCTCCTCATGACTTCCCCACAACAGGGGCCTCCTCTGTTGGCCTGTGAAATAAAAAATACAACACACAGTGCAATGAGAAGGCAGAAAGATGATACCTGATTTTCATGTTTACAGTGAAGGTTTTCAAATGTAATTGAAATAACAAAATTGTCTAGATATTGTAAGAATAATATTTGTGCCTGTGTGAGTGACATAGACAGTACTTAAATGCGAGTGTGTAATTGTTTTGAACTTTCTTTAACATATATTAAGTAATTAACGCTATATTTCAGACATACATATATAAAGATGCAAATGAACAGTAGCTAAAAAGTATTTACGCATACATTTCAATGGATTTGTCTGCATTTACAAATACAATGATTATTAGTAAGGGGACTAATGTTTTGTGCACGAAATATGTTCAAATATTGTTTGGACTATTGCCTTCACACACCACACCTGTGGGTTCAGCAGCAGGGGGTGAGGGACCAGGGACTGGGGAGGCAAGAAAAGAGGCAGGGGATCTTGGACCACCTTCTTCAGTGTCCCTCTGGTCATTTGCCTCGCTCAAGACAATATTAAATATTAATACAACACGTTGATAACAATAGTCATAGAGAGATTATATTTTTTCATCTGTAAATGATGACAGCATATATGCCTTGTAATGTGGCTTCATTGGAAACACACCTGTCACTGTCTCCCCTGATGTGTCTTCATGGTGTCCCTGGTCCTCGAGGTGGTTGTCCTCTCTGATCAGGTCCTCGACCCCCTCAATGTTACCTCTCGTCTCCCGCGGGTGATGAAGGGGTCGAGGAATCCTAAGATCTGAGAGTATTTCCACCTCTTCCCAGACTCTGCTGCTGACCCACTCTTCTTCTCCGTCTCCTTCCTCTTCTCCTTGAGGTACGTGTCCCTGAGGCTTTTCCATTTTCCATGTTAGCTAAAAAAAAGTATCTGTATAAAAGCGGGAAAATAGTTGTAAATTAGTGGCAAGGCTAGCTGGTTAGCAGGTCAATAACGTGACTCAAAAGTGAAATGTGTATTTACAACTTATCAGGTTGCCCAATCTCCTCACTGACACTCTTCCAAGTGAGGTCCTTTTTATTCCAGTCTCTATAGAAATATGAACTAGTGTCATATAATTCGGTATCTGACTACTTACAGCCAATATCAGCCTTTCCTCCATTTTGAATGAGTGACTCCGGGCAGGAGTTTATCGCGTTAATTCACCAAGTGACAGCAGCAAGCAGGCTCCTGATTGTTTAACCCGGCGCAAACAGACGCCAAAGTTACGATTTTTCAACTCGGGAGACGCGAATTCGTTTAACACGTGTGAATGCACAAAAAGCACCAAATAAAATCACTCGCACCAGGCGAACTGGCAACTCGAATGAGGCGAAATCGCGTCCACCGCGCCGCGTTAAACGCATCTATTGTGCGACAGGACCTCCAGACGCGCGGAAATGCGGCTTCACATTGACTTAAGGCGAGACACGGCAGGCAAAAACATTGTTTTTTTTTCACTGGTCAATTTTGAGATTTTGGGCTATTTGTCTTTAATAACATGTCTTCTTTCAGACTTGTGCTGAAAAAAAGTCCAAAATACACATTTAGGTCTTTATTTTACTACACTTTGTCTGTTTGTGTGTGTAGATTTCGCCTAAATTCATCAAAAGTTGGCGTTCTAAATCACCCCGCTGCTCCGCGATTGCTGTCTGCACCCTGTCATCACATATACCGTTAGAAAGCTCTCTCTCTTCTCTTCAATGCTGTCGGATCCAAATATGGTCATTTTCTGTTTATCAGCAACCAATCATGGAAGTAAAATGGGCCATTTAACTCGAAATGCGCAATTTCATTGGCTGATGCCAATTTCTGACAACGTGATTCGTTCAGAATCGTCACGTGACGCGCTCTGACATTTCCGCAGCAGTTCAAAATGTTGAAAGATATGAGTTAATTTAGCCTACTATTTGTATTTATTAGAGTGATTCTTTCTAATACGACAGGTTTAAAGTTTGTTGTCATACCTTGACAGTTTCGACTGCTGACTCTGCAGTCATCGTCAGAAGCGTAACGTGATGTTTCTGTGACGTCTACTATAGGTGTGATCTATTTCGTTTTTGTCATTCCACCTGTGTGATGGACTGTTGATGTGTTGTTTTGGATGTTATGATCAGTGACGGATGAAGGAGTAATGAGTCTTGGATGTTAAACAGTGTGATACATGGATTTTACTTGGACCTAAAGCATATTTTGTCTGTAATTCATGGCTTTCAATAGAAATTAGTGGAATTTTGCCATTAAAATCTTTAAAGGCCGTTTTCTCAAAATGAGTTTTTTCCCACACTCCTAGTGACGATTTTCTACCTCTGAATCACCTACATACACCAAACTTCATAGTCGTATTCCTAACTATATTGTGAAGGTTTGTTCAGAGGGATTTGTTGATATATCATTCATGGCCTGATTTATATGACATTTTTTTGTGCCTAAAAATAGGGCCAAAATCAATTTTTTAAGGCTATTGTCAGTATTTTCTGATTCACAGGGTAAAAAAAGGAATATTCATAATCCCCTCTGAAAATGTCTTTTCATTTAATATATAAACAAAATGCAAAAATAATTTTGAACCTTGTTTTTTTCAATGGTCAGATTCGTCACTTCAAAATATATGCAAATTAGCGCATATTTAATTAGATATAGCCTAATTAGCATATTTAAACATAAAAATACAGAAAACTCGCAATACATTTTTTTCTCCTATTCATGTGAGTAATCAACTGGTAAAGTTTCATGATGATATCTGTAAGTTAAAATTTTTACCCTTTTCACATGCAATGTCTCGGCTTAACATGGAAATCACTCGCTCCAGACGCTCTATTCGCGTTTGGTGTGAACGCAGCATAACAAAGTTCAAATTCATGGAAGAAGGAGGTGAACGTTAAATGCAACTTTAATCATAAAAAATTGCATAAACAACAAAACGAAAGGAACACCAGGGGCTGACTACAGAATATAAACATAATAAAAACAGCAGTGTAAAATATCCCAGGCTCTCGGCCCAGCCCTGCTTCATACCACATTAACGTTGATAAAACTTTAATACATTAGCTCATCCATGAATGTGATTCCCGTCTAATTACTTTCTATCGGCTGTGGAGGTGAAAACGACACCTATCATGTTTCCAAGCTGATTCACTGTGTCATCAAGCTATGCCTCTGTTATTGTTTTGAATAAGCAATATCTAGCAGCGAAACTTACATACTGTGTCTTTAAATAATAACATGAATAAACTGAATCAAATGGTCATTCATATAGATTAATGTGTTAACTGTAAAGGTAGAATATCAAAAGAGAGTAATTAAATCTTATTTCTGTTGCCAGGACAATGTGGATCTGGGGGATTTGATGTTTTCTCTATGCTACCTGCCCACTGCCGGACGGCTGACCATCACGATGATCAAAGCACGAAATCTGAAAGCCATGGACATCACTGGAGCTTCAGGTATGAGTTCATAATCAGATTCCACAGTTTGAAATAACGTATATTAAAATATTTTACAATATAACAGATTCTTTTTTGAGGATTTGGAACGTATGGTATGATAAGAAAGGGGCTGGCTTAAGAAAGAGACAAAACAAGAAACACATGACAAAAAAAGTTAATATTTGCATAAATGCATGTAATAACTATGACTTCAATTAATTCTCCAAAAATTCAGAGAGACCACAATTATGCCTGTAGTCTAAATGGTTGAAACCATTTCAGTTTGGGTATGCCATTCCTTGGATTTGTGTTCAAAATGGAACTGTGAATATATAGGTTATGATCTTAAATGTAAATTATGAAGTAAATTATTTTTCACTTTCTACTTTGAATCTTTTCCTAGACCCTTATGTGAAAGTTTCGCTGATGTGTGATGGACGAAGACTGAAGAAAAGGAAAACCTCCACCAAGAGGAACACATTAAACCCTGTGTACAATGAAGCCATAGTGTTTGATGTCCCTCCAGAGAACATTGACCAAATCAGCCTTCTCGTAGCTGTTATGGACTATGACCGGTGAGAATCTCACAAATATTCGTTGAATTATGTTAATGTGTCCTTTCTGTCCATCATAATTAACTGGGACAAGGGTCATTTGAAGTTAAAGATGATTGCTTTGTTGCTATTATTTAGTTATTTGTTTCTGATTTTTAAGCACTCTTATCAGTTTCAAAAGCAAGTTAAGCTCTATGCAAAGCATCTCTGAAATGCTGTTGATTACCACATAAATTAATTTTGACTCATCCCTCAGTAAAAATTACAATTTTAGTAACAGTATAGCTGTCACCTGTTAGTCACCGTCTGCACTACATGTCCCCATCATCCTCTCCGGATCACACCTGCACTCCCTCCACCATTACCTGCACCTGCCAGCGATCATCATCAATCACCATGTGTCAAGTGCACACTGTTTGTGCGTTGCACGCTTTCTCGGATGTTCCGGATGTTCAATCTGTCTGCCTGGAACTATCCATCAGTCCTGCCTAACCCTCGCCAAGGATGGCCGCCGCAATGCGGCCAGAGTCCTCAAAGCCTGTCCCTGAGCCTATCCCTGAACCAGTCCCTGAGCCTAAACCTATAGCTCCACCCAAGAAGCCTCGGCCTTAGTGGCCAGACCAGGCTCCCACGGAAAGGCCATGAAGGCCGATCCGCCATGGCTGCCCGAAGGGTCGTCTCCGCTATGACCGCCTGCACAGCGTGCTCTGCCCTGTCTGCCTGCACATTTCTCATTCAATCACAGATCACCCAAAACACAGCATGTGGCAATCTGTGACGAAACAGGCTAATGAGCGTTTGATATCACTGCCGTAAAAAGTGTAATAAGTATATTGTGTTTTAATTTAGTTTTCACTCAGTTTGCTCTGTTCCCATTCTCCTTATGCCTGATACAGACTGCGCGATTTCTGCAATCCTATAAGATCATTACAAATCACACTGTTTGACAAGATGGTGACATCTTTTGAATCATAGGCTACGATGCAAGTTAGTATGGAAGAATAAAACGTCATTTGCAAATGCTAATGGTAAACAAATAGAGCAAGAGGAGTCACACTTAGGCCAATTGTAGTTTTTATGTGCAGTGAAAAAAATAGGAGGAAGCTAAAGAGGAGAATATGGATGCGGGAAAAAAATACCAATTTTGCAAATGGAGCTTGAGGTAAAAAGTTGGTAACTCCATGTCGCATTGATCAATATGCCATTTCATGTTGCATATGTATTGGCTTACAGTAGACATAGGTCATAGCAGCAAACACACTGTGAGATGATCATACTAAATTTCTGACACTATCAGAAAATTATCGCAGGCTATCTTCGGTTGCAAGACCGTGTCAACGGCCATCTTTGAACATCTCTCACTGAACTGGACCACCATTTAGGAGCCACAAGCACAGAAATCGTTGTGGTTGGTCATCTTTTGTCTGAGACTGCATAAATTTGTGCAATGTGTACCGGGCATTAGTTCCTAGTTAATTTCTCTGTTTGTTAATTAGTTTCCATAGGTCATAATTCCACACACCTGTTCGATTTCTCTTTTGATTATGATCTTTGTGTATATAAGCCCTGAGTTTCCCTAGGTAATTTGTTCATTATTGTCAATGTATATGTGGTTGTATTTGAGTTAGTATCCAAGTTTTCTACAACAATCTCCTGAGTGTTTATTTTGGATTAATTAAATATTATCTTGATTTTCCATTAATTCATCGTGCATGTTTCTCCAGCAACAAGTTACACCTGGGGCAGCAATTTTTGAATTCATAACGAGTGAGGGATTTGAAGTCTGAATAATTTTTGTTTGTTGACTGAGAAGTCAAAATTATTTTCTGTGGTAATCAACAGCATCCCTTGATATTTACACTTTACATTCAAGTCACTTAGTATTACCATGGGGTTTGAATGCTGTTGTACTTTTAGTCAATGTGACTAAAGAGGCAATGTGCGTAAAAAGAAAAAGCCAGCATCAAGAATGAGAGATGGGGGAAAAAAGAATGATCTTTTTGTCACTTTGGACAAAGTTGCCTGCATCTACATTACCTGAGAGATGTTGCTTAAAACTGATTGTTTGGTTTGTTTATTCAGGTACCCAGGAGCTACTTGAAAAGGTTTCAATTATGTTTTGTTAAAATTATTTATTTTCAGGTCTCCTTGTTACTGTGAAATATTTATTGACAACATGTAGTTACTATAGGGTTAGGATTTGGTTTAGGGTATTTAGGGTTGTGCATGATTTACATAGCATTATTACTAGATTAAGTACATGTTATATGTAACAAAGACAATTGCCCGACATCAAATGGCAAACGTAATGAAAGTGGAACAAAACTGCGCTACTCATTTGTGCTTCACAGGCCATTTATCGGTTCTGACCAATAATAGACAGCGCAGCGTGAGCAACTCGCAATTGCTCACGCGAGTCTCGCTGGTCAATCTCGATCACGTGACATCATTACTACACAGTGCTGGGATATCCAGGGATGAAAGCCATTGAATTCGCCACAGAATTAATAACATTTCTGCGAGATCTTGTGAGAAGCATTCAGATTCGGCGCAGAGTTCTCTGTTATAAACCATATATATCAGATCAAACCAGTGCAAAACCAGGAGAAACATTGTGCAGTGAACGAACAAGTTATAGAAAGCTTACAGTCCAAAATTATGAACATTCACCATTTAATATAGTAACACTTGTAGTAAAACTTTAACCTTGGTATTATGGCAGAAATAATCGGTAACACTTTAAAATAACTGCATGCTATTAATCATTAGTTAAGCATTAGTAAACAGTTAATTAATACTTTATAAAGCATTAATAGACATTAATACGCAGTTTATAAATACAGCTATAAATGCCTGATTCTTGATCTATAAGCATATCTATAATGTGTTTAATAATTTTATATTCATACATTATTAATGATCAATATATAATTTCTAAAGGAAGTATTGCATTATTTACAAATCTGTTATTTAGGCGTTGTCAGTGGTTCATTAATTACTTAGAATGTTCTAATAGACTCTAATCACTTAGAATGTGTAAGTAAAAGATTAATAAACTATTTAAATGTACATTCATACATCTTATTATTCAGACAAATAGTAATAGTCACTTAGTGTTTTAATAAATGCTTTATTAACATGTATTTCTACTGTAATCCAGGGTTTATTCAGGTAGTTATTAAGCATGTAGTAGTGCTCAGTTAACTATTTTTGTGAGCTCATCTAAAGTGAGGACTGTTTATGCCTTGTAAAGCATTTACGAAGGAGATTTAACTATTTTTGTGAGCTCATCTAAAGTGAGGACTGTTTATGCCTTGTAAAGCATTTACGAAGGAGATTTAACTATTTTTGTGAGCTCATCTAAAGTGAGGACTGTTTATGCCTTGTAAAGCATTTACGAAGGAGATTTGAAGGCTCAGTTAAATATGTATATGTTCTGCATCACTGTGTTGTGTTTGTTTCCTTTTTCTGTTCAGAATATTAATGAGCCTTTAAATCTCCTTTGTAAATGCTTTACAATACATAAATAGTCCTTACTTTTGATGAGCTCACAAAAATAGTTAACTGGCCACTTACTATGTCTGAATAATATGTATGAATGTACATTTAAATAGTTTATTAATTATTTACTTACACTTTCTAAGTAATCTTATGAATCACTGACAACTCCTAAATAACTTGTAAATAATGCAATACTTCATTTAGGAATGATAAATTGATCATTAATAAAATATGAAAATACAATTATTAAACACATTATAGATATGCTTATAAATCAAGAATAAAGCATTTATAGCTGTATTTATAAACTGCTTATTAATGTTTATTAACACTTTATGATGAATTAACTGTTTACTAATGCATAACTAATGATTAATAGTGTGCAGTTATTATAAAGTGTTACCAAAATTTCAAGATGTTGGAAAACTGGAGCCCTGTGAACTTAAAATAAAACTGCACATTGTAATTTCTGTAAGTTAAGTCTATTTATTATCAAGGCATTTGTCAGTATTACAGAAAAAATGGAAAATTGATTTAATGTGTGCCCCTACATTTTCTGCCTTTGCTCCGAAAATTTTCAGTAAAATTTACAGTGCTCCCAGTAAAAAAAGACATTCTAACATTAACAAACATGAATCAATTCTGTAACATGTTTAGTTAATGTTAACTAATGGGACCATATTGTAAAGAGCACTCACAAAATTGTTTTTCTTGTTTTACGTTCATTTAAAAGTGAGTTTAATAATATAATGTCTATGCAAATGTATTATAGTACAGTATATGTACGGTATACATATATTTCTAAATTGGTCTTCATGAAGGGGTATGTGAGCCTTATTGGTGTGGTTTAGGATATATGGGTGCTTTCACAATAGCAGTTTAGTTCGAAACAGATCCCGGTTCGTTTGTTGGTAATGTGAAAGCTGTCATGCAGACACAGGAGCTCACTGTGGGTCCCAATCTTAGACTACCTGGAGGAGGTGGTCTGAGTTCGGATGCACTGGAACTGTGGTGCGATTACCGTGAATATGAAAAATATATGAAAATAATGTAGGGTATGACAGGTGTGATGATTTACCTTGGATATGAGCGAGAGTGAGCATGCAGTGTTGTCATGCATAATGAGTGCAATCTGAGTAGCAAATGAATGGCTCATAATCAGCTGTCTCAAAAGCGACAGTTTGCCAGCAGCAGAAAGCTGCCTTAATGCGACACACTAGATACAAATGTTGGTCACTCTGCTTTGCATAATACCACCAAATTATGTTAAAAAACACACAATATATTGAACTGTGCTCGTTTGTGATGAACGCAAATGAACCAGTGTTCGATAGATTCGGATTCGCAGCAAATGTGCCCAGCTTGAAAGCCCCCTAAGACAGAACATGTTTTTTTAGAACAACATTTCTGCAAGAAGTAGTCTTATGAAGTAAACAGAACACTTTCTTTTCACAGTGTAGGTCACAATGAGGTCATCGGTGTGTGCCGAGTAGGTAATGATGCCGAGGGTTTGGGAAGAGAACACTGGAATGAAATGCTGACTTACCCACGCAAACCCATCGCACACTGGCATCCTATCATCGAGGTAAGAACACATGGACATCCTCGTTCTGCTCATGCAGGTCAAATTTAGTACTTGCTTGTGCAACAGGCCTAATACATCAGGCATGAAACTGAATGTCCCAAATACAGCATTCCAACTTTAAATATAAAATTATAAAAACTGTGATTTGTTTGATATTCTGTTTAAATCCCTTGTGTAGATTTACAAAGACAGCAGGTATCTTTTCAAAGTACATATCTTTTTCATTGGGTGGATGGTTATTTGAACCATTTCAAAACTTTTTGCATACAGGCGACAATGTTGTCAAAACGATCCCCATTCACATGGATCTGTGAAAATTACTAAAACGCTGTATTATGCATGCCAGATTAGTAGTTGGACATGTCACTTTGTGAAGAAACATATACAAGCCTAATGACTGAGCAAGCAATATGCATGAGCATGATGTCACCATTTTAACAAATTAGCATTTTTGTATTACACGGAGGCGATAACGGTATCGTTTTCAAACCGTACTTAAAAAACGTTTTCATAAGTTTGCATTTTCAGGCCCCCAAAATGCTGTTTTTCATGCTAAATTCATTAAAAAAAAGTCCCTGTTTTTAGTTAAACTGTGTCATGGAAACGGCTCTCAGTTTAGTTCATGTTCTTTCCTAGTGGGCTGATGATCTGAATCAGGTGTGATAATTAAAGAAGTGCAGAGTTGGGCAAGTTACTTCCAAAATGTAATACAATTATATATTACTAGTTACTGTCATTTGAAAGTAATTAGTTACATTACAATATTACTGTCTCTGAATTGTAATGTGTTACACTACTTTTGCGTTACTTTTGAGTTACTTTCACCAAAATAACCACCAAAGTATGACTAGAAATTCTAAAATGCTAAAATGTAGTTTATTGCTGCACATTATAACATAATGACTGTGTAGGAAGGCTCATGGCACAATACAATAAGTAACCATCACTGTCAGAATCACAAAAGTAGACAAACAATCAAAGTCTGGTAAATTATGGTAGAGATACCAAACACAATAGACCTAGAGCACACTATAATGTAACCTATAGCCGAATGACATGGCATGACGCACAACCTCTTTTTCTTTTCTTTTCTTTTCTTTTCTTTTCTATTCTTTTATTTTCATTTAGTTAAGGTTCATAGCACAAACCTGGCACGCATTGGGTGGACACTGGTCTGTTCACTTCAGCAGACAGAGATAAACTTAATTTATGTTGCTTTATCTTGGCCGCGCTCTCGTCTGCTGCATTCTTTCTCTTCTCTGACCCTGCAGTCTTGTTTAGCTTAGTGGTAGTATGGCACCGGTCCAGGTGTTTCTTCAATTTACTCATGCTATTTCTTGCTTTAGAGAGTTCCATCTGTGTCGCACATACAGTTGGTACTCAACCAAAATAATACTTTTAGCGCCACCATTCCCGCGGAGGTAAAATTGGGGACTTTGCTGACTTTTACCGCTAAGTGTCGCTATAATCACAGACTTTGAAAAGTGTCAGTTTATTTTCTCTATTACGTAATCTAACAGCTGGCCTGGTATCAGATAAATTCAAGTGAAACATTTTAGTTTAACGACTTCTTAATCACAATACTGAAATGAAATGAAATGAAACAAATGTAAGCTTCTATTATTACATCAGATTTAAGCAAAGTAGGCTGAACATTAACATTGTTGCCCAGTTTTTCTATAAAGGCTATGCATCTCAGGATATGCATCTATATAATAGGTATTATACTTCGTGTTATTTTAATTTGTTAGTAGATTTATTAACTGAAACAACAGTGAAATAAATTAAACACAATTATCGTTTAATTTAAACACTGTCAGGACATGCTAACCGATGTTAGTCGGTAGCAGTTGTGTTTTAGCATTCTTTATTATTTTAAGAATTTAATAGGCTTACAGTAGGTTGTTATGGTTAGCATAATTGTTTTTAATAAATAATGAAATCATTTCAACATAATACATTGTAATAGAAAAAATGTACATCAATAAGGCTTTGCATGAGCGTAAGATGTTAAGCTTTCAGACAATAGCTGTGTGGTCAACGCTACAACATGTGCCTCGTGGGGCTTCAGGCGTTCCGAGTTCGAAACTCAGCTCTATAAACAGTTACCATGATTTTGTCTCTAGTTTAATATTTGTCGAAAATAAAAAGTTTTGAAATGTGCATTTATTGATTCAAAACACTTTTCAGAGCTTTGTTATTCATTGTCTGTCATTTTTATTAACAGGCGTTTAGACAATAACATTGTAGCCTACATGCAGTAAACCGATGTTGGCCGACAGCATGTTTTACCGTTCTTGATGCTTAAATATGTAACAGTTTATTAAAGTCAAGCATTTTGTTAAATTATTAATTGCACATTATAACATAAATTTGCTACATTCCAGTAGAGCCTCTGTTTTTCTGCACAGATGACAAAACCCGACGGTGCTGTTGAAGGAAGATTATCAGCCGATCACACCAGAAAATCACAATGGCCTAAAGATGATGAAGATCATCTTTAATCTGCTAAATTATTGTTTTGTGAATCATTCACAAAATTTAGATGACTGACAGTGATATCCATAGCAACGAAAGAGCAAAATTTTCAAAACAGATCCATAGGCCTACATTAACCAACTCAGAAAAACATTTTGACATTTTGTTGACTTGGCTACAAAAAAAAAATAGACTAACTAAATAGTATTAATAATACTATTATTACAAGCCAATGAAATTATAAACCCATCATACATTTCAAGGTTTAAATAAAGAGTCGGGACGGTTTGTTTATTTATTTAAAACAGGGTTGGATCAAGTGTTTATTCCCTTTGCGAGGCAAAATGAGAAATATAGAATTTCTTCTATTTTCTTCGAAAGTCTTCTTATTCTTCAGACAGTCTAAATTTGTATATCCAGAGAAATTTCAGCTTTGCTGTGTACAATTAAATCAGTACAAAATGAAAATAGTACAAAGCAACGTAAATTAAGAACAGTTGGTCTCTTTCATCATCTCGTGTTCGAGATCCTCTTATGGGAAGGGCATCCGCACCTGACCTCTGCAGAAGCATCCGATTGCACCAAGTCTGGCTTGACAGACAGAAGCGCGTGTCCAATGCCTGGTAAGGGACCCGCCCCTTACCAAGTGTATAAAACACTAGCACGCGCTATCTTACCTCAGTTGTTATTCGCTTCTCGCGACCTCTTGCTTCGCAGCTCTACGGTTTCGCTGACTTTACCACAGTCAACAGGAGGAATTATCTATTTCGATCAGCCTCCGCCAGACGTGATTGTCAGACGGTTGCGTTTAGTTGCGATTTTTTTCTGGTTGCAAGCCACCCACGCTCGCTACCGTTACCTGGAAATTTGCTCAGGCTGCCCGCCTGTTTCTCAGCTTTCACCTCTCCGATGGACCACAAGCTCTCCGGTCCCACTAACCCATCGGACGTGCAGTCACGTGCATGCCCTGCCGCCTGCGGTTCACTCATTGCCGCGAGGGATGCCCATCCCTTTTGCGTGGTATGCATGGGATTAAAGCACGCGCTTTCACTTCCTGAGAACTATTGCCATTGCCTCGCCCTGCCGAGTAAGCTCCTTCGACATAGACTCAAGGTTGCATCCACCCAAGGCATGGACGAACAGTACGACTTGGACGCTGGAGTAGGTGAAAACGTTGCAGCTCCGGGGACTTCCAGGAGCATGCCTGCTCTCAGTTGGGCCAATCTAACGAGGGCCTACTCGATGAAATCCTTCCCGGTATTTCCTCCCTCGACTACGAGCCGCCCGGCTCAGGCGAGGACAAGGATCCCGCTATACTTGAGGGCTCGGACGATGAGGAAACTATCCCGTCCACCCAAGCTCCTCCGGTGAACGGCTCTGCTACACTGCCGCATGCTGTCCTTCTCGAGGTGTGTGAGCGAGCGGCCGCTCGTCTCGGCATGGAATGGCCGGCCCTCCAGAACGCCTCCGACCAAGAGAGGGATGTGTATGACGGCAAACTCATAGGTCCCCCGCGTACGCTAAGCACATGCGACACTATTGGAAAGACCCGCTGGATCTTAAGCACGGCTTGGCGGGTCTGGAGGTTAAGGATATGGCAGCGTGTGGCATGGGCGACCCTCCCACCATCGAGCCCTCGATTGCCAGACACCTTAACCCCTCGCAGGGAGGGTTACTGGCCCCTCCTAAGCCAGTTCTCCCTAATAAGATGGACCACTTCTCAGCATCTGTCTTCCAGGCCTCGTACAAGGCCTCGGCTCTCGCGGTACGGGCTCTAAATGTTTCCTCCCTCCTCTCGGCCTACCAGGCCGAGCTGTTGGAGGATATGAGTTCTCATTTGGAGAAAGGAGTGTCTTCACCGACGCTGTGGAAGGAGATCGTTACCGTGAGCGACCTAGTCCTTCGCAACCAACGTTATTATAGTTTTGCATTTTTCATTAGTTTTTATTTTTATTTCGTTTTGAATTTTTGTTTTCAAATTCAGTTTAGTTTTAATTCGTTGTTAAAGTGGGTTTACTAGTTTAGTTTTTATTTTATAAAAATGCTTAGTGTTAGTTTTATTTTATTTTTTTGTCATTTGGGTTATATGTCAGGGGCAAGATTCAAAAAGGTCAGAAAAAGAATTGTGTAATAATAACCGAACAAAAACATCATACAATTTTAGAAATATCTATTCAACAATAAAACCAGTACATAAAATGTACATATGGGCACAAATATGTAAACAGTCTACACAAGACTCCGCAGTAAGTGCAAAATATGTAAGTGATGTGTGCCAGGAAAAAAAACTAAAGAAGACACACATGAACAGCATGTATTCAACCCATTTTTGAGCCACACAAGACAATGCTGTCAGAGTGTCAGGGAGCTCAATCTGTGGAAAGAACATGACAAATAAAAATAAACTTGTGTCGCAACATGGTAAACAAAATTTCAAATACAGCTTTTAATTTTTTTTAGTGTGTGTGTGCTGTGGGTGTGTGCGTGAGTGAGTGTGCATGGGTGAGATACAATACTCATCTGGATTGAAGCAGCAAACATTCAGTGTAAGAGTAAAATAATGACATAACATTACTTAATATTTGAATCACAGCTTAGTATATAGTGTTTTGACATCGACAACCCTTGACACGGTGTGCACGGAGTGGAGGGGCTGTGTGTGTGTGTGTGTGTGTGTGTGTGTGTGTGTATGTGTGTGTGTGTGTGTGTGTGTGTGTGTGTGTCTGCGCGTCCATGTGACAGAGAGACGGAGGGAGAGCAGGGAAACGAAATGCAGCGAATGAATACACTGCATGTTTTAAATAGTGTTAAGAAATGAAAAACATTGACAAAGACGAAAACTAAGGACATTTACTCTATAATTTTATTTTATTTTAGTTAGTTTTGCCAAACACACATTACAGTTTTAGTTAGTTATAATTTTTTTGTAATGCCTCGTTTTTATTTTTATTTCAGTTAACGACAATGTTTTTTCGCACCTTGTTTTCGTTTTTTCGTTCGTTTTCGTTAACGATTATAACCTTGTTCGCAATGCCCGCCAGGCCGTCCAAGCCGGTGGACGTTCTATGGCCCTATGTGTTGTGGGGGAACGAGCCCTCTGGCTCAATCTCTCTGGTCTGCCCGACAGCGAGAAGAGACGCATAGCAGGAGCCCCAGTGGAACCTGGCCAGGTTCTTTTTGGCCCTGCTGTTGCCCTCATGCAACAACGGTTCGACGATAAGAAGAAGGAGGATGAGGCGTTTAAACTGTGCCTGCCACTCCACAATAGGCCCCCACACGGCCCCCTCAAGCCCCGGCCACAGGACGGCCGTACCATAACTCAGCCAGGCCTGAGGCTAGTAGCAGGCCACCCAGCCAGCAGCCCAGCCAGCAGCCCAACCATCATCCTAAGCCCTTGGGTAAGACATCTTTCGTTGCGGCCGCAGCAAAAAAGCCCACCCACTCTACCCCATCGGACGGGAAGAGGAAGAGGCCTCCCTGATGTTCAGCTCCAGGGGCTTCTCTGTCCAAGTTTTTAAGGCGACCAGCCCATTGGACACAAATTTGAGTTTTTTCCCCCCTTTACCCAAAAGGAGGAAGTTCTCAACTCGAGGGCCCCTTTTCCCTCGTCCGGGTGCCCAACCCCAGGTGAATATGGACATGTCACAGGTTCAGGTGTGGTCCATTAAAAAATTCCCCTCCAAGCTTCCAGTTTCAGATCTGGGGGGAAATTCACTGTCAAAGAGTGCCCGACCACTGTTGAAAAGTGCTCAACCACAGTGTCTTCACAGTTTGCACAAACCACCTCACACATATTCGATAAAGGTTCATATCCCTGTGTGTGTTTCAAAAATAAAAACAACAAAAAAACAACAAAAATATCAAACACTGAGAGTGAAAGCTCTGCCAAGTGCTGTTGTTTCTCAGAAATCCTACATGTCGTCCCTAAGTTGTCCACTAGATGGCGCCATTGTATCACAAATTAACGATCCGGTTGTATCACCAGCCATAGGCAACTCGCCGGTGACTGTGGGCTCTCTCACGTCACACATGACAGCCTGGCAGTCTGTGTCAGCTCCAAAATGGGTGATTCGCACCATTATAAAGGGCTACAGACTTCAGTTTGCCAGAAAACCTCCACATTTCAGCGGAGTTATCTTTTCTCACACAGAAGAGAGCTCCGCGCACATTCTGAAAGACGAGATCTCTTCTCTTCTCGAGAAGGGGGTGGTGCGAGCGGTGCCACCGCATCAATGTCAGCAGGGTTTTTATTCCCGTTATTTCCTGATACCAAAGAACGATGGTTCACTTCGTCCTATTCTGGATCTCAGAGTGTTGAACAAACATTTAAGCAAATACTATTTCAGAATGTTAACCCACAATGTTCTCTCTCGTGCAATAAAACAGAACGATTGGTTCACATCGATCGATCTGAAAGATGCTTTTTTCCACATAAGCATTTATCCGCCAAACAGGAAGTTTCTTCGTTTCGGCTTCCAAGGCATATGTTCACAGTACTTCCGTTTGGCCTATCACTCAGTCCAAGAGTGTTCTGTGTATGTGCGGAAGCGCGTCTAGCCCCGCTGAGAATAGCGGGGCTCAAAATCCTGACTTATATAGACGATTGGCTGATTATAGCCGATTCGAGAGAGATCGTCATGCAAAACACTGCCCGTGTGCTCGCTCACATCACAGCACTCGGCTTCAGAGTGAATGTGAGCAAGAGCAATTTCACTCCCGCGCAGAGAGTTATTTTTCTGGGTCTGGAGCTGAATTCGGTTACAATTCGCGCGGGCCTCTCACAAGAGCGCGTTCTCTCCTTAATGAATTGCCTCTCACAATTCAGAGAAGGAACGAGAGTACATTATCGCGCATGTCTCAGGCTACAGGGTCTTATGCCTGCGGCTATACATGTCCTGCGTTCGGACCTTCTGAGAATGAGGGCGTTCATGAAGTGGGTTTTATCTCTTCATATCAGCCCTTTAAGCGATCTCCGCCGCTCTGTAACAGTGACTCAGCACAGTAAAGTAGCGTGGCGCCACTGGAGGAACGCAGAGTTTTACGCACATGGGACCCCTCTCTGGGCGATTATGCTGCGGAAAGTAATGACGACAGACGCGTCCTTAACTGGATGGGGAGCCACGCAAGAGGGCAGAACAGTGAATGGTGTGTGGCCAAACACACTTTACTCAGCCCATATAAATTATTTAGAGCTCCTCACTGTGTGGAAGGCTCTGAATCACTTTCTGTCCCGCTTGCAGGGGCATCATATGCTGGTACGCTGCGACAACACGACAGCTGTAGCATATATCAACCGCCAGGAGGGGGGGGGATGCGCTCCTCCATGCTGCATGCTCTTGCTCACAGGCTGTTAGTATGGAGCAGGCGGCACTTCCTGTCGTTACGGGGACTCATGTCCCGGGCATACTGAACAGGGGCGCAGACCTCTTGTCAAGGGGAAACCCTCTCTATGGGGACTGGCGCCTCCATCCTCAGATAGTGGGTCTACTGTGGAGGGGGTTCGGCCAGGCAACCGTAGATCTCTTCGCCTCGCGCGAAAACGCCCATTGTCCTATGTTCTTCTCGCTACGGGACGAGGACGCCCCCCTCTGTGTGGACGCACTGGCCCATCCATGGCCCAACGTGCTGCTCTACGCGTTTCCTCCCCTTTGCCTCATAACACCGTCTCTGGCCAGGGTGAGGGAACGGAGCTTGACCATGATTTTGATAGCTCCCAGGTGGCCCAAGGCCCCGTGGCTCTCAGAGATCATCCCTCTGCTGTATGCCCAGCCGTGGCCCCTCCCACTTCGCACAGACCTTTTGTCCCAAGCGAACGGGGAAATTTATCACCCGCACCCAGACAGAGTGGCTCTCTGGGCCTACCCAGAGGGCCAACCAAACACATTGGGGCTCCCCCCACGTGTTGTGGCCACCATTCAGTGTGCCAGAGCCTCTTCGACACAGTCCCTTTACGACTGTAAGTGGCGTGTGTTCGAAGAGTGGTGTGAAGGGCGACGGTTAATGTCATATCAGTGCTCACTCACTGACATTTTCTGCTTTTTGCAGGACCTTATGGATAAGGGAAGATCCTTTTCCACTGTTAAGGTCTATTTAGCGGCCATCGCTGCATGTCATGTGGGGTTCGACGGTGCTACGGTGGGGCAACATCCCCTTATTCGTAGGTTTATGAAGGGCGCACGCAACTCTCTTCCAGTCCCCAGGAGGGTTGTTCCTGAGTGGGACCTCTCCATGGTGCTGGACGCAATGTCTCAACAGCCGTTTGAGCCTCTGGAGAGTATTTCCCTTAAGAATTTGTCTTTCAAGACACCTCTGCTCCTGGCCTTGGCATCCGCCAAGTGGGTCAGTGTTATGCATGCACTCTCTGTTCATCCCTTGTGCACTAAATTCTCTCGCAGTGGAGATAAGGTTGTTCTCAGGCCCAGCCCGGCCTTTATGCCAAAATGCTTCCCGGCATTCACTTTCTCATTGGCTTGTGTATATCTTTGGCTTATGAATCCAAGGGTGTGCAGCCTCCAGAGGGCATCAGAGCTCACTCCACTAGAGGTATGGCTGCCTCTTGGGCTCTCTTTAAGGGAGTCTCTTTGCAGGACATATGTGCTGCTGCAAGCTGGGCCTCTCCTCATACGTTTGTCAGATACTACTGGCTCGATGTCACCAGAACCCCGGTAGCTCATTCTGTTCTGGGTGTCGGCTCTTTGTAGCTTTGTGCTCTTAGGCCCTCCACCCATCTTTAAGTCTGGGCTGCCTAGTCCAGCAATTTAAAGTCAATAAGCATGTTTCTAACCTGCACCTGTCACCATATATTCACCATTATGAGTGTGGTCGGGTTTATTCACGAATGCATATTACCATATGCTATTCTTTGTTGCCAAAGTGGCTTCCTCACTTTGTGTGGTGATTTCCTTGTGACTTGTCATGCACCACCTTTCTAGGTGACCGTCCTCTGGCTGTCAGGGCCTCATTGTAGTGTATTGGGCAATCGGGGAGCTGTCCATATCTCCCATAGGTGGATCTCGAACACGAGATGATGAAAGAGAACAATAGGTTACTATCGTAACCCCGGTTCTCTGAAACATTGAGTGGAGAGATCCACCAAGCTTTCCCCGCTTGCTGCACGAGAAGTGAATATATTCACTGAGGTAAGATTGTGCGTGCTAGTGTTTTATACACTTGGTAAGGGGCGGGCATTGGACACGCATTTCTGTCTGTCAAGCCAGACTTGGTGCAATTGGATGCTTCTGCAGAGGTCAGGTGCGGATGCCCTTCCCATAGGTGGATCTCTCCACTCGATGTTTCAGAGAACCGGGGTTATGATAGTAACCTATTGTTTTTCTTTGCCTCTCTCTCGCAGATGGCCTGGATCTCTTTTTAGTTTATCTTGTTTCCCTCACTGCGCGCTCTTGATAATATCACTCTCTCGATATTAAATGTTTCAGGGTAGAAACACATCATACAGCTAATAATACTGAATATATTGCTGCGTGTCACCAATGACAAAAAACATCTGTAACAAATTATTTAGCTTTTGTTGTTTCAAATAAACAGAATGCCTAGTTGACTCACCTTACAATAAAACGAGGTTGATCGCAAATAAAAGCGCTCTGTATCTGCTGCACTCGCATTCGTTTGGTTGGCATGAACGCGTTTCGTTCATGTTTAGATAAGGCCAGATTGTTGACAAACACACTGTACAAACATTCAAAAACTTTACAAAACCAGCTGAAACAACTGGATTGAACAGTTCAAATAAAAAAAACATTAGCTAATTTACTAAGTTATAGGGCCTACATTTTGAGAGATTTATCCTGAAAGGAACTTCTGTCTACTCTTTAATATAAAATCTGTATCATCAGGCTGGCTATCCGACACTCTCCATATGAGAGTGAAGCGATTAACACTTTACGTGCACTGCACCGCCACGATACTGAACTGCCCCTCCAAACCCCCCATAGGCGATCTGAGAGGAGCGTCTGAGACTTAAGGGTGCTTTCACATCTGTAGTCTGGTTCATTTGGTCCGAAAAATAATACTTTGTAGCATTTTCAGGCGTTTTGGTTCCTTTTCACACCACACTGATTGCTCTGGTCCGAATCAGTTGATGAGTTAATGAAATGAACCAAAATGGAGCCACGTGACAACATCCACATCACTCGTTGGCCAGATGTGTCTTGAACATATTTCCATAACTGCACTACGATTGGTCAGAATTAACATGCAGGAAAATTATCTATGAAAAACCCTTTCCCTGAGCTGTTTGCTAAACAAAGTGAAGATTTCGCTGTTCTTGTGAGTTTTTGAAAGATGGGACCTAATATGGTCAATAGACCATATTTCTACGAGGCTCCACACCTCCTCACAACTCCAAGTTTGTATGCGAGCTGCCATGCTAAAAGTGCAAACTGTCAACAAACATTAGTCCTCATCCCATAAATGCACAGCGCAGCTGACTATGGCAGCTGGTTTAGTCCAAAAATGCACAGTTTTTTGGCAGTTGGGACTGTTCGAGGTCGTTCTCATCACAAACAAACTCTAGTGCGATTCAACCGAACTAAACGAGGCAAGTTATATTAAGTATATTAAGTTATTTTAGCTGCTATGAGAAAAATAAATCCAAGTTTGTCGAACTCTAATTCAACATGCCAGATTAAACCCGATTTTAGAACAATGCGTGGCGCCACTTGGCCTGGTGTGCCAAAACACTTAATTATAAAATTTTGTTCAAAACCATCTCAAAAAATTTTGTGTCATTTTGAAAACACGTGCATGTATTAAGGCCACTGCACTGTAAAATCTATCACTTGTTATTACTAAGACATTTTAGTTAACTTTACTTCATGTTCAATACTTTGTTGAATTTACTCAACCCTCTATGGTACGCAATATGATATCAGTGAGGAAAAAAAATTGTTATGTTTTTCCTGCTTAAAATTGGACACTATAACAATATCAATAAACATTATCATTATTTTTACATTTATTTATTAATTAAAAGTGTGTTGCCTCAAGGCAACATTGTACCACAATGGATACATTGAAACATTTGACATTTTCATGAAGAAAAAAAAATATATATATATATTGGAAACATCAGTTTCTTTAACTAAATACTTGAAGTTTTGAATGAATTACACATTGCATATTTAATAAAAAGTAACATTTATTATCCAGCTGTTGCCCTCAGGCAACATTGTACCATTGTGGAACGCAAGTAATACAAACCATCATATCATCAAGTTATCATATCAAAACATTACAATCGGTGTTGTTTTAAGGTAAAACATTAACAATCACCATAACCTTATCCTAATATGAACCTTATCCTAACTCTGCTGTCTCTGTAGCCAGGCCTAAGTCGTAAGTCGACTTGCGTTTGGCCTTCTGCCGGAAGCTACTGTTGCGAATCACCAGTCGGAGATCGATCCATGTGCAGCGTAAGTTTATTAATAGCACAGTCAACAACACACTGAGACAATTTAAGGGCTTTAACGAAGTCAGATACCAGGCAGAGAGTCGGGGCAGGCAGATAGCAGACAGAGTCGAAGTTCCAGGCAAAAGGTCAGGACAGGCGGATTACAGGCAGAGTCGGAGTTCCAGGTAAAGGATCGGGGCAGGCAGAAAACAGGCTTGGTCAGGGGCAAACAGGTTGGTCAACAGACGGGCTTTCCGGGGTATATTATGCTCGGTAGTGCTCACAAGTGAAAACAAAACTTCGCACTGAAGGCAGTTCGAAGTGCGGTTAAATAGTGTGAGTGATTGACAACAGCCGGGCGAGGTAACGAGAGTAATCTGGGCTGCAGCTGAGAGTGATCGGGGAAAACCTGAGAAATGAAGTGCGAGGTGAAGATCAGTACTCAGGCGAAAGCGATCTCGGGTGGCCGGCGAGAGAGGCTGTAGAACCTGAGACCGTAACAGAGCCCCCCCCCTGCGAGCGACTCCCGGCGCGAGGGGCTTGACGGCGGCGGGGTCTTCCCCGAGGTCGAGGGGCCGGCCTGGTGGGATTGGCCAGGTGGAAGTCCGTGATCAGGCTTGGATCCAGGATGTTAGAAGCGTCCACCCATGAACGCTCCTCAGGGCCATACCCCTCCCAATGCACGAGGTACTGCAAGGATCTGCCTCTTCGTCTGGAGTCCACGAGTTCTTGAACCTGATAGGCCTCCTCGCCTTCCACCAGAATGGGTGGTGGGGACGGATCACCGGAGCCTCCCTCCACACTCTCGTTCGGATCACTGGCTGGTTTGAGAAGTGAGACATGGAAGGTAGGCGCGAGGCGGTACTGTCGTGGTAGATCGAGACGGAAGGAGACTGGTGTAACTTGCTTAAGGATCTTGAATGGTCCTATGAATCGGGGACTGAGCTTCTTACTGGGCAGCCGGTCACGTGTAGACAACCAAACCCACTGGCCCGGTTGGTACTCCGGCCCTGGCCTACGACGGCGGTTGGCCTGGATCTTCTGGCGGCGAACTGCTCGTTGGAGGTGTGTGTGGGCCTGGTTCCAGGTCTCCTCGCTGCGCTGTAGCCAGTCGTTCACTGCGGGGACGTCAGAGGGTTCACCTGACCAAGGGAAGAGTGGTGGCTGGAAACCCAGGACGCACTGGAAGGGGGTCAGACCGGTGGAGTGTTTCCTGATGGAGTTCTGAGCATACTCGGCCCAGAATAGGTAGCGGCTCCACTCCTCTTGGCGCTGGTGGCAGTAGGAGCGCAGGAAGCGAATCACCTCCTGGTTCAGGCGTTCAGCTTGCCCGTTGGATTGCGGGTGGTATCCAGAAGTAAGGCTGACATTGACCTGAAGGGTCCTGAAGAAGGCCGACCAAACCCGTGAGGTGAACTGTGGTCCTCGGTCGGAAACTATATCCTCGGGCAAGCCGTAGAACCGGAACACCTGGTTGCAGAGGAGCTCAGCGGTCTGCAAGGCAGTGGGAAGTTTCGTGAGTGGGATTAGACGACAAGCCTTGGAGAAGCGGTCGACGACTGTGAGGATGGTGGTGTGCCCCTCAGAAACTGGGAGATCCGTAATAAAGTCTATGGCAATGTGGGACCATGGGCGTTGAGGTACAGGAAGTGGGTGAAGGAGGCCGGCAGGCAGTTGGCGCGAAGACTTCTGGGTGTTGCACACCTGGCAGTGACGAACATAGGCCACGGCTTCTGTGGTTAAAGCGGGCCACCAATACCTGTTTTGAAGGAGCTGGATAGTAGCCGTGATTCCCGGGTGCCCTGAACTTGGGTGTGCGTGCACCAGCTCCAGGACCTGGTTCCGAAGAGCTTCAGGGACAAAGACACGATCTGGTGGGCAGCCTGGGGGAATGTCAGTACGGGAGTTGACCTGTTCAATTTCGGTGTCGATGTCCCATTGAATGGGGGCGACCACAAGGTTGGACGCCAACACTGTCGTGGGGTCTTGGGGTGTGCGCTCAAGGTCGTCTTGACGTGACAGGGCATCGGCCTTCGAATTCTTGGAACCTGGGCGGTACGTGACAGTGAACTGGAATCGAGTGAAGAAAAGTGCCCAGCGAGCCTGCCTGGGGTTTAACCTCTTTGCGGTACGCAAATACTCCAGGTTCTTGTGGTCAGTGAATACAACAAAGGGATGGACGGCGCCCTCGAGCCAGTGCCGCCACTCCTCGAAAGCGGCCTTCATGGCAAGGAGTTCCCGGTCACCCACATCATAGTTTCTCTCGGCGGAACTCAGCTTGCGGGAGTAGTAGGCGCAGGGGTACAGCTTGGGGGGCGAACCCTGACGTTGGGAGAGGATGGCCCCTAGGGCGGTGTTAGATGCGTCCACCTCAACAACAAACGGCACCCCGGGGTCCGGATGATGTAGGATCGGGGCAGTGGTAAAGCGGTGCTTGAGTGAGTCAAAGGCCTGGGTGGCACGGTCATTCCACGGGAGACGTTGAGTACCCTTCTTGATCAGGGAGGTGAGAGGGTTAGCCACAGCACTGAAGTTCCGGATGAACCGGCGGTAAAAATTAGCGAACCCCAGGAAGCGCTGGAGTTCCTTTAACGTCCTGGGTCGGGGCCAGTCCCGAACCGCCTTAACCTTACTCTCATCCATAGCAACCCCATCAGGGCTGATGATATACCCCAAGAACGAAATGGAGGTTTGGTGGAACTCACACTTCTCCAGCTTGGCGTATAGGTGGTGTTGGATGAGTCTTTGGAGCACGGCCCGAACGTGCAGAACATGGTCCGAGAAGGTGTCAGAGTACACCAGGATATCGTCGATGTAGACTATTACCGTATGATGGAGCATATCTCTGAAAACGTCATTGATGAAGGACTGGAACACGGAGGGGATGTTCGCCAGGCCGAACGGCATAACCAGATATTCGTAATGCCCTGTGTTGGTTGAGAAAGCCGTCTTCCACTCGTCCCCCTCTCTGATACGAATAAGGTTGTAGGCGCAGCGAGGTCGAGCTTGGTGAAGTACTTTGCAGTGCGTAGGAGTTCCAGAGCAGCGGGTACCAGAGGAAGCGGGTAGCGAAACTTCACGGTGATGTTATTCAGGGCCCGGTAATCGATACAGGGTCGAAGACCCCCGTCCTTCTTCGGGACAAAGAAGAAGCCGGCGGATGCGGGTGACGTGGAGGGGCGGATGAAGCCCTTAGCAAGCTCCTCCTCGATGTACTTCTTCATTGCCTCAGACTCGGGCTGGGAGAGAGGGAAGATACGGCCCCTAGGTGGTTCAGAACCGGGTAGCAAGTCGATGGCACAGTCGCCGTCGCGATGAGGAGGGAGTTGAGAGGCACCCGATTTGCTGAAGGCCTCTGCCAGGTCCTGGTATTCCAAGGGGAGACTGCTCGATTTAGCTCCAGCCGCGGGCACGGTGATGGCCCGGATGGAGGACGGAGTGACCGGAGTAAGGCACTTAGAGTGACAGGACGCATCCCAGTGTGTGATCTGGCTTGTTCTCCAGTGAATTTGTGGGTTATGTTTGCGGAGCCAGGGCAGGCCGAGGATGACTGGGGTGCGTGGACCGTGGAAGACATAGAATTGAATATATTCAGTATGAAGGGCTCCTGTCTGGAGCTGGAGTTCCTGGGTGTGGTGAGTGATGCGACCGGTGCCTAACGGCCTTCCGTCTATGGCCTCAACTGTAAGGGGAGAAGAACACTGAATGAGAGGAATGCGGTGCGCACGAGCAAAGTCAGTTGAAATAAAGTTGCCAGCGGCCCCGGAGTCCACCAGAGCTTTGGCGTGAATTTGCTTCCCGTTAGTCGTCATAACGACGGGCACGAACACAGACATAGTGTGGTTTGAAGGATCTAATCCTGAACTCACCGGACGTGGAACGGTCGGGCGTGGTCTAGTGGGACAGGTGTTGCGCAGGTGGCCAGCCTCACCGCAGTACAGGCACAGCTGAAGCCGGAACCGGCGTTCCCTCTCTTCAGTGGGCAGATGATAGGCGTTCACCTGCATAGGCTCTGGATCATCTAGGCGAGCGGGCGTCGTAACCCGAAACACTGGGGCAGCTCGAGTGGCGGGAACGGCGCGATGACCAGCGCGGCGAGCTCTCATGAGGTTATCAATCTGGATGGCCAGGTTGACAAACTGATTGAAATCTCTGCCCTCGTCACGGCAGGCTAACTCAGTTTGGAGATCGAGATTCAAACCCTTGCGGAAGATATTCTTGAGCGTATCGTCGTTCCAGGTGGTCTGAGCTGCCAGGGTGCGTAGCGAAAGGGCATACTCGGCTGCAGTAGATCTCCCCTGCGTAAGCTCTAGCAGACGCTCACCGGCGCTCTTTCCCTCCTTGGAGTGCTCAAAGACCTCTCTGAAGCGTTGGAGAAACACAGCGAACGAAGGGAAAGTTGAACCATCAGGTCTCCACACCGCTGTTATCCACTCCAAAGCTTTACCCGTCAACAGAGAGCAGACAAACGCGATCTTCCCCATGTCGGACGTGAAAAGGGCCGGCTGTTGATCTATATACAACGAGCATTGAAGAATAAAGCCTCTACACTTGTCTGGATCCCCGGCGAACTTCTCCGGGTGCGCGAGACGCGCAGTAGAAGTGGGCGGGGCTGGTAACGGGTTGACATTGGCAGCGGCGGCTAGTGGAGTGGAGACCTTCCGTGGTCGAGGTCTGGAGATCACGCACCGCCTTGACTAGCTCATCCATCAACGTGGTAAGGTGACTCAGCTGGTGATGGTGGGCTGCGATCTGATCCGCTTGGGCTGAATAGGCGGCCGACCAGTTGGACATCGCTGCTGGATCTGGTTGCGGCGAAGTTTTCTGTTGCGAATCACCAGTCGGAGATCGATCCATGTGCAGCGTAAGTTTATTAATAGCACAGTCAACAACACACTGAGACAATTTAAGGGCTTTAACGAAGTCAGATACCAGGCAGAGAGTCGGGGCAGGCAGATAGCAGACAGAGTCGAAGTTCCAGGCAAAAGGTCAGGACAGGCGGATTACAGGCAGAGTCGGAGTTCCAGGTAAAGGATCGGGGCAGGCAGAAAACAGGCTTGGTCAGGGGCAAACAGGTTGGTCAACAGACGGGCTTTCCGGGGTATATAATGCTCGGTAGTGCTCACAAGTGAAAACAAAACTTCGCACTGAAGGCAGTTCGAAGTGCGGTTAAATAGTGTGAGTGATTGACAACAGCCGGACGAGGTAACGAGAGTAATCTGGGCTGCAGCTGAGAGTGATCGGGGAAAACCTGAGAAATGAAGTGCGAGGTGAAGATCAGTACTCAGGCGAAAGCGATCTCGGGTGGCCGGCGAGAGAGGCTGTAGAACCTGAGACCGTAACAGCTACTTATTTTAGTCGATTAAGTTGTAGCGAATTAGCTTAATGAAATATTAAAAACCAATCATAACTTGTTATAATTGATTATGAATATTCGGATCAGTTAATCGGATTAACTTGAGGTAGCTACTTTAACATTACAACCAATTACTCAGTTCATCTTGTGAACCCTCAATATTGGTTATTAATTGATTAATAGAAATTTACATTTCCGTGGCATGGGAAATGTCTTTCCTACTAAGTACTACTAAGAGCAAGTAGTCAAAATCGGTATGATTAGTGACTCCGGATATGAGCTTGAGACACGGACAAATTTATGTGTGATATGAACAAGACTTTATTAACTAGACTAAACATTTAAACTAACATACACATACAGGTCCTTCTCAAAAAGTTAGCATATTGAGATAAAGTTAATTATTTTCCATAATGTAATGATAAAAATTAAATTTTTAATTAAATTTTAATACTGATGATTTTGGCATACAGCTCATGAAAACCCAAAATTCCTGTCTCAAAAAATGTGCATATTTCATCCGACCAATAAAATAAGTGTTTTTAATACAAAAAAAATCAACCTTCAATTATGTTCAGTTATGCACTCAATACTTGGTCGGGAATCCTTTTGCAGAAATGACTGCTTCAATGCGACGTGGCATGGAGGCAATCAGCCTGTGGCACTGCTGAGGTGTTATGGAGGCCCAGGATGCTTCGAGAGCGGCCTTAAGCTCATCCAGAGTGTTGAGTCTTGCGTCTCTCAACTTTCTCTTCACAATATCCCACCGATTCTCTATGGGGTTCAGGTCAGGGGAGTTGGCAGGCCAATTGAGCACAGTAATACCATGGTCAGTAAACCATTTACCAGTGGTTTTGGCACTGTGAGCAGGTGCCAGGTCGTGCTGAAAAATGAAATCGTCATCTCCATAAAGCTTTTCAGCAGATGGAAGCATGAAGTGCTCCAAAATCTCCTGATAGCTAGCTGCATTGACCCTGCCCTTGATAAAACACAGTGGACCAACACCAGCAGCTGACATGGCACCCCAGACCATCACTGACTGTGGGTACTTGACACTGGACTTCAGGCTTTTTGGCATTTCCTTCTCTTCCTCCAGACTCTGGCACCTTGATTTCCAAATGACATGCAACCACTGAGCAACAGTCCAGTGCTGCTTCTCTGTAGTCCAGGTCAGGCGCTTCTGCCGCTGTTTCTGGTTCAAAAGTGGCTTGACCTGGGGAATGCGGCACCTGTAGCCCATTTCCTGCACACGCTTGTGCACAGTGGCTCTGGATGTTTCTACTCCAGACTCAGTCCACTGCTTCCGCAGGTCCCCCAAGGTCTGGAATCGGTCCTTCTCCACAATCTTCCTCAGGGTCCGGTCACCTCTTCTCGTTGTGCAGTGTTCCCTTTCGAGGGAACTCCCGCTGCGTCAAAAATCGACACTATGGGGAACACCTTCAGCGTGACGCGTCTGAAGCCTGTATGGAACTATTCCAATCTTGATTGGTGCTGCGTGATGACGTCACTCGTGACGCCGCATGTGACGGTGAACCGGAAACTATAAAAGGACACCGGCAGCATAACAGCGCCAGCTTTCTGATCTTCAGCAAGCGTTATATGTGACTGTGTGTCTTATTTGGTGTTGTTTGTGATTTATATTAGAGAAAATATGGCAGCAAAGAAGCAATTGAGGCAGTGTGCGTCCCCTTGTCCATGCTTTTTGAGCGAGGGTGACACACACTCGCTCTGTGTTGTTTGTTTGGGAATGGAGCATGCACAGGCAGCATTCGAGGGTGCTGTCTGTGCAAATTGTGATCTCATGCCTATGAGAACGCTCCGTTCCTGCCTGGGCCTGTTTAATGATAAAACAGGTCAGGCACGCGCTCCCCAGGGATCAGGTCCCGCGTCTGTCGAGGCAGGGCGGCGCTTGCATTCATGGGGATCGCAAAGGGATCTGGTTGGGGATGTTGAGACGGCTGAGGCCCTTTCTCAACATTCATCAACCAGTTCCCATGGTCCCGCTCACGGTTCGGGAGCCCGCTCTGCGGCTTCTCCCACCCGTGATGAGGACAAGATGCTCGAATTGTCTGCCTCTGAGGAGGTAGATAATTTGAGCATAGGTGCAGGGGAATGCGGGGATCTGCCACCCCATTCTCCTGCATCTGAGGAGCTGCTGGAGGTTGTGACTTGGGCTGTGGCCAAGTTAAATATTAGTTGGCCACCAGAGGTGCAGGAAGCGACAGTAAAAGGCAAACTCGATGAGCGCTTCCTGCAAACCCAGTCGCAGCCTTCACGCCGGAGTCTTCCATTTTTTCACAATCTTCTCACCGAGGTGTCAAGATCGTGGAATAATCTCTTCTCCTCTCGACTTTCCAGCCCCAATGTAAATATATATTCCAACATAATGGGGTCGAGAGAGATGGGCTATGGGACGATGCCTCGGGTTGAAGAGACATTTGCATCTCATCTCTCGCCCGAAGCTGCATCGTCCCTGAGAGCTCCGGCGCTTCCCTCCAAGCCCTGTCGTACAACATCGGCCTTGGTTGGGAAGGCATATATGGCGGCAGGTCGGGCTGGTGCATGCCTGCACACAATGGGGCTCCTGCAGGCATACCAGGCCGACCTGTTAAAAGAGGTGGACGATAGTGGGGAGGTCGCCCTCGACGATATTCAAGAGATGCGTCGAGCGGTTGACTTGTCTCTCCGTGCTACCAAGGAGACGGCCCGCGCAATCGGCCGTTCTATGGCAGCCTTGGTAGCAACGGAGAGACATTTGTGGCTGAATTTGTCGGGCATCGGGGACAGGGGCAGGGCCTTCCTCCTCGACGCCCCGATTTCGTCTTCTGGCCTCTTCGGCGACGCAGTCGACACTGTCGTCGAGAGGTTTCAGGAGACGAAACGTCAATCAGCTGCATTAAAACAGCTAATCCCCCGCCGTCGTCCCCAGTCTCGTGGGTCTGCTGCCAGGGGGCAGTCCCACGGGGTGGTCTCTGGCTCCTCCCACATGCAAGTACAGAAAGAGTGTTGCTTCTCGTGCTCCACCGAGTAAGGCTTGGAGCCAGAGGCAACATTCTCAGCCGAAGTCTTCCCTGCCGGAAACGGATCTGAGAACCGTTATTCAGGCAAGGAAGGCTTCGGCGAAGAGGTCCTGACGTGTTGCGCAGGCCTCTGAGGGCGTTCCCCCCCGTGATCGAGTGTCAAGAACTCACTCCTTCGCTGATTCCAGCGAACGCGGATCGCAGCGTCCACCTGAAATATTGGTGGCCCGGTCGAGTTCGCTTCCTCTCATGAGGCCTGCAGAAAAATTATTTCGGTTAAGACCTGCCAGTCATCTGCTTCAGGTCACCGAGGTTTTAAATTTAACACCAGAGGTCAGTATCGAGAGACTGATCCCCCTAGTAGAATATTTAGACACCTGGAAGGGTCTTCAAAATATATCTCAGTGGGTCCTGCAAATAATAGAGAAGGGCTACAGAATCCAGTTTGAATATCGCCCGCCAAGATTCAACGGGGTCGTGCACACACTGGTCAGCTCCAAGCAGGGTCAGGTTTTGGAACAGGAAGTTCAGTCCCTCTTAGCAAAGGAGGCCATAGAGTATGTTCCTCCTCAAGAGCAGGAAACCGGGTTCTACAGCCGGTACTTCATAGTTCCCAAGAAGGATGGGGGTTTACGTCCCATTTTGGATCTCAGGGTATTGAACCGGTCTCTGAGGAGATACAGATTCAAAATGTTGACCATACCTATTATCGTAAGTCAAATCAGGTCCGAGGACTGGTTTGTAACGATAGATCTAAAGGATGCGTACTTCCATATTTCCATCCTTCCGCAGCACAGGAAGTTTCTAAGGTTTGCTTTCGGGGGAAAGGCTTACCAATACAGGGTTCTTCCGTTCGGTCCAGCACTGTCACCACGCACCTTCACCAAATGTATGGATGCTGCTCTTGCTCCTCTCAGACTTCAAGGCATTCGCATCCTCAATTACATCGACGACTGGCTAATTCTAGCAGAGTCGGAGGTATTGGCAGTTCAACATCGAGATGTTGTTCTGCACCATCTAAGGTGCTTGGGACTGAGACTCAATGTCAAGAAGAGTTCATTGACTCCTCTGCAAAGGACTATTTTCCTGGGAGTAGTTTGGTACTCACTTACGATGCGGGCACAGTTGTCTCCTGCTCGCGTAAATACCATCTTGACCACAGTAAGGAGTGTCAGGCTGGGCCAAACCATCACTTTCAAGCACTTTCAGAGAGTGGTGGGTCTCCTGGCAGCAGCGTCCAACGTAATTCCTTTTGGCCTGCTGCACATGAGAGCTTTACAGTGGTGGCTCAAGACCAAGGGTTTTTCCCCGAGGGGGAACCCTTTTCGCATTATCAAGGTAACGCGCAGATGCCTTCATTCCTTGATAATGTGGAAGAAACCTTGGTTCCTCTCCCTAGGTCCTGTGTTGGGGGCACCGTGTCAGCGAAAAATTGTGACCACGGATGCTTCCCTAACAGGCTGGGGTGCGGTTATGGAAGGCCGCTACACCAGTGGTCCTTGGAAGGACCACCATCTATCTTGGCACATCAACTGCCTGGAGATATTGGCGGTAATTCTGGCTCTCAAGCACTTTCCTCCGGACCTCAGAGGCCATCATGTTCTGGTGCGAACAGACAATACGTCAGTGGTCTCCTACTTAAATCGACAGGGGGGCCTGAGATCGCGCCCTCTATGCAGACTGGCGCATCAGGTCCTCCTGTGGGCCCATGGCAAACTTCTTTCAGTCAAGGCTATGTTTATTCCTGGAAGCAGCAATGTGGGAGCAGATATTCTGTCGAGGCAGGGGCTGAGGCACGGGGATTGGAGACTCCACCCAGAGTCGGTGGAGCTAATATGGAAGGAGTTTGGACAGGCCGAAGTGGATCTATTTGCCACTCACGAGAATACTCACTGTCCACTCTGGTTCTCCCTATCGCATCCAGCTCCCCTGGGGCTGGATGCCTTGGTACAGACGTGGCCGAGGCTACGTCTGTATGCGTTTCCCCCTCTCGCTCTGCTCCCAGGGGTTCTAGAGAGAGTCCGGCGGTATGGGATTAGCTTACTCCTAGTAGCCTCGTACTGGCCAGCCCGAGTATGGTTTTCGGACATCATGGTTCTTCTAGCAGGCCCTCCTTGGCAAATCCCGATCAGGAGGGACCTTTTTTCTCGGGCCGAGGGCACGATATTTCACCCTCAGCCGGAGTTGTGGAAACTGTGGGTCTGGCCCCTGAGGGGGACCAGCTCATAAATACTGGTCTCTCAACTGAGGTTGTGGAGACCATTTTAAACTCTAGAGCCCCCTCCACAAGGAAATTTTATTCACTAAAATGGAATGTTTTTAACCTATGGTGCAGAGAACTTCAGTTGGACCCAGTTAACTGCCCGGTGGCTTCAGTGCTGGAGTTCCTCCAGAGTCGCTTCTCTGACGGGCTCTCCCCGTCCACGCTTAAGGTCTATGTGGCGGCCATAGCTGCCTTCCACACGCCTCTAGGGGTGGGCACCTTGGGGAGACACCCACTTATTGTTCGTTTCCTTCGCGGAGCAAGGAGGATGAGGCCTGTCATCCAGTCCAGAGTTCCCTCTTGGGACCTGGCAGTGGTCCTCGAAGGGTTATCCCTGGCCCCTTCAAGCCCTTGGATGAGGTGGCTGAGAAATGTATGTCCTTTAAGGTAGCCTTTCTGCTTGAAATTACGTCCCACAAGAGAGTTGGGGACTTGCAGGCTTTAGACTTGCAGGCTGCTCCCTCTTGTCTCGAGTTCGCTCCTGGCCGGGTAAAGGCCATTCTCCACCCTAGACCTGGCTATGTGCCTAAAGTGCCATCAAATGTGGTACGGTCTATAATTCTTCAGGCGTTTCATCCTCCACCGCATGTGTCGGATGAGCAAGCTAAGAAACATTTATTGTGCCCGGTCCGAGCCCTGGAGGTCTATACTCAGAGGACCTTGGGCTGGAGAAAGTCAGACCAACTTCTTGTGTGTTTTAGGTCAATTAAAAGGGGCTCTCCTGTTTCTAAACAGACTATCAGTAGATGGATAGTAGAGGCTATATCTTCAGCTTACGAGGTGCGCAGTTTGCCTTCGCCTCTTCTAGTAAAAACCCACTCGACTAGAGGAGTGTCTTCCTCTAAGGCTCTTCTGTCAGGAGTCTCTCTTCAAGAGGTCTGTGATGCCGCAGGCTGGGCCACCCCTCACACCTTCATAAAACATTACAGTTTGGATCTGCCCTCCACACCGGGATCACAAGTTCTCTCGTCTTGAGTATGCCAGATTTCATACCAGGGCGTTTCTCTCAGGAGTGGCGCAGTGGGCATTCGTTCCCCATAGTGTCGATTTTCGACGCAGCGGGAGTTCCCTCGAAAGGGAACGTCTCGTGTTACGACTGTAACCCTCGTTCCCTGAGAAGGGAACGAAACGCTGCGTCCCTCGTCCACTCCTTCGCGCTCCTGAGAATGACTTGCTTCGATCAATTGAAAGCTAGCGCTGTTATGCTGCCGGTGTCCTTTTATAGTTTCCGGTTCACCGTCACATGCGGCGTCACGAGTGACGTCATCACACAGCACCAATCAAGATTGGAATAGTTCCATACAGGCTTCAGACGCGTCACGCTGAAGGCGTTCCCCATAGTGTGGATTTTCGACGCAGCGTTTCGTTCCCTTCTCAGGGAACGAGGGTTACAGTCGTAACCCGAGACGTTTTTTGCCACACTTTTTCCTTCCCACAGACTTCCCACTGAGGTGCCTTGATATAGCACTCTGGGAACAGCCTATTTGTTCAGAAATTTCTTTCTGTGTCTTACCTTTTTGCTTGAGGGTGTCAATGATGGCCTTCTGGACAGCAGTCAGGTCGGCAGTCTTACCCATGATTGCGGTTTTGAGTAATGAAACAGGCTGGGAGTTTTTAAAAGCCTCAGGAATCTTTTGCAGGTGTTTAGAGTTAATTAGTTGATTCAGATGATTAGGTTAATAGCTCGTTTAGAGAACCTTTTCATGATATGCTAATTTTTTGAGACAGGAATTTTGGGTTTTCATAAGCTGTATGCCAAAATCATCAGTATTAAAACAATAAAAGACCTGAAATATTTCAGTTGGTGTGTAATGAATCTAAAACACATGAAAGTTTAATTTTGATCATTACATTATGGAAAATAATGAACTTTATCACAATATGCTAATTTTTTGAGAAGGACCTGTACAGAAATGCATACAGTTTATCAAGGGAAAGAGAGCAGAAGCCGAAAATAGGAAAGCATGTTATAAGTTACAAGTTATAGCATTGTTTGAAGTTAAGCAGATCATCAGCCTTGAGCAAACCATCAGTTTAGTTCTAACACGCCCTTTTTAAAAAGGGGTAAGGCTACTTAATGTATCAAATAATGAGACTAAGGCCACGTTTACACATAGCCGGGTATTTATAGAAACAAATATTTCTCCCCCCTCCGTTTTCAATAATAACATTGTGCACACAACCCGCATAAATACGCCGCGAGCGGCATCATAATTATGCCAAACCTATGGGCGACAGTGTAAGGAGAAGGATAAAGCCATGCAAGCCAATCAGAATCCTTAGAATCGACAAGAGAGAACCTAAAACCCCGTTTCTCTCAGTTGACATGGCAACACATAACCGGCGTTTTCAGAAATCTCCACTTTGGCCGGAGTTTTTAGAAATAATCGTTTTCTGTAATAAAAACGGGGTTTTCTTGTAAATGTGAGGCCAAACCGCAGGGAAATATCTGCACTTTTCCTTCGTGTAAACGGGGCCTAAGTTTGATACTTGCATGCCTCGCCCATTTGAATTAAACTGTCCTGATGCAATTTGTTGAGGCTCCAGTTGATCTTTGCTGATGTTGTCTTGATGAGAGAGAACCAGTGTGAGTCAGAGGACCTTTGGTGAATGAAAATACAAGGCTGCAGCCTGGCACAAGCTTGGGGATCCTTGGAGGACTTCTAGTTCAGCATCATCTTCACATCAGGATTTCTTTTAGGGACTAAGGGAGGTGATCTTGTGATCAGTGATTTTTAAAGCATGAAGATGTTACACCCTCTGGAGGTGTTTGAGCCAACAAGAAGAGTTCCCTTCGGAGGGAAACTTGTATGACCCTTTGTTTTCTAACAGGGCATTTGAATCGATAATTTCATTGGCCGTTTAAGAGAAAGAACCTTCAAGATTCTTATAATACCCATGCGTCACAAAGTTAGCAAAATGTAATGTAAATTAACAAATGGGGAATGAAGATTGGAGTTTATAGAAACTAAACATACTACACATATGATGTTGGTTACCCATAGAATGCAAGTCATGTTTCAGACCAAAATAGTTTAGAAGAGAGAATGAAGACATAGGCCAAACCACATGAGATGGAAAATTAGATACATGTTAATACATTTATCACATGGTTATATATATGGAATATAGAGGATTAACAGGATTTAATTCTCCTTCTGTGAGGGAAAAAACAGGAGGATGCAAGATGCAAGTAAAATCCAGTTTATTGAAGAGTAGTCAGATGTCGGACACAGATCGGGGCAAACACTCAGGTGGTAAGTGAAGCAGGGACGAGATGGCGATCCGGTGGTGGTGCTGTGATGAGCGTGTTCGAGTGAAACCCAGGAACCGTGGAACATCCAGACAACACGAGGAACTGACGAAAATCCAGAAGACGGACTGAAACAGCCGAGGCACGAGAACAGGACACACACCGAGGAACAACCACAACGATCTGACAACAAGAGAGAGAAAATGCTGGGCATAAAAAGGAACTGGAATTGATGACAGCTGGTGACACTAATCAACACAACAAGTAACCACACCCACACAATTACACTCACGCAGACACTTCAGCATGAGACAGCCGATTAGTGAACCGTGACAGTACCCCTCCTCCTAAGAACGCCTCCTGGCGTTCTCAGAGTCCCTTACCTGTCGATTGTAATCATCGATAAGGGAGTGATCCAGGATGTCTCTAGCAGGTACCCAACTTCTCTCCTCCGGACCGTAACCCTCCCAGTCCACCAAGTACTGAAATCCGCGTCCCCTCCGTCTCGAGTCCAGAATACGATGTACCGAATAAGTAAGTTCCCCATCTACGAGTCGCGGCGGTGGGGGAACAGGGCCGGGCGGATTAATGGGAGAGTAAAACACGGGCTTGATCCTTGATACGTGAAAGGCGGGGTGAATTCTCCTGTACGCTGGAGGGAGTTTGAGTCGGACTGTCACCGGACTAATAATCTTGGTGACAGGGAATGGGCCGATAAATTTGGAAGCTAACTTGTTAGAAACGGAACGGAGCGGAATATTTCTGGTAGAAAGCCACACCTTTTGACCCACAACGTATACGGGAGGCCTTGACCGGTGGCGATCGGCCCTGGCCTTCATGCGCCCCCCCGCTTGGAGTAGAGTCTCACGGGCTCTAGTCCAAGTGCGGTGGCACCTCTGGACGAAAGCGTGAGCGGAGGGAACCGCGACTTCGGATTCCAGACTCGGAAAAATTGGTGGCTGGTAACCTAAACTACACTTAAACGGAGAGAGGCCCGTAGATGACACTGGTAACGAGTTATGGGCGTACTCCACCATAGAAAGTTGTTCACTCCAGGACGAAGGATTCTTGGCTACCAAACATCGCAACATTCTCTCAAGATCTTGGTTGGCCCGCTCAGACTGACCATTGCTCTGGGGATGATAACCCCACTACGGTTAAAACAACCGTCATGCCATTGGAGGGCGGGAGGGCGGGACAAAATCTAGCGCAATGTGGGACCAGGGTCTCGAAGGGTCAGACAATGGTCGAAGTAACCCATCCGGAGGTCGGTTAGATGTCTTCCCAGTGGCACAGACGGAGCAGGCCAAAACAAAATCGTGAATATCGCGAGCCATTAACGGCCACCAGAATCGTTGCTTAACTAAATAACTGGTGCGAGTCACTCCTGGATGACAAGCCACGTTGGAGCAATGACCCCATCGAATAACGTCAGACCGTAACCCCTCCGGAACAAACAACCGATTCGGTGGGCCACCAGGCGGAGGCGTTACCCCTTCTAAGGCCATCTTGACCTTCAACTCGACCTCCCATACGAGTGTGGAGATAACTATAACTATTAAAATACACTCGGGAGTCACCGGGCGTTCGGATGGATCAAAAATACGAGATAAAGAGTCGGGTTTGATGTTTTTGGAACCCGGGCGGTACGAGAGAACAAAGTCAAAACGTCCGAAAAAAAGTGCCCACCGAGCCTGCCTGGAGTTGAGTCTTTTAGCAGATCTAATATATTCAAGGTTCTTGTGATCGGTCCAAACGATAAAGGGTACCCCTGAACCCTCTAACCAATGGCGCCACTCCTCCAACGCTAACTTGACCGCCAACAACTCTCTGTTACCAATGTCATAGTTAAGTTCGGCAGACGATAATCGATGAGAAAAAAAACGCGCAGGGATGCATCTTGTCGTCTGAGGAAGCGCGTTGTGAAAGCACTGCTCCTACTCCCACCTCTGACGCGTCGACCTCCACCACGAACTGACGTGTGGGATCAGGGGTGACAAGAATGGGAGCCGAAACGAAGCGACTCTTGATGTTGGTGAACACTGCCTCGGTAGTGTTCGACCACCTGAACGTCGGTCGGGGGGAGGTCAAGGCAGTCAGAGGTGCGACTAGTTGGCTGAAATTACGAATGAAACGCCGGTAAAAATTGGCGAACCCCAGAAACCGCTGTAGGGCCTTACGGGAATCTGGACTTGGCCACTCTACCACAGCCTTAACCCTGTCAGGATCCATGCGCACTCCCTCAGAGGAGATGATGTACCCTAGGAAGGGAACAGACTGTGCATGAAACACGCATTTCTCCGCCTTGACAAAAAGCCCATTCTCTAACAGTCTCTGGAGCACTCGTCTGACGTGTTGAACGTGTTCCTGGAGAGACGAAGACAAAATCAATATGTCATCCAGGTAAACATATATTAACTGATCTACCATGTCTCTCAACACGTCATTAACGAGTGCCTGGAAAACCGCTGGGGAGTTGGAAAGCCCAAAAGGCATAACCAAGTATTCAAAGTGCCCCCTAGGGGTATTAAAAGCGGTTTTCCATTCGTCCCCCTTCCTGACGCGAACCAAATGATATGCATTACGTAAGTCCAGTTTCGTGAAAATGGATGCTCCCTGCAACCTCTCGAAAGCTGAAGACATCAACGGCAAAGGATAAAAATTCTTTATCGTGATGTTGTTTAGCTCTCGGTAATCAATGCAAGGTCGCAGAGATCCATCCTTCTTCCCAACGAAAAAGAACCCCGCCCCCGCAGGAGAAGAGGAAGGCTGGATGAACCCAGAGGCCAGAGAATCAGAAATATATTTCTCCATGGCCTCCCTCTCAGGAACAGAAAGAGAGTAAAGTTTGCCCTTGGGCGGAGATTTACCTGGCAGTAGATCTATCGCACAGTCATAGGAACGATGCGGAGGGAGAGAAGCAGCACGAGACTTACTGAACACCTCCTTCAGGTCGAGGTACTCTGCGGGCACGTTAGACAAATCCGCTGCCTCACTCTGAAACACAGAACCAGACACAGAGGGACAGGCAGACACTAAACAGGACTCATGACAGTGGTTACTCCATGTGGAAACAGTGTTAGTGCACCAGTCGACACGGGGGTTGTGTCTGGAAAGCCACGGGTGTCCCAAAACCACTGGTGCAAGTGGTGAGTCCATGAGTAAAAATGAGATGAGTTCAGTGTGATTGCCAGAAGTAATGAGGGTGATGTCTCCAGTAGCATGTGTAATCCGGGGGAGTTCTTGACCATTAAGTGCGTTGACTGTAATCTGGTGCGAGAGAGGAGTGACGGGAATCTGAAGTTTGAGTGCAAGTTTGAAGTCCATGAAATTACCCTCCGCTCCCGAATCCAGCAGTGCGTTGGTGCAGTGCGTCGACTGTCGCCATCTCAGTCTTACCGGGAGGAGGGTCGATGATGGTGATGAGGTCTTCTCGGCGGAGATCCCACCCGATAGTAGCCTCATACTTACCACCGGGCTTGCTCTTTTACCGGGCAGGAGTGGATGAAGTGGCCCGCCCGGCCACAGTATAGACAGAGTCCTTGGGATCTCCGCCTTTCCCTCTCCTCCCGGGAAAGCCGAGCTCTCCCCACCTGCATGGGTTCGTGGTCGAATGCGGGGCTGACCGCTCTCGCACCACCGGGCTGGTGGTCCTCCGTGCTGAACTGTGGACGGCTGGGGCGCGTCAATCTGGTCACACGATTCAGTCGAGCGTCTACTCTCAGCGCAAGTTCCACCAGTCCGTTCAGCGTCTCCGGTAAGTCCATCGCGTAAATCTCCCTTTGAACGCGGTCGTCCAGCCCATGCAGGAACATATCCCACTGCGCCTCCTCGTTCCAACGGCACTCTGCGGCCAGGGTGCGGAACCGAATGGAAAAGTCCGCCACCGAGCCTTCTCCCTGTCGCAGTTCGGCGAGTATTCTGGCCGCCTCCTTACCCGCCACTGCACGAACACTCTCTTCATCTCCTCGGAGAGTGCCTGGAACGAGGTGCAGCAGTTGTCTCCGTTCTCCCACACCGCCGTTCCCCAAAGCGCTGCTCTTCCTGACAGCAGGGTTAATACAAACGCCACTTTAGCCTGTTCGCTCTGGAAAGTGCGTGGCTGTAAGGCAAAATGCATTCAACATCTCGTGAGGAACGCTCTGCAAAATTCAGGTTCACCGGAATAACCCTCTGGTGTAGGTAGGCGTGGCTCTGGTCTCTCCGCTGCTGCCGGCGCCGGTGGTGGGGGAACGGGCGGTGTGGGGGGCGCAGTGGGAGTCCGTAGAAGTTGTACCTGTTGGGTGAGCTCGGACACCTGCTTCACGAGTGCTTGCATCGCACGACCTGTGCCCGCGATGCTTTCCTCTTGTTGGTCCATACGGGAGATGCTGTGAGAAATGAAGTCGTTGAGCTGGGATGTGCTTGCTGCATCCATGGTTGAGGGTCAGATCGTTCTGTGAGGGAAAAAACAGGAGGATGCAAGATGCAAGTAAAATCCAGTTTATTGAAGAGTAGTCAGATGTTGGAGACAGATCGGGGCAAACACTCAGGTGGTGAGTGAAGCAGGGACGAGATGGCGATCCGGTGGTGGTGCTGTGATGAGCGTGCTCGAGTGAAACCCAGGAACCGTGGAACATCCAGACAACACGAGGAACTGACGAAAATCCAGAAGACGAACTGAAACAGCCGAGGCACGAGAACAGGACACACACCGAGGAACAACCACAACGATCTGACAACAAGAGAGAGAAAATGCTGGGCATAAAAAGGAACTGGAATTGATGACAGCTGGTGACACTAATCAACACAACGAGTAACCACACCCACACAATTACACTCACGCAGATACTTCAGCATGAGACAGCCGATTAGTGAACCGCGACACCTTCTCAATCAGAACTATCACTGAGTGTGACAGCCCTCTTCACATTCCTTTGTGGGGTCGTAAACCCTTATCAGTTTTAAGGTGTCCTGTAACAGGACACTGGGTTCTGCCAATGTTGGCTCCAGTTTTGGGGAGTTTCATAGGCCTTTGTTGGGAGAGTTAATTTGCTGATTTATTTATTAAATTTAATGAATAGTTAGTGCGTGTCTGATTGGTCCAGACGCTACAAAGTTTTAAATATGGATATTTTCATACACGAACGCATTGCTTCACTTCAGAAGTCTTTTATTAATCCCCAGAGCCGTTTCGAGGACTTTTATCATGAATGGATGCGCTTTAGGGACTTCCAAAAAAATATACCTATTGACTCCAATTATAAAGCTTGGAAGAGCCAGGACATTTTTTTTATATAACTCCGATTGTATCTGAAAGAAGAATGTCATATACTAGCCCGATCTCACGGCAGTTCGTACAAATTTTACGAGGTGGCTAATTCGTAACAATTCATACGACCTCACTCGTACGAATTTGTAAGATTTTTGCTAAATCGTATATATTTTACGAGTTGCGAAACTCGTATGAATTCATACGAATGACCTACACCTGACCCCGCCCCTAAACCTACCCATCACGTGGGCTTAGACAAATCGTACAAATCCGTACGAGTGAGGTCGTATGAATTCGTACGAATTAGCCACCTTTTAATCACTCGTACAAATTCGTACGAATTGGTCGTGAGAAAGCGTTGCATACACCTAGGATGGCTTCAGGGTGAGTAAATCATGGGCTAATTTTCATTTGTGGGTAAACTATCCCTTTAACTGATGTTAACAAATAAGACCTTATTGCAAAATTTAACCACAAATTAAATAGAGGGCTAATTAAAAAAACCATTGCTATATTGTTCTGTTGATTTCAAGTCTGTCTGAAGCAAAGCTGATCTCTTGTTAAGCAACATTTCCCTAGACAATTTAATCAAGGTCATTGTGGTCCTGCAGGAAAAAATCATACTCAGAATATCAAAGATCCTCTTCATTTGTTATTCTTTTCTTTTTATAAGACATTCAAATTCACATGGGGAAAATAAAAAAATCAAGCACCTAGAAACATTACTGACCTTAAAGAAAGGTTAGAATTTATCTGAAAACTAGACTTTATTTAAACCAAAATATCCACTGTATATATATATAGCTCTGTCATTCGTGGCATTGCAGAGAGCTAGAACAAATAATTTTCTCTAGCAGCAGATGGTTTTGAAGGCTGAGGTGAAGAGTACTGTGAAATCTCTTCTTTTTCTTTTTTTTTTGCCTATTAAAGGCCAACTTATTTTTAACACTACCCTCCCACCTCAAATCTTCAACTTTCTACTTAAGATCTCAAATACTTCAGCAAAAATTATTATTTGTATTATTATAATGATGATTATTATTAAAAATAAAAATAATAATTAACACAATTAGGTCTATTTTAGGACCATAGTGTCAGGGTTCTGTCACTTCTGTCTAGTCTAATTCTTGGTTTTATGACAGAGCCCTGACACCCCTGTTTTGTCTTGTCTGTGTCTTGTTTCATGTGCTTTCATGTCTTGTCTTGTGCAGCACACGACAAGTTTTACACTAGCTGTGTTCTTTCATGTTGTCATGTTTTGTGTGAACACGTGGCTAATGAGTGTTCTCATTAGCATGCGTGTTCATGTCTTGTTTTGTGTGAGCACATGTCTGGTGATTTATTTTACTGTCCATGTGCTTGTGTTCTAGTACTGTTTGTTGTGAGCATATGGCTTGTCATGTGTTTCCTTGTGCCATGTGCTCTCCTGTCGATTGTCTAGCCCCTCCCATTTTGTTACCAGATTATTGATGAATTTGCCCCACCTGTCCTCCCTCGTTACATGCTTTGTGTGCTCTCCCTATATATTCTCCTTTTGTTTTCAGGCCTGAACTGGATCGTCTCTGAATGTTATGGGTGTAAAGATACACGTATTCGTATTGAACCGTTCGGTACAAGACTTTCGGTTCGATATGCATTACAAATCGAACGGTTCGTTGGACCATTTTTCCTGCCAACCAAAATTTCGTTATTTCAAATGCAGGAGCGTGGCAAGCACGCACTGGCGCGACCACATTACCCAACATCAAATGGCAAACGTAACGAAACTGCGCTACTCGTTATTTTGTGTTTCACGGACCTTTTATCAGTTTGGACCAATGCAGCACGAGCCGATCTTGATCAAGCGACACTGTTACTACACAGCGCTAAGACATCCAGTAAAGAAAGCATTTGAATTCACCACTGAGTAATAACATCGCTGTGAGATCTAGTGAGAAGCATTCACATTTCTCCATTATTAACGGATCAAACAGCGCTGACGTGGAAACCAGGAAGAAACATTGTGCCATGAATGAACTATCCAGTGTCCACAGCTCAGCAACATCACCATGGATTTACTGTTGTAACACTAACTGTAACCATGGAAGTTTGGCAGGAATAGTAGGCTACAATGCTTTCAAGTAACATTACGTCAGTTTTATTTCGACATAATGAATAAAATTGCTGCCCTCAAATGTTAATCTGAAATAAACCTTTGTTTTATAACAACTACAATATTACGTTTCTTTTCTTTTTTCAAGGAGCAGGGAGCTGTTTTTGTTTTATATGCTCATAAGAAGAGTCAAGTATAGCTCCATCATTGCTCAAAGTAAAAAATGATCATACTTAATGATGTTAGTTTAAAAAAAAAAAAAGAAATTAACATCAAGGAAATTTCTCTGGCATTTCTTTCTTTTTGCTCTATCGAAAACGTACCGAACCGTGACACCAGTGTATCGTATCAAACCAAACCGTGAATTTTGTGTTATCTTGAGTGTTTCCCTGCTCTAGTCAAGTCGTGCCGTGTCAAGTCTTTCTGTCCTGTTTTCCCCCAGGGGGTAGTTTTTGTGTTTTCACTTTTATTAATAAAGCCCTTATTTTTCCTGCAATTGAGTCCTCGCTCCCTTTACTCAACCTACTCAACTTTATTGATTTAATTCTTGTTATAACTATTTTTAAATGAGTTTTTTTTTATTAGTTAAATGATACATTTGGCCCCATTTTGTGTCTTCAACTTCTTTGTACTAACATATACATTATGGTACCAGGCACTTAAATATATATATATATATATAAATACCTGCATGTAATTACGGATGTAATTATTTTCTGTAATTACATCAACAATTACACTGTTGACCCTTCCCTTACAACTTAACCCACCGTTAAACCTAACTACACACTGTTAAACCACCTAACCAAACCACAAAACCTTATTGGTATCCCACCTTAATAGCAGCAAAAGTATTTTGCTCTACAACAGGAGCACAATCATGATCTGTGAACCTTGAACTTAATGTAAATGTCCAATACAGTAATGTCAAATCAGTGCAAGCATGACTGATGAAGTTTTGAGTGAACTAAGATGACTATAGTGCTTTGTTCTCCTATGCTCTCTGCAGTATCACAGTACTGGAGGGGGAAGCCAGGGAGGTTCCTGTAATTCCCTGAAGGCTCCTCCATCGCCATAGCCTGAGGTCCAATTTCTCATCTTCAGACCAACAATAGAAGAGAATTTATTCACAAGATGTTCTGTCCTGGGATCCAGTGGCCCAAGATTAGAGAGCTCCAGTAGGCTGTTCCTGACATCAAAGGGAACGGCGTACCATTTTCTTCTATCTGTGTACTTGGAAGCCCTTCCACTGCATGGGAATACTTGATTGTTTCAGCTGCATGTTGAGTGGTCACACGCTGTATGGTTATTTTGTGCTACTCATGGTGAATTGGAAAAGAAAAATTAGTAGAAAAAAAGTGCAAAAGAGTATTTTTATGTTGTTCTCAAAGTTTCGATTCCAAGTGAATGTTTTTTAAATCAGTCTCGGTATGTGTTTTTAAATGGACTGTCAGTGTGTCACTCAATGCTCTTGAGGTTAGAATGTCAACTTGCCTTTTTAATGTATATACCCTCCCACTGCGCATGAGTGTGTTTTGGTGTGGTAAAGTTCAAGATGTTCTCTGTTACTTGTTTGAAATGCTCTGTGGATTTTGTCATCAAGTGTCATGGTGGTGAATTGTTTACAGACAAGTAAAATGTTATTTCTCATGTTATTAAACATCTTTTTCTTACAAAACTAAGCTTGTTCAAATGCAGTGTTTCTCGATTACGGTAATCATTGTGCAAGTATAAAGGTGCAATGGTTCAAAGTTTCTTATCTTAAGATTTTGTGTCAAGCATTTTGGAGAAGTTGACACAGTTCTATTGATTTAGGCATCTCAAATTCATCTTTTCATGCAATCCTTGGCTGACTTGAAAAAATATGTAAATAACCATCTTAGAATGAATGGTTTTAGTGAAACATCCAATGTGCCTATAGCTTTTTTTCAGTACTTTTTTTTACACCAACAGCAAATCCTTTTTTTTCTTGCCCAGAAGAACAAGGATTTCAGATATTGCCATCTTTGTGGACACACACACACAAATGGAACTGGAACCATTTAAACCCTGCTGGACAGTATATCCGTTTATAAATTTTATAATGTTCACAATGAATTTAAAACTACAAAAGGGATATATTGAACCAGTAGTAAAACCCACAGTCCTTTTCCCTGCAATGACTCCAGAGACTAGATTAGCTAATTTTCCCATACTGAGTCTGACAGAAATGATTTGCTCTCATACAGCTCTAAACAAGCATGCTCATTAAAACCAAAGAAACAGACATGTTGAAAGTGCTGTGTTAAGTGTCACAGGGATGGTGCAACTCATGTCAGATGTCTCTGATTCACGGAGATTGATTTAGACGTTCATTGATCTGTTCACTTTGTCGCCAATCACACTCCATTTGTTCCTGTTAGAGTCACAAGCACTTGCTTTCATCAGATACATCTGTTTCCTCCTGATAGAGAATAGCTTTGGAGAATTGGAGAATCTTTTGTTACAAAAATTGCAGGATTAAACAAAAATCTATGCTTCAGCAAATTATCATTTATGATGTATTGCATTCAAAGTCGGATGTATAATATTCCTATTAGATATCTCTGGATTTCAACCATATACAATAGCATTTTCTTGTACAATATGGAGAAGATGATCCACCTTGTTTAGCAGATATCAACAAAGAAGATCATTTGCTGTTTTAGACACCTATATCCAGTAAACATTTGCTAAACTGGTAATTATTATAATGTAATGTCAGAACCTTTACTCACTGATTCAGTTTTTTTGCTTAAAAGGCAATGTTTATCATTAACTGTGTTGATCATGTACGTGGATGTCATGTTGTCTGATATCATACAGTCACATATACATTAGCAAAATTGAATTTGCCAGATGGAAGTACAAATACAAGTTGTGTCAAATTTTAATTATGGAGCAATGCATCATTACTGAGCATTAATAAAGAAAAAAAACTTGAAACACATAGCCTTAATTAATGACGGACTAAATAATTATGACTTTTATTATATTTAGGGACCAATACTAGAGGTCCATATTATTTTACAAGCACAATTTTTTTTCAAACAGACGCGATAAAACCATGTGGAAAAGGTTGATAAATTTTACACACAACAAAATAACAAACTTCAAATTTGTGTCTACTGTACCTCAAACCTTCTAATATCTCCAAGTTAACCCTCTGGGGTTTGAGGTGTTTTTGGGGTCCTTGAGATGTTTTGGGGTCCTTGAGATGTTTTGACATGGCCTGACATTTGTGCTTTTTTCAGTTGCTTATAAACATATTAATGGCAAAGACGTAAATACACTCACGTTTTTAGCACACACAGGGCTACCATAGTATGTGAGCAACATGTATGTAATTTTTATCCATGGTTACTGAAAAAAACGAGAAATTTAAGTTTCTGAAATAAGGCCACAAACTACATACTAAATATGTGTCCGCAATACTTTTGATTAATGGATGTTGTCGCCTGGAGTTTTTGCTTTAAAATGATCTGGAAATCATCCTGCCTTATCATTTACATAAAACATTTTGTTTCTTAAATGTCACTCTTATGCCGAGTTCACACTACAGTGTTTTAAGCCCAATTTGCAAGTTAACGAGCTCGCCAACAGGTTGGGCTGTAATTGCGTGCAAATCTGCGGGTGATCCGCGTTCGCCAATCTTCATGTGAAATCCTAAACGACGCATCAAAAACGCTCACTGACACCTCGCCGACGCGTCGCCGACGCCAGACAGATATCTAGCATGCTAAATATCTGGAGCTGTCGGCCGACTCCATAGCCTGTGGTGTCAAGTGTCGCAACGAGCAACAGCCAATGAGAGAGCAAGGCATAGGTTATAGGCATTGGACGCAAGAAATGGAGCAAAATTTAATTGAACTGTGGCAGAATCATGAATGCCAGTATGATGCTTCCAACAACATAGCCAACCACAACCGAGCTGGCAGCTGCTTTTTCATTATAAACATGTTTTACTCACCTCCAACTCTCTCTGTAGCACAGACATGGGCAGCGCTATAGGAGGGGCTAACTGCTTCAGCACCCCCAAGAAAGACCAAAGCACCCCGATAGCACCCCCAATAATAATTTCTGGAAGCGATTATATTCAGGCTGTATTCAATGGAAGCCCTGAACCACATGGTAGAGAGTAAAAAAAAGAAAACTTGTTAATTTGATATTAAGTCGTTATTTAAACATAATATCTCGTTATTTCGACGTAATAAGTCATTATTTCGACGTAATAAGTAATTATTTCGACATAATATCTCGTTATTTCGACACAAGGGGGCATTCTAATCTGAATTAAGACACATGCGTTCTTATAATGGTTTTCATTTAAAGTTGTGTCGTGTGAACTTGGCATAAATCGTCTTATTTGGACGTGTTCGTTCGTTTTTGTCTCAAAGCTACTTGCCGCGAACTTTTCTTTGCGGAAGCTTCACATTTATTTCAAGTGAGTGAGATAAAATATTTCAACTCAAAATAACATTTTGTGCCCAATTATTTCCCAGACGTAGTTTTGGTATTGAGGTCAAAGTTAACTTGCCTTGCGTTCGCTATACAACAGTGGGTGATGGTCACACAAGACGGCTCGGCAGATTTGAAGTGTTTCCCTGTATTGCAGCGACTTTTTTTGTGCATGTTCTGCAGACAGGGTGGCCATCCTCGATTAAGTTTCCCTCAAGACTTTTGTAAAAGCCAAAATATGATTTGATATTTTGATATTTGATATAATTTAATACTCCTTCATGGGAAAAAAAAAATATTACAGTGATTCTGAGTGTTTAGGCCAGTAGAGAAGGCCTTGCTAGCCCTGACGGCCCACCACTGCATGTATTGCCCTCAAATCATTTGCGTTTGAATAGCACTCGCTCTCTGTGGGCTTGTTCACATTAATAGATAATGAGCTGAAATGAGAATGACTGACATCTCTCTCTTTTCATATAGATTACATAAACAGAGAATATTTGTTTTCATTTTGAATTAGATCATTTAAAAGTACACACTTAAATGATTATAAAGATATATAGCTCATGCCTGGGTGACTAGTATTCGCTGAGTTTTGTTTTAAATTTAGAGACGTGCTCCAGAAAAAAAGTTCACAGAGATGGAGAGGCAGAAAGTAATTGTATAAACTTTAAATAATTAAAGTAACATTTTTTTTCAGGAAGAGGTCATGGTCACTACTCTGTCGTGCAAAGGCAAAAGACCGTAACTTCATTTTTGGTCGAAAATTAGTTATTGATGTTTTTGGCACATTCAAGACCTCCTTTATCATGTGGCTAAGTATCTTGAGTCAATTCCGTTGATTTTTCGAGAAAATAATGGGTTGTCTTAACAGTAACTTCCAAAAGCCCATGAGAAACCAAGGCAGAACACAGTAACACCAGTTACCGCTCTTTGACTTTGTTTTGGAACGCTCATATTGAGTTACGGTAATCTGCCTTTGTTTAACCGTGCGTCAATATGAAGTTACTGTGCCGGCGTTTTATCAAATAATGCTACCTATCAGATTGTACGATTTTCGATTGTACGATGTTTTACCCTCCATTAAAATTGAATTGAAATTGAATTATTTAATTACGATGTAGCCTGCATACTTTGTACAGCTGCCATCAGTCCCTGTAACTTCTGATGTCCTCAGAGCTTTGTCCTGCACAAATGTGGACCCTCGTGTGAACTGCTGGCCTCAGCCTCAAAGTCCCACAAAGAAAATGTGTTATCAATGGGTGTCTCCCCAAAGACACTCCACTCAAATGGACGTTGTAAGCAGCCAGTGCCGCCACGTACACCTTCAGTGTGGAGGAGGATAACCCTGCGGAGAAGCACTCCTGCAGGAATTCCAGCAGTGCACACAACGGGCAGTTAACCGGGTCCAACTGGTGATCTCCATACCATGAAGTGACAAACTTCCACTTCAAGACATATAACTTCCTTGTGGACAGAGCTCTGGAGTGGAGGATGGTCTCAACATCCTCACCTGAATTTATGAGCTGGGCCCCAGCATGTTTAAAACCAGTGGTGAAGTACCCTTTTAAAGATGCACTGATATTTCCTTTGAAGCATGTGGTCTCGAAACATAATTCTAGAGTTTTGATCCCCTGGCCTGAGCCGAGATAATTCATGCCTTATTTTCAATTTCAACCCAAGGGTGAGAGTCTTAGTAATCTGACTCATTTAATTTACAATAGAGAGAACAAGACTGGCAGGGATCTCTTGTTGGAAACTCTGCTTAACAGCTGATATAATCATCAAAACCTTAAATGCTAAATTCAATGTACTCTACTTAGTTAATATATGATTGTATTGGAACATAGATTTAACATTTTATAAATTTGTAGTCCAACAGTAACAATGCCATTACCAACACTTTGATATTAACTTTGTGGCAAAAAAAGACAAAATGTATAAATACAGGTTAAGATTACATTGTTCATAAGGCATGCGTGTCATCTTTATCAACTTTATCCCTTCATTTCCCCTTATGAATTTTACATCTTTTCCTTGACATTCCAAAACTCTTTTGATCAATGACACTGAAAAAGACATGAAGTCCTCCACTGTGAAGAGTCACTTAATCTATGGCCACAGTCAACAGAGATCTCTCCTCTTCGATTATACTGGTCACATGCATGCAGTGATTTAATTGCCGTTTAATCAGACAGCTACTCTAAAGGGCTTCCTATACCTGAATAGATTACATGACATTAAAAGGTATTTCGAGACTAAATGCATTTATATTTTAAGGTACTTTATGCACTGAAAGACAAATTTCAAATGCATTTCGACGGATATTGTTAGTGCTTTATTGATGTACCATTTTCTATTCAGATTCCAATGGTATGAATGTCTAAAAAAAAAAAATTCCAGGGAACTATGGCAAAGTAGTTATGATAGCCATATATCATGATATTTTTTGCTAACCAATATAGATGCATTGTGTTCAACAGTGAGGATAATATGTATATGTTACTAGTCAACATTTAAAGTGAATAACATTACAAAAAACTCCTGAACACCAATAGCAACCCGATTTTACCAATATAGCCGCCAATATAAAAGCTAAGTTCTCAAATAAAATAGAGCTACTGTACCAGTGGAGCCACCAGTGGAACTCAGTTTAAATCAGATTTATTTGTTATGCGTTTTGAAAGCTTTCTATATTTTAAAGCACTTTGGCAATCAGTCAATGCTTGTTATGGGACATTTTGCTCAGTCCTTATACACCACAACCTGCATCTAGTGCCATTCCCATTCTAGCTCTCTGATCATGTCTGTGACTTTAAAATGTCATAGGTTAGAGATGTAATTGCTGAGTCTTGTTAAAACACCATTACTGTGTAGATAGTGATTAATGTCCAGTAGAAGTGTAGCGAGAGCTGCTTTTCTTCACAGCAAGTGTGCGTGTCTGTGAGGGTAAAATGAAAGAGATTCAAATTAAATTAATTCATTGTCGAGCAACACTCGAATTCTAGCAAACTCATACAATGGTGACTCATGTAGCATTAATGGTTTCATGGGGTATGGATTAATAAACTATTAAAACCGACTACATACAATACAAATAATTGGGGGGATTATAGATATCTAGGGACTAAAATATCATAGACACTTGGAAGTTGGCTCTTTTCAGAATACAACCAACTCAGAACACCCTATTAATCAACAGTTTAGCAACCACCTAGCCTGGTTAAAACCAGACCATTCTCAGTTGTAATTGAGTTATGGTCTGGCAAAGCGTCATAGACAAATCATTTCCAGAGGGGCGTCACCAACGGACGTCGCGGATGGACCTAAAACCAATCAGAGTGATGAAGGAGATGACGTATAAAGAGCGGCGGAGAAACACGAATATTCTTTGCTCGGGTCCCCTATCTCAGCTTTCACCTGCCAGATCCAGTGTGCATGACGATTTTTCCATTTCTGAGGAATTGGTAACGTTACTATTTTGTTAAGAAAAAGAGAACAAAACAAATAAAAATATTAATAAAAAGGCAGATGTTTGAGTTTTCAATAAATAAATAGATAAGTCAGGTCATAACTGTTGAATAAAGAGGAGCTTTTAAAAGGAGGTTTTATCTAGTGCTTTAACATTATTTAACATTTATACATTATGAGAGTGAAAATAAAAAGTTTATTAGATGAAATATATCTACAACACGAAAACTCTATCTCAGCCTCCTCGTCGGGGTTGCTGTTTTCTCCCTATCTCCACACTGAGGTGTTGAGATCGTGGAATAACCCGGTTTCTATTTTATGTGTTTAATCCCCAAACTTCTAACTCTAGTAATGTTATGGGTATTAAGTATCATGGCATGACAGTGCCTCGGGTTTATGAGATGCTTGCGAGCTTTCTCTCTCCCAAGTTGGCGTCATCATTATTAACCCCGACGTTACCCACCAGCCATCTTAAATAATAAATAAATATTATTAGGCAGCGCCGGTGGGTAAAGTATATAAGGACATGGATTAATGTGAGGATGTCAGCACTGACGCTATTTGAGAATTGCGTCGAGCTAAAACAGATAAACTATATCGGGGAGGGACGGTTTCGAGAAATCGTTTCTCCTCGGCGTCCTCTGGGGGGCGGCTCTCTGAGGAGGCGGCTCTCTGAGGAGGGTCGCAGCGCTGCCAGTTCGGTTGTTTTCCTGCTGGTGGCCACGGATATATATACTGTATAAGTTCCCTTTCGAGAGGTCTCTCCTATTGCGTGAGTAGCTTACGCTATGGGGAAAACTCCTTTTCTCGAGAATATTGAAGTCTTTATGTAAAACGCATTGCAGCTGCACAGCTGACAGCAATGAAAGAAGGCAGCTCCGTCATTGGCTGTGCTGCGGCAACTTGCTCGAACCAATGACGGGGCGACTCTGAATACGCGACCAATGAGCGCGCTTCGCGCCCGCGCGCGTCAGAGCCCGCCAAGATGGGCGTGGCCAAGAGCTATATATCGGGCGTTCTTTAGATTTAATCTCCTTCAGCGAACACCTTCTTCCCTGGATCCTCCGGATTATTGAAAGCGTTTGCCGCCGTCGAAAAGCATACCAGCGGGATTGCTACGAGGACGTCGGCACCTTCAGCCGCCTTCGAACGCCATCCTACTGAGCCATCCGGCGTGCCACACACACGCAAGTATTTACATCTGTTCGCCCCGCGACATTTGTAAAAGAGCAATCTTCTGAGGCGTTGTTTCAAATGCCTTCCTGCACGTCATGCAGAGACCTTCTCCCGGACAGGGATCGTCACATCATCTGCGCTCGCTGCCTGGGCCGGGACCACGCAGAAGCTGCTTTGACCAAGGGCGGATGCCCGGAATGTGATGAGCTGGGTGTCTCCACAGCCCATCGCCGCCTCCCCTCTTTTTGAGCCGCGCACTAAGAAAAAGCGCCGCTCACAGAGGCTTCCTGAACCTGAGCTCAGTGACGTCACACCGAACCAGTCTCCGCGTGCTTCACCGCCGCTCTTGCCTTCCCTTGTGACTTTCGGCGCGTCCGAGGACGACGGGGGAGTGGATGACAGCTTGTTCATCGACGCTGCATCGGACGACTGGCCGGGCTCCACTCTCGACCCCGCCCCGTCGACGCTAGCTAGCACGAGCGGGGGCTCCACCATGGATACCGAGATTGTCCGTGTCCTCTCTAAGGCCGTGGAAGACCTCGGGCTCGATTGGTCTTCTCCCGAAGAACCAACCCGGAGCCGACTGGATGAGTGGTTTCTGCAGGGGCGCCAGCAGGCCCCTCGGCAAAGGCCTTCTCCCTTCTTCCCGGAAGTTCACGACAAACTCACCAAGTCGTGGAAAGCCCCCCACTCTGCGCGCCTAAAGCCTTCTTTTTCTTCTTCGCTCTCCTCTGTGGACGGCGCGAAGGAAAGAGGCTACAAGGGAACGCCGCCCCTCGAGGAGGCCGTGGCCAATTATCTCTGCCCGCCCTCCACCACCGGATGGAAAGCCAAAGCTTCCCACCCCTCGAAGCCCTGCCGCACTACTTCTGCTCTCGCCGGTCGCGCCTACGCCGCCGCCGGCCAAGCTGCATCAGCGCTTCACTCAATGGCAGTACTTCAAGTGTTCCAAGCCAAGCTTCTCCGCTCTATGGACGAGTCTGGCAGCGCAACTGATATAGCTCTGCGAGCCACGAAGGCCACCGCCCATTCTATTGGCAGTGCCATGGCTAATTTGACTGTTCTCGAGCGCAATCTGTGGTTAACTCTGACGGAGATGAAGGACGCGGATAAGGCGCCATTTCTCTCCACCAGCGGGCTGTTTGGGCCGGCGGTTAAGGGTTTTGCCGAACGCTTCACTGAGGCCCAGAACGCTTCACAAGCTATGCGCCATTTCCTGCCCAAGCGCTCCAGCTCATTGCAGAGCAGACAGAGACCGCCACAGCCGCAGCGGGCTAGAACAGCCCCCACCGCCTCTCAGCCCGCGCCTCAGGCTGATGCTCGACGCCGCTCGCGCTCTCACAACCGCAAGCCGCCTCCTGAGCGACGGGGTCCTCGGCCCAAGATTGTGCTGAACCCTGAGCCTCGAAAGCCGTCCTAGCCACAGGAATGAGAAGAGAGAGGGCGTGTCTCGCAAAAGCGGGACCACTCTCTCTGCAAAAGCTCAAACATTATCCAGTCCCCTTACAGGCGGCTGGATATGTCCATACAGCAGTCAATGGGTCAGTCACAGAGCTCGCTCACCTGCAAACAAACGCCGTTTTTTACGGCGACGCACAGAAAACAAAAAAAGAGTCTTTTTCTGCCTGTGTCACATGCCTGTGTCTGCCAGGGTTCACATGTCCACAAAGTGTGCATTCCCAGATACTGTAAAAACAGTGCCAAATTCATTCTCAGCTCAGGCTGCGCGCCCCATGAATGTAGATCACGTGCCTACGGTCATGTACGCACCACTACACACAAGCACTGTTCACACAGTTATGAATTCATCCCCAGTAAAAGCGGGAAACATTATAAAAGTGACGCGTGTGCCTACTACTGTTTATGCACCCCCACTTATAAACACTGTCCTTACAGTGTCAAACACAACCCCAGCTCAGGCTGCAAGTTTTACAGACATAGCGTGCGCTGTTGTAATCACATACGCGCCCATTCACTCAGCTGCTCAGCGCGCGCCCGCGCCTCTGAGAGCTACGAGCTCAGGCGATTCGCTGGCCACGTCCATACGTCACAGCGGCCCGCCCCTAGCCTGTATTCAGCCCATATCTGTACAGGCAGCGGCATGGGAAAACATTCCAGATATGCCGAAATGGGTATTGAATATAGTAAAGCACGGATACTCGCTCCAGTTCGCTCGCAGACCACCACGTTTTACGACTGTGGTCGAGACGAAAGTGAGAAAGGAGTGTTCACATGTTCTACGCACCGAGGTGCGCAAACTAATAGAAAAGGGCGCTGTGGAAACTGTTTCCCCCTCTCTGTGCTAGGCAGGTTTTTACAGCCGCTATTTTCTCGTCCCGAAAAAGGATGGCGGTCTCCGCCCCATCCTAGATCTCAGACACCTGAACAAAGCACTAATGATTCGCTCGTTCAGAATGTTAACAACCAAGCATATGCTCGCGCAAGTACGCCCAGGAGATTGGTTTCTCTCAGTGGATCTGAAAGATGCTTACTTTCACATTCCAATAGGGCCTCATCACAGGTCGTTTCTGAGATTCGCTTTCGAGGGACAGTCGTACCAGTACACAGTACTTCCGTTCGGCCTGTCCCTGGCTCCCCGTACATTCACGAAATGTATGGATGCAGCACTTTCCCCCCTAAGGCGAAGGGGAGTGCGAATACTGAATTATCTCGACGATTGGCTGGTTCTAGCACAATCAGAGAGTCAGTTAATAACACACAGATATTGGATTGTCAGCCATTTAGAATGCCTGGGTCTAAGAATCAATTTTGCAAAAAGCTTACTATCTCCCAGCCAGAGGATATCTTTCCTGGGAATAGTTCTAGACTCGATGCAAATGACAGCTCGTCTCTCAGCAGAGCGCGGGCTTACCATCCGGCGCCTTGCAACATCATTCAGGGTGGGCGCGTGCGCCCCCGTCAAGCGGTTTCAGAGGATGCTCGATCTCATGGTCTCAGCATCGGCCGTACTCCAGCTAGGATTGTTGCATATGCGCCCTCTCCAACGCTGGCTCAAGAGCCGCGTCCCTACTCACGCGTGGCGTTCGGGCCACTTTTTAATCAGAGCGAACCACGGCTCTATAAAAGCCCTGACGCACTGGAAAGCCGCCGACTGGTACCAGTCAGGCGTGAGTCTGGGTGTGAACACAAGGAGAAAGATGATCACGACAGATGCCTACAAAATAGGTTGGGGGGCCCTTTACGAGGGCAGGCCTGTCTCCGGTTTTTGGTCAAACCCAGAGAAGCGCCTACACATAAACTGTCTGGAGATGAAAGCGGTCGCTTTGGCTCTCAGAGCCCTGCTTCCACATCTAAAAAACGAACACGTCCTGGTCCAAACGGACAACATAACGGTAGTGTCGTACATAAATCGCCAGGGTGGACTCAGGTCGAGCTCCATGCATTCAATGGCCAGGAGACTCATTTTATGGTCCCAGCACAACTTGCGCTCGCTGAGAGCAGCGCATGTGCCAGGCGCCCTGAACCAGGGGGCAGACATGCTATCCAGAGACAAGATTCTCCCAGGAGAATGGGCTCTCAACCCGCTGACGATTCAGTGGTTATGAAAAACCTTTGGCAAAGCGGAGATCGACCTCTTCGCTTCCAAGGAGTACGCGCACTGCTCTCTTTTCTTCACGAAAAACACGGACGCGCTCGCCCAGAGCTGGCCGAGCCGCCCCTTATATGCCTTCCCCCGATCGCGATGCTGCCACAGGTCATCAGTCGGGTCAGAGAGAAGAAAAACGCAGTGCTTCTGATAGCCCCACTCTGGAAGAACCAAACATGGTTTCCAGATCTGATGCAAATGCAATCTGCACCACGGCCGATTCCACTGAGGCCAGACCTCCTCAGTCAGGCCAGCGGGATGATATTTCATCCCCGCCCCGATCTGTGGGCCCTTCATGCATGGCCCCTCAACGGGTTCCCAGGAACCTCACGAGTGGAGCACTAAAAACCATCGCTGAGGCGCGGGCGCCCTCCACTAGACGCTTATATGCCCAGAAATGGAAAGTGTTCAGTGACTGGTGTAATGCCACGGGCCTGAACCCTTAAACATGCTTTTCTACAAGGGCTTCTGGAGGCGGGCCGCACCCCTTCCACGCTCAAGTATATGTGGCGGCCATCACAGCGTCACACGACCCTGTAATGGAACGTTCATTGGGGAGAAACAACCTAATTATTAGTTTCCTAAGGGGCGCTAGGAGGATGAACCCTTTACGCCCCCCCTCAGTGCCGATCTGGGACCTAGCTACTGTCCTAGATGCTCTTAAAGGGCCCCCGTTCGAACCACTCCGAACCGTGCACCTTAAACAGCTCTCGCTCAAGACTGCGCTATTGCTGGCACTCGCCTCGGTCAAGAGAGTGGGCGACCTGCACGCACTTTCGACAAGCGCTGCCTGCCTAGAATTCGGACCTAACGACTGCAGGGTCGTCTTTAGGCCAAAACATGGCTATATTCCTAAAGTGCTCACCACTCCCTTCAGAGCACAGGTTGTCTCCCTAACTGCGCTATCGTCTCCAGAAGACGAACGCGACGCTAATCTACTCTGCCCCGTTAGGGCTCTCAGAGTGTATTTGGAGCGTTCTGCCCTATTCAGACAAACAGAACAGCTGTTTGTATGCTTTGGCGGCCGTACGAAAGGTTAGGATAGTTGAGGCTATAGCGCTGGCTTATGAAGCTAAGGGACTTCAATGCCCCTGGGGAGTCAAAGCACACTCCACCAGGAGTGTGGCTTCTTCCTGGGCATGGTCGAGCGGGATACTGATCGAGGATATTTGTGCGGCGGCAGGCTGGGCCTCACCGTTCACATTTATCAGGTTCTACAACCTACAGGTCCCGACATTGCATTCCAATGTACTATCAGCATGATGCTAGTTGAACTACGAGTTCGTATCTAGATTATGTATGTGCTTGTGTCACACTGAGCACCTTCTAGCCGCTCTGTTTTGTTTTCCCACATATAAAGCTCGCCTCTGCTGGCTAGTTGGATGATAACTTTGCTTTTCAGCTCAGGCACCTGCCTCTGGCTGTCATAAGGTGAAGTTCAGCACACACGGCGTTTTGGATGGTGTTCCCATAGCGTAAGCTACTTACGCAATAGGAGAGACCTCTCGAAAAGGAACGACTCGGTTACTAACGAAACCTCGGTTCCCTGAGAGGAGGGAACGAGTATTGCGTAAGCTGCCGTGCTTGTGCTTGGTTAGTTCGCTTCAGTCGTTTTAACCTAAAGAACTCTCATGACGGGGCGCCCGATATATAGCTCTTGGCCACGCCCATCTTGGCGGGCTCTGACGCGCGCGGGCGCGAAGCGCGCTCATTGGTCGCGCATTCAGAGGTTCGAGCAAGTTGCCGCAGCACAGCCAATGACCGAGCTGCCATCTTTCATTGCTGTCAGCTGTGCAGCTGCAATGCGTTTTACATAAAGACTTCAATATTCTCGAGAAAAGGAGTTTTCCCCATTGCGTAAGCTACTTACGCAATACTCGTTCCCTCCTCTCAGGGAACCGAGGTTACGTTAGTAACCGAGTCGTTTTTCTGATATAAAAATAAAGATAAAAATATGTCTGTTCTTCTGCACGCTCCGCTTTCAAAAAACAAAGAAATAAACCATTCAGCGGCATTCCAGAGGTTTCTTCCTCACCGATCTAATGTTCCTGAGACTGCTGAGGACAGTGGACGGCCTAACTAAGCTCCTCGCAGCACAGAGTGCAGCAAAACCGAGCGTCGCCATTCGGGCTCCTCCACAATCGAAGGGGACCTGGGAGGCGGTCGCAGTCTAGCCGGTCAGAGATATGCAAGATCTAAGGACTGTTTTATCTCTAAAATAGCTTGGACAAAGAAGAAGCTTCTAAGGTTGGTCCCCTCCGAGGTAGGGACGGTTTTGAGAAATCGTTTCTCCTTGGTGTCCTCTGGGGTTAGAGGTAGGCAAGATCTGAGGACTGTCATCATCTCTAATAAAGCTTAGACGAGAAGCCGAGGCTATTGGGCTTCTGAGGGCTCCTCCGGGGCAGGTAAGGTTTTGAGAAATTGTTTCTCCTCAGCGCCCTCTGGGGTGCGACTCTCTGAGGAGGGTCACAGCGCTGCCAGTTCAGATGTTCCCTGCCAGTTTGCCGTTCAGGGCACCGAGGTGTCAGCGTCCCCATACGATCCTCTGAGGAGGGTCATAGAACGGTCAGTTCGGTTGTTCCCTGCCGGTTCGCCGCTTCAGGGCACCGAAGTAACTGTTCAACTAAATCCAGAGGCTAGTCTTGAGAGACTGGTTCCCCTAGTAGAATTTCTGGCAGCGTGGAAACTACTGCCACATATTTCTCGGTGGGTCCTGCACAGTATAGAAAAGGGTTTCAGAATTCAGTTCGGTTCTCGTCCGCCCAGATTTCTAGGGGTCCTCTCCATAGTGGTGGACCCAGAGCAGGCTTTGGTTATGGAGCAGGAAGTACTGACACTTCTGCAAAAGGAGCTATAGAAGGGGTTCCTCCTCCCAGCAGACAGTCAGGGTTTTACAGCCGTTACTTCGTTGTTCCGAAAGAGGATTAGGGGTTGCGTCCTATTCTAGACCTGCGTCAATTAAACAGCAGGTTTCAGAATCTCAAGCTCAAAGTATGCTTACGCTAAATATGATTGTGTCACAGATTCAGTCCGAGGACAGTTTGTCACAATAGACTTGAAGAACGCTTGCTTATCTATCCATCCTCATCACAGGAGGTTCCTGAAGTTTGCTTTCGGGGGCGAAGCATACCAGTATCGAGTTCTTCCACTCGGCCTAGATTTATCACCCCACACCTTTACAATATGCGTGGATGCAGCTCTGGCTCCTCTGAGACTCCAGGGCATTCGCGTATTATACTATATCGGTGATTGGTTGATCCTAGCTCAATCTGAGCATATGGCAGTTCAGCATCGAGATGTCGTTCTGTCTCATTTAAAGATGTTGGGGTTGCGGCTCAACGCCAAGAAGAGTGTGCTCCTCCCAGCTCTGAGGACGACTTTTCTAGGTGTAATATGGGATTCGACAACGATGCGGGTACGATTGTCTCCAGCACGTATTTCTGCGATTCTCACAGCCGTAAATGGGGTAAATCTAGGCCAGTCACTCACTGTGAAGCAGTTTCAGACTGGTGGGTCTCATGGCAGCTGCGTCCAACATAATTACTTTTGGCCTTCTGTACATGAGACCCCTGCAGTGGTGGCTCTGGACCAAGGGGTTTACTCCGAGGGGAAATCCGTTTTCGCATGATCAAGGTCACGCGGCTATGCCTACGTGCCTCGTTCATGTGGAAGAACCTTGGTTTCTCGCCAAGGCCCAGTGTTGGGGGCTTCTTGTCGACGCATAATCCTATCGACGGATGCTTCCCTCACAAGTCGGGGGTGATCATGAGTGGTCGCTCGGCGAAGGGTGTTTGGCAGGACAATCTACCTTTTAGCACATAATTGGCTAAAAGTGACGGCGGTATTTCCTGCCAGACCTGAGAGGTCACCATGTGCTTGTCTTTTCGGACAAACACACTGATGGTCTCGTATATCAGAGCAGATATCCTGTTGAGGCAGGGGCTGAGGCCCGGGGAATGGAGACTTCACCCCGAGGTGGTGGAGCTTCTTTGGGAGAACTTCGGTCAGCTCAAGTCGACCTTTCGCATCGTTTGTACAACGCATTGTCCTATGTGGTTCTCCCTCACGCATCCAGCTCCGCTTGGACTGGATGTGATGTATTAGGTGTGGTTGAAGCTACACCTGTACAAATTTCTCAATATCTTTGCTCCCGGGAGTTCTAAAAAGAGTTATGGATACTGTGGGCTCGGCCTCTGAGGGGGCCCAGCTCAGGTCTCTGTTCTCTGCCTGGTGCGGAGAACGCCTTTTGAATCTTGTTTCTGCCCTGTTGGTACAGTACTTGATTTCTGTAATGAATGTTTCTTTGCTGGGTTATCTCTGAGGAGAGATCCTTAATTTCGTCTTCTCCGTGGTAGATGAGGCTGAGGCCTGCACGTACTTGGATTTGCACCTGGTATGGGGGTAGTATTCCTTCACCCCAGTTCGGGTTGTATTTGTAGGTCCCTACTAAATTTGTGGGTCTTTTGTGCCGCTGGCCTTCTGTCCTCCACCTTTAATACCCCAGATCAGGAAGAACTTAACCCTCTGAGGTCGGCTATCGCGCGGGCGCGATAGTCTTGCTTTTTTTCTTATCAGTGCAAAAGAAACTCAAAATACTCTGTTGATTTTGATCTTACATATAAGTGTTAGACATCATTCGATCCTGTTAAGTGTCTATTATTTTTCTGTATACTCACAATAAAAACAAAATTGTTGTGCTTTTTGTCAAATAAAGAAAAACAAACATGATGCGAGTTTTCCCTTCTCTCTGTCAGTGCAGTCCATTCTGAATCGCGTCCGAAAATTAACTTTAACTCCGCAAATACTTGTCATACAGGCAAGAGAGTTTTTTCTTTATGAAGCTTGAATTCTCTTCTTTTCAATGAAGTAATTTATATAAGAAACAAATATTCTCAGTTTATGTAATCTGTATGAAAAGAGAGTATGTCAGTATTTTTTCCCCCCAGCTCATTACACTTAATTACGCGTTAATCTGACACGCCCACGGAGGACGCGCGCTATTCAAACGCAAATGATCTGAGGCAAGCCATGCAAACGGTTAACGCCCACATCAGCTGGATAAAACATCCAGTTTAATAAGAATCTTGTAGACTACTTACCTCGTCTTCCTGCGATGTTATCTTAATAATCCTGGAAAAGTTACCTCAGAAGTGCTCAGAATAAGGGCCGCGGATTCAGCTGATGAAGTAAGTTATTTATTCTTAAGTGCTTTGTTCTAATCGCGTTATTGTATAGTGTACGTAAACTGCACAAAGACTGTTTAAATAAGAATTGCGTGTCTGTGTGTAAATGAATGAATGGCACAGACGCGCGCGCGATGTTACTACAGCTGTCCATCGCATCTGTGTCGTTCATTCACTCTCGCTCCTACATTAGTAAATGTTATTTTTACATGAACACATCCAAACTATATAGCCTACTGAGATTTCGTCTAATCGCGATATAGTGTCTGTAATGACAACATTTCGTTCACTAGTTTTGGATAGTTTATAAAGTTTTATAAAATAGACATCAAATAAGCTTTTGTTAGACAGTTTCTGCTCATATGTTAAATATATACTGCTAGTAGGCTATGTTTTGTCACAAATAAACTAATCAACTGTTATAGTGTTTGTTCTAATGCAAGCTATATCAAAATAATGAATCCTTAACTTTGAAATACCTATGATAATAAAATGTGTTGGCCTACTTTAAAAAATAATACTTTATAAGACATATATGGAAAGAGAAAATTTTCTTTTCAAGATGTTTTGAACCAATTCTGTAGAATGGCCCATATAGCCTATTTGACCAGGATTTGTTTCCAGGTGTGACTATAAATATGCTTTTGACTTTCATTTATGTTTTGATTGTGTATGTATATATATATATATATATATATATATATATATATACACATACACAGCATATATATATATATATATGTGTGTGTGTGTGTGTGTGTGTGTGTGTGTGTGTATGTATGTATGTATATTTTTTTATATATATTGTCCTTGCATTCTTTCTTGTGTGACACCCCTGAGTGAAAGGCTCATTAGTATGCAGTCTGCTCATTAGTATGCAGTCTGCTCAGGTGAGAACTGCCTAATTATTCATGAGGGGGTTGGGCCGTTCACGCCCATCTGCATATTGACTTCCCAAACAAAAAAATGTTTTTCACAATTTAAAACAATCTATTGTTTTATGTGAATGATAATGCAGGATGATTTTCAGATCATTTTGAAGCAAAAACATAGGCGACAACATCCATTAGTCCAAAGTCTTGTGGACAGATATTTAGTATGTGTTTTGTGGCCTTAAACTTTAAAGCTTTATTTTTTAGTTTTTCAATAACCATGCATAAACAATATTCTCTCTAAAGAGTCCAGGCGCTGTCCAGGCTTAGTCTACGAGGAGTATGGCTGCCTCTATGGCATTAATCTCGGGAGTTTCCCTTCATGACATTTGTGATGCGGCAGGCTGTTCCTCGCCGCTTACATTTGTCAGGTTTTATGACGTTGACCTTAGCTGCACTCCTGGGGTTAGGTTGCTTGCTTCTTAGTGTGCGCTCGGGCTTCACACAGAACAGGCATTTGTCATATGGCGTCGTGGGTATAGGGTTCCCACCGCATCTCGACGCAGCTCGAGTTCCCTTGAAAGGGAATGTCTCAGGTTACACATGTAACCCTGGTTCCCTGAGAGGGAACGAGACGCTGCGTCGCCTTGCCATACTCCCTGCATGCCTGAGATCGACTTGCGTTCTGTTTTCAGGGGTGCTTTATAGCTTCCTGGTCGATGACGTCACCCGCCTATGACGTCTCGTCTTTCCATTGGACCTATTATACCTTGCTTCATGACGCAATCACGCAGGGCGTTCCCACCGTGTCTCGACGCAGCGTCTCATTCCCTCTCAGGGAACCAGGGTTACATACACTACCGTTCAAAAGTTTGGGGTCAATTTGTTTTTTTGTTTTTTTTAAAGAAATTAATACTTTTCTTCAGAAAAGATGCTTGAAATTGATATAAAGTGACAGTAAAGACATTTATAATAATGCAAAATATTTATTTTTTAATGAAATGCTTTTCTCTTGAACTTTCAAAGAATCCTGAAAAAAAATGAATCACTGTTTGCACAAAAATATAAAGCAGCACAACTGTTGTCAACTGTGATAATAATCATAAATGTTTCTTGAGCATCAAATAATCATATTAGAGTGATTTCTGAAGGATCATGTGACACTGAAGACTGGAGTAATGATGCTGAAAATTCAACTTTGATCACAGGAATAAATTACATTTTAAAATATATTCACATATAAAACAGCTGTTTTACATTGAAATAATATTTAACAATATTACTGGGTTTGTTTTGTATTTCTAATCAAATAAATACAGCCTTGGTGAGCAGAAGAGACTTCTTTTAAAAACATAAAAAATCTTACCGACCCCAAACTTTTGAACGGTAGTGTACGTAACCTGAGACGTTTCTTAATGTGGATAGTGAATTGTACCACGTGTACGCATTAGGTATACATTTCATCTTTAAATATAAGCAATATGTTTTTCTACCTTACAAGGCAGTTGAAAGTCGCTCAGTTGTGTATTTAAGCTCAAATTTACTGTACTACAGCATAGAAACACGGAAACGCATAGACCTGGCATGAATATAACATCTTCTCAGATTTTCTCTCCTGACATATAAGAATAAAGATTTTTCTTGGCAAGATAACTGGTGTCCGGTCTTGTGAATCAAATAATAATGGGGAAAAGGCTTAATTCCAAGTCTACACAGCCTTAAGTGAAGAAGGTCCATTTTGATTGCATGTTGACCTATCCGACACATAGAGATGCTTGAATTCTGTGCCAAGAGCAAATATATATTTTCTAAACATAACTTTGAGCTTCCACGTGTAGTTGGTGTCGATCTGCTTGGTGTAGAGAGCCTTGCTGTTGACACAGTTGTGATGGGGGTACAATCATTATCTTGCCTTGACTCACAGCAGCTATCATCTTTATAGTGTGTGTCAGGTTATGTGTGTGAGGCATTGCACGCCCAGCCTCTCTGTTGCCAGGAAACTGAAGCCTGAGCCTACAAGACACATGGGGGGAGGGTAGAGAACACTGGTGGAACTGGTGGATTTTTTGTACCTACTGTACACACTGAAGAGATAATATGGTGAATCTCATGAAACATGTTAAAAACATCTCTAAGTCATGTGGTATGTGTTCCCCCAAATTAGAAAATAAACTGTTTTCATAACTAGTCTATTGTAGGACTATTAAGATTCTTGCAACTACAAAAGATATGTACCCACACACCTTCCTACCCCAACCTCCCTAAATAATCAACCATAATGTGAAATAAAATCTAATTCTCATTAATGTAATGTGAAGAAAAAAATAAAACAAATGAGAATACTATGAAAATAATTGAGAAATATGAGAAAAGCTGCCTGAAACTGCAAGTATTCTGTTGGTCTGTTGAACGTCAATAATCATCCAGCACGACCCTATACTTTAAATAGGATATGGAAGGTGGATTTCTGCTAGGTTTTCAGACAGAACTCTTTCTACTAGTGAGTGTAGTGAATCAGCTCAAATGAGGGGAATGTATAATCAATAATTAATAATTAACAATTAATCATACTGGCTATGAGCCATTATTACCTACAAATTTTAAATCGACCAAAAAGGGAATATATAGCCCATGTATATGTGTCTCTATATATAGATAATTAACCACAACAAATTATAATCAATTATGAATATACATAATATACAGATCTTGTTATGCTTGAATATACATAATATACAGATTTTGTTATGCTTTCCAGATAACTACTGAAAAAGTTTCATAATTCATGCAAAACTAATCAATAACTAATGCAGGACAATTTTTTTTATTTACTTCTCAACTATACATTTATGCTGTTTTTTTTACAAATACATAACTAGGCCATAAATTGGCACATGAAAAATGATTTTTTTTTAAAGAAAAAATCCCTTAAGAAGAGACCATTCTGTTTTTTATCGATACCGCCACTAGAGGGCCACCCCAACTTGTATCCATGTTTTATTTTTTAAAACCTTAGGCCCATACCTAACACCCTGCCAAAAATCTAAAACTTTTCCAGAAGTGCCCAATCTTCATGATTTTCACGCATTCCTTCCAAGCTATGTGGACTACGTGAACAAGTGGGAAAAATTGAGAGAATTTAAAATTGGAGAAGATTTAAGCAAAGATTTATTTTGTATTTATCTGCAAATGATGGAGATTGTAAGTCAGAAAAAAAAAAACATGTTCATTCCTTCATGTGGTTGGCGATAAAGCTTTGAAGATATTTAATATTATTTACTTTTGAGTAAGGAGATTGTAGCAATTGGAATTGTAGCTGATAATGGGAAAGTTTGAAGCATTTTGCATACCAAACAGAATTTTATATAAACCATCTCTGTCTTGCTGTCACTCTATCCTATCTGAAGAGCAAGGGTGACTGTGCTTTTTCTGTTGCAGCTCCAAGAATGTGGAATGGCTTGCCATTGAATATTAAATTAAAGGGATAGTTCACCCAAAAATGAAAAGTAGCCCATGATTTATTCACCGTCAAGTCATCCTAGGTGCATGAGATTCTTCTTTCAGACAAATACAATCAGAGTTTTATTAAAAAAAAAATGTCCTGGCTCTTCCAAGCTCTATTATGGCAGTGAATTGCTGTTTCTGTTTTGAAGTCCATAAAAGTGCATCTGTCCATCATAATCGAACTCCACACGGCTCCGGGGGGTTAATAGAGGCCTTCTGAAGCGAAGCGATTTGTGTTTGTGTAAGAAAAAATTTCATATTTAACATGTTACAAAGTAAAATTCTAACTTTATTAACACCCCATGGTAATAACATGATAATTGCATTGTATTATGTTGTTTTAAACCCCAAATATTTTACTTATAACATTTTTCATTAACAATTATGCAGTTATTTGTGACAATGAGTTTAAACGAAGCTAGCTACCTTTTTTATAGTAACTTGTAGTGTGGTTAGCCACTTTTTCAGAAGAGTATATAAAATGTAACTTAACTACTTTAACTTATGAGTACCTTGTAGCTTCCCCAAGATTGAAGAATACATACTTCCGTCTCAGCTCACATTCTCAGCCCATTCAGTAAGTCCAGTCAATGCTTGTCTCAACTGGAGAAAACACTTTAGAATACTGTTCCTTCATTACTGAATAACTAAACAGGAACAAATGAGTAAAGCACTACTAACATTCTAGTAACTACTATTAACTAACAATAAACTCTGGTTAACAAATTAGTAAGTTATTGTCACGGAATGGGTTGGTTAAGGTGCGAGGACTCAAGTGCAGAAACAATGGGTAAATATTAAGTAACAAACAAACACAAACTACAAACAAAACTCCCTCGTGGGGAAAACGAGAACAATAACAGGCAGGATCAGGAAACACAAGGAACTTGGACAACGAACCAGCACAGGACTGCAAACACAAGGAGACTAAATAGGGAAACAAACATAAGAGGGTAACGAGGCAGGCAGGTGGGACAAATTAATCAATAATGAGATAACAAGATGGGCGGGGCTAGACAATTGACATGAGAGCACATGGCACAAGGAAATACATGACAAGCCATGTGCTCACAACAGACCAGATTAAACACAAACACATGATAAAACGGTGGTGTCAGAGCTCTGTCTCCAAACCAAGATATAAACCAGACAGAAGTGACAGAACCCTGACAATTATAGTGCTCAGTTGAATGTGGTAATTCACTATTAACTAGTCAGTAACTAATATTTTTCATACCTCACTGAAGACTACTAAGTTATCAAAATTAATATTAATAATGTATAAAATAAGGTAATGGTAACCCATTAGTAATGAATCAAGTGTTACTGAATCCTTCTAAGGGAACTACTAAATATTTGGTTCAGTATTCTAAAGTGAAAAGCTTGATATCTACCTAATATTGACTGAAGTCATTGTAAGCTTTTGAGGTTTTTGTAAGGTTTTGGACAGTAATGACTCAAGTGTTACTACATCCTTCTAAAGGAACTACTAAATATTTGGATCAGTATTCTAAAGTGAAAAGCTTGATAACTACCTAATATTGACTGAAGTCACTGTAAGCTTTTGAGGTTTTTGTAAGGTTTTGGACAGTAATGACTCAAGTGTTACTCATCAAGGCCTTTTGCAGCGCAAGCGCAGATCTGAACGGTGTCTAACATGCCGTCTTTCTGAGCAAAAGTTGGTATAAACATGGCAGGACAGAGTCGTGCCCTCACATCCTTAAAGCGGAGCTTGGGTCAGCCACGAGGGCGTTGTCCCACAGCTAACTCCCCATGGAAGATGGACTTTGGGAGACGTACATCTGACATACGACGACTCATTCTTGACTGACTTGAAGCTAAAGGCAAAAACATGCAACTTCGAAGTCTTGGCTGAATCAATGATCATAGATTATTGATGACAAGAAAATAAGAGAAAGGCTACACAGAGAAACGGAGCTGACATTAGAAGGTGCTGTCAAGATTTGTCATGCGAGTTAGCTTGCTCTGTTGCATTCTAGAACTTTCACCGATAAAGAAGGCACCACATGTGCTGACTGTCCAGTAGTTGGCGCTGTTACTCATAAAATGAAAAGGCAGAGTCAAAAAGCTGTACCAAAGACATGTACAGATTCATTCTGCACTAAAAGATCTGGCTTAAAGCATCAGCCCAAACAATGCCCAGCGTATGGAAAGCAATGTGCAAAATGTAAAAGCATGAACCACTTTGCTAAGCAGTGTTTTTCAAAGAATAAAACAAAGCAATCAACATTTGTGCATGTTGTGGATGACACAGAATTGTCAGACACTTTCTTTGTGGGCATGATCAATGGTGACACAGAAAGTAATCAGTAAACACACAAAGAAAATAAAAGATATGACTCTGATGTGAACTGTGTATCTAAAGACAAATGAATTGTGTCACTACAAGTCAATGGAACCATTGTGCCACTTAAACTTGATACATGAGTGAAGGCTAATCTCATAAGCACAAGTGACATAAAGGAAATGAAAATCAAGCCCCAGATAAAAAGAAACACTGTGTTGCTCAAAACCTACAATGGACAGGTAAAAAAGACTCAAGATGTGTGCAGACTCAGAGTGTGTCAAGAACAAAATTCATCAGGAAAATCGGCCAGGAAAATTGGTTCCAAAGCAGCACCAAACCTTTGCTGGACTAGAACCGTTCTTTTACCACTTCATGCTTACGTCGGGGGCTGGGGGCGGGGTTATTGTGACCAGCAACATGACGAGAAAGGTTGTGAATGCCATTGCTAAAAACACAGCGCTTAGTAGAAAGATAGTACAATGATTGAAGAAAGATGGATTCTAAAGCGAAACAGTGGTCGGTGGAACTAAGACGTATGGTGACATACACAATGACGTAACAACGTCGTTCGCTTGGCTCTCTACTCAGTGGAAAAACAAATGGGTTCTGAGAAGGTTAGCAAGTTGAACCAACTTTGAACCAGCACCAGTTCCGAACCAGTTCTTTTTTGGTGGAAACGAGGTATGAGTGAAAAAGCAAAATGGTGATCTGAGAGTATGCATGGATCCTCGAGACTTGAATGCAAGCATAAAAAGGGAGCACTACCAGATTCCCAAACGTGAGGAGATCACGAGTGAAATGTCTGGTGCACAGTATTTCAGCAAGTTGGATGCTTAACAGGGATTCTGGCAATTGAAGCTCCATGAAGACAGTACCAAGTACTGCATGTTCAATACACCATTTGGACAGTATTAATTTCTTTGTTTACCCTTTGACATTATTTAAGCCTCAGAAATATTTAATCGTGCCATGGAGCATATCATAGAAGGACTGGAGGGAGTCCGTGCAAATGCCGATGACATAGTGGTTTGGGGATCCTCATTGCAGGAACACAATCAGAGACTTTTCCAGCTACTTCAAAGAGTTTGGAAATATGGACTCAAGTTAAACAGATAAATGTCAGTTTGGTGTTACTGAAATGACCTGTCTAGGTGACAAGTTATCTGGATGTAGTGTTGAACCTGTCAAAAGCAAAATTCAGGCAATTCTTGACATGCTGAGTCCTGTGGACAAAAAATGTGTGCTGAGGATAATGGGAATGGTAAATTTCATTGGCAAATTCATTCCAAACCTCTCCGCAAAAACTGCGACTGAGAACAAAAAAAAGTTCTCCAGGCTGTCATTCAAAATCTGAACAATGTCTGGGTCAAAAGTTCCTGCTCGCAATTCTACAATGTTAGAGCTGAGCTCAGTTTGGCAGATGGCATTCTTCTGAGACGGGACAGAATAGTTGTTCCACAAGTGCTGAGAAAAGAGATGCTTTCCAGGATACACGAGGGACATCTTGGAATGGAGAAATGCAAAAAAGGAGATCCAGGGATTCAGTCTATAGGCCTGGAATAAATTCTGACACTGAAAAACTGGTCAGTACTTGTGAAGTTTGTCTGATGGCCCATGAATGGCCCATGTTACAATTCAAAGGAATTTCAGGACTTTGCTGCTCACTATGATTTCAGACACCTGACTTCGACTTCCCATCATGCTCAATCTAATGGGAAGGCAGAAAAAGGAGTGCACATTGTTCAGCAATTGTTGAAGAAAGCATCTGAAGAAGAAATTAAAATAATCAAAAGAAATAAGAATAATTAAAGCAGTTTAGAATAAAGAAATTAAAATAATCAAAAGAAATAAGAATAATTAAAACAGTTTAGAATAAAAAAAAAAAAAATACAGTAAAAACAGTCCGACGAGCAGTGGCACAGTGCTCATTCAGTAAATGCATAGGTAAACAGATGTGTTTTGAGTCTGGATTTGAAAGTGACTACTGTAGGAGCACATCTGATCTCTTCTGGAAGCTGGTTCCAGCTGCGGCTGGCATAGTAGCTAAAAGCACACTCCCCTTGCTTAGAGTTAACCCTTGGTATTTTTAGCTGATGTGATCCTAATGATCTGAGTGATCTGTTGGGTTTATATTCAGTGAGCATATCTGCAATGTATTGAGGTCCTAGGCAATTAAATGATTTATATACCAGTAATAATACTTTAAAATCAATCCTAAATGTAACTGGGAGCCAATGTAAAGACCTGAGGACTGGTGTGATGTGTTTATATTTTCTGGTTCTGCTCAGAATCCTGGCAGCAGTGTTCTGTATGAGCTGCAACTGTCTTTTTAGGAAGGCCAGTGAGGAGTCCATTACAATAATCCACCCTGCTGGTGATGAAAGCATGCACAAGTTTCTCTAAGTCTTGACTGGAAACAAAACATCTAATTCTAGCAATATTTTTCAGATGATAATATGCTGATTTAGTTATTGCTTTGATATGACTACTGAAACTAAGGTCTGACTCTAGAGACACACCAAGATTCCTGACTTGATTTTTAGTTGTTTGACCCCTAGAGTGAAGGTATGCATTCACCTTGAGAACTTCATCTTTGTTTCCAAACGCAATAACCTCTCCCTTCTAAGTATGACCTGAACCATTTTAGGACTATCCCAGAAAGCCCCACCCAGTTTTCCAGCCTGTCAAGAAGTATGTCGTGATCGACAGTGTCAAATGCAGCACTGAGGTCGAGTAGTACTAGAACTGATCATTGTTTATTATCTTTATGAGTGCTGTCTCTGTGCTGTGATGCGATCGGAAACCGGATTGAAAATTGTCAAAGTATCAATTCGAGCTTAAGAATTTGTTCAGCTGATTGAAGACAACTTTTTCAATGATCTTGCCTATGAAAGGAAGATTTGAGATCGGTCTATAGTTGCTTAATATGGTCTTATCCAGATTGCTCTTTTTCAGGAGGGGCTTGACAACTGCAGTTTTCAGGGAGTTTGGAAAAGTCCCATAGAGAAGTGAGGCATTAACCACTTCTAGAAGATCTGATTCTAAGCTGTTTAACACACTTCTGAAGAAAGATGTGGGAAGTGCATCAAGGGCGCAGGTTGATGTTTTAAGGTGCTGTACTGTTTCTTCCACTTTCTCAGGTTGTGGTCTGATCTGTCTGACCCCAGTACGGCTCAATGGTGTGCTGATCACCATTCTGATATTATTGATTTTCCCAGAGAAGAAAGAAGCAAACTCCCTGCACTTGCTGTCTGAGCGCAATTCATTTGGAATCTAGAATGTTGTAATAGATGTTATAATGTACTGCAAGTTTTGTCTTCCGCCACATGCGCTCTGCTTTTCTGCATTTTCTTTTCATATTTTTAAAACATTAAAGGAGAAGAAGTTCTGGTCTCACCTGAAGATGCAACACCACCAAGCAGGCAGTCTTCTTCATCTTCTACCATTCTCCTGGACAATGGTCATTCTGCAGAATCAAATGACTCTCCTATAATAAGAAGATCATCACGCATTATAAAGAAACCTGATCGACTTAATTTGTAAATAACTCTGCCCAGTTACATTTGAAATGTGCTAAACAAAGGTTTTAGTTTAGTTCTGTTTAGTGTCAAATGGATAATTGTGTTATATTGTTTCCATTGTTTTATGCATTTCAGTTTATATTTGTCTTACTAAAGGAAAGGGGATATGGTGATTAGGTGTGTTTCTTATGATTGTCCTCTAGATGGCAGTAGTATCAAACATACATTTAGCAGTTACCCAAGAGTGTAAAAGAAGCTCAAGGAAGTGATAGAGAGAGCTAAGCTCCTGTTGATGTTGAGTGTTCTAAGAATAACCCTTGTGCATTGTTCAAATTCACTACCCTTTCGTTATGTTCGTGGCTGAAAACAGCCACTACTTTAAACTGCTGTAAAAATGTATCAGATAAATATTTTTTTCTATTTTTTTTGCATAAACCTATTAATCAGTTCCTCAGTTCTGATAAAAACTACTAATTGTTTAAAAAAAAAAATCAGGATTTTAACTCTTTAATTGCCAAATTCATAAATTATGTCACTGATTTGAGGAAAAAAACACAAAATGACTTATTTTCAATATAAAATGTGATTGTGGACTGGATTTTTTTTAACCTTTTATCACAGTCTTGGACATGTCAAAGATTAAAAGACAACATTGGTTTTGATACATTGTTAGTTTTTGTGCAGCATCAGATTTTTGCAGCATTTACTGTTCGTAGCTGTTTTTGCCCCATTGACTTCCATTATAACCACATTTTTTGATTGCAAAGCCATGACACCATATAATCATGCATTTTTGATTGTTGGTGGTTTTCCCCGTTGGGAAGAGGTAAAATTTATAATTTTTACTGTTGATAACCAGGTGGCACGATTAACCCTTTAGATAGCCCTGTGCAAAAAAAAAGCTTAGTTTCTGGGCTTTTACATGGAGTTATATGGAGTATAATAGCATATTAAAGTGTGTGTGTGTGTGTGTGTGTGTGTGTGTGTGTGTGTGTGTGTGTGTGTGTGTGTGTGTGTGTGTGTGTGTGTGTGTGTGTGTGTGTGTGTGTGTGTGAGTGAGAGAGAGAGTGTGGGAACTCACCTTGATGCGTCTGAGAAAATCAAAACATACACACTTGCATGCAAGCCTGCTGGTCATTTGATGGTGAGAAGAGCAGCAAGCAACATGAGAAAGGGCTTGACTTGTAGTGAAGTTTTGGAGATGATTACGCAGCCTGACCCCTCCAGCGAGCTGTCTTCTCCCTCTGACACCACAGACTCAGGAGAGTCAGATCCTGATTTGGATGTGGCACCCTCATCATCCTCTCTAGCTTCCACTAAAGGTGAAGAGGATTCAGAGGATCCTGGATCTGGGTGGTTTGGGAGAAACGGCGAAGTGTGGTTTTCCACCAATGCGGAGACAACTCCCTTTCTTCAGCCTGCCAGAGGCGTGACTCCAGGGCCGACGCACTATGCCATCGCAAGGGTCCAGAACATGGATTCTGTGTTCAATCTGTTTTTCACGGAGGAGGATGATTGACCTCATTGTCAGCATGCACAATGAGAAACTGGACCGGTGTGGACTCTACAGATCACCGTGCCTACGTGGGACTACTGATTTTGGCCGGCGTCTACAGGGATCTGATCGGGGGAAGCTTGTCCTCTCTACGGTGAGCTGGTCTCTGCAGCTTGTCGTCAAAACCCAGAGCTCTGCTGATTTCATGGAATCTTGAGAGGGACATGGTGGCTCTAAAAATATCCCACAGGGAATGTGTAGACTCCACTTTGGACCTGTAGACACCGGCCAGAATCACAGTTTCTCATGGAGCAACGTTCATGGAGGTTGGTCATGCTGACAATGAGGACAATCATCTCCTCTGTGAAAAACAGATTGAACACAGAATCCATGTTCTGGACCCTTGCGATGGCATAGTGCGTCGACCCTGGTATATTATAGTCTTGCAGTAACTTGTAGAAAGTTGGCCTTGAGATTAAAAGAATAGATGCCGCTTCTGTAAAGGTGGTTTTCAGTGAAAGAACATGTTCAAGCTCCTCTTTGGAAATCTGATGTCTTCCTTGGTAGTCATTCTAGAACACAGCAAAGAATTTAACATTTGGTGTGTTTCTATAAGAAAAAAGGTTATTCAAGAGAGAATTATAGACATTATAACAGATGAGCATTCACATCCACTCATCTTTTTGACTGAAGAGAATTATAGATTGTACTGTACATTTATTTTAAGAATGTTTAAATAAAATGGACAATCAAAAGATGAGAGGTAACTGAGAGGTAAATGAGAAACAAATCAAAATTAAATTAAAAAACCAACAAACAGCCAGCTAAGTTACATGAGAATGAAAGTATATTGAGCGGTATGATGTCCCAGTGGAGGTGGTGGGTGTGGCTGGCCCCGGTGTGTTATTGTAGGTGGTGGGAGCCTGAAGAGACATTAGTAAAATATTAGCAACATTATATTTCATGCGATTTTAATGTTTATATGCCCAGCAGTCAAAAACCAGGGTTGAGATTGGCAATGGAAACAAAGAGAGATACATTTTATGCTTTTTTACAGTATGCACTCTGACTCTGGTACCTTATTCACATTCAATTAAATGTCTTTACCATTGTGACTGTCTCTGTTCACCATCAGCATTACTCTCTCACTAGCCAAGCAGAGAACGTTTTTATCTTGTGAGTAAGAACCAGTAGGTAAGTGACAAGTAGCCTACGTTAGCTGTAACGCTAAATTATATAATTTAGATTTTAGACAAATAGTAGTACGTTAGAACGTAGGCTCACTATTGGCTGATGTTGGTCATGTGTGTGACAGACGTGAGCCTACGTTCTGACGTACTACACAGAATCGCTGAGCTGTTACACTATGTGAACTCACTCAAGAGGCCCTCACAGAAAAAAATAATAGTTGAATAAGTCGTTATTTGTTTATTTTTGCGCACAAAAAGTATTCTCGTCACTTGATAAACTTATGGTTGAGCCACTGTAGTCACTTGGACTATTTTAAACATTGTCTTACTTTCTGGGCCGGTATGTTTCAATATCATAGAAGCCTATGGAGGAGAGAGACAGCTCTCAGATTTAAGATGACGAAAGTCTTATGGGGTTGGAACAACATGAGGGAGAGTAATTAATGACAGAAGTTTCCTTTTTGGGTGAATTAACCCTTTAAGTAAACTTTGATCAATTTACATGTACCATATTCTCAGTTCACAATTCTTGCAATGTCACATTCTGTGTTTTGAATTGTTTCCTTTTTAAATAAGTTATCCCCAGGTTGTACTCTTTTGGTTTCAACTGTCAATTTTAAAACACTCATGTTCATAGACCTGCTGTTTCCTTCATTGTGAAGCAAAGTTGTAATGCTTCCTCCCAATTCTCTGGCCACTGTAACTGATCGTGTTCCATTACAAATTCTAGATATTCCTGGATGTTTTTATCGCCACATAATTGTGTTGTCAGCCTTGACTCAGGAAAAGTACTTAACTCGCTTTCATCAACTGCAAAGCCACAGTCCCTTGATCCATACCTGAAAGTTAAATTTCTTTGTAAATGTATTTAGCATACACGTTTACACAATGTGGTTTTTGTAGTGGTGTATTTTAAACAAGCTTATTAAATCACTGTAATAAAACGCCATTTTTATAGATTTTTGATTTGCTGACCTGTGTGGTAGATGATACAGTTCAATTGGTACCCCTCCAGGGCGCATTGCAAGTCAAGAGGGCCTAATCCTGTGCTTATTCCGAAGTTCAACACATTCATCCAAGTCTGCCTGGAGTACATTTTGGAAGCAGAACTGAAGCGGGAAGTGGTGTCCATTGCTGCCATTGAAGTGTCCTTCATTTCTAAGGTCCCCAAAGAGTTCTATCCAGAACTGAGCCCTAGAACACAAAAAGTCCAGATACATCAAATACATAAAATTTGTTCTTAAATCATTTTGCGTGTTATTGTGATTTATTTTTTATTGAAATGTTACAATGTACTAATTGCAATAGTATAACTAACGCATCACTTTACTGACGTTTCGTCAATGCTCAAGAATATGAAACAAACACAAACCTTGCTTTCCTAAAGCTGGACCATCAGGATTCAATGTGTTGATTGCTCATTGATGTGCCATACATGTGATTTCTTGAGCCAGCATAGTAGTCCGTGTGGTGATGACGGAGATTGCACTGTATTGCTGCCATTGTCCCATTTTCTGTTCCACAATCTGTTCATAGTCTCATGGGTGTGTTGTGGCAAAACTTCTGTTAAACATCATCACTGCGTAAGAGACACTCAGAGTCAAATTAATAAAAAGAGAAGTATTTATTCTTGCAAGAATAGGCCCAGTCGCCAACACAGCAGTTACCCTGTGAAGTGAGTGACGCCCACCAGGAAGACATGAGACAGCCTTTATAATCTTTTCAAGGTTCCTCCTCACAGCAGTTACCCTTTCACCCACTCAGATAAGGTCCCCACTGCTGTTCAGTTTCTACTAAAGACACAACCTGGCACTGAAATAAACTAGCTAAATCTTGACCATTCCTAAGGTCAAGATGTCCTATCCCATATATTCCTAAAACGTCACGCACAAGCACGTACACACATATACTTTTACACATTGAATAGGTTCAATCCCTTATGATATCTGTTAGGAATAAATGACTATTAAAATTTCTACAACAATTCCCCACTTTTTATCATTCTGATTACCCATAATCACAATAATAAACAAAAAGACAAATTTTAAGTCATATCATCACGCTACTCTTCATCTCTGGTTTTCGCATAACTGATCACTCTTCATAAACATTTGTGAAATATTATTTAGAAAATAAAAAGCTTAGGCTGTTTTGCAAGGATAGTCCCTTAAATATTAGCAAGCAAGTAAAGAATTTAATTAAAGCCGGGCTAAATGAATAGGCACTGCTATTGCACTCTCGACCTAGATCGAACCCTCAGTCACCTCAATTAAATAAGAAATAGTGTACAGATTACTTAGGAAAACAACACCATCAATTCACACTGGTTATTTTAGCAGGTCATCAAAAATACAAAGAATAAAAGTAGAATAGAATCCTTCATTTCAAACCCTCTCCTTGTACGCCACCTCGTAACACGGATGACCGCTGTTTGTAACCTTCTTTAAATCTTTGCCCTTAATCTTTCTCAGAAAATAAAAAAAGAATAGAAGAAAAACAACCAGAACATACATTTAACACATCTCACTGTAGCTTCCGCTACCTGTCTCGTCGCATACTTTTGTTAATCCTTGGGATAGACTGTCATTTTTTTTTTTTTTTTTTACCAATTGAACAGACAGCAGGTTTTCACCTGTCTCTGTTATCGTATTCACCCATGAAAAACAAAATTATCATAACACATACAATCCTAACTCCAACCATTAAGCCTTTTCCATTAAATTTATGTCCATCTCCACATTTTATTCACTTCTAATTCAATTTATTAAGCTCTATTGAATGCACTGTTTAACAAATCTAACCAGAGAAGTCTTATAATTTTATCCATTCCTCTAACCAAATTAGTTGTTCAAAATGAACTCTAATATCTCTAGTACGGACACATCAATCAATAGATTTTCAACATTTACAATCAAATCAATACCTAGTTCGATTCAATCAAACAAAATCATCAAAATCATCACAAAAACAGATTCTTCTGTTAAACTTAAACCGTCAGTTGGCAGTTGGTTCCTCCAGGTGTTGATCATTGTAGCAATGTTCAGGGAAGAAGGAGGCGGGAACCGGCGAACAATTAAAATATAGTTTATTTAAAATAAAACAAATAAACGAAAATACCGCCAGCAGCCCCTCGCGGACGACTGCTGGCTACCGAAAATAAACATAAGGAACTGCCAGCAGCCCCTCGCGGACGACTGCTGGCTAAAATAAAATACAAAAACAAAACACAACTAAAATACAGGCCTGTTCCTCTCTCGATCATCAACGTCGTCGCTCCTCCTTTATGCTTCCGCTCCTCCGTGAGAGATGCGAGACCGGTGTGCCTAACAGGTGTTGCTCATTAGCAATCGCACCACCGGCCTCGCGCCGTTCTCTCACGTCCCTCGGCCGTCCTGTTCGCCACATACCCCCATCGCCCCTCACAGGCCGGGGGGTACCCACGAGCCTGTGCCTACTCCCCCCCCGGCGGCGGCGATCCCTGGGGAGTATGGACAGACAAACCGAGGGAAACGGAGACGGAAGCATGAGGAGCGACAGATCGAGAGAGGGGAGAGAGGAAAAAAAAAATTGGTCCGGTTCCCACAACGCGCTGCCATCTGGTCCCCCACCAGCTAGGCGATCTCCTCCGCGGTGCCTGGCGGTGACGCTGGGTAGCCCTCGGTGGACGGCTCGACGCTCCTCCGCCGCCCGGTGGACGGCGACGGCTCCTCGGGTGCCTTGGGCAGACGGTAGGAGTCCCCCGCTCCCTGCTCCTCCCCTTCACTGGTGGACGGCAGCAGGCTCCGGCCCACGGCGAGCGGCGGCGACTCCTCCTCTCCCTCCCGGATGGCAGCCGCCCCTCCAATACCCAGGCGGCCGGCAGCGAGCTCGACCGTCCCACCGGCAACTCACTCCAGCGCACCGCCTCGAGCGTCCGTGGCCGCGAGTCCCCCGCTCCCTGCTCCTCCCCTCGCTCGGCGGATGGCAGCAGGCTCCGGCCCACGGCGAGCGGCGGCGACTCGCGCACCATGCTCGATGGCACCGCGGATTCCCCACACCGGCGAGGACTCTCTGACAGCGCGTTCCTCCCTCTTCCCGGGTTTCGGCACCAGTGTAGCAATGTTCAGGGAAGAAGGAGGCGGGAACCGGCGAAGAATCAAAATATAATTTATTTAAAATAAAACAAATAAACGAAAATACCGCCAGCAGCCCCTCGCGGACGACTGCTGGCTACCGAAAATAAACATAAGGAACTGCCAGCAGCCCCTCGCGGACGACTGCTGGCTAAAATAAAATACAAAAACAAAACACAACTAAAATACAGGCCTGTTCCTCTCTCGATCATCAACGTCGTTGCTCCTCCTTTATGCTTCCGCTCCTCCGTGAGAGATGCGAGACCGGTGTGCCTAACAGGTGTTGCTCATTAGCAATCGCACCACCGGCCTCGCGCCGTTCTCTCACGTCCCTCGGCCGTCCTGTTCGCCACAATCATCTTGGACGTTCCGTGTTCGCCAGGGTGACACTTTGCGTGCCGTTGCAATGGTCTTTCCCTCGTAGGCGAGGCAGACAGTTACTAGCACCGTCTTCTTTAAACCTCACTTTCTGCTCTATTGGATGCTTGAGGCCTGTTGGTGTTGTCTAAGGTGAGAGGCTTGGACCCAGGTGTCACACTCTCCAACCATTTTCTGATCCTTACAAGGTCTTCCCTTTTAATCACGACCGCAGCCCCACTGGAATGAACCATACCTTGCCTGCTGTCACCTGTGAATGGAGACCTTAACTATTTTGTTAGTGATGCTTGTCTAGCCGCTCGTCCCTTTTGGTGTGACCTGTGGAATCAACAGCCTGAAACATATTATCACCAGATAATTTCTTGCTCATTTAATAGCACTCAGGGTCCTTTTCCCCTGAAAAACACTCAACCCACTTTGCTCATGTCCACAACACAATATTTATATATTTGGAACAGAATCAGTTCTGTTTGCTGCAATCCATCCTGACATTCTGCAAAAGGAAAATCTTAAGTTATGCGCTGCGCAGGTGTGGAACCTTTCTCCTACAATAATAACCCAGACCAGGATAGTTAGCCAAATTCATCCATAGCCATCATTTTATTGGGCACATTCTGCCCTGTATCAAAAGTCTGCATGATCTGTAGAGAAAACAAATGTCGAGGTTATTTTCAGATAGTAAAGTACACGTAGTTTCTTTTGTCTGCTGTGCTGCCGCAGCCTTCGCTACTGCATCTGCCCTGGCGTCTCCTGTTGAAACAGTCCTGCAATTTTGTTATCAGCGTGTGCGGCACACTTACAGACAGCAACTTTTGTTTGGAACGGCCTTTTACCCAATTAAACCCAGTGTCCTCCCAACATATATTGTCCTTTAGTAAACCATATTTTGTCAATCTTTACCATCTCCCTTTTGATGCACGACTCAACTCGTGCATCAATTTAAACTAATTTGATTTGCCATCAACACCAACCCAAACGGCGTCCTTCAGCCAAATTTCCTCCAGACATCTTTCTCTGTCTCTGAAACAAAGTATTACGTTCTTCACTTAAAGCCACAATCTCATCTTTTTATCGAAGTATTTGAAGGGCAATGGCCCTGAGTCTCACACCGAATCCTGCTTTTCAGGCCTGTTGTTTGGTCTCTCAAGTCAGTCATCTACAAACATTTCCAAAGCCATCAATTGTTTCTATCAGGTCAGGTCGTGCTGTACAGACTTGGTCAATGTCAGTCAATCATTTTCCCCCCTTTTCATCCCAATACTCATAAATGTGAGGGGCTCTCTTGCTAATTTCATGTTGACTTAGCCAATATGTCACTGTGTTGTTGCCATCAAATCTATGACATTTTCATTTATCTCAGCCCATGGCAGATGGTAATCTACAACTCCACAATTCCAATTTACATCAAATACTTAAACTGATCCAGAACGTAATTCAAATCAATATCATAAAGACAGAAATAATTAATACTAGACAGAGCTTGATGACCAATCAGTTAAAAGCTCATCCTATGTTCTGTATCATCTTTTCACCTAACAGAATTAGCAGCTTCCTTTAAAATTTGTCATTTGCCAAAAGCCATCCTAGTGGGTAATGACACAATATACACCCCATTCAGACTTAGTATTAGTACCCCAAACTAACACAGTCACATACAAGACAAAGTGCTGTCACCATCACACACACTCATATTAGACACGCATGTCAACTGCTCCTTTTCAATATATCGTCTCTAAAAGATTTCAATTTTAAGTACGATTTTAAACTTCACATTTTCCTCTAGGTTTACCTAATTTTAAATGGTATCTTGACCAGTTTCAAATCATGTCTGTTCATTATTCCTTTGATTTTTAGAAAAGGCAGCTGGGTTGTTTTGGTTCCTTATCATTATTTTTCTTCAGCTTGCTCTAGCAGGCCGATAACAGAAAGAAAGAAAGAAAGACACCGTTACCATCCCTTCCTCCAACTCAGGCAGTCTCTCTCACTATTAACAAATAGTATTTTCCACAGCCTTCTAAGACTGTAACTTAGACAAAATTTAAATTCATTACAATAACCTTTGACCATTCATCTTTGTTATGCAGACCTTTCTTAAATCTACGAAAGCTGTCTTCATCTTTAGTCACCATGTCTACTGACCTTCAGGAGTTAAGACTATGTTATAGACATATTTGTTAAAAATCAACACTTCTATACATTTTCTTGCCTATAAGGCAACCAATACATACAAGTTTGCTCCTGTCTCCACATCAAATAATGGCAATCCCCTCCTGATCTCAGCTGGCTTTTGAAAGGCCATTGGCTCTTAATCTATAATCTCCATCAGGGTGTTGTCCCCCTGGCATAGTTGCAGACACTTGTCACAATGAAAAACAAGCCATACAACCAATGCGGTCTCTTCCGGCGAGTGGTATAGAGGAAACTCACATTTTCTGGGTCAGACTGCCGTAACTCCTCACAGCGCATCTCACCTCTCAATGCTCTGCTGATCCCAGTGGCCTCCAGTAATCAGCCCTCAACTCTCATACCTTTCTCACGTATAACACCTCCATCCGGAGGTGCCCAGTGTTCGTGACCCCCTGCGTTGGGCTGTCCCCTGGCCAGGAAGATCATCCCGTCATTGAGTAGCCACTCGTACACACTGGTGACCGCTCTTTCCCATCACACAATCAGTTTTCTTCAACAGAACTCAGCTGTTTTCTGGAGCTTAGGAAAGGCACGTTCAAGAGTCACCAGAGCCATTCCGATTGCCTAATAGTGTTCACACAGGGAGACAGGTTAATAACAGCAGTATTTAATCACTTAAATCCATTAACCATCTTAATCATCAACCTAGCTACTTAGATTATACTCAGTGAATTTAGATCACAGCCATACATTCAGTGTACTGTTACTGTACATCTGTAGCCGTAGCCTTCGGCCCTGTTTCATGGTGGAAACTTAAAGACGTTACTGGTCCTCTATCGTTTAAGATCTGCATCATTATTTTAAAGACTTCTTTAAAGTCATTCAGGTTTACATTTAAAACATTCTCAAATACAACTTGCCCACTTAATGGCAATGATTTATTTTAACATCTCTGTGTCTGATTTTTAACCGAAACACTGTGCTTTTACTATAAATAGCTTATTACTTATGACACAGGCTCAAATAACAGCTTTTAGCTGACATGATTGAGAGAGACTCTGAGACTTTCAGGACTGGCACACTGTACTCTCATACACTTCTAACATCAAACTCTATCTACCATCTTTTAACTCTATCCCAGCTTAAGGCATATTTGCCAGAAATTACATGTGTTTCCAAATGAACATTTTTATAGTTGTCTTTTGCCCATATCTCATGGAATTTAGACATTAGAAATTTCCACTCAGATTGAGTCTCTGTCGTACTGGCGGTTTTCAGCCACAGCAGACATCAGATTCAGATAAGCGAGCTGTTTCATTACAGCCAATAACAAACTTATCCTTTGAAAGCAAAACATCAGCTTCTAGTTCTTTCATGGTCAAAACACTAACAGAACACATTTTACATTTAACAACTGTTAATCTAGTAGCCTATTACTTCTACTTATTTGATCTTAAATACAAATAATTATTCTAGTTCTCAATTACCATAGCTTAATATCTGACTTCAACGTTTTTTCTAGGACTTTATCACTCTCCAATCGGGATTCACACTAACTTTGACAAGGCTACTCTGCATCTTTTGCAGTTATTATAAATCCTCCGTGAGATTTGTCTCTCTATATAACCTGAACCCTTCTTAAAATGTTGAATTAAAACACAATCATCCTTTTAGTTACTTTTATATATTTTGCAACTTTCATCAAACTGTTTCACTGTTTCAAAAAATTACTATTATAGATCTTTTCTTCAAAAGGATTCACTTTAAGACTTCAATCTTTTGACCTTGTTTTTATCTCTCATTCTTTCTCAGACGAAAATGTTAATGTCGTCATTTAAACACTGATCTACTTTCAAACCCACATTATTACCAGAAATGTGTCACCATCACATTTTCAAACACCTTCTCGGTGGGCATTTACAGTTACGTGTTAAATGGTCCTGCTGACCACAATTAAAGCACTCTCTGTCAGCTCCAACTTACTGCACATCACTGAAGCAGTGTGTCCCATTCAGGAATGAAAACAGAGCTGATAAGCAGTTCTCTGTATTCTTTTACAGTCCACCAGTGGCGGATTCAATCCCAATAGCCGAATCATAATCTTTATCATTATTATTGGCCGCACATCAATTTTCTTAAGCTGTATAAGCTGTTTGCACAAAGTTTTCATTTAACTTTAGTCATATTTGTCCAGGGAAATGATCCCTGACCCAGAATTTCCATTATAAAACAGACATCTTTTGCGTCAATTACTTAATATCAACAAATATCCGACATTATACATTATTGATTTCCAGAATCTTTGGTCAAAGTTGTCTTTACATTTTACTAATTTGGTATTATCAGCAACAACACTGATTACAAGACAAGTATATATTTAACGTCCGGAAGCCGGGCTGAATAAGCAAACACTGTTGCTGTACTCCCAGCATAGCTGGACCCTCAGTCACTCCTCAGATATTAAATACAGACATCGTCTCCAATCATAAATACCAGGCTATATGCATTAGTTTTTTATAAAACTATAATTTCCATAAATTCTGTCAGACATTTTATTTTCATCGCATATAGGTTTCCACTATATGTCTTCTCAATCTTTCCCTACATGCCAGTTCCTTCTGTATCCTCTCCTTTCTTTTCTCTACATGCCAGTTCCTTCATTATCTAACCAGTACATGATTGTTTAACTACAATCCCCACACACATATCTCACACACCAACCTTCTTGTTTTCCCTTCACTTCCCTCTTCCATCAAGTTTCTCACTTACAGTTCCACTCTATTTCTATCACTCTATCACTCTATTTCACACAGAAAGCCTTATTGCTGCTTGCTACTTCAATCTATACATTTAAGTTCTATAGACATCTAATGTCATGCATCCATTTACTGGATGCATAAGTAAAACCCTATTTCTCTCTGCAGTTCGACTTTTTTATCTTTTTTTTTTTATCTTCCCCTTTAAGACAACAATCCATTGTTTGTCCACATTGCTTACACACGTTTGAACACAGCCATAACTCTTTGTTTCTCACTCCCCTGTTCGACTGATTCCCTCCCTGAGGAAATCATGGTATTTTCTCAGTTTTTCAATGTCTAACATACATTTTCCCTCATAATATTTCCTCATTTGATAGAAAACCGGTGTATCAAATTTGGCAAGCTTGCTCTGAGATTTTCCCATACTGGCTGTTTCTGTTACTCTGTGGATTTCTCAGATTCGACGCTGCGTCTATTAATCTGATGGACGTCTCCATCAGATCTGATCCCTTAACCCCAGACCAGACAGGGCGCACCCAGTGCTTTTCCTGGCGGATCGATTAACTCCCAGTAAACTGCTACGTGAGGATCCCTCGATTTGCAAAATCGGTACCCCGTGACGTGTTTTGCAAATACGCACCTCACGCAGTTAGCCCTACTGTATTAACCCTTGACCCGCCCGTAAGTCTCAACCGACCCCCAATTGACTGCTGTACGAAGCTCCCTCGATTTGCAAAATCGCTACCCCGTGACGTGTTTTGCAAATACGCACTTTCGCACAGTTAGCAGTATTGTACCGGTGTTCTTGACTTACACCACAGAAACGAACAGACCCAGCCACTATGGTTTTACCCACAATTGAATAATATTTTACCCCAAATAAAATATTTTAGCCGTCTCTTACCAGAGATGTCTTGGATTGCCACGGGTTCGTTCTCATTTGATTCCAGTGGAGCCTCTCCTGGCCCTGATAGCGGTCGGCCCCTCTCTCTGAAACTTACGAGGTAGAGCTGGAACTGCTCAGTCCAGGTGGCCAAACACCGTCCGCTCTCAGGTCCAGAAGGCACTTCCAAGGAATCCCACTCTTCTGACACCAAATTGTTGTGGCAAAACTTCTGTTAAACATCATCACTGCGTAAGAGACACTCAGAGTCAAATTAATAAAAAAGAAAAGTATTTATTCTTGCAAGAATAGGCCCAGTCGCCAACACAGCAGTTACCCTGTGAAGTGAGTGACGCACACCAGGAAGACATGAGACAGCCTTTATACTCTTTTCAAGGTTCCTCCTCACAGCAGTTACCCTTTCACCCACTCAGATAAGGTCCCCACTGCTGTTCAGTTTCTACTAAAGACACAACCTGGCCCTGAAATAAACTAGCCAAATCTTGACCATTCCTAAGGTCAAGAGGTCCTGTCCCATATATTCCTGAAACGTCACGCACAAGCACGTACACACATATACTTTTACACATTGAATAGGTTCAATCCCTTATGATATCTGTTAGGAATAAATGATTATTAAAATTTCTACAACAGGTGACTTTTACATGTGTTACTAATAGTAACTTACTATACCAAGATATTTTGATAAAAATGATGTTATCATATAGTTGGGCTCCACAAGCCACAAATTGCAGTTTTACACAACCAATAAAGTGTAATGCATATCGCCATTACAAACCAATATATATATTTATGTTTTTCAAAGATGAGCTTCCATGATGAGTCCACCATTACTGTGAGCGAAGATGCCAATGATCTTCAGAACACAGTGTAAGTGGTGACATGCATTGCTACAAAATGCAGTTTGCTCTTTACTCATGTTTGTGTAATTCTCTGTATATTGTATTTAGTTATTGTTTTTAGTATTACTTTAACCAGTACTAAACTGATATTATGTATTCTGCAGAATTGAATTTAAACAGCAAGATGATACATCATGGGAAATAGACAGTGAGGACAGCAATTCTGATGAGGACTATGTTCCCTCTATCTGTCTTAGGTTTGTCTGCATGAAGCATGTTTTTGGCTTGAAAATATATAAAACAAAATAATATCAGTTGATGAACCTACTATAACTGTTAAATTATCAAGGGTTATGGCATCCAGGCCACCCCAAGGACATTAAACGTTGTTTTTCTTTTTGTTAACAACATGAAAGTATAGAAAAGATAATAGTTTTTTTTTTTTTGCACATGTTTCTAATAAAATGTTGTAAATATTTATATATATATTTACAGAACGGGTGAAGGAACTAATGAGTTCAGAAAAATCAAGGAGCTTAAAGTAATTGATCTCGAAGAGACCGTTCATCTTACACAAGAAGATGAAATGATAACCTTACATGAAGATCATGTCCTTAAATCTAATGCTAGCAACAAAGTCATGTGTGAGGAGGACATAATTGGACAACGGGCATCTATTGTGTATGAAGCACAGTTGAAAGAGTTGGTCAAGCTTCTACAGCTACCAGAGGTTTGTTGTAAAGCCTGCCAGGCTTCACCACCTTTTGAACTCCACCTGACTTCAAGGGGAACAGCAAGTATCATCCAATGGGTAATAAAAACATAATTAACAGTTTTTCTGTATATTTAATAGGTGCATGTCACGCTAAACATGTTGTTGTCATTATAAATAAGATGTATATCATAATCTCAAAATCTTTAGCTTAGTGAACCTACACACACAAGTGTAATATTTTGAATTGGCAGGTGTTCAAGATATATTTTCAATGTTGTAATATTATATTATGTATAACTGAATACACAGTTTCCAATTCCAAAGAAGACTTTAAAAGTATGTTTTAATTGTAATCCATATACATTTTATTCAATACAAGATAAGTCGCTGTTTATATGCATTGCAATCTCTCTTGTGTATTTTATCTTATAGATATGTTCAAATGGCCACAACGTAAGGACTTGGAATTCACAGCCTATATTCAAATTTGGAATGCAGGCAGGGGACTTCATGATGGCCACCAACGTTCTGCTGTCGGGAAATAACTACTACAAAGTGGCACACCTGTTTAATTACATAAACATGGGCTTTGTAGGAAAGAACACTTTTTTTTAAAAATCCAGGATACTTACTGCTTAGGAGCAATAAAGGACGTGGGAGGACAACAGATGTGCTGCAATTCAACGAATGAAGAGTAAGGATGGTGTAGTTGTATTAGGTAAGTCCTATGGCATTTGAAAAAAAAAACTATGCAATACTTACATGTCAATCTAAGTGCTGAAAGGTCTTATGCATAAATTTTTTTTTTTTAAAAATGATTAAATTTCTATAATTTGTTGACCTCTTGTTTATTTCACAAGTTACGTTACAATTTTAATGTGTGTTTTTAAGGAATATAAAACAAAATCTTATTTACTGATTTTTTTCTGCACTACACAGCTGATGGAAGAATGGATAGCCCCGGATACTGTGCCCAGTATTGCTCGTACACAGCAATGGAGAATGATTCTAAGGAAATCATCTCAGTTGTCACTATCGATAAAAGGCAGACCAATCGTAATTCTGTAATAATGGAGAAAGAGGCTTTTGTAACCACAATGGACAAGCTTCTTAGTGAAGTGCGGATCTCAGAAATATGTACAGATGCACACACACAAATCGCATCTATTATGAGTAAGTTGGGAGTACTTGGCATGTTATATAAAAGGAAAATATATAATTGATTTTCAAAAAAGATGTAATAAAAATGTTTGTTTTTTGTTTTTCATTACAAGATCCAATAACTGGGCGATATAAGGACACTGGAGTTCTGCACTCATGGGACATATGGCATGGAGCAAAGAATCTAGCCAGAATGATTACTGCAGTATGTTTATATCCTTTTTTTATTTTGTATAAAGTACTTTAACCTATATATTTTGCAGATTTGTTATGATAATGTTTATATTACAAAATGTATTCAACCATATCTGTAATATGCATACTTAGGAGGCACAGCAATCTGGACAAAGGATCCTGCTGCACTGGGTCAAGGATATTGTGAATCACTTCTGGTTCTGTTGTAAAAAGGCAGACATGGTACAGCAGTTCATTGTAAGTAATATATCTCCCAGTAGTCATCTCTACATGTAATTAAATACGACAACATTTCCATGTTGCAAACTTGCATGCAAAAAAGTACAATGCTATATTTGTGGACAGCATACTCGTTATAAAACACATTACAGTACCGACAACATCTAGGCTTTACTTGTACTTTGACTGTATGGTCTGATTAAAAGATTTGTATTTTAGAAACTATGGAGCAGTGTGCTTCACCTCGTTACAAATGAGCACGAATGGTACCTTGGTCACTGCCTGCACGGTAGCCTGCCTGAAATCCAAGACAAGCAATGGCTGGAGAGTGGTTCCAAAGCTCACAAGGTACTGGAAGCAATAGTTCTAAAAAAAAGAGGTGGCTCAGAAATGTCCACCGATATCTAACTTTCAGGTAACTTATGGAAGCACCTTCATGTCTGTTTCAAAATGGAATTAGTCACCACCAGTAGTCATCACTATATGATCAATGTTTTGAATACTACTCAAAATTTGAACATATGATAATTTGTTTCTCCAGATCAACTTGTGAGCTGGAATCATTCCACAACCACTTGTTGATGTACGTCAGCAAGCGGTTCAGCTTCTCACCACTGGTCTACAAGGCAAGAACTCTACCTACAGCCCTTGATTATAACCACCATAAGGATCGTTCACCAATGCTCAACAAAAATGGCCAAAAGATGTAAGATTTAAACATTTTATTTTCCATCTCTCAGAACTTTTAGTGGAACTTGATATACCATCCTTCCAATGTGTCTTATTACCCATACATTTCTTGTTTTATTTGTCTTAAACAAAATTATTTTTCATTACAGCTTTCGCAAACAGTTCCAGAAGAAAACTGGTCGATGGACTGTATATGCTTTGAAGGTGCCAAAAGACTATAGTTACATTCCTGATTTGCAAGCGGAAATTGTGCGCACAAGACTCCAGGCTGATGTGGGTATGCCAAGGCGTAGTGTTCTGAGGCCTGAGGACCCCAGGAAACTCGGCCTACTTCCAAGTGTCCCACCTCCTTTGGTTGACAGCATTCTGGAGGCACATGTCAGTAGAGGCATAGGTATGTACAGGAAAACATCTTATATAAGACACATTTTGTTGGAAATGTTATGCAAATCTCTATATATATTTAAAATATAACTAAGTTATTTATCCTAATTTAGAACAGTGTGTATGATAACTCTCTTATTTATTTACTAGTGATATTGATCTGTACAACGTTATGCTTCATTTATATATTGCTCTTATTAATCGGATTTCACTTCTTTGTTTGTTTGTTTTTTTAATAAAAGGAGCAAGCTCTACTCTACCAGGGTCAAGAGACGAGCACTGAGCTAAAACCTCAGAAATCTGAACAAACCCAAGTTCAGAAGTTTACCTTCAAATGAGGCAGCCAAACTATTTTTGTAGTTTAATTTTAACCTGAAACTTGATGCATATACCTTAAAAAGTTTGTAACTATGACACCTTAGAGAAGTTATCCAACATGTAAATAAATTGTAAATCATTTCACATTTTTTGATTTATTTATTTTGTTAAAAATAAATCATACCAAAATACAAAAACAGTTTTTTTATTTACATTGGCACTCTATATACAGGTTCTTATGAAGAAGGCAGCATATAATAACATATACTTTATATTTGTTATACAAACATTTTAAACTGCAGAGTGGCAAAAAATGTTTTTACCAAACAGGTAAGACAACATAAAAGTAGAAATTATAATGTAACATTGAATAAATAATTTTAAATAACAACTATCAAGAATAAACAATTCCTTATAAACAAAAATAAATATTTATTGGAGAACTTGACTAAGCAGCATGCTTCTACAACACAGCAGCGATGAATCCCGTGTACTGCGCATTTGGGTCAGGGAATTTCTCACGTACTCTGCGCACACAGCAGCTAGGGATGACAACGCGTTTTCCCGCACCAAGTGAACCACATTGCCACAAGATAAAATTTCTGTAAGTAGCATAGCGGTATTCCCGGTTATCATCCCCAGGTTCCTGTGTGTCATAAATGGCATAAATGTCATTTCTTAAATGACGTGACAAGCGCAATACCTGCTCATCCAATATGTATAACGACATATGGGGCAACATGCTTACACATGTGCCCTCTGTCATGCCACAACATTTCTTTTCAATATCAGACGGCATTTCAATGCATCTTGTACAAGAACACCATCGAGGTACATCCTGTAATTGTTGTTCCTCTAGATGATCAGCTGGTTGGAGGGCATCAAAGATGAGGCCTGGTTCTCTATTCATGACCCTAAGCAGGAGACCTAGAGCTTCAGCCAAGTTCATATTTCCTATAAGATTCTGAAATTACACATAACAAAAGTTAATGCCAAACGTTGAAACTATTTTGAATATTTGAAGTGTGTCCATACTCACTTGTGTCATCAACATCCTGTCCTCTTGCAGCCTGGACACCCTCAATCTGTCCTTTTCACCCAGTCCAGATGATGCAGTGTTTCCTCTCCCTCTTGCTGCCTGTCTTCCCCGTGTAGACCTATGTCTACTTGCTGCTCTTCCTCTTGTTACACTGCTGAGTTCAACAGCTCCAGTTTTTTTCTTCTACTCTGTAAGCTCTTCCCATCCCTTTTGCTCTTCCCATCCCTTTTCTTTTTCCTCTGTCCACACCTTTTGTTCTTCCATGTGATGCTTCATGGCAGCTGCTCTGGGGAGGACTCCAGGTCTCATCAGTATTTGACATGGATACTTCCAATGAGGATCTATCTGTGTCTTCCTGCAACATAAATACAAAAATAAAAATAATTATACAAACAGATATGACATGACAGCTATCAATACACATGCATAAATTTATTTTTTAAATGTATCTAATGTTTTTACTTTTAGATAGTTATGTGGAATGCATAATCCAAAATCACATAGAAGTTGTAATTCAGCATGCTTCATTTTATATATTACAAATGTAGCATTTGGTAATAGTTATGTGTATGTAAGGAAAGTATTATTGCGTTGGGTTTATGTTTACTTTATTAACATTGATTATCACGTCTGGTATTTATGGCCATGTAAAAAATATATGATCTTCTACATAAAGATTAATCAGTCCTTTGGGAAATGATGTGGGTATGTTTGAATGTACGTTAAAATGCGCAGCGTTATCACAATTCAACAAATAGCCTAGAGTAACATCTGTGATAACTAATTTACTATTAAACCTTACTTTTCTTGCAGTTATTTCAGTTTGATGAAAAACAAGCATGTCACTAAACGCAACATTTATAGAAATTGAACTTTACCTTATCCATGAAAATTAATTTTCGATTCCAGTCTGACTGATTTATCCACGGTGGAGTTGAAAACAACAGTTCCGATCATTCCATGCTCCTTCACGTCGTCATCAAGCAAAGCCGTTGTTGTTGTTTTGAATGTAGCGCCCTCTAGCGGCATAAAATCTTAGGTATTGCACCTTTAAGTATATTTATTTAATATTTAAATATGAAAAACTGTGTTACAGGTTGATTTAAGGTGTGCCCCTAAAACTGCTTGTGCTCCTAAACATTTTTAGTAAGGGCTACAGTGCTCTTAATAAGTTAGTCTGGAGCCCTGCCTTGTGTGTAGTATCATAGCAGGACTTCTTGTATTTTATGTTTGAGAATTGCTTTGTTGACTTTAACTTTCAGCATCAAGTTGCAAAGGAGTCAACTACACCTCATGGTTCAAGCATCCTACACAATAAAGTGGAAGTAAATGTACAGATAAGGATACAGAGCCATACAAACATTTAATTTTCTGTTATGCTTTCAGGTTTTAACTGATGTTTTTAAATAAATCCCTTTTGTATAGGTACTCTTCCATGAGAAACAGAAAACGGCTGACTACCAAGAAGAATCAAGTGATGGCAATGATGACATTCAACATGGCAAAGACACTACAGAGAATGAAATTATGGAGAAAACACCCAGCAATGAAAGCCATGTATCTCCTTTATGGACAGTGTCAGAATACAGTGAGAAAGCACTACATGAACAAAAAGAAAAGAGCATGATTTGCTCCTTCTAGCTCTAAAATTAAAACATAGTTTGACCGATGAATCACTAGAAGACATGCTTCAAGTCATAAATGCTATCACCGGTAAACACTAAACATCCCTTCTACAAAAACATGACTGTTTATAAGGACTATATTGTTATCAAGCATTTCTGTTCAGATTGTATGGTCTTAACCCTTTAAGCACCAAAGTCGCAAAATTGCAGCGTCATACAAGACGTCATACTTAATAAAACAGGCTGTAGATCCTAATATGGTGTAATATCTCATTTGTATTCCCTACCACTCGATGGCAGATATGTGATACTTCGATTCAAGATCAAAATGACATCATGTTCCTATTCAAAGTGTTGGAGGAAACAGCAGAGCAAGTGAGCGATCGTGTCATTGATGCGGTCGCAGTTCAGTTCAGAGCGTCTGAGTAAATTGTGAGATTTGTGAGAGACAATCGTCAAATGGCTAATAAAAACTTGTACCGTGAGGATGTGTTGCAAATGTTATTCGCCGATTCTGACTCTGAAGGGGTATATTTGCCTTTTGTAAATGACGAACGGCCGTCTAATGATCGTGCTACTCCCGGTACATCTTTGCCACGCAATGGTGCCGCAAGCGCCTCTCTCAGTACAACTTTGCGGCGCAATGGTGCCGCACGCGCTACTCCTGGTACATCTTTGCCGTGCAAGGCGCGAGTGTTCACGAAGCACAAACAGATAATTTTGACCATTTGCCCAACGGGGAAGGGGGTGGCAGGGGTGGACATGGTCTTAGTGTACATAGTACAGCTGTTGCTAGATGTAAAGGCAGCAGGGGTAGAAGAAATAGGGCTGGAAGTAGTGATAGATCTTTGGATCCAGTCAGAGCTACTATATAGTATAGTAATAATTTAGTACTTTCTCCTGTTATTGTTGGTTTCCTCTTTTCTCATCATTTGGAATGAGGATAAAAAAACATGCAAATAAGTTCAAACATCAGTTCAATATCTACTATTTCCTGAATATTATGAAATACATAATATGCTAATTAGATGAGTATATTTACACCCCACATAAACTTTCAGTCATCCCCAACATTTTTCTAATTTACAGTAGATCTCTATCTTTAAGCCCTTTCAAGCCACAAGCTTTTGAAATTTTTATGTCAAAATCCAGCATTTTTTCAAAAAAACCTTGGCGCCTAAAGAGTTAATGGAAACAAAAGATGAAAAAGTAGGTTGTAGAATTTGCGGCAAACCAGTTGATGCAAAGGAGCACGTGAAAACGGGAAACTTTTTTATTGTTCTCCCTCTAGAAGCACAACTACAAAATATTATTGAACAACACAAGTTTTCGCAGTTGACCGTCAAAAGCAAGGATGATGTAAATGGTCACTTGGTTGATGTATGTGATGGTGTGCTCTATAAAAAGACCTTGAAAATCTTCACAACTTTAAATGTTTGCCCCAACTTTTCAATCACCTTTAGTTGTGGTGGTGTACCTTTATTCAAATCCTCTTAACAGTCCATATGGCCCCTGTTGTGCACTTTAAATGAACTACCTCCCGATCTGAGATCTGACCATATTATGTTAACAGCATTGTGGTTTGGAGCTAAAAAGCCCCCGATGAACATCTACCTTGATCCATTTGTGATTGAGTGCATTGATCTACATGAGCGTGGCTTTGATTGGGTTACATCTGATGGTGTACATGGAACCAGCAAAGTATATGCTTTAATACTTGTAAGCAATTCTGTTGCCCGTCCACTCCTACAGAACTTTAAGCAATTCAATGGGGAGTTTGGATGTTCTTTTTGTCTTCAGAAGGGAACACTTGTCGAACATGGTTGGGGAAAGGCCAGGGTTTACCCATTTGAGGAAAACATAGAACTTAGATGTCAAAGTCAGACTTTGGAGCTAGTTACGAGTGCTGTTGAGACAGGCACACCTTCAGCAGGTGTGAAAGGACCTTCAGTGTTATCCCTTTTACCTGGATTTGATATAATTGAGAGATGTATCCCTGACTACATGCACAGTGTCCTCCTTGGAGTTACAAGATCTATTACTTCGCTATGGTGTAACTCTGAAAACCACCAATCTCCTTGGTACTTAGGCAGGTCCATACCACAAATCCGCCATAACCGGATGCCATAAAAGTCAAGCCGGGACACACACACGTTAGCCTAGCGATGAAGCAAGACGCTCTCAGGCCTCGAGGGGTGTGGCGGGACGACGCAGTGTCTCGTTCCCTTCTCAGGGAACAAGGGTTATAGTCATAACCCGAGACATTCCCTTTCGAGGGAACTCGAACTGCGTCGTCAAAAACGACTCTTTGAGGAACGAATGCCCACTAGGCCATGCACCGAAAAAAGGCCTACCTTAGAGTAAAACTGATCTCAGGCACTAAGCTAGGACGAGAGCACATGTGTGCCAGGCGTACTAGGGAGGTGCAAACTATAAAATCTGACAAAGGTGTGCGGGTTAGCCCAACCGGCTGCCTCACAGATGTCCTGGAGGGGCACTCCCGAGAGGAGGGCTCTAGAGGACGCCATGCCTCTAGTTGAATGAGCCCTTACAGACAAAGGTGAAGGCAAATTGCGCATCTTGTAGGCAGAGGCAATTGCCTGAACAATCCAATTACTAATAGTCTGTTTGGATGCTGGGAGCACCTTCTTAGGTGACCCAAAACACACCAACAGATGGTCCGACCTCCTCCAAGAAGCGGACCTCTCAAGGTACACACTCAAAGCTCTGACAGGGCAGAGCAAATGGAGCCTCTCTTCTTCTGCCGACACATGAGGTAGAGGATGAAATGCTTGCAAGACCGTAGACCGTGCCATGTTGGAAAGCACCTTAGGCACATAACCAGGCCTAGGATGCAAGATAGCTTTAACTCCTCCAGAGGCAAACTCCAAGCAAGCTGGTGTTACTGCCAGGGCTTGGAGATCTCCCACCCTCTTTAAAGAGGTAATAGCCAAGAGAAAAAACATCTTAAACATCAGGTCCTTGAGCGAAGCCGAATGAAGGGGTTCAAAGGGGGCCAGGGATAACCCTTCGAGAACCACCGCCAGGTCCCAGGCAGGAACCCTGGACCTGGTTGTCGGTCTCATCCTCCAAGAATTCCTAGTATCCTCTAGGAGGCCTTTCTCCTCTAGGAGGCCTTTCTCCTCCTTCTCCATTTCCGGACCACCGGAACTGGGACCACCGGAACTGGGACCACTGGATTCGGGACCACCGGAACTCTAGAATCTCCTACTCTATGTCCTCCACGAGTTCCCCTAAACCTAGCCAGACGGGTTCCCCTAAAAGTGTCTCTGTCCCAGCTGGAAGGCTGCTCAGGGGACTTGACCGCCAGGCACTGAAAAATGTTCATATTTATTTGGTAGGTCGGTTCTTCTGTCACTGTTGGTGAAGGTAGAGGAAGACGAGATCAGAATTACCAATAAACAATAAACTTTACTTATAAATCAAAATAACAAACAGGTACAGGCAACAGGCAGAGAATTCACACCAACGTATACACCAGGTAACATAGACGAGAACCGACCAAGACTGAAGGAACACACAGGACTTAAATACACAAGGAAACAGATCAGGGAAATAAGACACAGCTGGGGCAAAACAAACGAGATGACTAAATGAGGTGATTAAAAGGGCACAGGTGAGACAGATGAATAAATTAACTGAATACAAATCACAAACACAGTCCAAATACAAAAAAGTAGCAATTTTATCCCCAAAAAATAAATAAATAAGATATTGCACAAGATAAATCCTTTGCCTTTTCACCTAATTCCATGGCATTAATGTCACATTAAAATGAAACTTAAAAAAAAAATAAAAAAAATAAGATGTCTTAAAATAGCCCCATTTTCTTTATGTAAAATTTATTTAATATTTTAATATTCATATTTTATTGATATTCTAACCCTGTTCGGATGAAATATCACACATTTTTTGTAATATTTACCCTATTTCTTTAAAGGGATAGTTCACCCAAAAATGAAAATTCTGTCAGTATTTACTCACCCTCATGTTGTTCCAACCCCGTAAGACCTTCGTTCATCTTCAGAACACAAATTAAGATATTTTTGATGAAATCTGAGAGCTGGATCACTCCTCCATACTAGTCCATAGGCTTCTTCAGGAATTGAAACTTGCCGGCCTCGAAAAGTTATTGAAAACATCGTTAAAATAGTCCAAGTGACTACAGTGACTCAATCTTAAGTTTATCAAGTGACGAGAATACTTTTTGTGCGCAAAAACAAACAAAAATAATGACTTTATTTCAACTATTCATTTCCTTCTGAGTCAGTTAAACTAGTGTAACAGCGTAAGCTTCTGTTGTTGTATGTCACACGCATCACACACGACCAGTGTCGGCCAATAGTGAGCCTACGTGTGACGTAGCTCTACGCAAACATACTAGTTTAACTGACTAGAGGCCCACGAGAAGGAAATGAATAGTTGAAATAAAGTCATTATTTTTGTTTGTTTTTTGCGCACAAAAAGTATTCTCGTCGTGAGTAAATACTGACAGAATTTTTGGGTGAACTATCCCTTTAACGTCAAGTGTTGTTTGTGTCCATAATTAAATTGAAGAATACACCTACATACAATATTATACACCTACATACAATATTATCTTTTGTTTTTTTCTTTTCTCATTTATAACTATGTTTCCCTTTCGTTGTCATTCCGAGTTCCGTCGGATGACGACGAATGGGGTTTCGCTTAGTAAGCCTATTGACTTCGAGTATACAAAACGAGCCAATGGCAAAGAAATGCCATGGGTCTGCGGAATTTGCATAGCGTATCTCCGCCTTACCTCGTGGCTATAAAAGGAGGACGCCGGCAACATGCAGATTCGCTTCGGAGCCAAGAGTATCTCTTCACTCCACAGCCATTTCTGACTTCGCTCAACGAGACGAGCCACTCTCTCCGGTGTTGGTGTGATGGCGATCTGCAGCGAGTTCACATTGCCTGCTGATCTGTGCAGTGATCTGCCAGTGAGTGTGTTTCTCCCTGCTCGCTTCAACATCACAGAGTTTTTTCTCCTCTCACAAAAGAGCTCGCACGCGGCACGTCTTTTTAAAGACGGCTCGCCTGTGCATTTCTGGTTGCGGTCAACTCATTTCCGATTTTGATGGGCACATTCTCTGCTCTGCGTGTTTGGGCTTTGATCATGCTAGAGCAGCGTTTGTGGATGACTCACGTTCTCTCCGCGGGAACGTGACCATCGCGTCATTACGGTCGAGACTCAATGATCTCGTTAGAGAGAGAGTCCCCTCATCCACACCTCAATCTAACACTCTCCACGTGAGGTGCTACTTCGGCTGGTGGCCAGGGTGACCTGAGGGTGAGAGTGTGGAACAAACCGCCGACTGTTTGTCCGTGGACCACACCCCCCTCTTCAGTGACGCAACCCGCGAGTGTTCAGGGGATTCCCCGGGTCTATTTCCAGATGCCCCGTGGGTTTCCCTTGACGCTCCAGAATCGGATCTGTTGTCCATCGCAGAATCACAGGGCGGGCTAGAATCTCCAGGAAGTGAAGATTCGACAGTGCTGCCACTTTTGGGTTTGCATATGGCATTTTTCGAGTCAGATCCTGAGATGACGGTCATGCTTTCCCGGGCCGCTGCGAGTATTGGACTAAAGTGGAACCTTTCACCCTGTCCTGAGCGCTCGCTGCTGGACGATTGGTTTTTGGGTGTGGCCGCTGACTCCTGTCAGAGTCCACTCCAATACCTTTCTTCCCGGATGTGCATCAGGAGATCTCGAAATCCTCGAAGACCCCTATGTCTTCCGGCGATCCCTCGTTGATCTCCTCCGCCCTTCCTTCCCTCGATGGGGCCGCTGCCCATGGGTACACTGGGGTCCCCTCGGTTGAACGCTCTGTTGCGATGCTACTGTGTCCTCAGATTGCTTCTTCTCGGCACGATCCTAAGCACCCGTCCGAAGCCTGTAGTTTTTCGTCTACACTTGTGGCAAAATCCTTTAGCACCATAGGACAGGCAGCCGCCTCACTGCATGCCATGGCCATTCTGCTGGTCTACCAGACTTTAAGGACTGGGCGAGGGGTGAATCTGAATAACTAAATGCATCCTAGCTAAAATCCCAAAGCCTTCAGGCCCAAAAAGTCTGGATGTAAATTAACATACACACACACACAACCACACGCATCCCCCCCAAGGGAAACCCGCTCCGGACAGAGCGCGGTGTCCAGTTACGAGACATTTTTATGACTGACTGGAATGTCCCACAGAAGGGGGTTCTAAAAGAGAAAGAAACTTCTCTTTTTAAAAGACATTTAACCAGATATATTCGATTTGTTTTTATGTGTGTCCATTTGCCCATGTCACATTGGAATGACTATGATTTTATCGTAGCTTAAAGTGAATTATAAATACCTTCATTATGCATTTTAAAAATAACTGTCTATTCCCATAACTTGTACACATAGTTCTGGACACCTCCAGAATGCTTTCGGTGTGATCAATCAGAATAAGTACAGTAATATCCAGTTAAATATAGTTTTCTATGTTTTCCATCTTTGGAGTGAAAAGAGACCAAAACTAACATCCCTGGTGTTCTTAGATAACAGCGTTTACGACCCAAAGGAATGTTCACAGAACTGTGACTCTCTCTATGAATTCTAACCAAGGAGGAGAAATGAATCCTGTATTCATATATATATATATATATATATATATATATATATATATATATATATATATATATATATATATATATATACGCTATTATATATCCACTTGAGAATTGTATGAACAATGTATCTAAGTTCCCTATTTCATGAGTTGCCTTTTTGTGGTTTGGTCTATGTTTCTCGACAACTCTAATGGAAAAATGTTTCAAACTTTGCCAACTAATGTTTAACCAAATCCATTTGTGGCAAGTTTGGTCTCGATAAACTCCAATCTTCGTTCCCCATTTGTTAATTGACATTACATTTTGCTAAACTTTGTGACACATTAGTATTATAAGAAGTGTGAAGATTCTTCTCTTAAAAACCCAATGGAACTGGAGATTTAAATGCCTGGTTATACCACAAAGGATCATAATATCTCCCTCCAAAGGGACAGCTCCTGATTGGACCCTCTTCCAAAAGAAGGCTTCAGGTCTTCAAAAGGACTGAACACCAGTTTATCTCTCTCTTTCTCTCTTTCTCTTTTTGCTCTCTCTTGCTGCTCTTGCCCTCTGCTCTCTGGAGTTCTTGCCCTTTCTCTCCCCCGCTCTCGCCCTCGGAAAAGGCCTCGGCAGGAGAACAAGTCGGGTGGAGCAGACGATGGGTATTGTAGCCATGTAGATGCATAGAGACAAATGACCCAAATCAAGATCAGGGTTAAAACAGATTTATTCAAGCCATCTAACTTGTCTCACCTTTATTTTCCTTTGACTTCTTTTCCGTTAAAAGTCTCGGTTCTAAGTTAAGTTTTGCTGCAAAGTTTCGTTTAAATGTTTCGACTGCAACGCGCTTCCAACTTCAAAGACTTTTATCCAGCTGCCAACACACCACGTGATTGGCTGCCCAAGATCTAGCAGGCACGAGGAGACTGCCAGCCAAGCAACGGACCCAGGAAACCCCCTTTACACCGACAAAAGGGGATCCCCAAAGCAACGCAAGGACAAGCAAGTAGCCTCCAGACTCTTAACTGAACTGGTGCATTGATATAAAATTGAATTACCCGCCTAAGAAACGATAGAAGGGTAAAATTAATTATTGATGGTTCGTTCAGGTTGTGTCTTATAAGTGCAGAGAATCTTGGGATTTCACCTCACTCTTAAACTTATTCTTCCTTACTCTTTTTCTTTCTGCAACTTGTATGAATGTGTGTGTTTGTGTTAGATATTAGTTTTATGTGTTAGTGTTATAATCAATAAAGTATTGTTTGTATTTGAAAAGAGAAGCATTACTTGTGTTATGTGCTTACGAATTTATTGTCTTGAACTACGACCTAAGCTACTTATGCTTTTACCCTTGAATTATTTCTTAATTTAGCTGTTAGCTGGGAATTAGTCTTTCTTGGCCAGGAAGATATTATATTTCCTAGAATTAATAATTGGTTATGCTTTCCGTTCATTGGATGAACTGATAAAATGATCATACTATTGATTCTGCTACAGTAAATTCTGAAAATAATTAAATGATTAATTATTGATCATAATCCGTTATGAATAATAATGAGTCATATTTATACGTGCGTACAAACGCTACAAGACCCAGATGCTCACGGTTGTGCACGAGGGCGGGACTGACCCAGGGCTCTTCAATGAGCTGCGCGCCGCCACTGACCTTGCTCTCTGAGCGGCGAAAGTGGCCGTAAGCTCCTTGGGTCAAGTGATGCCCACCATTCTGGGGCTGAACCTGTCTGATGTGCAGGATGTCGGGTGGACCCGTCTACTTGACAACCCCATATCCCAGGTCGGCCTCTTCGGCGGTGAGGTTGAGCGCTTTGCCCAAACAGTCCTCAACCGCCCATGAGCAGACTGAGGTTTATTCTGCCCCGATGGTCCCACCGTCCGCTCAGATCCCTCAGTCTGCCCTCCGCCGAAGATGCCCTCCCGTGGCTCCAACCCTGCCCGTTCAACCAGGCTGGCTCTGGAAGCCGCAGGGGTACGGCACAGCCCTCTCCAGCCCCACCCCCCGCCACGCTGGGTTAAGCGGCACTCTTGAGACGGGCTGCCCAGAGATGGGACTCAGTTCTTTCCAGGAGCTGGTAGCGGGGTCACTCCTTTCCCCGGTGGAGGGCTGGGGAAGAATCCTTATTCTCAGAAAGAACTGACTCTCCCGTCTCTGAGCACACAGAGTTCACGGACAACACTGTGCGCCACCCCCGAGCCGTGCACCCCCCGCCCCCTCTGTCTCAGAGCCGGATGACAGTGTGTGCCGTCCCCGGACCTTACCGCTCTCATCCCCCTCTGTCGCCAGACCCCTGGCAGAGCAGGCCCCCGTGGAACGCTGGTCCTTCCCTGGCCTGGTACGGTCGAGACTGTCCCTCCAGCCGAAATGAGGTCTGGGTTTACAGCCCCATCTCATTGTCCTGGAGAAATCCGGTGGGTTACGGCCAATCCTGGACTGGCGCATCTGAACCGCCCCCTTCACAGGCTGCCATTCAAGATGCTCATGGCCAAATGCATTTTTGAATGTGTGCGGCCACAGGATTGGTTTGCAGCAATCAACCTGAAGGATGCCTACTTTTATGTCTCCGTTCTCCTTCGACTTAGACCGTACCTTCGGTTTGCTGTCAGGGGGCGCGCATATGAGTACACTGTTCTCCCATTCGGGCTAGCCCTGTCTCTTCGCGCCTTCTCAAAGGTTGTCGAGGTAGCCCTTGTTCCTCCGTGGGAACACGGGGTTCGCATTCTGAACTTTCTCGGCGACTGGCTATCTTAGCTCACTCTCGAGACCAGGTTTGTGAACACAGGGACCCAGTGCTCCAGCACCTAGCTCGTCAGGGCCTTCGGGTCAACTGGGAAGAGAGTAACTTTGTCCCGTGCAGAGGATCTCTTTTCTCTGTGTTGACTTGGTCGACTTCTCCACTCAGCCACTGCTGACTTGCCTGCAATCAAGCGCAAGAGTGCGGTTCCACTGAAGTTTTTTCAGAGGCTCCTGGGGCATATGGCGTCTGTGGCCGCAACGTCGCCGCTCGGATTGCTCATATGAGACCGCTTCAGCTTTGGCTTCGTGACCGAGTTCCGAGGTGGGCATGGTAACACGCCACCCTCCAAGTACCAGTTACTCCGACCTGCCGTCAGACCTTCACCCCATGGTTGAACCTCAGTTTTCTACGGGCCGGAGTGCCCCTGGAATGAGCTTCCCGACATGTTGTTGTCTCAACAGATGCTTCCACCACGGGCCGGGGCGCCATGTGCACTGGACATGCTGCCCAGGGCTCCTGGACAGGACCCCACCGCCTATGGCATGTCAACTGCCTCGAGTTGCTGGCAGTACATCTTGCTCTGCACCGCTTCCGGGCGTTGTTCTAGGGTCAACACGTGCTGGACGCGAGGCCGCAAATATGCGTTTCCCCCAGTGAGGCTTCTTGCACAGACCTTGCGCAAGGTCAGGGAGGATGAGGAGCAGGTCATTCTGGTCGCGCCGCACTGGCCCACCCGGACCTTGTTCTCCGAACTTGTACTCCTCGCGACAGCACCTCCCTGACCAATACCTCTGAGAAAGGACCTCCTTTCTCAGGGACGGGGCACCCTATGGCACCCTCGTCCCGATCTTGGAACCTCCATGTGTGGCTCCTGGACGGGACGAGGCAGGTTTAAGTACCCTACCCCCAGCGGTGGTGGCTACCATCACTTCTGCTTGAGCGTCGTCCACGAGACATGTCTACGCGTTGAAGTGGGACCTCTTTGTCAGCTGGTGCTCTTCTCACCGAGAAGACCCCCGGAGATGTTCGATCAGTGTCGTGCTTGCTTTCCTTCCTTCAAGAAGGGTTGCAGCGAAGGCTGTCTCCTTCCACCTATGTCTCCTTCCACCCTCAAAGTATATGTTGCCGCACACCATGACTCAGTCGAAGGTAAGTCTGTGGGGAAGCACGACCTGATTGTCAGGTTCCTGAGGGGAGCTAGGAGACTGAATCCTCCTCACCCTCCTCTCGTTCCCTCTTGGGACCTCTCAGTGGTTCTAACTGCCCTGCAGAGTGCGCCCTTTGAGCCCTTGCAATCAGTGGAGCTTAAGTTCCTGCCAATGAAGACAGCGCTCCTAGTTGCATTGGCCTCCATCAAGAGGGTAGGGGACCTGCACGCATTCTCCGTTGACGAAGCTCGCCTGGAATTCGGGCCGGGTTACTCTCACGTGATCCTGAGACCCCGGCTTGGATATGTGCCCAAGGTTCCCACCACTCCCTTCCGGGACCAGGTGGTGAACCTGCAAGCGCTGCCCCTGGAGGAGGCAGACCCAGCCTTGGCACTGCTCTGTCCAGTACGCGCTCTTCGCGCCTATGTAGACAGAATGCAGTGTTTCAGGACCTCAGACCAGCTCTTTGTCTGTTATGGTGGGAAGCTGAAGGGAAAGGCTCTCTCCATGCAAAGGTTGTCTCACTGGATAGTGGACGCCATTGCTTTGGCATACCAGCAGCAAGGTCGACCGTTCCCCCTTGGTGTGACTGCCCACTCCACCCGGAGTGTGGCGTCCTCTTGGGCTCTAGCGCATGGTGCCTCGCTAACAGACATCTGCAGAGCTGCAGGCTGGGCGACACCTAACACATTCGACAGATTCTACAATCTCAGAGTGGAGCCTGTGTCCTCTCATGTACTCGCTTCAACCAGCTAGTACTGGACCCGCTCAGGTGTCTTCGCTTGCTCGTCATTCCACTCCACGGACTGGATACGTGCAATATTTCCTCAGCTGAGCTTCTCCCTAAGCCCTGAGTTCCTCCAGCACTGTTGACGTCGACGTCAGTGTCTATTGCCTGCACGTTGGCTAGGTGCCTCCCGTGTGCATGGTCCCTCCCCTGAGCGACCCCCACATGTGTATTTTCACTGTAAGCCTCTCTGAGCATGTGTCTTTCCCTTGGCAAGCCACCTTGCCACCCCTGGGGTTGAAATATTCCACCTGTGGCTGTACACCCCAGTGTTTTCCATATGCATTCCTTCGGGTCATATGTGTATTATGTCCCCCCCCCCCCCCTCCCCCTCTCTGGGTTGGCAATAATTGCATATTTCCTCTAACTTATGGGATATGCTCCCCAGTGTACCTTGGTATTCCTGTGCTAAATAGGAGTCCTTCGTCCGTGCTAGTCTCATGACAGGGATCTCAGATTTACGCAGGGCAGTGGAAGACAGCTGTTAAGGTGGCATGAATAGACTGGTATCCCCATTCGTCGTCATCCGATGGAACTCGGAGTGACAACGAAAGGGAACGTCTCAGTTACGGATGTAACTCTCGTTCCCTGAGTAGGGAACGGAGACGTTCCGTCTTCCTGCCACTTCCGCTGTACCGCGGGGATCGCCTGAGTTCAGTCTCTGCTCCTGAGCGAAGAAACATATCTGCATGTTGCCGGCGTCCTCCTTTTATACCCACGAAGTAAGGCGGAGATACGCTATGCAAATTCCGCAGACCCATGGCATTTCTTTGCCATTGGCTCGTTTTGAATACTCGAAGTCGATAGGCTTTCTAAGAGAAACCCCATTCGTCGTCATCCGACGGAACGTTTTTTCATTTTTCCGTTTATTCACCCATATGGCAAATATTGCATCTTTTATGAAATATCCTGCTGGAAAATTCATAACATATACACGTCCTTCTCAAAAAATTAGCATATTGTGATAAACTTCATTATTTTCCATAATGTAATGATAAAAATTCAACTTTCATATATTTTAGATTCATTGCACACCAACTGAAATATTTCAGGTCTTTTATTGTTTTAATACTGATGATTTGGCATACAGCTCATGAAAACCCAAAATTCCTGTCTCAAAAAATTTGCATATTTCATCCGACCAATAAAAGAAGTGTTTTTAATACAAAAAAAAAGTCAACCTTCAAATAATTATGTTCAGTTATGCACTCAATACTTGGTCGGGAATCCTTTTGCAGAAATGACTGCTTCAATGCGGCGTGGCATGGAGGCAATCAGCCTGTGGCACTGCTGAGGTGTTATGGAGGCCCAGGATGCTTCGATAGCGGCCTTAAGCTCATCCAGAGTGTTGGGTCTTGCGTCTCTCAACTTTGTCTTAACAATATCCCACAGATTCTCTATGGGGTTCAGGTCAGAAGAGTTGGCAGGCCAATTGAGCACAGTAACACCATGGTCAGTAAACCATTTACCAGGGGTTTTGGCACTGTGAGCAGGTGCCAGGTCGTGCTGAAAAATGAAATCGTCATCTCCATAAAGCTTTTCAGCAGGTGGAAGCATGAAGTGCTCCAAAATCTCCTGATAGCTAGCTGCATTGACCCTGCCCTTGATAAAACACAGTGGACCAACACCAGCAGCTGACATGGCACCCCAGACCATCACTGACTGTGGGTACTTGACACTGAACTTCAAGCATTTGGGCATTTCCTTCTCCCCAAGTCTTCCTCCAGACTCTGGCACCTTGATTTCCGAATGACATGCAACCACTGAGCAACAGTCCAGTGCTGCTTCTCTGTAGCCCAGGTCAGGCGCTTCTGCCGCTGTTTCTGGTTCAAAAGTGGCTTGACCTGGGGAATGCGGCACCTGTAGCCCATTTTCTGCACACGCCTGTGTACGGTGGCTCTGGATCTTTCTACTCCAGACTCAGTCCACTGCTTCCGCAGGTCCCCCAAGGTCTGGAATCGGTCCGTCTTCACAATCTTCCTCAGGGTCCTGTCACCTCTTCTCGTTGTGCAGCGTTTTTTGCCACACTTTTTCCTTCCCACAGACTTCCCACTGAGGTGCCTTGATACAGCACTCTGGGAACAGCCTATTTGTTCAGAAATTTCTTTCTGTGTCTTACCCTCTTGCTTGAGGTTGTCAATGATGGCCTTCTGGACAGCAGCCAGGTCGGCAGTCTTACCCATGATTGCGGTTTTGAGTAATGAAACAGGCTGGGAGTTTTTAAAAGCCTCAGGAATCTTTTGCAGGTGTTTAGAGTTAATAAGTTGATTCAGATTATTAGGTTAACAGCTCGTTTAGAGAATCTTTTCATGATATGCTAATTTTTTGAGACAGGAATTTTGGGTTTTCATGAGTTGTATGCCAAAATCATCAGTATTTAAACAATAAAACACCTGAAATATATCAGTTGGTGTGCAATGAATCTAAAATATATGAAAGTTTAATTTTTATCATTACATTATGGAAAATAATGAACTTTATCACAATATGCTAATTTTTCGAGAAGGACCTGTATAAGCTTGTCAAACGTCTAATACAATGCAGGCTGTCTAGTACCTCCATAATTTCTCGAGTGGATGCTATAGCCTCTATGAGGGGCACTGCTCCTCTGGGGCACCCACCTCTAACAATCCCCGCACACTCACTTTCTTTATTCAAATGTTTGAAAGTGCTTCCCCTACAGAAGCCCCCAAACACAGCACTTGTTAATAAGAAAGAGTGAAAGGGTTGAGAAAGAGTTTATAAACAATAAGAAAAAATTGTTTGGCAAAAGAAAAAAGAGTGGAGGACGAGAGTATATGAGGAGGAAAGGGAGGGAAATAAAAAAGAGCAGCTGGCAGGACTGAAGCCTGATATTACAGACCGCTGCTCCAAACCAGATGCTCAGGAACTTAAACCAAAAGCTATATCAGACGAGAGAGAGGAGACACTTAGTGTGTACTTGAAGGATGAAAAGAAATAAAGTTTTCACACTCTTTATTTCTGTGTGAAGTGTCTAAGATAGTTGTGATCAGACTGAAGGATCTTATAATGGCCCTACAAAATGGAATGGGACGTTGATTTTTACAAGCATTTTGCTTGGCTGAAAAAGGTAAGCATGCCCATTTCTATTCTTGGATGCTTTTTCATTTGTAACTAATGTCTATCTAAATGCTTAATCTTGCATTTGAAATATGTAAAGAACTTCTTAAATTGTTTCTAAGCAGATTAACCTGGAAGTAATATAGGGCTCATGGTACATCTGACTGTGATAATCTTCTCATGGTTTGTTATTTAACTTTTGTCATGGCCAAACTAGTTCTATTAAATATGAAGTTATAACTGTACATTCAGATGTTTGGTGTACATCAAGTACACATTCTGCATTCTGAAAATACTATATTGCAGTGGTCAAATTATGCTGTATAGTCCCAGTAAAGTATGTCAGATTGTGGTATTATACTGCATTCATCACAGCCATCCATAATTGACCAGTAGAATGGAAGTAGAGAAATTTCAGCATCCAAATTGCATTAAAGGGATAGTTCACCCAAAAATGAAAATTACCCCATTATTTACTCACCCTTGAGCCATTCTAGGTAAATATGACATTCTTCTTTCAGATGAATACAATTGGATATTAAACAATGTCCTGGCTCTTCCAAGCTTTATAATGCCAGTGAATGGCCAGTTTCTGTTTTGAAGTACATAAAGTGCATCCATCCATGATAAAAGTGCTACAGGCAGCTCCGGGGGGGTTAAAAAAGGCATTTTTAAAGCATCTCTTTAAATATAATGCCTGATGTGAAATGTATGCAGTGATACATGCATGGCATTAAAGGATCATGGAGAATTATGAGTGCCATTTCTAGTGTGATATTGGTTTTATACAATTGTTCCATAGACAGGAAGTTCATTTAATAATACTCTTTAAATATGACCCTGCAGGTCCACTGTCCTGCAGAGTTTAGCTCCAACCCCAATCAAAAACACCTAAATCAGATAATCAGGTCTTCACGATTACTTGAAATTCACAGGTCAGTGTGTTGAAGCAGGTTGAAAATATGAAGATCATGAAGCATTTCACCTTCAAATGAGAGGCGCTTCTCCATGTTGTTGATCAGACTTTGTAGGAACTGCTTTCCATTGATTGGTGTGAGCTTTGCATTTGACTCCAGGGGAACCAATCCTAAATGTTCCAAACCCTGTGCTGTCAGTGCCTCCTCTGATTTATCTCCTGGGGTGTCTTTGAATGATGCCAGCACTCTGATGGTGCGCTTCAGAAGCTGGTCTGTTCTCAAGAGTGTGATTGAATGTGCCTAGAGTTGCTGAGACAGGTTTGCAAGTTCAGACAGTGTATCGCGCATGAGTCCAAGGTCACACAGGAATTCCTTGCTTTGCATACGACGTGCCAGGCCTCTGTAAGTTTGTCTTTCTTTGCCGTTTCTTGTTTGGTCTCTTCCGGCATTTTCAAAGTGTCTTTTTAGTGCTTCATAGAACCTCCACACAGCCTTTACAGAGCGGAAGCTGCTGGCCATCCATCGCGTACTTAAAACTCTGCCAATTTTCAAGACTTGTGAACCCACTTCTTGCGCTGCTTCCAGAAGCTCCCATGAATTTTTATTGGACTGACTGTAGAGATTATGGATCTTCTCCATGAACACTTTGAAGTGGTTGACTGCCTGAACCTCATCCACAGCATCAGATACAGCCAGTTCCAAATGGTGGTCCGTGCAGTGCCATGTGAAGAGGTTAGGGTACCTTGCAGTCAGCCTGGTTGTCACACCAGAGTTCTTGCCTAACATGACATTGCCTCCATGTGAATAAAATGGGACCCAGTTGTTTTGAAGCTACTCTTAACTGAAGCCTGCGGTGTCCAAACAGTCAAGTAGAGCTTTTTCTATATCCCCTGCCATTTGGCTCTCCAGCTCAACCAGCTCCAGAAACACAAATTCAGGAGTAGCTCCGTCTTCTGAGGCTTTCAAGTTGACAATCATGGCAGACTTGTGGCTAAGAGATGTAGCCTCGTCAATGAGAACAGACATTACTGTGAACAATTTTTTTCTGCATCTCTTTTGCTACGTGTTCCACAATTTTTGTAGAACTGTACCTTGAGTGCAGACTAGCACCCATGTTGACACAATTTTTTTCCTGAAGCTCAATGAGATTGTTATGGTTAGTGAAAGGTCAGTTCAATTTCGCAAGATAGTATGCTGTTCTGAATATAGCATCTGTCTCAGCCAACACTGTTGTAGCAATAATCAGATGATCAGCGCAATCATGTGGTTTTAATCAACTAAGTCTCCAATTAAGTAAACACTCCTGTTTCTTTCACAATCTGAAGAATGGAGATGTCATGAGACTTTTTAAGTTACTGATTCACACACAAGCAAATGGCGATGGGACTTAATTAAATGACCGATGCCAGAAGTGCCCCCGTGGCGTTTTTCGCTGATAAGTAATCACAGGGTCCTCTGTCTTACCACATGTGACCCAACAGGAGCGCCTCTCTGGCCGGAGATCCCGTGGTGTCCCCTCTTCAGGACACCTCACAAACACAGACAACCTTGTGTGATGAACCACACTGGTCATTGTAACCAGACTTAAAACTCATCAATTCAAAGAATACGCACACACATATCATTGCCCGGGAGGGGGGTGAGCAAAAGTTCACCACATCTTCACCAACGAATGACCCAGCCACGTTCACAGTACACACACACACACACACACACACACACACACACACACAAGGACTTTTTCTCCAATCTCCTCAATTGAGAGACTTGTACTATGATATATTCGATATGTTTTTATGTTTGCCCATGTTCCACTGGGGTTAGATGTGATCGTATTATAATTCTAAATGAACAGAGGTGCTTTTAGATGCATGTTTAATGTAACTGTGTTTTCCTATAATGTTTGTATGTCGTTCTTCACACCTTTAGAATCCTCTTGATCTGACCAAACCATATATATATGGGTGCAAACCGTAAAATGTATGTTACTATGTTTTATCATCTCTGGAGTAAAATTGAACGCATTTTTACATCACGGTCATGAAACATGCAAAGTCGATCTCGAGGGAACAAAGGAACACTTATCCGCACACTTTCCTCCCAGCTGATTGGTGCATTCACGCCAGAGGAGGCGTAAACAGAAGTGTCTTTAAAGAAGACCACCAAGCACCTCATCTTTAGTTTAGTTTTAGTTTTGGGATCTTTGAGGAGTAGTGAGAAGTAAGGAGGGGGGAGAAAGAACTGCTTCTTCGAGGGAACTTCGACTTCGGTCTGGACTCTTCCCTCTCCTTCGATCCGATGTAACCATCATACTCGTGATCCCCGCCCTGGGGGATCTTTCCTCTTCTTTTCTTTTGTTTAAGTTTGTTTTTCCTTTGTTCATTTCACCAGAAATGAACTTAGTCTGAATTATTTATTTGGTAATTTACGTCAAAGACCTTTAAGCCTTCTTTGAAACTGCGCGCTCCAGACCGCAGCAAACCACGTGACGCTCCAACGGAACACACAAAGACCAGCCGCTCACACACGCGCAGGGCTCAGACACATGAGAACTATATGCAAGTATATTTGAGTTACCAAGATTTTAGAGCATTAAGACTGTTTTTCCGTGTTGTCTCTTAAAGGTTTAAATGTCCAGGTGAATTTTGCCAAGCTGTGATCCTACGGATCTCTCTCTCTCTTCCCAACTCTCTCTCCCTCTCATTTTTATCTTCCTCTCTCATCCTATTTTAATTCGTGTTTGTAATGTTTTTCGTTTTGTTTGTTTCGGGTGTATATACATATATTCTGTGTGAATTGTAGTTCGATGTATTATTAGTCCAACTATTAAAACCATTATATACTTGATTGCCGTCTGTCTAAAATGCTCATTTTACAGAGTCAATGAAATTTCGATCATAGCTACAAAGCTTTCATTATTGACTACGTTGCGTAGTCTAATTTTATAAACACAGGAAAATTAATGTTCACGGCCAGAAAATTGATATTTCTTGGAGTTTATAAGAAGGGATAACTTTGTTGAGAAGTGATAAGTTAATCTTACGGCCGTTTGCTGGACAAACAGTTCGATAGCTAAATTAACTCCATTAAAGGTTATCTCATATAATCGATCTGAAAATGGACCATTGACATATGAATGAGGAATTATAATTCGTTGTGATTGATCATTCGTGTGTACAATCAATCTATTTTCAACTTCGATAATTTAACTGTAATATGCAATATATTAATCATATTCATGATTAATTATTAAAATTCCCTATATATAATTTGAGCTAATTTAATGTAAAACTAAATGTTGTTACAGTTTTGGTGGAGGACGCTGGCAATTTCAAACTTTGTTTTATGAGCAATCCAGTTTCAATCTGTGTATATGGTTATTAATATTTTTTTTTTTGTGCGCGCTATGAAATTATGAAATTGTGAGATAATTCGCAACGCGAACTCACTCCTAACCGACCGAGGCAAAAAGCCGAAGTCAGTAACGTTACATTTTTAACAAGTTGCTAAAAATATGCCTAGACAATTGTTAGCACTGTTAAATGCTAAGACTGCAGTACTTTAATATTACAAATGTCCTGTTAAGAGATGAATAAATACCTCTGCAGTTGATACATTTCTAATATTTGTTTTAAATCGCTGTGAATGAAGAATTCTCACGTGCGTATTACCGGTTTGAATAAATATGTTTTTAAGCGAGACTCCTTTTAAACATAGGCCTTGCATGCAAATATCGTTATTGAATTCGGGGTTAACCCAGTGATATTCAACAAAAACGATAAACTCCTGGTCAAAAAATTGGCGTAGCTACCCAATTGAAGATCTAATACATTTAAATCATAAGTGCTATTGTGAAAAATGTTTATTGGAGTTCGAACCAACAGACGAAAATTCCTGTTGTCCACATTTGTGTATGTGCGGCGAAGAAATCCCGCCATATACTCTTGTGCAGTATAGCACCAAAAAGATCCGCAGAGATCTTAATTGTATACTTGTGATTTATTCCAGAAAATCAGTGCGTGACGCGAGCTGAAAGCTCTTAGCTTTTGAATCACATTAAAAAGTGGTTGTAATTCCGCTGACTAAACACTAGAGGGAGTTTAGAAGTCTCAAATTACGCCCCGCCTTCTAACTTCGGCATGCATGAGTGCTATTACGTGAGGGCCGTTTCAGATAATGCTCTCTTACTGCTAAAAGTCCACCACCTAGTGGCCGCCTTCTAAGTCGGCTCACTCAACTCTCCTTTTCTCTCTTTTCAAATTCTGTTTTGAATTGCCTATCTCTACTTTTCTCTTTTGATTGTTTTATAGTTATTGATGATACTTTGCTGTTATCGTTAATTATTATAAAATATTATCCTGATTTTTCAATTCCCTTACACGCTTAATTAAATTTGGTTTTAAACCATTTTGAATTTAAATTTATATCGTGTTTGCCCTTCCAGTCACTGATACCCACTTAGAGGGACACGCACCCTTGTGGCATCCCCTGCTAAGACGGTGTATCACTTTTTCCTCCTTTCATTCTGTTTTGAAGTGGTATATTTCCAGTTTTTCATTGGCTTGATTTTTATTTATCACTGATACCTTACAGTAATCGTGATCATCATCAGATATAATTTTGATCTTTACTTTTCTTACACTTATTCAAATTTGGGTTGAAACAAACAAATTTCGAATTTAAATTTGAATTAACTTTCTCAGTTCAATTTTTTATTTTTTTATTTATTCTTCGTATTGATACTTCATCACAACTGTATCCTTACTAGATTAGATGTTACTTAACATCTCTTTATACACTTATTTAAATTGAGTTTAAACCAGTTTGAATTGCAATTTAAATTAAGCTGTCTTTTCAACCAGGTTGACCACTGAGAGGAAGTACGCCCCCTTGTGGCACAAACCCACCACTACAGCTTGCCTCCTCCTGTGTCATCCTGCGTTACTTATTGATATCTCTTCTTTTAGGGATTAGGTGATTCTGATAATTAACATTGTCATAATTCCCTTTTGTTTTTACCATTATTTAGTAAAGCCTTTGCTTTTTATTTTCTACATAAGTACTCAATTTGGTTTAGACAAAGAAAGCCTTAATTCATTTTAAGTTTCACTTGTTCTTCATCCTGTTTTGTATTCATAGGTAGAACACTCTCTTATGCTGTGGTGATTTGACAGTCATCCCTGGTTGGTTTCCAGCGAGCGGGGTCGTCTGACCGGCGTTACCGACGCCTGCCGTGCGTGAGTCTCGGACCCATTCTGTTTCTTTCCATTGGTGCGGCACGCAATAAGACTCAGCAATTTGGCAGTCCAAAGGGAAGTCAACCACACTAGTCGACACACAAGGCAATTTTGGAATAATTACTCAAACCAAGGCCCGAAGAGGGGCCACTCTTTTTGAGGGTTCTGGGGAAAATCCACTTTGCTGTGCCGTCTGGCAAGTTGACACCTTGGTATTGCCGGTTGTGTTTAAAGTCAAGTTGTTTGAGAGGGCGCACCTTGGTACAGATGAACGGAGGGGCCCGGGGACACTGCGGTTGAGTGTTAAGGGACGACGGAAAGATTGACCGCGACGCTGGCTCCGACCAGGGAGGACCTCAAATCACCCCAGGCAAGCTAACATAAGGTAAAACCCATCCACTTAGTATAGGCCACAGAATATTAGATATTCCCCCGGTCATTTAAGTGTTTGGCCCATCCCCTTTTCTCCAAACCACACATAGCAGGCTCAGGCCTCCTTATCCCCTGTAACACTTCCTGTGTTATTATTCACTCCATTTCATTACAGACCTATTCACTTTTATTGTTTCATTTTACTTCCATCTTTCCCATCTTGCTATTTTTCTTTTCTGTTGTGATCTGTTCCTTTCAGTTCACCTAGAGGCAGAACCTACGAGAGACACCAAGGAAAGCTAAATAACAGGTTGACAACCAAGCTGTTAGCATCAACAGATGACCCACAAGGCTACCGCCCTGTCAAAATCTTTATTTAGGCCCAACGCTGACCTAGGCAAATTGTCCCCACATAACTCTAACTGCCTGCATCAGTTAGCCGAAATTCTTGTAGACGACATCGCCCGTATTAGTATTATAGCTCGTAAAAGAACTTGCATTGGTCTCTTTGTGTGTGCTGTGTTCCTCTCGCCCACAGTGAGCCAGTATGTTCCGGTCTTCCAGCCCCGCAGTCCACTGGGACAACCTCGAGACATGGCTGAACGCCATGACGACTACCTTCCTGCCCCAGGTCGCCAGTGACTCAGAGCCCCCGAGCCAAAAGCAGCTGGACGCCGACTTGGACAAGCTGACGGCTCACGAACCGAGTCAAAGCTACAACGACAAAGACTGGGCCCGACACGTCGGAAACCTCGCTCACAAGCTCATTGCACAAGCACGCCTCCACGAAAGGAGCCGCATCGCCCTGGAGCATGAAGTAGCAACGCTAAAGATGCAAGCGGAAGAGGCCCAGATCCACAGTCGCCTAGAACAACTACTCCTCGAAACCAAGGAAGAGGATGACACCGACCCCGAGCTACAGAAGGAAGTGGAAAGACTTCAAACTGCCCTGTGTGATCTTCGTATACAAACAGACCGAAAAGAGCAGTCAGAGAAAGGAACCAGAGAGGAACTCAACAAGAAACTCCGAAAAGGTGAAGCTCTCCTTGCAAGAGCAGAGACTGAACTAAAAGAAAGAGACAATAAAGCCAAGGCCTGCGAAAAACACTTGCAAGCGGCCCAAGCTAAAATCCACGAGCTTGTTCAGCAGAGACACAATCTCAAAGACGAACTTGACATTGTTCACAGAGAGCTGAAACACTCATATAGACTGCAGAGTGACCGGGAAGGGGAAACACACACCACAAAGTTTCTCCTGACCAACCGGTCCGCACCTTTCAGCCAACAACCCAGAGCTGAAAAGAAGGGCGAAAGCCCGCTGTTCAAAACACCACCAGCCAGCCCGCAAGAACCCCCGTCAGCAGCGAGGGGGGGGGAGCCTTTCCAAAGAACCCCTGCCACTAACCACGGCATGGCTCCCAAAGAACTTGACAAGCTGGCCAGAAACATCCCGACGTTCACTCTGAACCCTGCAGGAGGCCACAATGTGCACGCATACCTGCAAGACATTGACTTTCACTTAAAAACTGTTACTAACGCGACCGCATGGAACAGATTGTACTTGCTAAGAATTACTTCCAATCGTGAGGTGCACAGCTTCCTTGACCGTCAACCAGAGACTATCAAAACGGACTACCAGCAGCTGCAACAAGCTTTGATCCGTGAATTCTCTGATCCAGAATCAGACCAAGGGTTATTCACCGCCATGGACCTCAAGCAGGCCCGACTTGAAACCCCACAGACCTACTACAGCCGACTCCGACAAGCCTACTTCGGAGCACGGAACCAGCCAGGTATGGAAGAGGATGTCAATTTCAGAACTCTGTTCCTTCGAAATCTGCATCCCACAGTGAGTCATTACTTAGGCATCCTGGCCTGTCCCCATAGCATGTCTACCCAGCAGCTACGAGACTTGGCCCACAAAGCTCACATTAAGCAAAAGACTGTGTACGAAAAGACTTTTAAAGACACCACAATCTACTCTGTCTCTGAACACTACTCAGAGCTGCCTCTAGAGGGCGCCCCACAACACCACAGCCCTTTTTACAGAGAGTCAAGACCGTTCCAGGCCAGCAGAAGGCAGCACAGCCGTGACGGTGCTCATCCAAGGCACCAGAGCGAGCGCTCTGAAAGATTCTGGGAAGCCAGCCGGCGACCCAGAAATAGCCAACCCCCATCACCAAGAGACTCAAACCCAGACATCCTACGTCTAAGCGTAAGGCCTGAAAGAGGCACCCAGAACACTGCTCATCAGCATCAGACCACAGAGCTTACTGTCACACCACAAAGTGACAGCATCACCCAGCCACCACAGCTGACAGCTGCACAGCCTAAGCATGACAGCACAGTTTCCCACGACTGGGTCCAACATCACAAAGACCCAGGAAATGCTGCTTTGTCTACCTGCCTCCACAGCGAACAACACGAGACCGGCCCTAACCGCCCATCGATCACCACACCAACCCGGACGCCAAAGCTCCTGGGGAACCTGATCGAAAAGGGGGTGGCCCGGAAACCCTACCTAGCCATCACTTTGGAAAATGACGTGAGACTTGAAGCACTGGTAGACACCGGCGCAGACTTTACTTTGATATCAGCTGAACTTTTAGGAAAACTCAGAGCTAAAGCTATGAGACAAGATCGAACTCTTACATCCCAATCGTGTGAGCTGAATGTGCAGTCGTACAGCCAGAACGACATCCGGCTCGAACAGGTAGCTCCCATTCACCTGACAATTGGTTCTATGAGTCTGATCCACCCGGTGTACATCTCACAAATGGACACGTACCCCTTTCTGATCGGCAAAGACCTGCTAGACTGCTCTGAGCTTTTATTAGACTTATAAACACCTGACCGTCTGGGCCCAAGTTCAAGAACCCCGCCCCCTCCGGTCACAGAGGTCACGAGAACTACAACAAAGCCAGACTCCAAAATCACAGAGTTCCCCGGAACTCCAGCAGCCATCCATGGGTACACAGCCTCAGCACCAAATCAAGGTTCAAGTTCGCTA